>JARQOD010000003.1:479595703-479703000 GCA_033576555.1 Oophaga sylvatica | reverse complement strand
AAAGAATTATAAATAACCCGGACAGGGTCCCTGTATGTAAATAGTTAAATTGTTGATGTACCCGGACGGGTGAATGTTCATAAAAAAGTTTTTTAATTTAATAAAAAAACAACACAGTTTTCATTACTTTTATTAGTCTCATCCTGCGACGCCATTGATCTTCTGTAAAAAAATGAAAAAAAAAAAACAGCAGTATACCACCTGTCCGACGCAGTCCATAGTAACGAGTGTCCCACGACGATCCAGCTCTGCTACATCAGAATGACATCAGAGGCAGGCAGGCAGGCAGAGCCTGTCATCCCGGCGCAGCACAGCTGATTACCTGCTTCCCCGGCGGTGACGTCATCGGACTGGTTTACGGCCGGGATTACCCTGCAGTCACTGCAGTTATCGCGAAAAACTGCATGTGACCGCCAGGGAGAAGATAATGGCGGCCAACAAGCAGTCCAGGACGTGACCGCTGGAGATCTTCTGCCAGGTAAGTGCCGCTGACTCCTGACAGACCCGACCGACGGACACTCACAGTGACAGTGACAAATCCGATTCCGGTATCCGATATAACGAAAATATCGGTACTCGGAATCGAAAGCCCGATACAGCTAACATCGGCCGATACCCGATATTTGCAGTATCGTATCGCTCAACACTACTCTCAACACAAAGTCCGTGATTTTTGAATCTGACCGACCTGTTTTGCTCAACTCTATACTTAATAACTGTCAAATTTGGTGCCGCTAGCAGGAATTATGTATGCCACATGGTATTTAGTTGGCATTATAACTAAGCAAATTAATTTGTAACCAAATTTGTGACAATTTTCCCGAAATCTTGTTCATTTGGCCACTGGCACTAAATCAGATATTGATTGATAGTGAAATACGTCGTTGATGGTAAAATGCCAAACAGACCCTTGAAAGGGGTTGTCCAGTAATTGTTGATTTTGATTTGTTATTAATCAATTTGCTAATTTGTAGTGCCAACTAAATACCATAATGCAGCATACAAAATACATCCAAGCAAAACCAAACGCCAGGGTTAATAAAAGGCAATTATTATAAATAAAATGCAACAATAACACTGCAAGAGTATTTACTATATTTATTTTATTGGCATTTGCTGTTGCTAGAAGTTATTAAGTATGCAGCATGGTGATATTTGGTTTTCACTAGAAATGAGAAAAGCTATTTTTCATTGGCTGGCCGACATTTTTATAGATTCTTTTGAGGGTTGTAAAAGGGTTAAAATTAAAGAAAAAAAACATTATACTTGCTTATCTTAGGCTATCAACAAACTCTTTTTGTTATCTGTGCCACTGCTTCCCAGTCCACTGCCTTCAGTTCCTTTGACACTGTGGCCTACAGTGGAAGCACCAAAGTCCTGTGCAGAGGGCCGGAAAGTGGTGACAACAATGGAGGTGGCGTAAGAAGTCCATAGAAACATAGGACAGGTCAATATAATATTTTTTTATTATGTTTAACCCTTTTCATCCTATCTATTTATTGTGCTTTGAGGTCTGGATAGACCTCACTATAATAAACGTCAATTTATGCATTTTCAATCCAAATTAATTTTATTCAGACAAAAGCAAATGTGGCACCTAATTTGAGAAACTGTCTCCAAATTTAACTTCTGCTATGGCATGCAGGTTTCCCCTAATGCCTTGCAGCTATCACACCACACGGTATAGAGCAGCTAATCAGAAGGGTCTTTAAAAGCCTGAAAAAAAGCTGAGGCAGGAAAAGCAGCAGCCACATTGGAATACTATAGTGAAGAAATAGGACTCCCCACTGCGAAGCACAGTATTAGAGATACAGAGTGAAAGGCTTAAAACAGATTGGACAACCACTGCAGTGTTGTGAAGTTAGAAAATGAGAGGCATAGTAATAGTGAAAAATACATTGAATCAATTGATAGTGAGATAGAGTGATAGGAGAATTTTCAGCAGCAGCAGACTCTGTAAAATAAATTAAATTACATTTTTGTCCTTCTTCAAGCAAGAAGGAAGGCAGTATTTCACTCCCCAGTAATATTTTTCTAATAAAGAAAAAAAAATTAAAGTGTTCTTGAAAGTTTACAAAACTAATTTTATTTATTTTTGTGAAGACAAAATAAAAAAATAAGTGCACATAAGGTTTTACGTACCCATTCTACTATTCTAATTTTGTATTACTATGCCCACAAAAAAAACTGTGAACTTTCTGCGCAAAAAAGGTTTTTTTTTTTGCATTTTATCTGTTTAAAAAATGTAAAAGTTGCATAATCATTTCAAAAGGGTATTTGCATTATAGACACAAATTGTACACAACAGGTTAACAAGATATGCAAAAAAAGTGTAAGAGCATGTACACACGGCGTCTTTTAGATACTCGCATCACTACAGAGTTTTGTAAACAAAGACGATTGCGTGATTTTCCTGAAGCATGCTCGTTGGCATTTTTTTCCATAGTTTTTTGCAGCGATTTGCTGCCAGAGTCTTGTTTTCAAACTTTAAATAGCAAACGGCTAGCTGTCAAAAGAATGAACATGCTACTTTTTTAACTGCTTCTTCCCTTTTTTAAAGTCTGAAGCAATTAAAAGAAATGGCAAAAGATGGATCTTATGCATAGAAAGAAGTTTTACATTGCGTATTATGTTCATTCTTTGTAGCATTTTCAGGGCTATTTAAGACTCTGTCTGAAAAATCAAGTGCACACACCTTAAATGTTGTAGTCTCACTAGTGGGACCCCCAACATAACCACAATTTTATGAGACAAGATGTTGCAGCTCTCTCTTTAAAGTTTTATAGGAGTAACTGAAATAAGTAGGTTTTCTTGTAACTATGCAGTCTAATTTTCAATTTTCAGACAGCATGATACAGAGGAAGGAAATTTTGAGAAGATTGATGCATAATTTTGTAACGATAGATTCATTGTTTAGCTTTGTGTTTTAATCATCTTACAAATATTTGTTTATTCTGGGTTTGTCAGTAAAGTGAGTGTCCCTAATCATCCATTGACAGGTTATAAGTGTGCTGTCCATCACTAATTAGGTCTGCCCACTTGACTAAAAAGACCAGAATAAGCAGAGATTTAAGTGAACAAATCATTCTGCTTGTAGTCAGGACCGGAATTTCAATGTGACAGGTTAGCTTCAATAATTTTACCTTGAACGTGTACTGATATCAATACTATAGGATTATGGAATATTATTATGCACTCACCTTGCTGTACAAATGCCCCATATACAATCCATATGGCACTGTGTAATGTAGAGGAAGTTGACGGACTGGCTTGCGATGCGCTCTGAGCTCTTACTGCCTGAATACGGTTCAAAACAAATATGAGCACGCCAACTACTGGTATAACTGCAGCTATGCAAGCCCAGACAGCAAAGTCGAACGGTGCAAAGAGCGAAAAAATATTTATTCTTTCCTCTGGTTTTTTAATTAGAATTCCTACTGAGTAATCCAAGTAACGTTTGCTGAAATCCACCACACTTTCCCGGTCTGGCGTTATTGTGATCGCTGACACAGCAATGTCGGCTCTCTATAAAAAACATGACATTGATTAAACTTCATCACAACCAACTATTGATATTTACACACATTTAACTAGAGGGGATTAATTATTAACATAATTAAAGAAAAGCAATGAATGTTTGTATAAAGCTACACATGTTTTGTGCATCAAATCAATCAAATTGATCCAAATGTAATTATATCGCATTAAGCTTTTTCAATTAAAGGAAAAATGTCAAAATTAAAAACATTGCAATATTCAATCAGTTTAGTAGGTTTTATGTAAATTGACATTAATCATCATTTAATGAATTTGCTTTCTAACACAAAGTTAGAATTTGCCACCATTTTTAAAATCCATGATTGTTGTTATCTATATATCTCATACATGAAGGCTTGGATTCACCAAGACTGGCATGTAGCATGTCAGTCCTAATGAAGTGAGCATTGGTGTAACGTGCCAAATTCAATAAGAGGCATTCATCTTTTAATGAGTTTGACATGACATGCAACTGCCATGCATGCGCACCAGATATGTTACTTCATCCATTGGCTGGTATACATTTTTGCTGTAATTTATGCCATTTTTGAGGCTTAAATTATAATGAATTTTGGGGATGAGCTTTTCAAAAAGTTGTCAGAGCTGGGCTGGCGCTGGTGTAAAAACAAGAAAGGTTGCAAAATGTGAAACAATTTTAATCCAGAATTCTGGTTGAAGAATCAGGGCCACAGACTTAAAGAGGTTGACAAAAAAGACACATAGTATTTGTTAAAGAAAGTTATGCACTTGGGCACAATGATGTATGACACTAACAATTATGAGGTTCATTGCTTTGTGAGGGAGGCACAATCCATAATAGTAACTTCAAGTCAACCACACTTCTAGGGAAATCAACCTGTCCAATTATGAAGCAGCACTGATTGTAAATAAATTTATCCCGCTATTGTGCAAATGGAATAGACAACAGTTAGAAATGATAGGCAATTAGAGAGACAACCCCTATAAAGGAGTGGTTCTGCAGGAGGTGACCACAGAACATTTCTCTGTTTTCATCCTTTTTGGCTGTTTGTTTTGGACACTTTTGCATTTTGTCATTGCTTTCACCCCTAGAGGTACTGTACAGTGACATGAGGCAGTGTCTACAATCTACAGAAATTTCTCAGGTAGTGCAGCTAATCCAGTATGGCACATAAGTGAGAGCTCTGACAAGAAAGATAGCTGTGTCTGTTAGCGTAGTGTCCAGACCATGGAACAGATATAAGGAGACAGGTCAGTACACCAGGAGATGTGGAGGGGCTGCAGGAGAGCAACACCCCAGCTGCAGGATAGCTACCTCCTCCTTTGTGCAAGGATGAGCAGGAGGAGCAGTGCAAGAGCACTGCAAAATGACCTCCAGCATCCCACTAACATCCATATGTCTGCTCAAACTGTCAGAAACAGACTCCATTAGAGTGGTATGAGGGCCAAATGTCCACAAGTGGATGTTGGGCTTACCGCCCAACACCGTACAGGGCGATTGACAGATTTGATATTGGCGCTCTGTGCTCTTTATGGAGGAGAGCAGGTTCACACTGAGCACATGTGACAGAGGTAACATAGTCTGGAGACGTGGTGGAGATTGTGGGTCAGTAATGGTTTGGGGAGGCATTTCTTTTGAGGGCTGTACAGCCCTCCATGTGGTAGCCAGATGTACCCAGACTGCCATTAGGTACCGAGATTAAAATCCTAGGACCCATTTGTGAGACCATATGCAGGTGCAGTAGGCCCTGGGATCCTTCTGATGCATGATAATGCTAGGCCTCATGTGGCGGAAGTGTGTCAGCAGTTCCTGCATGATAAAGCCATTGCTGCTATGGTGTGGCCTGCACAGTCATCAAACCTGAATCCAATTGAGCACATCATGGAACATCATGTCATGTTCCATTCACTAATGCCACATTGCCCAACAGAATGTCCAGGAGTTGAATAATGCTTTAATCCAGGTCTGGGAGATGATCCCATCATCAGAAGCATGCCCAGAAATTATAGGGAGATAATACAGGCATGTGGAGGCCACACAAACTGCTTAGCATAATTTCCTTGTCTTGAGGCATTTACACTGAAGTTAGATAAGCCTATAATTTAATTTTCCACTTTGATTTTCAGTATCATTCCATGTCCAGACCTCTCTGGGATAACAATTTTCATTTACATTGATCAGTTAAATGTTTTATTGTTCTCAATGCATTCCACTATGTAATGAATAAAGATTTGCAACTAGAATATTTCATTCAGTGATATCTAGGATGTTGTATTTTAGTGTTCCCTCTATCTTTTTGAGCAATGTATATATGAAGTGAGCACAGTATCGATTGGTGGAACAACAGTGAGCAGTTCTTTCTGTCTAATGCTCTACCAATCATAAGACAGACTGCAGACTGAAAAGAAATTGGTCAGCAGGCTTTTTCTATGTAATCTGAGAGTAGAGACCCTAATTCCATTGCTGTGTCTCTTACTGGGCTGTGTTTTACTGTTTCAATACAGTTTGAGTTCTGCTGGATCTGCAGCAGATAAAACTATGATCTAATATATACTTACCTTAATATATACCATAAGTGTTCACATCCTGTTCCATCCAGATGTGTCCAGATCCCAGAATTCCAAGCAGTGAAAGTTCACCGACCGCCATATTGGAGCACCCAAGTGATGGGTGTCTCAATATGGAAACTGCTGGTGGTACCAGCCTCTTGCGCAGTAACACCAGTGGAACGACGTCGCACCACACACACACTGTATACGCTGTACGCACCACACACACACAAAGTATATGCCGTACGCACAACACACACTGTATACACCATACGCATCACACACACACTGTATACTCCATACGCATCACACACACTGTATACACCATACACACACTGTATATGCTGTACGCACCACACACACTGTATACTCCATACGCATCACACACACTGTATACACCATACACACACTGTATATGCTGTACGCACCACAAACACACTGTATACCACGTACGCACCACATACACCCACTGTACACACCATACACACACACACTGTATACGCCGTACCCATCACACACACTGTATACGCTGTACGCACCACACACACACACATACTGCATATGTTGTGAGCAGCCTCTTGCATGGTACCACCAGTGGAACACCGTCGTGAACACGTCGCTGCCGGGATTAGCCGTATGATTCACTGACCGCCGCCATCTTTGTACAGGCACAGTGAATCATTCTAATAGATATAGGAGAAACGCAAACCAGCTCACCGGTATACCAGACGTGCACGGAACTTCCGCTTGATCAAGCGTGGAAAGACATGAGAAAAAAAGAAAAAGAGATCAATGGAACGTTGATCTTTTTTTCTCACAGTGAATCATTCGGCTGATCCCGGCGGCAGATGCGCTACGTGTCTACAGTCAGAGGAAGCCGGTCACATTAAAGGGGATTTCCAACAAACGATATTTCATTTTAAAAATTGTCTGTGTCTGACCTTGTACGAAGCATACCACATTCCTGAGAGCAGGGGAAGAAGCAAAAGACAATACTGACATTACAGCAGGGGATCACAGAGGATTCATTTTGTGAGGTAAAATATTTCACTGACTTTTTTTAATCAATATTTTTCCTCACAAAATGCATCCTTTGCCATCTCCTGCTGTAATGTCAATATTGTATTTTGCTTCCTCCCCTCCCCAGGAGCTGTGGTTTGTTCTGTACACGGTCAGACACAGACAATTTTTAAAATGAACTTTCATTCGTGGGAAACCCCTTTAAAAAGTAAATATCAACGCCAACATGGCTCCTCCTAAAGAGGGTACACAGTTGAAAGAAGAGATCACATGAGTGGAGAAGACAGGAGATGGGGGAGAGAGAGAGCACACAGGGGTGAGAGAGAGAGCACAGGGGAGACAGCTCAAACGGAACATCACATGAGGCGAGAACACAGCAGAGGAAGTAGAGAGACAGCAGACAAGTGGGATAGCACATGGGGTAGACAGGTCAAAGAAGAGAGGACAGACGGGAGAAGTCAGCACATGGAGAAAGAGAGAGTGGATAGGTGGGTGAGCACATGGGGGAGAGATTCTCAATGCTGCAAAGCCTGCCCCCATCATGACATTAATGCCCTCCCGATGCAAAAGCATCGGGCCGCCATCTAGTTCTATCATAACTGTTGTACCCTGTAATTTGATGCTGCTCTCAAATTACATGGCAAAAACCTGATGACATATTCTGTTGAACACTGAGTGAAGAAATAAGACCCACTACTCAAATCAGCTTCTGCCTCTTAACCTGGACAGGACTGCAGAATAACACAAATGAGTGTAAACATTACTAACACTGTTTATTGTACTGTTGAGAGAATGATCTTGACACTACATCCTTGTGGAGGGATGAGGAAGTTCTCTCATATGAACATATTCTATAAGGCAGCTACTTGTGGTGAGCTATGGCCATAGAGCAAGATCACCAATCATACTATCCCTTTGGTCATGTGCACAAGTTTTTTGAGTTTATTTGTCAAACATGACAACATAAAAACTAGAGATGAGCGAATATGTTTGGAAAAATTTATGCCATATTCATACCATATTCAAGCCAAATTTATGTTTGATGATCACTTCCAAACATATTCGCTCATCTGTACTCCCATTGATTCCAATGGCGTTTCGGCTATGTTTGGCGAATATTGAAAATACGGCGATCGTAATCCAAGCCGAATATTGAAATATTCGTTCATCTCTAGTAAAGACTAAAGATAAGTAATCTAAAAAAAATTGCATCACCAAAATAGCTCAGATTTGATAATGAAATTCAAATACTTTGCCTGCTCAAAAAGGACACTGTGTGCACATACATTCATAAGATGGATTCTGGACTACAATCATAAATAGGAAGAAATGACGACCAATAGGAAAATTAAGCTAGCTGAAACTGAACGACGAAAAGGTTTTGATATTTACAGAGCATGTATTGAATGTTAGTTTTAAGAGAAAAGCATTTGCACCAAATTGCTCAATTCTGGCAACAAAGAAGAATTGAGTCACATTGATATCTCCTGCAGTATTAATCCCTAACAGTCACAGCCAGTGTGGGCCCTAATTCCAAAGCTTAAGGTTCTGATTCATCAGCTTTCAGCAGTGTTTAATGTTTAACTGCTAAAAAAGTTACAACTCTTTTTCCGCCTCTCAAAGTTGCATAAAATATTTGCAACATTTTGCAAGTCTACACCAGTCGTGGTCAGCTCCGCCAAATTAGTGAAACGTGGATGATCTTAATCAGGAGGGGCCATGGCTTAGTATGGCTTAAGAATCTATTATAGCTTGACATAAATGTATTCAAATTCCTGATTGGAGTGCATTTTTTATGGTAGCGCATGGCTGTTAAAAGATGTAACAAATTCATATAGGTGCACATCTCTTAATGAACTTGGCACATCTTACTCCAATGCACTCATTAAGAATGGCATACTAAACACCAGTCTTCATAAACTGGGACCAACATTTTAAAATCGGACATGATTGGGTTTAAAAAGGAACTAGCGCTAGTTCCATCATATTGTCCAATATTAACAGTATGAATAAGATTAATGTACAGAAGCAAAGCACACAGACATGGCAAAAACAGGGGCCCATAGAATTCACATTGTGTAAACAATATGTAAGTAACTTTGTTACAGACATTCCATTGTTGCCCAGGATATAAAAGCCATGTCTATGTCACAGCAGCTTACTTAGTCATCAATCAAGTCTTTCTCATGCTCTTTATTTCAGAATTAAAATCAATAGGCTAAGTTCCCACCATGAGTATTTGGTGAGTTTTTGAAGCTGCAGATTTTCTGTAGCTATTCTGCACCTATTAGCTAAGTTAAATAAATTGCATTTTTTCACTTTTTAACATTTTTACATCTGTGGTTTTGGTAGAAAAAGAGTTTTGGTATGTGATGTTTGCTATAAAACTTCCTTGTTTTAGAAACATCCTGTTACATACAGTGCCTACAAGTAGTATTCAACCCCCTGCAGATTTAGCTGGTTGACACATGCGGAATTAACTTGGCATTGTGACATTTGTACTGTAGATCAGCCTGGAAATGGGAAATGCACTGCAGCAAAAAATTTTGTTTTAATTTTTTTTTAAAAAAAAAAAACGTTAAAAGTTAATTCAGAGTGTCATTTATTATTCAACCCCTCAAACCACAAGAATTCTGCTTGGTCCCGCTAAAGTATTAAGAAGTAGTTCAGGCACCAAGAATAATGAGCTTCACATGTGTGGATTAATGATCTCTTTTGCCAGCCTTTACTGACTATTTAAGACCCTCCCCAAACTTGTGAACAGCACTCATACATGGTCAACATGGGAAAGAAAAAGGAGCATTCCAAGGCCATCAGAGACAAGATCGTGGAGGGTCACAAGGTTGGCAAGGGTACAAAACCCTTTCCAAGGAGTTGGCCCTACCTGTCTCCACTGTTGGGAGCATCATCCGTAAGTGGAAGGCTTATGGAACTACTGTTAGCCTTCCACGGCCTGGACAGCCTTTGAAAGTTTCCTCCCGTGCCGAGGCCAGGCTTGTCCGAAGAGTCAAGGCTAACCCAAGGACAACAAGGAAGGAGCTCCGGGAAGATCTCATGGCAGTGGGGACATTGGTTTCAGTCAATACCATAAGTAACGTACTCCACCGCAATGGTTTCCGTTCCAGACGAGCCCGTAAGGTACCTTTACTTTCAAAGCGTCATGTCAAGGCTCGTCTACAGTTTGCTCATGATCACTTGGAGGACTCTGAGACAGACTGGTTCAAGGTTCTATGGTCTGATGAGACCAAGATCGAGATCTTTGGTGCCAACCACACACGTGACGTTTGGAGACTGGATGGCACTGCATACGACCCCAAGAATACCATCCCTACAGTCAAGCATGGTGGTGGCAGCATCATGCTGTGGGGCTGTTTCTCAGCCAAGGGGCCTGGCCATCTGGTCCGCATCCATGGGAGGATGGATAGCATGGCCTACATGGAGATTTTGGCCAAGAACCTCCGCTCCTCCATCAAGGATCTTAAGATGGGTCGTAATTTCATCTTCCAACAAGACAACGACCCAAAGCACACAGCCAAGAAAATCAAGGCCTGGTTCAAGAGGGAAAAAGTCAAGGTGTTGGAGTGGCCTAGTCAGTCTCCTGACCTTAACCTAATTGAAAACTTGTGGAAGGAGCTCAAGATTAAAGTCCACATGAGACACCCAAAGAACCTAGATAACTTGGAGAAGATCTGCATGGAGGAGTGGGCCAAGATAACTCCACAGACCTGTGCCGGCCTGATCAGGTCTTATAAAAGACGATTATTAGCTGTAATTGCAAACAAGGGTTATTCCACGAAATATTAAACATAGGGGTTGTATAATAATTGACCCACACTTTTATGTTTAAAATTTATTAAAATTCAACTGAGCAACATAACTTTTTGTTTTGTAAGATTTATGCTTCTGTTAATAAATCCTACTCTCGTTTGCAGTTTGAAGGCTCTAACTTATTTGCATCTTATCAAACCAGCTAAATCTGCAGGGGGTTGAATACTACTTGTAGGCACTGTAGCTGTGATAAAATTTTATTGATAATGTGATGTACTAAATACATTTACTTTTAGAAAAATATTTAGATTTGAGAATCCACAGTGGTTGATACCCTTTTATAGCTAACTGAAAAGATGGTAATAAATTGGTAAAAACTTACAGAAAACAGCAATAATTTGTTACCATCTTTTCAGTTAGCCATTAAAAGGTATCAACCACTGAGGACTCTCAAATCTAAATATTTTTCTGTTTACTGGCTAATACGGTACAAAGATATATATCTTTTCTTTATCATTTACTTTTAGTGCATTTCCACTGCAGAAATGCACTGAAAATTCACATGCATTTTTTTATCTGCAGGTTTTCCTCATCTTGTTCAAGTCTATGGAGAAAATCCACAAATAAAACGCAACAGAAATTGACATGTTGCGAATTTCAAAGACACACCACAGTTAGTTTACTCTGTGTAAAAAAGCATAATGGGCAGGATATTTCTATAAATCCCATCCACTTTGCTGGAGCGGTAACACACTGTGTTTATTTTTTTGTTGTGAAAATATGCAGCGTCAAAAACGCACCAAATACTCACCATGTGAACTTGACCATAGTTTGTATTGATGCCTGTTTCACCATCATAAGATGTAAAGATCTAGAAATTTATCTAGATTTTCTAAAAGTCTCTGTTAGATCTCATATAAAATACACTGATTCCAAGGAGAGATATTGCTCAAAGCTGCCAATCAGAATTCTGCTGTAACTTTTCTACTGCAAGTTGGAAAAAGAAATTGACTGTTCCACACTTTGTTTCATCTAATGTATATTAATGAGACTTATTATGTTCTGCTCTCTGGGTGTTAAAATGAACAAAGCCCAACATTAGTTTCATTACTGGGAAATTGTTTTGTGTCTTCTCTAATTACCTTATTTATAAGTTCACCTATCATGCCATTCCAGGAGCCATTGGGAAGGGGATGTCCATACTTTCCATCAGGAACTTGATATATTTCATATTTAAAACCAAGATTTTGAGATAATGCATCCAAGACATCTATTGAAAAACCTTTATACTTCTTTGGTTGACCAAGTATATTCTCCGCAACCATAACAAAAGGTTCTTCCTAAAATAGAAATAATGCACAATTAATATCATCATTACCATTATTGTCTTCCGTCTCTCCTCATTCAATGCCTATTTGACTAATAAATCACAAACGGTTTACTAAATGATTTCATGTTAACATTGTTCACAAACAACTCTGTAGATTACTCTTATGAGTGTTCATCATTTTCTGTATTGACCAAACTATTTTTACTTACATAACAAGTTTAAAGACGCTCCTCCATCAAAATTTGTGTCTTCTTAATATATTGAAAGAAAGGCAATTGTAAGTAAAATGTGTTATAAAATATGATTGCAAAATATTAAGAGGATAGAAAGAAAAACACTTTCATGGGAGTGTTTCTTTTAAGAGTGAACAGCTTTCGATTTTTAAAAGTCAAACCTAACAATTGTTTTAATGTATTACTACAGGAAAATGGCTCTCAACTCACGAGCTTCTCACTGTCCTTCCTGACTAGAGGTTTTCATCTTAAGGTACTGCCACACTAAGCTATCCCGCTAGCGATCTCGTTAGCGTTGCATACTAATGAGATCGCTAGCGGGATTGTTTCTATATCGCTAAATGCTACCGCATTTAGCGATATAGTTAACGACGCTATCGCCGTTAGCGATCTTCTTAACGACTTTAGCGGTACAAAAGTACCGCTAAATCGCTAAGAAAAGGTGCCACACAGCGATTAGATACTTACCCAGCGGGAGCGCCAGCGATGAAATAGGGTCCGGAGCGATTCCAGCGACGAGCGAGATCACAGCAGGAAGCTCGTCGCTGGAAGCTGCCGCACTGAACAATATCGCTAACGGGATCGCTAAATAGTGACGTTTTTTAGCGATCCCGTTAGCGATATTGTTCAGTGTGGCATACCCTTAACTGAGGGATCAGATTGCAGCTGCAGCCTACAGAAGTGTATGAATAGGAAGAAATAACTAAAGAAAGAGTCAGAGACAAACACTGCTCAAAAAGCGCAACTAAAAAATGCAGGATACAAATTATATCAACTGAAATAGTGACAGCATATCCTGAAAAATGACCTGAAACAACAGGTAAATCGTAAGTGGTGGACTCAGAAGAGATATACCGTAGTTTGCTCTGCAAAAACCCATAGCACAATCGTAGCATTACTATCCATACTATATTGTGATGATATCACTATATTTACTGCATAAATAATGCAGAGAAGCTATTGACTTCACCCTTTACAATTCAAAGGGCAATATCTGCTGTAAATACCCTCGGCATAAATTAACAGGCTGAAGACGTAAAATCTGCAGTGCATGTCAAATTAAACTCGAGGTTTTCTCTGCAGCAAGTGGGAGAGATACGATCTTATTCCCGATGCTGGTACTGTACTGATTTTCTGATTTGCTGATCTGAACAGGAAAAGCCACTGAAGACACATGACAAGTGGACTTAGAGAATGTAATGCGAGAAATAATTCTCATTGCACTCTGACCAATGTTATTCATTGACTCAGTGTACATCTGTCATTTTTTTTCCTCAGCTCTAATCAAAAAATCGCATTATGCAAAACTCTCCAATGCAAATCTATGGGTGTGAGAAAAAATATTCACGCCACACCGGACCATGTGTATGCAGTCCACTTTTTACACATACATCTCAAAGGAAACCTGATATTTCATCAACCAAGTACAGTAAATTCACAGCCAAAACACTCAGATTGATAGAGTAGATAGATAGATAGATGTAAAATAAGAAAAGCAGCACTCCAATAATTACCAGAATAAGTGGACTTTATTTAGCCCATGCGGCGGGGCGAAGTTTCAGTTCAAATGAACCTTTCTCAAGCAGTGAAACAATCATACATACATGTATAGAAAGATTTGATCACCCTGCAATTTACAAATTATTGTAAAAAAATCTCAAAAGGCTATAACTTTTCATTTGTACAAGTGCAACTATTCCAGGCATATTAGATAAAGTGCTGATTTCATAGAGTGCATAAAAAAGTGCATTACAAAAAGTTACTTTGTGCATACACATATAATTGATAATAAAGTTCATATATGTGTTATTAATGAATAAAACTGACTCACCCACATTAGCACTCTCATTTGCTATGTTAGAGTTGGATGAATCAGTCGTCGAATCTGAATTTGCCATTTCCGTGCCATATTGGTACAATATTTGTACCGAATTTATGTTTGATGATCGGTTCCAAACATTTTCGTTAATTTCTACTTCCATTGACTCCAATGACATTTGGATGTATTAGGCAAATATTGCAAATACAATATTCGCCCCAGATCATAATTGGAATAGAATTTTGAAAAATTCACTCAACTCTAATGTTAATTACTTAAACCATGCAGATATCAGCATCTATACAAAACCACTGCACATGTCCTTCCATGTGATCTCATAAAAGGTAATCCTGGCTAAACCAGGTAAAACGCGATGACGCATGTGCAGTAGCGCTTGTATGTGAATGGTCACCATTTTAAATAGGGCAGATTTTAAGGCCAGTCTTTAGTGATGGGTGAGCAATAAAATGCTTGGTTGCTTGTTGCTTGGGTTGAACAATAGGGATGCTTGGGGCTCGACCCGAGCAACGAGCCCAATATAAGTCTATGGGAAACGAGCATTTTTCCGGCTGTCCCTCCAGTGGTCTGCAGAAGGACTATAAATTGCAGAAATCGATTGGAACAGTGCTCAAATTACATGGATACAGCATAGGGAAGATCACTGGAAGCATTTCTGACACTCAGGTCACTGCTGTGAACAATGTTGTCAGAGTCTTACGCCATTTTTATAGACTCACAATAACACATACAAAAACAAAATCAAAATGGATTTTCCTGGGAAGTATGTTAAGGTACATCTTTTCCAGAATAAGGAATTGTATATAAGGCAAAATAAATAACCAAAACAAAAATGCTCCTCCACACCTTGGGCTATGTTCACATGTAGGGTTTTTGATGCGTTTCTCAACTTTAACATTGCTTTCAACCAAGACAAATGCATTCAATGGGAAATGTCATTTTAACATTTTACAACCTTAGCTCGCCATGTGGTGTGTGACACCTAATCAGACACATCCTGTTTCATTTATGAAGGAGGGATTCTGAAAGTCACAAAGGCTCTTTTTATAGTGCCATCAGGCGGCCTTTACTATTCTTAAAGGGCAAGCAGTCAGCCCTCACTATTTTTAGAGAGCCATCAGCCAGCTATGCTTTGTTGTTCACATTATTAAACAGTGGGTCTTCTATACTGTTATTGCGTATGCAGTGAGTGGCAGGGCAGCCCAAAATTTAGACGCACCCCAATACCCTTTTGAAGAGACATACAGGAGGACCTCCTTGAAAACAATGTTTCCATTATTAGGAAGTGGGTCTTCCATTCTATTTTCCTATGCAGTGACAGCAAGGGCTGCCAAAAATTTGGAGGCACTTTGATGCCCCTTTGAAGAGACGTAGAGGAGGGCCACCTGAAAACAATGTTCCCATTCTTAGGAAATTGGTATTCCCATATTGTTTGCCTATGCAGTGAATGCAAGGCTTGCCCCAAATTTGGATGCACCCCAATAACCCTTTGAAGTGCAGTACAAGAGGGCCTCCTGTAAACAATGTTCCCATTATTAGGAAGTTGGTACTTTCACTGTTTGCCTATGCTGTGAATGCAAGGTCTGCCAAAAATTTGGATGCAACATAATACCCCTTTGAAGAGACGTAGAGGAGGGCCTGATAAAAACAATGTTCCCATTATAAGGAAGTGGGTCTTCCATACTGTTTGCCTATGCAGTGAATGCAAGGGCTGTCAAAGATTTGGAGGCAATCCAATGCCCCTTGGAAGAGACTTGGAGGATGGCCTCATTAAAAAATGTTTCCACTGGAAAGGAGCAGGTCTCCTATGCTTGTAATGCCCATGCACTAAGTGTATGGGCTGACAAACATTTATCCCTGTGATTTATACATGAACAAACTATACCAATTTTTTTTTTACGGGCATCATAAACACCCTTTAACCCCTTAACGACCATGCCATTATGTAGGTTAATGACCAGGCCAATATTTACATTTCTGACCACTGTCTCTTTATGAGGTTATAACTCTGGAACGCTTCAACGAATCTTGGCGATTCTGAGACAGTTTTCTTGTGACATATTGTACTTCACGTTAGTTGTAAAATTTCTTCGATATAACTTGCGTTTATTTATGAAAAAAATGGAAATATTGCAAAAATTTTGAAAATTTTGCAATTTTCAAACTTTTAATTTTAATGCCCTTAAATCACAGAGATATGTCACACAAAATAGTTACTAAATAGCATTTCCCACATGTCTACTTTACATCCGCACAATTTTGGAACCAAAATTTTTATTTGTTAGGAAGTTATAAGTGTTAAAAGTTGACAATCGATTTCTCATTTTTCCAACAAAATTTACAAAACCATTTTTTTTAGGGGCCACCTCACATTTGAAGTGAATTTGAGGGGTCAATATGACAGAAAATACCCAAAAGTGACACCATTCTAAAAACTGCATCCCTCAAGCTGTTCAAAGCCACATTCAAGAAGTTTATTAACCCTTTAGGTACTTCACAAGAATTGAAGCAATGTGGAAGGAAAAAATGAACATTTAACTTTTTTTTCCAAAATTTTTCTTTCGACACAATTTTTTTTATTTTGTCAAGGGTATCAGGAGAAAATGAACCACAATATAAGTTGTACAATTTCTCCTGAGTACACCGATACCCCATGTGTGGGGGAAAACCAATCTTTAGGGACACGGCAGTGCTCAGAAGGGAAGGAGCATCAATTGAGATTTTGAATGTCAAATTGGCTGGAATCGAGAGCGGACACCATGTTGCGTTTGGAGAGCCCTTGATGTACCTAAACAGGGGAAAACCCCCATAAGTGCCCCCATTTTGAAAACTAGACCCCCCAAGGAAATTATCTAAATGTCGTGGTGAGCACTTTGAACCCCCAAGGGCTTAACAGAAGGTTATAACGTAGAGCCGTAAAATTAAAAAATCATATTTTTTCCACAAAAATGATCTTTTCACCCCCAATTTTTATTTTTCAAAGGATAAAAGGATCCCAAAAGTTATTGTGCAATTTGTCCTGAGTACGCTGATACCCCATATGTTGGAGTAAACCACTATTTGGTCGCATGGCAGAGCTCGGAAGGGAAGTAGCGCCATTTGACTTTTTGGCTGGAATTGAGATTGGACTCCATGTCGCATTTGGAGAGTCCCTGATGTGCCTAAACAGTGGAAACCCCCCACAAGTGACTCCATTTTGGAAACTAGACCCCCCAAGGAACTTATCTAAATGTGTGGTGAGAGCTTTGAACCCCCAAGGGCTTCACAGAAGGTTATAACGTAGAGCCGTAAAATTAAAAAATCATATTTTTTTCCACAAAAATGATCTTTTCACCCCCAATTTTTATTTTTCAAAGGATAAAAGGATCCCAAAAGTTATTGTGCAATTTGTCCTGAGTACGCTGATACCCCATATGTTGGAGTAAACCACTATTTGGGCGCATGGCAGAGCTCAGAAGCGAAGCAGCGCCATTTGACTTTTTTTGCTGGAATTGAGATTGGACGCCATGTCGCATTTGGAGAGCCCCTGATCTGCCTAAACAGTGGAAACCCCCCACAAGTAACCCCATTTTGGAAACTAGACCCCCATAGGAACTTAACTAGATGTGTCGTGAGAGCTTTGAACCCCCAAGGGCTTCACAGAAGGTTATAACGTAGAGCCGTAAAATTAAAAAATCATATCTTTTCCACAAAAATGATCTTTTAACCCCCAATTTTTATTTTCCAAAAGGTAACAGGACCCCAAAAGTTATTGTGCAATTTGTCCTGAGTATGCTGATACCCCATATATGGGGGTAAACCACTATTTTGACGCATGGCAGAGCTCGGAAGGGAAGAAGCGCCGTTTTCGAATGCAGACTTTGATGGAATGGTCTGTGGGTGTCATGTCATGTTTAGAGAGCCTCTGATGTGCTTAAACAGTAGAAACCCCCCACAAGTGACCCCATTTTGGAAACTATACCCCCCAAGGAACTTATCTAGATGTGTGGTGAGCACTTTGAACCCCCAAGGTCTTCACAGAAGTTTATAACGTAGAGCCGTGAAAATAAAAAAATCATATTTTTTTTCCACAAATATTATATTTTTGCCCCCAAATTTTTATTTTTATAAGCGTAACAGGAGAAATAGGACCCCAAAAGCTATTGTGAAATTTGTCCTGAGTACACTGATACCCCATATGTGGTGGTAAACCACTATTTTGATGCATGGCAGAGCTCGGAAGGGAAGGAGCACCATTTTCGAATGCAGACTTTGATGGAATGGTCTGCAGGTGTCATGTCGCGCTTGGAGAGCCCCTGATGTGCCTAAACAGTAGAAACCCCCTACAAATGACCCCATTTGCAAACTAGACCCCCCTAAGGAACTTATCTAGATGTGTGGTGAACAGTTTGAACCCCCAAGGGCTTCACAGAAGTTTATAACGTAGAGCCGTGAAAATAAAAAAATCATATTTTTTTCCACAAAAATAATCTTTTTGCCCCCAAATTTTTATTTTTATAAGGGTAACAGGAGAAATAGGACCCCAAAAGTTGATGTGCAATTGGTGCTGAGTACGCTGATACCCCATATGTGGGGGGGACTACTGTGATCGCCTTACTGTGATCTTTGGGAGGCAACATGAACAAATCCACAAAAGATGAAGAATTGGTTTTCTTTTTTACGCCATTCCTCGTGCTGTATTAGTGATTAGGCGACTTTATTTTTAGGGTTAGTGCGATTACAGCGATACCAGATTTACATCCTTTTTTCATGTTCAGCTTCTGTCACACACTAAAAGACGCTATTTTTTTTAAAGTATTTTTTGAAAGAAACTTTTGCATCGCTGTATTTTGAGAGCTATAATTTTTCCATATTTCGGCCGACAGAGTTATCTGCAGGCTTTTTTGCGGGACGAGCTGACGTTTTTATTGGTATCATATTCGGGCACATGACGTTTTTTGATCACTTCCTATTCCGATTTTTGTGGAAGCAGAATGAACAAAAACCAGCAATTCAGGAATTGTTTTGTTTTTTTTTCTCCGTTCTGCGTGAGGTAAAATTGATAAAGCAGCTTTATTCTTTGAGTCACTACAATTACAGCGCTACCTCATTTATATATTTTTTTATGTTTTGGCGTTTTTTACATAATAAAAAAATTTATAGAAAAAATAATTATTTTTGCATCAGTTTATTCCGCGAGCTATAACTTTTATTTTTTCGCTGATGATGCTATGTAGCGGCTTGTTTTTTGCGGGACAAGATGACGTTTTCAGCGGTACCATGTTTATTTATTTCCGTCCTTTTGATCGCGTGTTATTACACTTTTTGCAAGCGGTATGATGATACCGCTTGGAAAAAGTATAATTTACTACTTTTTTGTGTTTTTTTATGGCTTTCACTGAAGGGGTTAACTATAGTTAAGCTTTTATAGATGGGATTTTTACGGACACGGCGATACCAAAAATGTGCATTTTTTTGTTTTTTGTTTTTTTATTACATAAAAATGTGTATTTTCTAGGGGAATTTTTTTAAATTATTTTTTAATATTTTTTTGCACATTTTTTTTAAAAATGCTTTTTTTAACTTGTCCCTTTATGGGACTTTCACTTTTTTACTTTTGATTGCAGTTACAATGCATTTCAATGCTCCAGCATTGCAATGCATTGTACCTATAGTGAAAGTTGCTGTGACCATGGTCACAGCGGTTTTCCGTAGCTAGATGACCCGGAGGTTGTCATGACAACCCCCAGGTAATCAAGGCAGAGATCGGGCCCTGCAAATACATTGCAGGGCGCCGATCTGAGGCAGAGGTAGCTCCCGACCCTCTGCCTGTCCCCCTGAGCGCTGCGATCGCACTCTATCGCAGCAGTCAGGGGGTTAACAGCCAGGTGCGGTGGGGGCGCCGCTCCTGGCTGTCAGTGCAGGAAGCTCGGCCACTGCAGTGCTGAGCTCCTGCACTGATCGGGCAGAAGAGGCTGAAATTTCAGCCACTTCTGCCTGATCGCTGCTGTGTTTGGTCAGTCACATTGACTGACCAATCACAGCGTTGTGGGTGCGGGGACCGACTGCAAAGATCCCCGCACCGCTTGCTGTGCCTGTCAGCTGTCTGTGACAGCTGTCGACACTGAACTACCACTGCGTGTTTACACGCAGTGGTAGTTCAAAGGCATTATGTGCACAGTCCGTCAAGGTGCCAAAACTGACACCTTGCCATGACGGACTGTGCACCTCAGTGGACATTAAGGGGTTAAAAAAATTATGTGAGTGTTGCATCATGGTCCACGGTCACCCTGTTGTGGGATGAGGATGAGGAGAAAGAGGAGGACAACAGCAAATAGCCAAAATCAGGAACCGTATACCCATGTATGGGTGTGAAGAGGTGCATGGGAATAGACCTCCCAAAAAAAAGACACTAGATTTGAGTTTATGTTATGCTGCTTTCATTCAGTGGTGTTGAGAAGTCTGGCCAAATCCAGCCCTTGTTCATTTTTAAAAGAGTCAGCCTGTCAGCATTTTGAGTTGAAATGTGGATGAGCTTATCAGTTATAATTCCACCTGTGGCACTAAAAACCCGCTCTGACAAAACGCTAGCGGCAGAGTAGGCATGGGACCTCCAAGGCATAGAGAGGCAGTTCATGCCACATGTCCAGCTTGGATACCCAATATTTATAAGGCACAGAGGAATCAAGGATGATGTTGGTAAAGTCTGCAAGTTACTCCCTCAGCTTTAACCAAAACTTTGCACTCCTTGTGAGAATACCCCATGCCTCAGGCCTGTGCGATGGGAGTGACTGACAAAACTCTCCCAGAACTTTGACAGTATTCTCCGGCCTCTGCTGGATTGGAGTTGTGTCCTCTCTCGCCTGTACTCCTTGGTTGTCCAGCGAACTATGACCTCTGCCAACATAATTTTCAGATAGGAATTTTGTTAATAATTCCACAACAAGTGCTTTCTGGTACTGCCCCTTTTTAGTAGACCTGTCCGCCTCTGGAATAAGAGATAGAAAGTTCTCCTTTTAGCTTGGGTCTAGTAGTGTCACCAACCAGTTATGACTGTCACCCAAAATTTTAAGAATGCAAGGGTCATGCGTGCCAGACTGCTAACAGGCAAGACTTTTGTGTCCTCACCAATAGGACAACTGACCATGCTCCTCCTCCTCCCTGTCCTCAGGCCATCTACTCTGAACAGACAGCATGACAGTTGTGCAGGTAGTACTGTCTATAGCACGTGAAACTAGCTTCTGTTCTTCCTCCTCCTCCTCTTCCTCATTCTCACCCAAACCATGTTGGAATGAGATGAAGCTGGGCTGTGTGTAATCACCCTGTATGGTTCTTTGCTCCATCTCATTGTGCTCTGCTTGCAATGTATCCTCTTTGATTGTGAACAGAGAGCATTTCAGAAGACAGAGAAGTGGAATGGTGATGCTAATAATGATGTCGTCGCCGCTCACCATCTTGGTGGAGTCCTCAAAGTTTAGGAGGATGTTACATATCTTTGACATCCATGTCCACTCCTGAGGTCTTATGTGTGGAGTCTGAACTGAATACCAGCGGCTTTGTTGATGCCGGTACTCAACAACTGCCCTCTTCTTCTCACAAATTCTTCCCAACATCTGCAGTGTAGAGTTCCAACGTGTGGGGACATCACACATCAGTCGGTGAGCTGGAAGCTGCAAATGCTGCTGAATCATGGCAAGGGTGGCAAAAGCTGCAGCTGAAATTCTAAAATAGGCACACAGGCGGTGAGCTTTGACAAGCAGATCCGGCAGCTACGGGTAGGATTTGAGAAACCGCTTTACCACGAGGTTAAGCACATTGGCCAGGCATGGTATGTGTGTGAGATTGCCTTGCCTAAGAGCCACCACCAGGATACGGGCATTGTCACACACGACCATGCCTGGTTGTAGGTTCAGCGGTGTCAGCCACATCATATGCCTGCTCTTTCAGAGCTGTCCACAACTCTCCAGCATTGTTCGGTTTGTCACCTTAGCATATTAGCTTCAGCACAGCCTGTTGCCGCTTGGCTGAGGGAGTGCTGCAGTGCTTCCAGCTTGTGACTGATGTGGTCATTGCTGAAAATGGAGGCTGAAGCAAAGGAGGAGGAGCAGGAGCAGTAGAGTTTGGGGGCAACCCTGACTGACTTAGAGTTCACAATGCTCAGGAGGACATGTTCCATACCAAGGTCCAACTGGGTCCCAGCTTCCACTATGTTATCCCAGTGTGCCGTCACCGAGATTTACCATCCCTGTCCACAAGCATTTGTCCACGTGTCCGTGGTTAGGTGGACTTTCCCAGTAACTGCATTGTTGAGGGAATGGCTAATGTTGTGGGACACGTGCTTGTTTAATGCGAGGATGGCACTCCGGGAGAAGAAGTGGCGGCTCGGGACAGAGTATTGAGCGACGCCTGCCTCCATCAGGTTGCGAAAAGCTTCTGTCTCCACGAGCCTAAAAGGCAAGATTTCGAGCACAAGCAGTCACGAAGTGTGTGTATTTAGTAGTGTGGCCTGTGGGGCGTTGGCTGCGTGTTTGCTCTTGCGTTCCAAGTAATGGGGTATGGAAAACTGAACATTGCTCTGGGACAAGGACGTGGACGTGCTTGTTGATGGTGCTACTGGAGTGTGTGCAATGACAGGAGCAGGGAAGGAGGCATCTTCGCATGCACCATGGACAGGGATTGACTTGTGCGCACAACTGTGTAAGAAACAGTGGTGTCACCCACAGACACCGTTCCAGAGGGAGATTTGGAGATGTGACAGACAGAGATCAAGAGAGAGAGATGGCAATGAACACAGATTGATGGACTCCTACCTTAAAAATGTTATGTATATGTAATTCATGTTGCTTTGATCTATATATATTGTCTTATATGTGTTATTTGATGTCACTGTTTATTTCTTATTTCTTTTATTAAGTAAATTTAATTTAGTTTTACTCAATTTTCGTGTGAGCATTTCTTTATTCATTACAATCTTTTGAATCTCTAACAAAACAGTAGAGAAACCTTTTTTGTTTTGTTTCTCATCTGATAAATACTGACGAAACTCTGCCCAAACGTCTGATGATACTCAGAAAAAAATCACTAATGAAGCTAGAACAGTTTAGTATTTGGTCAGTATTTTTCCTCAGGAAAAATTAGTATTGGAACAATCAGAGGAAATGTTTAATAGAAACATACACAGTACTTCTGCATTTTGTGCCCACTCCTGGTTTTGACTTTCAAATACTGATGTAAAATACTGACCTGATAATGTCTCCCTGTCTACAGTCTGAGTTGAGGGGGTATGGCCTGCTTCTGGGTTCTGGTAGCAGCCAGCACTCTAATAATGTCTACTTGACTGCAGTCCGAAATGGGGTGTGTGGCCTGCTATAGATTCCTAGTATCATTGAACCTCCTGATAATGACTCTGTCACTGTAGGTCTACAAGTAGTGAGCAGGCAATGCCACTCCACATTGCCTTGTACTGCAGTGAATCATACATTATCAGTGTGCTGACTGATGCTGGAAGCCAGGAGCAGGCCATGCCACCTCATGCTGCCTCATCTCAAACTTCAGTGAAGCAGACATTATCAGTGGGGCTAACCGCTACTAGAAGCTGGGAGCAGGCTACTTCCCCTCATCCTCGTTCTGCAGTGAAGGAGTCATTATTTGGAGGATGGCTGCCATGAACCTAAACATGCCCTACAATCTCACACTGCAGTTAAGGAGACATTTTCAGAGAAAGGACAGGACTAGAAGTCGGGAGCGGGCCACAACAAATGACTGTGACATAACATTCTAGAAGAGAGAGAAAGCAGTGAGGAGCAGCTCTGGCTTCACATTGAATTGTAGCTACTGCAAAGGTTGAGCTATTCATGTTAACTTTATTGTTTATAATGCATGGCCATTAGAATATTTTTTTTTATCTCCCCGGAGTAACTCTTCCACATGTATATATATAAACAACCAATATAGTAGACCAAAAACAGAATCAAGTAATATTTCCAGTTATTATTCATTCAACATTATTCAGTGACCAAATACCCATCGTCCCTATAAAAATACAGAAGAACAGAATGCTAACAGTAAGAAGTAAAGATGGAGCCAAGCAGAAGCATGGTAGATAAGGTTAAATTTACTAACTCAAAATGTAAAAAAAAATCTTTAAATGATTGTGCAAAGATTGGAAATCTTACATAGCACACATGCTGTCACAGTAGAGCAGTGCAATACTTGTGGGTCACTGGGATGTCTTTTTTCCTTAAATGGAGTCTTGTATGCCGCCAAATGGGCAATCAAGAGAGTGCCCTGTCAACAGGAACACCTATAGGCATGGGCCGCCTGTGCTTTTAGGCTGGAGTCACACACAACCACAAAAAATCGGTCCGTTTTAGACGGTCGACAATCGGATCAAAATAAAAACATCACACATCCTTCTGGCATCCGATTTTCCTTCAAAGATGCGATTTAATCGCATGTGTGTGTACCTTGTAACATCCGATTTTCATCCGACTTGCGAGATTTTCTCGCAGGCTTGCAAAACTGACATATAATGGATCCAAAAGAATAGTATTTAAATGCCAAAAGAAAGAATAGATATATACACATAGAGCACATATATATATATATATATATAATATATATAATATATATATATGTCATTGTAACATATATATATATATACATATATTTATAGTTCTTACACTTCTACATACTGTTATAGCCGCTAATTCAATTGCCGGCTTCAGTGAAATCACAGAAGCCGACATGAAATGATACATTGTTTCCACACATTTAACCATGTAATTTCATGTATTTTTATATATGTTTGAAACATACAATTACATGAGTATATGTGTGCTAAATTTCAGACATGTAGGGGTTAATTAAAGGTGTAAATTCGTTAAAAAAAAATGCGTGGGCTCCCGCTGTATTTTCTCCACCAGACAGACAAAGCAAGCGAGTGGGGGCAGATAATAATAGCCTAGGGAGGGTACATTTTTTTTGTGCCCCCCCTGGCTACTAACATCTGCCCCCAGACACCCCAGAAAGGGCAAATCTATAATTAGATTCGCCCTTTCTGGCACTTTGCCCGTCTATTCCCATTGCCCTGTAGCGGTGGCGAATGGGTTAATAAGGGGTTAAAATGACCTTGCAATTGAAAGGTCACTTTAAGCCAGGTTAATAATTGATAGCTGTCAATTAGGCAACTATCAATTATTAATCCTATTGTATGAAAGAAAAATCAAACACACACACTTTAATAAAAAATAAGTTTAATTAAATAATCACAGTTTTTGACCATATTTTATTTTCCTGCTAAAACCATTTCCTGTAATAAAAATAAAATAAAAAAGCAAAATTATACTTACCAATCCGATGTACAGTCAGGTCCCACGTGTAATCCATCAGAAAGGGTTAACAGTTTACAGGTCGCAGAGAGCTAATAATGCTGTCTCAGACCTGTATTCCCCTGAATGAATAACTTCCTCTCCCAGCGAAAGTAGAGGAATAGATTCATGAATGGAGCTTAATTGATTTATTGCCAATTTAACTGTAGTGACCTGACCTAAAGGGAAAGTGGACACAATCAATTAAGCTTCATTCATGAAACACATCCTCTCCTGTCGCCAGGAGAGGAACTTATTCATTCATGAGCTTTGAGCTGAGCATGCAGGATTACTTGCACTGCTTGGCTCAAAGCTAGTTAACCCTTTGTGAAGGATTACAGCGTGGGACGTGACAGATCGGCGGAATAGGTAAGAATAATGTTGTTTTATTTCTTTTTCTTTATTTTAGGAGATCAATGGCTTCGCACGGATTTAGTGTAAAATAAAATATGGTCAAAAAAATGTGTTTTTATTTCATTAAAATTATTTATTCTTAAAGTGTGTGTGTTTTTTTATTTACTTCAATAGGATTAATAATTGATAGTTGTCTAATTGACAGCTATCAATCATTAACCTGCCTTAAGGTCACCTTTCAATTGCAAGGTGACAGTAAGGTGAGATTAACCCATTCGCCACCGCTACAGGGCAATGGGAATAGACGGGCAAAGTGCCAGAAAGGGCGAATCTAATTATAGATTTGCCCTTTCTGGGGTGTCTGGGGCAGATGTTAGTAGCCAGGGGGGGCACAAAAAAATGCACCCTCCCTGGGCTATTATTATCTGCCCCCACTCGCTTTGCTTTGTCTGTCTGGTGGAGAAAATACAGCGGGAGCCCACGCATTTTTTTTCAACGAAATTACACCTTTAATTAACCCCTACATGTCTGAAATTTTGCACAAATACACTCATGTAATTGTATGTTTCAAACATATATAAAAATACATGAAATTACATGGTTAAATGTGTGGAAACAATGTATCATTTCATGTCGGCTTCTGTGATTTCACAAAACCCGGCAATTGAATTAGCGGCTATTACAGTATGTAGAAGTCTAGGAACTATAAATATATGTATATATGCATGTCACAATGACATGTATATATATATGTATGTGTTCTATGTGTATATATCTATTCTTTCTAGTCTTTATTAAAGCTGTCAGTGTGATTTTACAGTATAGGCGGGGATGAATTGCCGGCTTTTCTAAAGGACACCGATGCGATTTCATCGCAAGTCACACAGTGTGGTCCGTTTGTAATCAGATTTTTCATCGCTCCCATAGACTTGCATTGGCGATTGTCGACCGACAATCGGTGACAATCGCAGCATGCTGCGATTGTACACGGACGTTTAAAACGGACCACAAAAAATCTGATACTGGGAGCTGCTCCATAGATTAACATAGGTCCGACTGCAATGCGATATTTCATCGCATTGCAGTCGTCCGATTTTGTCGCCAGTGTGACTCCGGCCTTAGAAGAAATAACCTATTGATCTATTAATCTGTCAAGTTTCCAGTATTGAGTTTTGAAATGATTTTCCCACACAATAGTAAGCTTCAATATGTCCTGTAAAACTGATTTCTCTTTTTTTACTGTATGATTTGAAAACAAGGATTTTGATTTTTTTAAACTTTTTACCTTATTTGGGTCAACATGTAACATTGTACAGTGAAAATCTGTAAGCCCTCCCCCAAAAAAACAGTTGTTTGGTTCTTAAATGTAGGAAATAAGTATACAGAGTAAACCAGAAAGAACAAAAAACCCTTTTAAAAATTAACTTTTAATTAATACGATTAAGAGTGTCTATTCAGAAATTACTTAAAAAAACCTTCTATACCTTTTTAAGGAGATGCAGTTTTTTTGTACAGAGATTTTCTGAGTAGATACTGCAGAGGTTGGCACCCTAAAATTCTATATGGCGCCCCCGCTCAACTTCGGCAGTCC
Source organism: Oophaga sylvatica (assembly GCA_033576555.1). NCBI lineage: Eukaryota > Metazoa > Chordata > Amphibia > Anura > Dendrobatidae > Oophaga > Oophaga sylvatica. Next base: position 479,675,453 of record JARQOD010000003.1, on the reverse strand, counting down.
CTCAGAGTCCCGGCATGCCCCTAATATAGAGCTATAGTTTTTAACCACATACACACAGCATAATTCTTACTGTCTATGATTCTTTTTGTCTGTTTTTCAAAACAAGAAAAAAGTGACCTACGCCAGTGGAAGGATTCTACCACACAAGCAGATGATTGATCCTGAATTTCTGAAACCAAGCGGGTTTTCAACAACTGGTGTTAAGTGCTCAGTTTGAAAAATCACATCTGAATATTGAATATTCAAAATGAAGAAATGCGGCACTTACCGAGTTGCATAAAATTCAAAGTCCTTTATTTCACCATGTGAGACATGGACAATCTGATGGACGTGCAAGTCAAGGAGGAATGCGGGTGTTACGCTTCCACAGTTTCGAGGCATCGAGACATGTCATAGCTTGCCTATCTAGCCAATGTTCCGACGCCGCCAGACCATGACGATGTGGGGCGTGCGTCCCAGATGGTAAGGGAATGTGGATCCACTGGACCACAGAGGGAAACCCGGGCCTACCAGGACTAGGGGAGGGCAGCGACCGGGATCTGTGGCAGCTGAGCATGAGGGCAAGGGTGACAACATGCAGGACTAGATGACACCGCACAACTTCTGGTATGAAGAAACATAAAGTTTACTTAAAGACACAGTACATAAACAGAACATACAATGCCAGTCTCACAAATCTGCACGTCACGAAAGGGTACACGTCTCAGAATGACAGACAAAGGCAGGAGGACATCACAGGTTGATGCAGTCCAGGGTTATCTGGCATGGGCATACTAGGACGGCCTCTTTCTTAGGCCTCAGGTGTAGCACTGGCTCAGCAGGAGAATATCAGACACTGACATCGGAAAGACGTCAGATGATGTCAGGGGTCATCACTGGTTGATGCAGTCCAAGGTCATCTGGTATGGGCGTACTAGGATTGCCTCTCTCAGGCCTCAGGCGTAGCACAGGCTCAGAAAGAGAACATCAGACACAGAGCCATGACAGACATCAGATGATGGCAGGGTTCATAATGGGTTGATGCAGACCAAGGTCATCTGGCACGGGCATACTAGGATGGCCTCTCTCTCAGACCTCAGGCGTAGCACAGGCTCAGCAGGAGAACATCAAACACTGACCCAGGACAGACGTCATCACAAAGTGGATCACGGGGAACCAGCAGGACATCGGGACACAGACAAGACACAGACAGCACAGGTCCAGGAATATCGGCATGGCAGCTCAGGACTTCGGCTGATGAGATCCAGAACACACAGGCAGAGCCGTCACCGGGAAACAAGGCTGGAGACTCCCCAGGAACACGGAGGAGGAGTCCGTTCATGAACAGAAGCGGGACCGACTCTGAAACTCATGCTGGGCCATCAGGACCACAGACTGGATATCTGGACATTGGCTGGACATCAGGACATCAGGACACAGGCTGGACATCAGGACATCTGGACACAGACAGGACATCATGACATTTGGACACAAGCAGGACATCGGTACACCGGCAAGACATCAGGAAACCTGGTAAGACATTAAGGACACCGGCAGTGCAACAGAGACACAGGCGGGACATTGGAACACAGGCATGATCTCGGGACACCGGCGTGGCAGTGCAGGTCATCAGCTAGGACATGGATAGCACAGGATCAAGCAGTAATGGTCGGGCTGCGGGTACGAACACGATCTCCAGGCACCAGGCAGCGGTAGTCAGGCTCCAACTATGGTCGTCAGGCTCCGACATCGGACCTAGGAAGGAACTCAAGTGGGATGGTGTGAACACTGCCGGGTTGGACCTGGGCTGGATGGAGCTAGCACCGCATAGCAAGCTGAGCACAGCATAGTAGATGCTTAGCAAAGACACCGGACTCCATCTTTAACAGAGGAGCACAGGTTGGTTCACAGGACACCAGTTACAGGAAACTCAGAGTCACTGGGTACTTGGTTCCAGACACGGAGGACTTCAGTAACATAGCACAGAGGACACAGTGCAGACAGGGTCAGGTACAGTAACAGATACAGGATCAAGGATTCAGGCCTGAGAATGCAGCCCTCAGGGAGGCGGAAAACAAGACAAAACAGAAATAGGCCTGGATATGCAGCCTCCAGGGTAGGAGGAAAAACGGGACTCAAACATAAACGGATCTGAGTGCTCAGCCCCCAGAGCAGGCAGAAACACAAAACAGGACAAAAAACATCAGCTTTCCCAGAATTGATTGCAAGCAGAGCAGGAGCTGAACACACAAACACACATGGCAAGATTCCAGAACTTAATGTAAAACTCTGGCAACGCCCAACAGGAAAGAGGAACTTTATATAGGAGCTACTCCTCCGCAATAGGCTGGGGACAGCAATTAAGCACACACACTGCCCTAAATAAACCAGGGAAGTTGTGGCAGCGTACACCCTTAGCACAGACAGAAACCATTACAGCACAGTCGGCACAGGAACTGCAGCTTAAGGCACCTGGCAGCAGCTGCAAGCCTGGACACACGTGGAAAGTCATGCACCAGCTGCAGAGGACCTCGCAACCTGCGGATAGATTCCATAGTGGCAGCCAGGGACCTGCATGCAGATAGTCATGCAACAGAGCAGAGACATCACAACACATGTACCATACGCAGCAGAGCCGGGAACTGAGCAGCATCCATACAGGTAACAGATAACAGTATCCCAGCTGGTTAGGGGAAAGGAGCAAAGGGTTAAAGCAGACATGCAGAATAACACCAGTGAAATAAGGTACAAACATACCGGTGTTACAGCGGGGAGAGAAGAGATCAACTACGGCCTTTTCACGTGTGATCGCTTCAATGGATCCAGGTGAGTAATTATATGAGGTCATTTCCTTTATAAGGCATAGACCACATAGCAATTTCCAAAAGACATTTGTGAAAATACAGTGCAGTGAATAAAAATTAACATTTAATTTATATGACATGTATGCATAGTAATTGCTTTCTATTGCAGATAGCCAATAAATATTATTAGAGGAAAACTGATAGATCTAATCTATCATTGAGTCCTAAAGGACCTTGCACATTAGCTTTCATGATCCATTGAGCTTCATGTTTTAGTAGGATTTTGTTGTGGTTTCCAACAAAGCCTTAGGGAACCCTTTCCTAAAGTAACAGATCAATAAAGTTTACGGAATCTAGTTGTTAGGGTCTTATTGTTTTTCCTATGTAATAAAATAAGCAAGGACAGAACAGAATATAAACTACAAATTTAGTTTTACAAGATATAACGGCTGTAGTTCATCTGTTCTCTTTCCGCATGTATCCTTGACCTGCACGTCCATCACATTTTCCGTGTCTCACATGGTGAAATAAAGGACTTTTTATGCAACTCAGTGAGTGCCACATTTCTACTTTTTGAATATTCCATTTGTCTGTGGCTGTGGAGGTATCTGTAGACTACAATGAGCCTATAAAATTCAGTCTTTTCTATTTGAGCTAGATATGCAAACAAGGAGTCACAAGGAGCATTCAAAGGATAGTGTTGCACAAAAAGACATCTGCTAAATATGTGGGTCCAAATAGGGAACCCTCAAAATAACCAACCACAGGTTTTAGATATGCCACATAAAGTTAAATAAAGTGCATATGTGCTCAAACATCAAAATCTTGTATGCCACATCGAATTGTAAAAAGTGCATTTGTGCCCTACCAATACATTTGGCATACTGTACAACATTAGACAAAGTGCATGTGTGCCCCACCATCAATCATAGACAGGTAAGAAAATAGTTTTGGTAAAGATCCCAATGGATCACTTAGCTGATAGTTGTCAGGGAACTTGTCTTCCCGAAGTCCATTGTCCCTTGTCCCTATGTATTTCGCCCCCTCCCTTTGTCAGGGCTCATCAGGGGATCAAAATATGAGTGTGCCGCAATAGATGATAGGTCAGTATAGGGTGAGGAGGCCTCAATTTACAATGAGGTTACCGTTATGACAGCATGTGGTTTCGGAATCCGAAGAAGAACTCAGGTGGCTACAGCCCATGAGGATACCTATCACTTCCGCCTCATCGGTGCTTACATCACAACCAGCGTCCAGCACCGGGTAAATGCTTTTTAGCCCTTGCACTTAGTACATAGGTTTTTTCAGTCTAGGAGTCCAACTCCTTAAAAATGGAAAAAATATTTTATCATGCCTTTCTCTATGTGTCTTCCATTGTGTATTGCAGGCCCTTCTTTTAATTGTAGGCAGCCCTTGCACTAAGTGCATAGACTTTACCAGTCTAGGAGTTCCATGCTTTAAAAATGGGAAAAAATGTTTTGTTAGGACCTCCTCTATGTGTTTTCCAGGGTGTATTGCAATCCTTCCTTCTAACTTTTGGCAGTGCTTGCACTTAGTGCATAGGCTTTAAGAGAGTAGGAGTCCCACTATAAAACAATTTTAACAGAATGTGTATTAGGCCTTCCTTTATGTCTCACACAAGGTGAATCAGAGTCCCTCTTCTAATTTTTGGCATTTCTTGTATTGTCCACATAGGCTGTTTGAGCTTCAGAGTTCCTCCTTCATAAAAAAAAGGATTTGTCTGACCATGTCACACACACCACATGCCCAGATAAAGTAGTAAAGTGTTAAAATTACATTTACCAGTGACTACCAGTGGGTGTAGTTTTATTTCCCCCTCTACTATGTCATCTACTGTAGTCATAGGTGACGGGGAAATATGGTGAGAGATGTCCCAGCTATGAAGAGGTGGAGGAATGGAGGAGGTGTTTTTTTTTATCTCTTTTAATTTTGCCTTATATACAAGTCATTATTATACAGGAAATAATTTTTCCTAACATTTTTTCCTGTAAAATCCAATTTACTTTCAATTTGTACAGTATGTGTCATTGTCAGTTCGTAAAAGTGCAGTAATACTCTGATAAACATTGTTCCCACCAGTGACCTGGGAGTCAGAGATGCATCCAGGTGTCTTACCCATGCTATTCCCATTCCATTTTAGTGCTACTTCTGTCCATTTCAGTGTTTTTCCTGCCCCTAAGCTCTCTTTTTAGGGTTTAGGGGCAGCAGCATTTAACATGCACAGACAGGAAGCTCATCATTGATCCCATCCATTAGTGCATACGTTACGTGATTGCAGAGCGCCAATGGGTTGTCATGAGAGCTGGGGGTCTGCTGTGCCTGTTTATCACGATCCTCCTAAGAACTGTATGTGTATGTACAGTATATATATATGTATATATATATATATATATATATATATATATACATATATATATGTATATATATATATATATATGTATATATATATATATATACATATATATATATATGTATATATGTATATATGTATATATACATATATATATATATATATATATATATATATAACATAAACACAGGGTACTTTTACTAAAAACTAGAGGGCAGAAATGTCTTGACTGGTGTACACCTTGTCAGGGTGGAATAACTTTTATCACTTTTTTTATCAAAAATATTTACTAAGTGCCCTATGTTATTTATATTTACTATCGCTATTAACTTACAGAAGGGTATATGTTCATTTTATTCCACTTTACTGGAAAGCAAAGAATGAGCAAGTATTTATATATGCAAATTGTTTCCTCAGAGAGGAAGATGACTGGAACTTTAGTGAGACCTATTGGAAGTAGCAATCCTACAAGTCAATAAGGACATTTTAAGAACCTTGCCAAATGACTTAGGATAAAAGACAAGCCAGAATCTCAACTTCCAGACACATTTTGTTTTGGGGTATTACTCCTCATATTTATATAGTTACATAGATAGTATGTTTGGGAAAAGACACATCTGTTAAGACCAAATGAGGAATGGGAAAAAAAAACGGAAGTTGTAAAGGTACAGTGGGTATGGAAATTATTAAGACCCCTTTAAATTTTTCACTCTTTGATTCATTGCAGCCATTTGGTAAATTCAAAAACGTTCATTTTTTTCTCTCATTAATGTACACTCTGCTCCTCATTTTGACTGAAAAAAAACAGAAATGCATAAATTTTTTCAAATTTATAAAAAAAAAACTGGCCAAGGTGCTCAGAGACAGAATTGTGGCAAGGCACAGATCTGACCAAGGTTACAAAAGAATTTCTGCAGTACTCAAGGTTCCTAAGAGCACAGTGGCCTCCATAATCCTTAAATTGAAGAAGTTTGGGACCACCAGAAGTCTTCCTAGACCTGGCCATCCAGCCAAACTGAACAATCGTGGGAGAAGAGACTTGATGAGAGAGGTAAAGAAGAACCTGAAGATCACTATGGCTGAGCTCCACAAATGCAGTAGGGAGATGGGAGAAAGTTCCTTAAAGTCAACTATCACTGCAACCCTCCACCAGTCAGGGCTTTATGGCAGAGTGGCACGACAGAAGCCTCTCCTCACTGCCAGACATATGAAAGCCCGCATAGAGTTTGCTAAAAAACACATGAAGGACTCCCAGACTTTGAGAAATAAGATTCTCTGGTCTGATGAGATGAAGATAGAACTTTTTGGTGATAATTCTAAGTGGTATGTATGGAGAAAACCAGGCACTGCTCATCACCTGCCCAATACAATCTCAACAGTGAAACATGGTGGTGGAAGCATCATGCTATAGGGGTGTTTTTCAGCTGCAGAGACAGGTTGACTGGTTGCAATTGAATGAAACACGAATGCAGCCAAGTACAGAGATATCCTGGATGAAAAACTCTTCCAGAGTGCTCTGGACCTCAGACTTGGCCGAAGGTTCACCTTCCAACAAAGCAATGACCCTAAGCACACAGCTAAAATAACAAAGGAGTGGCTTCAGAATAAGTTTTGTGACGCAACAGCGATCTCAGCAGCGATCTTGCTATGCCTGGACTTTTTTTTGATCACTGGTCTCCTGCTGGCCAGCACGCATCTCTGCGTGTGGCAGGCAGGAGACCAGCGATCAGATTGTAACCAAGGTACACATTGGGATTCCAGGCACGGGCTGTGCCTGGAAACCCGATGTGTACATTGGATACCAACGCGCTGCTGCAGTGGAGCTGGTAATCAAGGTACACATCGGGTTTCCAGGCACCGCGCAGCACCTGGAAACCCGATGTGTACCTTGGTTACAAGCTCCCTGCATCAGCGGGCTGGTATCCAACGTACACTGCGGGTTACAAAGTGACGTTACCCGCATTGTCGCTATCCTGATCGCTGCCTGAGCTGCCTGTTTGGCAGCTCAGCAGCGATCATGTAGCGACACACCAGCGATCCTGACAAGTTCATATCGTTGTCGGGATCGCTGATGCGTTGCTATGTGAGACGGGGCTCTAACACTGTGAAGATTCTTGACTGGCCCAACCAGAGCCTTTATCTAAATCCAATTCAGCATCTCTGGAAAGACCTGAAAATGGATGTCCACCAAAGTTCACCATCCAACCTGAGGGAACAGGAGAGGATCTGCAAGGAAGAATGGTAGAGGATCCCCAAATCCAGGTGTGAAAAACTTGTTGCATCATTCCCAAGAAGATTCATGGCTATACTAGCTCAATAGGGTGCTTCTACTCAATACTGAGCAAAGGCTCTGAATACTTATGACAATGTGATATTTCAGTTTTTCTTTTTTAATAAACTTGTAAAAATTTCTACATTTCTGTTTCTTTCAGATGGGAGTCTGAATACTTTCCGTATCCACTGTACATCCATAGTGCATGATTAATAAATACATTTGTACTGAATCTATTTGCAAAAAACACAAATATCTCAGAATACTCCGTTCCTCCTGCTATATAACATATTGCTGCAAGTTAGATTATGTTTTAACATTTTTAAAAGCATACCAAGATTGTCACCACTTTCAACGTTAATCCTTGCAGGTCATTATCAAGTCGTTTTTCTTGTAAGCTTCCATTTAGGCCTCGTAAGGAATCCCAGGTTGCCAGCTAAAACAATAGTAAAAAAAACAGTCATTAGAATTGAAAAAAGCTTTCAGGAAAGTAGTCTTGATAACGACATGTTTAATGATATATCAATGGGTCATAATAAAATGCTTATCATGGACTTCTGCTCACTGAGCCTGCCCCTCTCTGGCATCTCAGACTAAAACCTTTTGTAAATGGCTGTATTATAGATTTGTGTTGCATAGATCTGCAATAAAGCAGCCACAGAAATCTATGAACACTATAAGTGTATGCACCTGATATGTATGCATGGGACTGTTTTATACTAAACTTGTTGTGGAAAATAAATGCATGTCCCATCACGTGGCATTATAGAGGAATTTAATCGGAAAGCATTACTAGTAGAGGAAGAATACAACAATGTACAGTGAGACCAAGCAATGGATCGGAGAGTGTCTACAGCCTAATAAATCCATCCTGTAAGGATTTTATCTGCCTCAAAACATGCTCCATGTACATGCGGTCTAAGGGCTCATACTCATATGAGTGAAAAACGGACTAGTGCAATCTGATAAAAAATCAGATTTCATTCTGACTAATGTTATTGTATGATTCCCTGTTTATCTGAAATATATTTCTGAGCTCGAGTCGGATTGCAAAAAAAATTGCAGCATGCTGCGATTGGCTGTTTGTATCAACCCAGACTATCCAATGCCAGTCAATGGGTGTGAGAAAAAAAATCTGATTTTTACCCATCTCCTAGAAAACCCAACAATTCAACAGCCGAGTACAATAAATTCACTGTGTTACCGGCCAGAATAGAATAGATAAAATAGATATATACATTGAATAGATAAATAGAAAGCTGTCAGGGACATATATACAGTAATTAGTGCAGATCGTGTGAAGATTAATGCTCATGTATTTAGGTAATAACTCTATAATGGTGTGGGGTCCCTGAAATTTTAATGACCAGCTGAGGTAAAGAGGACAGCTGGGGGCTGAAGTTTATAGCCTAGGAAAAGGATAGTTATTTAACTTCAGTTAACAGCTATATACTTAGCCTTTACTGGTTTTTAAAATGGGGGACCCACCAAAAAAGGACATTAGGCCCCCATCATTTATAACAATCAAAGGCTAGGCAGAAAGTTGAAGGCTGATATTAATAGGCTAGGAAGGGGCCATTGATATTTGTCCCCTCCCAGGCTAAAAACATTAGTTCTCAGACACCCCAGAAATGGTGCATTAATTAGAGGCACCAATTTATCGCTAACCCTTTGGTCTTCCCACTTGCCCTGGTGTGGTGGCAATATATTAGGGTTGATGACAGCTTTGTATTGGCAGCTGATATCAAGTGCAAGGATTAGTAATAGAGAGGCGTCTTTAAGACACCCCATCACTAACCTAATAGTCAAACTGTAAAAAAAACACCTTGAGTAAAATCCTTTATTTGAAATAAACTCTCCCCCTCTTTTACCCATGTTAAAAATAAAAAAGCAAACTTATACTCACCTGTCCAACAAAAAGATAATCCACTGATGCCCATGTCTTCTTTAAAAGACAAAAATGATAAACCACCATATTACCTCACCTATCAAATTAGAACAAAATTAATGTATCCCTTGATGAGTCTAGTTCTGCTACATTTAGATGGCATGCTGAATGTTGGCATGATGCAAGCATTCAGTTGCCATTCAGCAGAGACACTGAGCAGTGTGTGACAGTGCAGCATCAGTCTCTTGCGGTGACGTGAATAAGGTGAGTGGAGTTCATTGCCAATGAACTCCGCTCACCTCACTGATGTTACCGCTAGGTAAACTTTCTCAAGTAGTTATTTTGGGTGGTCCCCCATTTTAATAACTAGTAAAGATGAAGTATACAGCTGTGAGCTGATATTAAAATCATCTGAAGCTTCATGTTTATTACACCCTTCCAAGGCTATAAACATCAGGCCCCAGCTGTCAGCTTTCCCTCAGCAGGATATAAAAATTTTGGGCGACCCAACACCAGTTTTTTCTTTAATTTATTTATTCATGACTTAAATACATGTACAGTAAGCTACACATGCAAAGCAATGCATATATAATTCACTCACATATTTCTATCTGTGTATTGAAGAATATTTGGTTAGAAAGCTATCTTTAAATGACATAGAGAATTACTCTATGGAAAAGCTAATGTTGAAATCGCATTGCATAAGGATTGCATAGGCATGTCATGTGGTTTTCTTATGGATGCTAGATGAGAAAATCGCATTGTACTCACATTAGACTTACATGACACATGTCCGACTTTTTAGGAACAACATTGGACCAATTTTATTAACGCTGTTGGGTACCAGCCCTTAGACTGTCTCATGTTGTATTACTTGATTCCTAGCAGCTAGAGACCTTTTATGCATGTTTTATAAAATGTACTAAAAATATTTTGTGGAGAAGAAATAAATAGGAATAGACTTGATGTCTCCAAAATACTGAGAGGTAAAACTTTGTCTTTGACAAAACTTTAATGACACATATGGATTACAGGCAGTTTTAGTGCGCTTCCTCGGCAGAAACACAACAAAAACTCATGCGTTTTTTACATGTAAATTTTCATCTAATAAAATGCTAAGGGGAAAATATGGAAAAGAAACTCAGTGTACTTGGAGAACAAATTGACTTTTTGTGAACCGCAGTTTACACATTGTTAAAAAAAAAACAGTCCAGTAGGCATGAGATTTCTTTAAATCCTACTAGCTTTGCTGAAACTGCAAGACCCTGTGTTTTTGTGCGGCAAAAATATATAGCATCAAAAATTCACAAAAAACTCATTGTGGGAATTTAACCTAAAGGAGGATACTCCCATAATTCAACATTCAGCAGAGAATTTTTTTTTTATCTTAGATGCATGTTGAAAACAATAGGCCATTCCAAGAATGGGAAGGTATCACCATTTTATGCATGTCCTACTGTAGTATCATTTATCAAAAACATGTGGACGTGCAGTACTAACCAAATAAGGATAACATTACATACAGAGGATAAATGCTGCTTAACCCCTTAATGACCAATCCATTTTGTAGGTTAAGGACCAGGCCTATTTTTACAATTCTGACCACTGTCTCTTTATGTGCTTATAACTCTGGAACGCTTCAACTGATCTTGGCGATTCTGAGAATGTTTTCTCGTGACATATTGTACTTCATGGTAGTGGTAAAAATTCTTTGATATAACTTGCAGTTATTTATGAAAAAAATGGAAATATGGCGAAAATTTTGAAAATTTTGCAATTTTCAAATTTTTAATTTTTATGCCCTTAAATCAGAGACATATGTCACAAAAAATTAGTTAATAAATAACATTTCCCACATGTCTACTTTACATCAGCACAATTTTGGAAACACAATTTTTATTTGTTAGGAAGTTATAAGTGTTAAAAGTTGACCAGCGATTTCTAATTTTTCCAACAAAATTTACAAAACCATTTTTTTTAGTGACCACCTTACATTTGAAGTCACTTTCAGGGGTCAATATAGCAGAAAATACCCAAAAGTGACACCATTCTAAAAACTTCACCCCTCAAGGTGTTCAAAACCACATTCAAGAAGTTTATTAACCCTTTAGTTACTTCACAAGAATTGAAGTAATTTGGAAGGAAAAAATGAACATCTAACTTTTTTTCCCCAAAATGTTTTTTTCGACACAATTTTTTTATTTTGTCAAGGGTATCAGGAGAAAATGAACCACAATATTTGTTGTACAATTTCTCCTGAGTACGCAGATACCCCATGTGTGGGGGAAAACCAATCTTTAGGCACACGGCAGTGCTCAGAATGGAAGGCACATCATTTGAGATTTTGAATGTCAAATTGGCTGGAATTGAGAGCAGATCTTGACACAGCACAGCTCTTATCTCTAACAATGTCACAGACAGAGTGATAAGATGTAGCTAAGCTACTGTTCCCCCCCACCATTTGACACACTGCTGTGACTGGATAGTTACATTTAGTATCCAATTACAGCAGTAAGAGATGCAGAGACGCTGTCATTGGTCCCTGCATCTCTTCACTGTCCTCCAAATGAAGTGATCGCTCATGATCATGGCATCAGCAGGGTTAATCAGCCGGGGGCAGTGCTCAGCTCGTCACTGGCTGTTCCAGCACCTCCCCCCAGCTCTCACAGCAGCAGGTCAGCAGCTTCCACTGCCAGCTTCTCCTCTGATCGGGTAGGAAGTGCTGCATCTCCTGTGCGATCATGCTGTGTTTGGTCAGTCAGATTGACTGACCAATCACAGCGATCTGGGTGCAGGGACAGATGTCATGGGTCCCTTCACCTCTTCCCCTGCCTCTCAGCTGTCATAGACAGCTGTCGGCACTGAACTACCACTGTGTGTTTACACACAGTGGTAGATCAAAGCCATGACGTGCAGAGTCCGTCAAGGTGCCAAAACTGACACCTTGCCATGACGGACTCTGCACGTCAATGGACATTAAGGGGTTAATATACCACATACTATATTTAGGTGTGGAGAAACACCTTCTTTTTTTGTTTTTTAAGACTTTTTACATAAGAGAAGACTAAGTTTTTACTACAAAACAATACAATGACAAATAGCCTTTATTTAATTCTGCCTTTTAAATTCAAATTGAAACAAATATTAAATCACAACCTAACCCCTATTTCATTTTTCTGAAACCCCTGTGACTGAAATGATACAGCTGTCATATTTTTATGGGCTAGAAAAGCACCTTCCTAACTACAAACAGAATATTATATAAATCTGCCATTTTTTGCACAAAGACAAGAAATGCTGAGCAAAACAGTCCATCAGAAAGGAAACAAAAATGTCAAGATAATTTTATGGTTTTCTGTATTTCAATTCTACCGTAAATTCACAGAACGCCTTTCATTGCAGGGATGGGAATATCCTCCATTGATCAGAAATAAAAGGGACCTAACAAGTGCAGAGAGGAGGAGATATAAAATAATACAATTCTTTACTTGAAAGCTTTCATCTAAATCCCATTGTTCCAGATCACTTTCTTTGCGCATAAATATATGAAGCTTAGGCTATCAATTGTTTGTTTTCTATGATGTGATTTGCTTGCATGGGCTATGATTTTCTTTGCACATTACTTTTTCAAGTAACTAATTTCCAGAACTGGCAAGCAGAAGGTGCTGCCATTCTTTGATAAGGCAGCCAGGGATCACACACTTTGTTAGAATCAAGAATTTCCAGCGCTGATCCAACACAATCGGAGGTAGATATGGTTTTCATGGCTGTTCAAACTTCTCACATGAAACGGCTCAGTGTCCGAATAGCTTCTTGTAGAATACTTTCACAAATCACTGATTTAGGAAGAAACATTTGCTTGAAATACTTCTGAGAAGTTTCAGTTGATTTTCAAAGTCTGGATGTTGAAACAATAGTTTTTTTTAAAAAAGCAGTTCAAAATATGAGATGTAATACAGTATAAAGGGCAAACAGAACCAATAAAAAATAATTAATTGTTTGGTGTAATTAAAAAATAAAGTCATTCTATGATTTTTTGGCATTTTTTCTTCCTCTTTATTTGTAATGCATTTTTTTCCACTCATTTTATAGTAACAATAATATAGATGCAATCTCTAAAATCTTATTTACACATTGAGTTTTCTCTTTGGATAGTGCATTTTTATTAAACAATCAACAGCTCAGAAGAGAATGGAGGTGGGGCAGACTAATGGCAGTAATGTGCTATAGGGGTGACTCATAGCCTGGGCAAGAGATATTCAGACCAATTGAAAAAGGTCCATTTGCTTATTCCATATGATGGCCTGATGTCAAGAAGGAACCACATTTGCTCATTTGCTGAAGAAAGTGATGTAAGCAAAGGGGAGCAATTTGAACCAGTGGAGAGCTTTGAAGTGTGGGCGTGCACGTATGTTCCCAGATGGTAGGGAGCATGCACATGCTAAGCTCTGTGTGCACTCTGGAGGGCAAGGGAAGCAGTGAGCTCCACTGATGTATTCAAACAGGAAGGGGACAAACAAGTTTGCAGCATATAAAACACTCCAAGGATGCAAAAGAGAAACAGTTAAAAATAAACAAATATGTGCCCAAATGAGCAGCAATGCATAAAAAATACGTAGGTGTACATTGCACTTAAAAATTATTTAATTTTTTTTTAGATTTCTATTACTTCAATTTGTCTAATAATTTAAATTGAATTCTACTAGTGTACTTAACCAAACTATTGTATTGAAAGACTAGATGAACAAATAAGATTTTTTTACTGTACTCAGCCACAATTCACAATTTAGGATGAAGTTGATTAAACATTGTTAATACAAAGATGTTTGTGATGCAGAGGCATTTGAATAAGACTTTACTGCTGCATCTGCAAAGTGCATCAGAAGAGATGTCTTGTGATGTACCTACGAGACAAAGCAGTGAAGTCTCATTCCGATGTCTCTGCATCACAAACATCAGAATGAGGCTTTACACTGATTGAGCAGAGCCATGTATCTAATGCTATTATGCATGACACAGTCTTTGTATCTAATCCTATCACGTGTGATACAGTCCACTGCGTTGCAATCTATCTAATTCTAATATGCATGATATAGTCTGCTGAGTCCTGAATCTAAACCTATCAAGTGTGACATAGTCCATGTATCTAATCCTGTCATATGTGGTACAATTGATACAATTTGCTGATCCGTGTAGCCAATGCTATTATGTGTGATACAGTCTGATGAGCAGTAAATCTGATCCTATCATGCGTAACACAGTAAGAATCCAAGTGCAAACTAACAGAATCGGCACTGCCAGGTGTCCTCACTGACGCTGTCCATGTGTCAGTATCACTTTGCCATCACCAACAAATTGGCTTTGCACTGTCAACCTAAACTTCATTCTACCTTCTTTTTGCAAACAAGATTTCTGATTTTTAACAGATAGAAATAAAGGGTCCAAATTTCATCAGTGTATTAGATCAGAGTATCATCAGAAATCTGTCAGAGTCTCAATTTTTGCCATCATAGTTTGGTCAGAGTTTCATCAGGTATTGTTTTTCCAGGATAAAAAAACACTAATGTAAATTTCTCCATTTTCTCTTATTAAGCAAACAGTGATAAGCCGCACACTAATGGCATTTCAGTTCCCACCTTTTTTTAAAGAATTCATAGATTTGCAAAAGCAAGTTTGATATAAACAAGTCTCTGCATAGAAATACATGCAGTCGCACTCTTCCGTCCGAGTGCCAGCAGCAGTGCCGGGTATTGACATGCAAGACTTGTGCGAGTTTCTCGCATGTCTGACCCCGGCCTCAGAGCTAGCCCTGCATGTGTTAACAGCTCCACCCTCTGACCATCCACTACACACACATTGGCTGCTACTAATATGCCCCAGCACTGACTTCTCTACATACATTATAAAGGAGATGCTGGGGCTAGTACAAATACATCACATATAAGATACAGGCTGCTATGTTTATTATGAGTACATGGGTGACACTGTGACTATCTTGCATCATTGGGAATGGAGCAAAACACACACATATGTAATTAGTTTAAGGGCTTTTGTGAAGTCTGGTGGACGGGAGCCCCCATGTGAGAACTACCAAGCCCAGGAGAATCAACCCTGCATCAAAGGGATTGAATGGTGCCGGGGATTAGCCAATGTCTTTGCTGTGGTCGCTCTCAGAACTTCAGTGAAATCTGTGCTGCCACATGAAACCTAGTGTCCTCCGTGATTCAAGTAGTGCCCAAGTGCCAGACATTGCCAGTTAGGAATCAAATCCTTACATTCCATCAGTGGTAAGAGAACTGAGGTACTTTCTTGTAGGCCTGAGGTGCCGTGGACGCCAAGTTCCAGGCTGACAGGATAAGTTTTAGTGCACATTTAGTGTTAGCTACAGTGGGAGTGAGGAGAGCAGCTACACATTGACAGAAAAGAGCTGGATTCATCACCCCATGTGGGGCTGTTGGCTGAGTGTATCGAATAACTGTGGATAGCTGTAATAATCATCATCATTATCATTATCAACTGCTTCAGTAAAAGCACGTTTTTTTTTAATGTTGCACCTGTCTGGATATTGCTTATTGATACAGGCTGATCCTGCATCCCTTACACAATTTCTCCATTTCTATTCAGGTGAGGACAATCCGCCAGTCGTCGAGACCAATATGACTGTTGGCTGATATTATGCTTCAGCTTGGTGGAGGCCAACACAGACAGAATAAATAACACACGATCATTCCTCCACACAATACAACAGCAATCACAGAGAAATGTTGCTGCACATGGGGCGCATGATATTGCATACATAAATTTTATACCTACAAATAGTGCATGACTAAGACATATAATATTCCAATGATTCATGTGGAAATAGAAATTATACATATATTTATATTTGCACATTATTGTTAGGTATACAAAATATATACACAGAGTATACATACAGTTGTTCTCAAAAGTTTACATACCACGGCAGAATTTTTGCTTTCTTGGCCTTTTTTCAGAAAATATCAATGATAAGACCAAAACTTTTACTCCACTCATGGTTAGTGGTTGGGTGAAGCCATTTATTCTCAAACTACTGTCTTTTCTCTTTTTAAATCATATTGACAACCCAAAACATCCAAATGACCATGACTGGGCTTCACCCAACCACTAACCATGAGTGGAGAAAAAGTTTTAGTGTTATCATTTAGGGATAAATGAAAATACCAATCATACAAATATGCACTCACAGACTACAGAGTGAAACATCTGAAAGTAAAGGGAGGAAAAATAAATAGAATAGCAATATGACTCATCAACTTCATTTATAACAATTTTACATTTTATGTTTGATCTACATTTTACTATTTTGAAAAAGAAACGTTCTGATAGTTTTGAATTTTCTCACTGCTTCCTTATGTGATCTGTAATCAGAAGCACGTAATGTCTGCCCTCTCTTAAAGTCACAAAATGTCATAAACCTTGTTTTCACATTGTACATTTGTCATGAAAACCTTTCCCATCACATTCACTCGCGTAAAACCTACAAATTCTAGGAGGCCAAATAATATCCTTTGCTGTCAGGAGACTAAGAAGTAGCAACCAAAATATGACTGCACAATTTATTGCCTCGGAAATCATCGAGAAATGATAGCCTGCACCTCTCAGAAAGCATGAGTGGTTGACAATTGAAGCAAATTACAGGAGTTGCTTTTGCATTGGTTTCTCTGTGGTACACAAAGTAGTCTAAATCCAAACATATTTGTATGAATTTCAATTTCTATATACTAAATAAAACTTGCTCTTGATTAATTTATATTAACAGTGTTATGATCAGAAATCAGCAGTATTGGGCTCAAGACAAACTGTGTGCCACCATATGAAATGTCATATTACACCATACTGTCGAAATCATTTCCTGAAGAGACAAAGATTTATGTAAAATGTCTCCATTATATGGCACAATGACTGGCACTAACACCAATGCTTGATTTAAAAGTTTCAGTTTCTTGGAAATAGTGAAAACATTACAGCAAGTAATAGCTGTAATATACTCTGATCACTGCCAAAAACCAATAAATATTGGTTTCCGAAAACAACTAAAAGATTAACAAAACTGCTATTTATGTTTTGTGTAAGAGCAACCACATTTGGTTTTGAAATTTCATTGAAATGATCTAAAAATAAAATATTGGATGTATCTGAAAGCAAAGAGTATAAATGGGCCGGTCATTATCACTTTTTCCCTATCTCAGAGTTGTTGTTTTCTTTTTATTTGTAAAGTATAAAAAAAGCATTTCAAAAGAATCCTCTGCCAGATTGAGTTCACCATGAGGATCACATTGTGGGCAACATTGATGGATTGAAGCAAGATAACGAGGCTGGAGTCCAAAGCAGTGTACTAGGAAAAAGCAGTCAGTCTGACTGGACGGAATAATGGATGGCATGTGTTTATGAGATGACTTATTGAGCCAAAAGAAGGGTGCTCCTTCTCAGTTTGAGCTTAGTCATAAGGAGAAAACTCAGTACACTTTTAAGGATTGAGTACTTTCAGGTAATTTTTCAAAGTGTGAGTAAACAAATAGTTAAATCCAAGAATAGAACAGTTTTAAAGTAAAATATTACTTGAAATAGGAGGTGTTGTGTACATGGCATTGTCAAATGTTTGCATAATGAAGCATGGAATTTCTGTGATCCTGTATTATGAAGACACTGCCATTGTGTGTGCTGCTGTATGTGGCTATGTGTAGAAAACTGGAGATATTGTTTACTCTAAGGCCACATTCACACGTTCTGTAGTTGGTCAGTATTTTATATCAGTATTTCCACTCCAAAGTCTGAAGTGGAACAACTAGAGGAAACATATAAAGGAAACATGTCACCACTTCTGCATTTTTCACCTGCTTCTGGTTATGGTTTACAACTACTTATCTATTTATATAATCGTCTTATCCTGTCTGTCTGTCCAGGAAATCCCGTGTCGCTGATTGGTCCGGCCGCGGCCAATCAGCGACTAAGGGCTAACTCTGCCCATGTGGTCATGTGACTAACCAACTGCACATGATGTACTGAACATGTTTTGTCAGTTACAGTGTCTGATGTACTTCTGTCACGTTTACTAAACACGGTAATACACAGTGACATGAGGTAATTCACAGGTGACATGAGGTAATACATAAGTAACATAAGGTAATACACAGTAAAATGAGGCAATATACAGTAACATGAGGTAATACACAGTAATATGAGGTAATAAACAGTAATATGAGGTAATACACAGGTAACATGAGCTAATATGAGGTAATATACGGTAACATGTGGTATTATACAGTAACATGTGTTAATACACAGTAAAATGAGGTAATATACAGTAACATGAGGTAATACACAGTAATATGAGGTAATACACAAGTAACATGAGGTAATATGAGGTAATGTACGGTAACATGAGGTAATACACAGTAGTATGAGGTAATACACAGTGACATGAGGTAATACACAGTAACATCTATCTATCTCATATATATAATAGTCTTATCCCGTCTGTCTGTCTTTCTGTCCAGGAAATCCCGTGTGACTGATTGGTCCGGCAGCGGCCAATCAACAATGCGGGATTTCAGAAAAAAGATGGTGGCCGTTAGCGGCTTATCTGCCGCACGTAGGTCAGTGGCGATGCAGCAGGGAGATGACCGGTGCTAGATGGTCATCTCCCGGCTGCTCGCATCAGAAGTACCCTGACCGGCGGCGCTGCTGACCTCCGTGCGGTTACCGTTGGCAGATCAGCGGATAGGGCTGCTGATCTCCCGACGGCAAGTGTGAACGGAGGACCGGGGAGCGGCGCCGCCAGTCAAGATACTTCTGCTGCTAGCAGCCGGTCATCTCCCGGAGAGAGTGTATCATCTCCTAGGAGAGCGAGTTTAAATTTGGCGCCAAAATCGCTGATTGGTCGCGGGCGGAGGCCGCGACCAATCAGCAGGGCGGTGTTTAAATTTGGCGCCAATATTTTGTCCAGTTGTATTAAGTTCTATGAGCAATAACATTTAATGATAATGAATATATTTTACCCGAAATATCCTGTGTATTCATTGCATTATTCTTAAATCTTCATAAATAAACTACATACATATTCTAGAACACCCGATGCGTTAGAATCGGGCCACCATCTAGTGTATAATACTGACCAAATACCGAACGTGTGATCGTGGCCTATTTGAAATGTCACAAAAGAATCAATCTCCAAATGAAACATCCAACCTACAATGTTATTTTTCCCTAATTACAATAGAATCACAAAAAAGACTGTGTGATGCCTCTATGTGAAATAAAAGGCATACAAAGCTACATCAGAGCCTTTCAGAAGTTTAACATTATCATATTATACCTCTCTACCACTCAGTCTTGTATGAAACCATGTACCATGCACTGTTTAGAAATGTTAATTTTGCCATCTAAAAAAGATGCTGAAGGCTGGTTAAAAATTTTAAATGTAATCACTCCACCACTCACTTGTCTCACTACACATGCAGCTCATCATCCAGTCCCTTGTGCATTCCTATTTCACTTTTCCTTATCACATGCATCTTCTTTGACCTGCTTTACTTTGAGAGTAGCTTCAAGCGTTACTAAGCCTCTCATTTTCCTCAACGTCATGCAGCGCACCTTGTAATATCATGATGTTACGATCTGCTTTGACCTAGGCTTAGTCAGAGCCTACAAGGAGGAACATCATGACATCACGATGTGTGCCACAATGGCATGATGCCAGAGACATCAGAAGCCTAGTCACAACAGAAGCCACAGTCCAGAGTGAGGCAAGAAGGTGAAATGGAGAGATGCAGAGGAAAGGATGGGGTCACTGGGACAGGTGAGCGGTGATATGAGTATTCTTTTTTTTTATTTACACTCACATTTATTAAAAGGAAAATGTTGTAGATGACGAGAAAAAAGCTTATATGTTAAACAGCCTCTTCTCCACGGTATTCACGGTGGAATATAAAATGCTAGATGAAATTTCGAGAGCCAAAGAAAACCCTGTATTAAGGGTCACCAATCTAACCCAAGAAGAGGTGCGGAACCCGCTAAATAAGATTAAAATAGATAAATCACCGGGTCCGGATGGCATGCAACAACGAGTAGTAAGAGAACTAAGTAATGTAATAGACTAAACATTATTTTTTACATTTAAGGACTCTATAGCGACAGGGTCTGTTTTACAGACTTGCGCATAGCAAATGTGGTATCAATATTCAAAAAGGGCTCTAAAAGTGAACCTGGAAATTATAGGCCAGTAAGTCTAGCCTCTATTGTTGGTAAAATATTGGAAGGGTTTCTGAGGGATGTTATTCTGGATTTTCTCAATGAGAATAACTGTTTAACTCCATATCAGCATAGGTTTATGAGGAATCGCTCCTGTCAAACCAATGTAATCAGTTTTTATGAAGAGTTAAGCTATAGACTGGACCAAGATGAGTCATTGGACGTGGTATATCTTGATTTTTCCAAAGCATTTGATACCGTGCCACACAAGAGGTTGGTACACAAAATGAGAATGCTGGGTCTAGGGGAAAATATGTGTAAATGGGTAAGTAACTGGCTTAGTGATAGAAAGCAGAGGGTGGTTATAAATGGTACCTTCTCTAACTGGGTCGCTGTAACCAGTGGGATACCACAGGGGTTGGTGTTTGGAGATATTCTCTTCAACATATTTTTTGGTAGATCTGGTAGAAGGTTTACACAGTAAAATATCGATATTTGCAGATGATACAAAGCTATGTAAAGCAGTCAAAACAAGAGATGATAGTATTCTGCTACACATGGATCTGGATAAGTTGGAAGCTTGGGCCAAAAGGTTGCAGATGCGGTTTAACAATGATAAATGTAAGGTTATGCACATGGGAAAAAGGAATCAATATCACCATTACACACTGAATGGGAAACCACAGGGTAAATCTGACTTGGAGATGGACTTGGGGATCCTAGTTAGTGTTAAACTTGCCTGGAGCAGCCAGTACCAGTCAGTTGCTGCCAAGGCAAACAGGATCATGGGGTGCATTAAAAGAGGTCTGGATACACATGATGAGAGCATTATACTGCCTCTGTACATATCCCTGGTTAGACCGCACATGGAGTATTGTGTACAGTTTTGGGCACCTTTGCTCATGAAGGATATAATGAAACTAAAGTGAGTACAATGAAGGGCAACAAAATTAATAAAGGCGATGGAGAACTACAATACCCAGAGAGATTAGCAAAATTAGGATTACTTAGATTAGAAAAAAGACGACTGAGGGGCGATCTAATAACCATGTATAAGTATATAAGGAGACAATACAAATATCTCTCCAAGGGTCTGTTTATACCAAGGAAGGTGATGGTCACAAGGGGCATTCTCTGTGTCTGGAGGAGAGAAGGTTTTTCCACCAACATATAGAAGATGATTCTATACTGTTAATTCCTGGAATTCCTTGCCTGAAGAGGTGATGATGGCAAACTCAGTCGAGAGGTTTAAGAGAGGCCTAGATATCTTCCTGGAGTGTAACAATATTGTATCTTACAGTTATTTGGTTCTTGATAACTATGGCCTTGATAACTATGTTACTATGTTACTATGTAAGGCTGAGTAAAAAGATTGGCAGGACCCTTGCACAGTGGCCAAATACTTTTGTCTCTTCATGTAATCCAAGGATTCTGTGGGTTATTTCATTTATTCTAGAACTTTATGTTGAAGAGAGTTTTGAATGACATTGTATGCATGGTAGGGTTTATTGTCCTGCTGCAGCATAATTGTGGAGCTAATCAAATGCTTCCCTGACACTATTATATGATGACTAAGTATCCTCGGTATTTCTAAGCACTGATGACACAAAGAAGTGAGCAGTATTGAGAACTATAAATGCAGTGGTTTGACAAGGCAACTTAGTGCAACAGAGAAAAGACACAATATTCTTTCATCCCTTTGAAATCTGTAAATTTTCAGCAGTGCCATAAATTCAAAACTGGCAGCAACCGCTGTGACCAAGATACATCGATCTAGTGTTCGGAGAAGTAAATCAAGAAGTGGTTTTCAGGGCAGAATTGTAACCAAAAGCCATACCTTCAACGCCAAAAGAATGCATTGAAGCGTGACGTTTCTTTGTTGATTGCTTTAGGAGTTGGTAGAACCTGGGCGGTCAGTAATGCACAACAAATGCACCAGTGTTCCAGAGTACATCTCTTTAAGCTTTCATGCTGCAGAAACCCAGCACCAAGGCTCATGGATAGAGATAACAAACAGTTATTTTACTGTTTTATAAAAGACTAGCTGTAGTACCCAGCTTCGCCCGGGTTAATTAATAACTGCTGTTAGCTGTAACAAAATAGACTATGTTAACAAAAATTTATTCTGCACATAAAAATCACACACCAAAACGTGCGGGGGTTAAAATTTCCATTCAACACATAGCCTATGATGCTCCTGGGGTTGAGATGTGCGGGCATGCAAAATTTCATGCCCGTAAGTACAACGGTGCAGATTCCTATCCCGGGCCAAAATTATTTGCCGATTTGGAATGCGCGGGTTAAAATTTTGACTCAAAACCTAGCCTATGACGCTCCCGGGGTTGAGACGTGCGGGTGTGCAAAATTTCATGCCCGTAAATGCACATTCCTATGCCGGACATACACACAAGCATTCAGCTTTCTCCCCATTATGTAGATAGGGCCAAAATTGTTTGGCGATTTGGAACGCGCGGGGTTAAAATTTCAATTCAAAACATAGCCTAGGATGCTTTTGGGGTCGAGACGTGCGGGCGTGCAAAATTTCATGCCCGTAAGTGCCACGGTGCGGATTCCAATCGCGGACAAACATACCCACATACATACACACATACATACATTCAGCTTTATATATTAGATTTCATAGCATAGCTTTTCTATAGCTCTCTACTAAGGACATGGATAAAATGCTAACTGTATCTGTATGTTCACCCATTCATTGCATTTTACCATGCCATTTATCATATAAAACAAAATTTACAATGCAGCAGTTTAGTTAGCAGAGAAAAGCTTAATTTTGTAATAAAACAATTGTCTCATGGAAGTTAAGAATTCAATACAGTATCTATGTATTTTAGGAGCTTCTAAAGTTGCGTCCTAAGTCACAATGGTATCAATGCTTTTTTAAACATTTTCTTCGAGTCTAATAAAATCTCTTTTGGGCAAAGTCACTATTATGTACTGAAAATGTGTTATAATTAAATTTAGCATAATTACTTTACAGAGTGATCAGTGACAGTGCATTGTTCAGGAAGAATTAATCCTGGGAGCTTTCTACAGCATTTTTGTTCATGGTTCTAAATGAGATTTCAAAGAATGTAATTTATAATAACTAAAATCCCTAACGCATATTTTAATATATTCTATCTTTGCTGCAGTATTTCACTGGTAAAATCACTCTGAATTAACATCCTCTGGAGTCAGAATAACTTACCAATATTCAATCTCGTAACCAGATTTACACCAGAATTTAATAATGTTACTTAATGGCCTCATGTTTGAGCCTCTAGAATTTCCTAATCTATGGGAAAATTTAGGTTTAATAGTATTTTTTAGATGCTTATGTAGTAATATTTTCTAGAAAGCAAATACAATCAATTGAGATTAAGAATTAGATATTCCAGCTAGTTCTGCAAATTCTTAGACGATTGTATTTTATCCCTGCAGTTAATTTATATAGATGTAGGAGAGATGAATGGTCCTTTTTCTATTTTTTGACTGCAATATTCACATCTCTCTATCTTTCTCTTTCTCTTTCTCTCTATATATATATATATCAGTTCATAAAAATATCTATCTTTCTATCTTTCTATCTATGTACTGATACTAGAGGTTATAACCATCTCGAATTTGGGTACACCTTGACATTGGTGAAATGGCTTTTACGCTTTTCTTAATCGAAAACGGTGTTTATTAAGTACCCAATGTTATGTATATTTACCATTGCTTTTACTTATTTACTTACTAGTTCAATTTTTTCGGCTTAGTTTTAGGGTTTTGCATTTAGTGTAGGTAAAGATGTGTCCTCCCTTCCTTTCAGCTGGATAATACATTTAAAAAACTCCGCACTAGCTGTGTGTCCATGTTTGGGACCTGGTTCTGCTCAGCCCTTATACACACAGGATGTCACTATGATGCATGGTAAGGTTTTAATACAAAAGGTTAGAACCATCCCGAATTTGGGTACACCTTGATAATGAAGGGATAGGTTTACACTTTTTTGATCAATAACAGTGTTTATTAAGTACCCAATGTTGTTTATAATGATTATTGCTTATATTTAACTAGATGGTGGCCCGATTCTAACGCATCGGGTATTCTAGAATATGTATGTAGTTTATTTATGAAGATTTAAGAGTAATGCAATGTATATAGGGGTGTATATAGAGGCTGCTGGGGTGTATATAGAGGCTGCTGAGCTTTATATAGAGGCTTCTGGGGTGTATATAGAGACTGCTGGGGTGTATATAGAGGCTGCTGGACTGTATATAGAGGCTTCTCGGGTATATATAGAGGCTGCTGGGGTGTATATAGAGGCTTCTGGGGTGTACATAGAGGCTGCTGCTGCTGGGGTATATATAGAAGCTTCTGGGTCTATAAAGAGGCTGCTGGGGTGCATATTGAAGATGCTGGGGTGTATATAGAGGCTTCTGGGGTATATATAGAGGTTGCTAGGGTGTATATAGAGGCTGCTGGGGTTTATATAGAGGCTTCTGGGTGTATAGAGGCTTCTGGAGTGTATATAGAAGCTGCTGCTGCTGCTGGGGTGTATATAGAGGCTGCTGCTGCTGGGGTGTATATAGAGGCTGCTTGGGTGTATATAGAGGCTGTTGGAGTATATATAGAGTCTGCTGGGGTATATATAGAGGCTGCTGGGGTGTTTATAGAGGCTTCTAGGGTTTATATAGAGGCTTCTGGAGTGTATATAAAGGCTGCTGGGGTGTATATAGAGGCTACTCCGATGTATATAGAGGCTGCTGCTGGGATGTATATAGAGGCTGCTGCTGGGGTGTATATAGAGGCTGCTGGGGTGTATATAGAGGCTGCTGCTGGGATGTATACAGAGGCTGCTGCTGCTGGGGTGTATTTAGAGGCTGCTGGGCTGTATATAGAGGCTGCTGGGGTATATGTAGAGGCTGCTGGGGTGTATATAGAGGCTTCTGGGGTGTATATAGAGGCTGCTGTGGTGTATATAGAGGCTGGAGCTGCTGGAGTATATGTGGAGGCTGCTGCTGGGGTATATGTGGAGGCTGCTGCAGTATATGTGTCGGCTGCTGCTGGGGTATATGTGGAGGCTGCTGCCGCTGGGGTATATAGAGGCTGCTGCTGGTGGGGTGTACGTGGAGGCTGCTGCTGGGGTTTACATGGAGGCCGCCGGTCGGGTACTTCCGCTGCGAGCAGCCGGGAGATGACCTCCATGTGGCAGGAGATGACACGCGGCTACCGTCGTTGTATTTTTTGAATTTTTAAGTCCTCTTTTTGTGCTATTGCTAGTTAGTGATACTGGTCTAATAAGCTTGTAGTCCTCTTCATCTTGCTCTTTGCTGGATCTGTATTTGATTTATCCTTAATGTTAAAGATGTCAGTATTGATAATCTGTACTGTATTATATTTGATGTTGAAAATTCAATAAAAGAGTTAAAAAAATAAATAAAAGAACCAGTGCTTTCAGACCTCAATTAATGCAAAGAAAAGAAGTTCCTAATCATTTAGAAACAACAATACTAATGTTTTAACTCAGGAAGAGTTCAGAAATCAATATTTTGTGGAATAACCATGATTTTAATCACAGTTTTCATCATTTTCACCAGTCTTTGACACTGCTCCTGGTGCAAAAATTTAAGCAATTCTTTGTTTGATGGCTGGTGACTACCCATCATTCTCTTCATTACATTCCAGAGGTTTTCAATGGGGTTCAGGTCTGGAGATTGGGCTGGCCATGACAGAGTTTTGATGTGGTGGTCTCTTAATTTTTGCCAGAGCTGTACATATAGATAATGTTTTCAGCATCCTTTTTAATACAGTATATTACCTTGGCTAGCAGTGTGTCTGCTGGCTCAGAGTAATAATGCACTGCTCCTGCTAATGAGTTCGACTTCTGCCAACTTCAATTTGAAAGAGCTGCTTCTTCTTTTCTGCTCTGCTTTGTTAATAGGGCGTCTCTGCCAATGTTATGCTGATTGAAAGTCAGCCCCCATTGACTAACTGTGGGAAGGCGGCTGTCAACCAGCATGGTGTCGGCAATGATGACCTTTTGACAGAGCAGACAAGAGGAAGATCTGCTCTTGACATAAGGTCAAATAAAGCAGAAGAACCTCCGGAAGAGCGGTGTGTAAGTAATGGTCTGAGCATTATATTCCGTTAGAATTCAGCATGCTGCAGTACTTACAAAAGACTTCACCAGGGTGGGCAACCCTCTTAGACAAATATATACATTACATAATGTATATAGCATTCAGCCAAATAAATCTGTAATATACTAATATAAATATAATTAATAAATAGATATGTTATTAGTGGCCACAGGACCAGTACCGTGCAAAGATTCTTCTACCTCTCAGAATCCTCAGTGTGTTTTCTGATTAGGTGTCCAGATGGCAAACAACAATGACAGGGTGCCTGGTCTCTAAATCATGCTTTCATTAATGTAATTGAAGGTGGGGGAGCCACTGCATGAACTGCCTTGGGCACCAAAATACCTTGTTCAAACCAGGCGGATACTGTTGAATAAGATGGTGGATCGGAGAGCGATTGACCATTCAACCTCTGTCTGAGAGTCATATACAGTATAGCACATGCTGTGCGGATGCTTCAGTACTCACACTACACAGACTAAAGCAAGACGTTGAAGAAACAGGGTGAGGTAAGTATTTTTTTATTTATTTTTTAAAAGTCAGTAGTTGCATGAGTGGGGTGCCGTGGCGACACCATAGTGAGTAGAGAATTGTGGACGCCAGCATTATGAGTAAGTGGGGGTGGGAAGATCATACTGAGTAGGTGACTGGGGGGAATTTTACTGCATAGGGGCCTATGGACATTATAATAGTGAATGGGGGCATCATATTGACAGGCCATCATATTGTGTAGTGGCCATGATACAATGTGGGTGGGGAATCATGCGGCCAGAGCATGAACTTTAGGGGCATCATGTTGTGGAGGCATTATATTCTGGATATTTAAATGAAAAAATGAAACATTCTTTCTTGTTAATGACATGTATATATGACAAATAAGAAAAATAAAAACTCCTCCCACACCCCTTAGTAACCAGTAAATACCTCACTATATTTCCCTGATGCCTTTGACTACAGTAGATGAGAAAGTAGAGGAGGAAATAAAACTACAGCCATAAGTAGACCCTGATAAATGTCATTTTGAAATTGTATTATCTTATTTGGGCATGTGTAATGTGTGACATGGTCACACCTATCCTGTTTAATTTATGACACTCACAAAGCCTATGCGGACAATGCAAGAACTGTCAAAAATTAGAAAGAAGGACTACGATACACCATGTATTACAAGTAAAGGAGTGCCTCTTACACATTCTGTTAAGATTGTTAGGTAGTGGTAGTGGTACTTTTAGGCTCATAAGACCTATGCACATTTGTCTACTATGGGCATGTTAAGGAGCTTGGCCAATGATTTATTATTGAAGGCCTATCCTTATGATTAGCTGTTGCCAGCTGAGGCAAGAAGTTGTCGGATACTGCAGAAAGACAGCAGCTCTTTCAAATCAATACTGGCCATGGCTAGATACTGTAGATCCAACTACACTGGTCAGTTATTGATGGCCTATCTCAAGGACAGGCCATTAATGAAATAGTAGAGGCCAACCCCTTGAATGTCTAAAACAAGATGATTGGGATTATATGTCAATTCAGGCCATGAGCAAGGGCAGAAGTTTCATGCAGATGGGTCGTCAAAATATGGGGAAAAGTGAAAGCTTACTCACCAAATAAGCAGTGTGCAGAGTGTAGATCAAAAGCAACCAGGAAGCTAATCTTATAACTGGAACTGGTGGTGAAAGTCACAGAATTAAATGGTGGGAACCTGCTCAGGCTCACAGAAGGGGGCAATTTGGGTAACAAGTTAATCACAAGCTGCAAGTGGCAGATACCATTAGCATTAGAGAAAAACTGTTACAATGTCGCCCTGAGGCCCAAACAGAGTAAATGAATATGGAAGTGGATACAACAAGTAAATTATTCTATTAAAGTGACCTGTCAGTAGGATTTTGCTCAGTAAACAACAGACACTGTCATGTTTGTGCCTTTATTGTGATTAAAATGATACCTTGGTTGATGAAATCCGTGTTGCAGTTATTATTTAATCTGATTGTGGTGCTCTGCTTGCATATACTGTACATCTTCACGGAAAGTACATTTTTCTTTCTAATCACGCAATAGTATATGCATTATGTAAAATAGGAGGCAAATCATTGAAGAATAAGTAACCTTTCATAAGGCCAAAAGGATGCATATGTAAGTAGAGCAGCATTAAGACCCCTGTAATCGATGCATGGATGTAACTCTCCGTTCTTCTTCTGCACGAAGAAGAACCCCGCCCCTGCAGGTGACACTGACTTCCCAATGAACTTGTTACGCATTACGGCATTTATGTTGGCAGCTCTGCGGGATAACAAAGTTTGCTTCTTGCGCCTTTTTGCCAGCAGCGGGCTTCCCCTGCACGGTGGACCCCGGGCTGCGAACGCACTTATTATTTATATTATTTTGTGCGTTCCGCCAGCCTTAACATAATATTAGCGCCAGGGTCTGGCTGGTAAAATGGCGGACGACCAGCGTCTGCAGCGGTATATCCAGCAGCTGGAGGGTAGGTTGGCGACTCTAGAGCGCACAACCTCAGCGGTGGATGTTACCGCAGTCGCGGTTCAGGCTGCTAGTGTGGCCGCCGCCAGTTTGTCCTCTGCTACCCCTGCTCCGACTATTTCCCGCCTCTCACTTCCAGACAAGTTTACCGGTGACAGTAAACAATGTCGGGGTTTCGTCAGTCAGTGCTCCATACATCTAGAGCTTCTGGCTGCATGTTATCCCACGGAGCGGGCGAAAGTGGGTTTTATCATATCCCTTTTGTTCGAGCAGGGCGTTGGAGTGGGCAACGCCGTTATGGGAGCGCAATGATCGTGTGGTGCAGAGTGCTCCTCTCTTCTTGGACACTCTTAAACAGGTCATTTTAGGAACTCGTGTCACCCACGATACGGCTCTTCAATTGTTGGCTATCACGCAGGGTTCATCCATGGTCAGCCAGTTTGCCTTCCAATTTCGGACTCTGGTCTCTGAGCTGGATTGGCCAGATAAAGTCCTTATACCCGTGTACTGGAGGGGACTGGCAGACCATATGAATGACGCCTTGTCCACCAGGGAGATTCTTGCCACACTGGAGGAGCTCATTACCATATCTACCCGCATCGACCTTCGTTTTAACGAGCGGAGGTTGGAGTGGGCACAGGGTAGGCAGAGGTTCCGGCTGGCGCCCACCTTCGCCAGACCTCTGGAATCTTCCATTCAGGCGTCCGATTCCCCTGAGGCCATGGAGATTTCTCGAGTGAGACCTAAGTCTCGGGCTGCTCGAGTATCTGTGTCCTGTAATGCCTGCCAACAAATAGGGCATTATGCTAACAAATGTCCACGTCGGTCGGGAAACGACCGCGTCTAGTAACCATTGGAGGGGGTTCACTAGACACAGCAGTACACGCCTCCAAGTTGTCCTTTAAGGGGACAATCAATTTTGGCTCATCCACTTTAACAGTCACGCTTTGTGTGGATTCTGGAGCCGAAGGAAATTTCATGTCTTCTACCTTCGCTCTCCGCCACTCTATACCTCTGGTGATGCTCGCCAAACCCGTGACTGTTCGAGTAGTGAATGGGTCGACACTGCCTTCACCAATCACACATCAGACCATCCCTTTCACGTTGTCAATGTCACCATCCCATCCCACTGACTTGCCAACATAAACGCCGTAAATGATACCTTGGTTGATGAAATCCGTGTTGCAGTTATTATTTAATCTGATTGTGGTGCTCTGCTTGCATATACTGTACATCTTCACGGAAAGTACATTTTTCTTTCTAATCACGCAATAGTATATGCATTATGTAAAATAGGAGGCAAATCATTGAAGAATAAGTAACCTTTCATAAGGCCAAAAGGATGCATATGTAAGTAGAGCACCATGTAAAACCCTGCCCACAGGCCCATCCCAAAGCACCAGAAGCTCAATAACTGAAAACTACAAATACAGATTAAACAACAACTTGAAGACGGATTACATCAACCAACATATAATTTTAATCAGTACAACAGCACCAACCTGACAGTGTTTATAGTTTACTGAGCAAAATCCTGCTGACAGGTTCGCTTTAAATAGTAATGTATAACATTGAATAGGGTTCTCCAGCCAGATATGCTTTGTGGCTCCTCTATTTTTTGCGATAAAATACACAATAAAGCAAATTAGTCTGGCCAATTATGAATGAATATGATCTCTCAATAGAGTCTAAGCCTAAAAGTTTATTTATGTTACGTAATCGTACTTTAATGCATTTGTCCTTTTAGGCATCACATCTTGCTTTATGGTATTTTAGAAGAAAATTGATATAGAATTGAACATTGAGGATGTATAGTATATCTTCTAGAAGGATTTTTAGATTGTATTGCTTGGTGAAAAACATACAATGTAGTTTATTTTATATTTCATGTGAACACTGTATTACACCTTAATCCAACCATATCTTCTAAAATGGCACAAGATCATAATTACTCAACTATTTGAAGAAAGATTACAGCCTTTACCTATTTTCTACACCTGCTCCCATGTTATGATAAATTATAGCTGTAGGGGAAAGTATGTCTTAAATGTGTGGTTTTTTTTCTTGTATACTTCATTATTAGAGTTCATGTTTTTCTCTTCCTTTAATAGCATGTTTGCCAGTTGTCAGACAGAAATAGATTAGGATAGGTAATTTGTCCCAGGAAATAGTGATATGAAGTTATACCTGCAAGACAGTGATACCAGAGTGTACGGAAAAGATTAGCCTATTCACCTCCTGCAGGCATTAAAGATAACCCTAAGAATTCATCCATCTGTCATCAACTTTACATATTGATTTCATAGTGGTTCATTATTATATGAATACTATATATCAAAGAGACATTTTGTAAAAATAATGACAATATGACAATGACATTTTTTTCAAGATATCAGTGCAATGAATGTTGCTCTCCACTCACAGTACTTTTATAATTTAACAAATTATAATTATAAAGCAATGTTATTTTGTGGCATTAAAAAAACTTATTGGCATGATAATTGTGCCATGTCAGAAGGCACCATATAATAGGGACACAGACAGTAAGTAATGCTTTGTAACATGTTATATGCTTCTGGGCTGGTTCCAATGTATGAGGCCCTGCGCATCTACTCCTTAATGCAGTCTCTTGTTTTTGATTGACAGATTTTTATTTTCTATTTTTAAATTTTTAAATTGTGAATTTCGATGTTAATTTTTTTCTCTATTTGTAATTTTGTTTTCTTATTATATTAAGAGAAATAGGAAGGATCAGAATTTATATTACCACTATAATTTCAACAAACTTTGAATAAATAAATAAAAAACTTTGTAATATAACTTGTCAGAGAAAGGTTTCATTCTCCATTTATCAGACACTTCTTCACACCTGCCTGCTTCAATCATCATTCTCTCTAAAAAAAACCCTTCTAAAATTCATATTATTCAAAACAAGAGTGACTGTGAGCTGTTTTATGTTTATTTTTGATTTTCTTGACTGTGTTGATTGGATGGGTTGTTACTATCATATGGAGAGAATTTCATGTCAATAGTATCTGTAGAAATATATTTACTTGTAAAATTGGTTTCATGTACAATACTTATTTCACTTGCTGTATATATACTGTATATACTATATATATATATATATATATGTATATATATATATAATCATATACTGTATGCAATTTGTGTAGAATGCATTAGTCAGTGAAGGCATTAGTTGACCTCTGGTTTGACTGGGTGTGTTTCACTGCTTCACAGTATAAATAGTGTGTGACAAAAAAAAGCATTGGAGAACATTTTCCATTTATTTATCCATATCCATGTATGTCGAGAGCACTTTGACAGTACTAAAGGCTATTTTTATATTAATTAACTGGAAAGTGATAGGCGCAGTCTAGGAGACCTCAGAGTATTATTGACATTTTCAGGGCAATTGGAGTATCTGCAATTTAGATCAATTTCAAGATTTGATCATCTCCAATCACCACTCTTCAATCATCACTTTACATTGATAAATGCTCACATTGCATCCATCATCATTATGGAACAGTGGCAACACTATTTATCCTAATGAATGGACTGGCCTGTCTAAATGGGTCGACAAAGCTAATGGGCACAGACAGAACATTACTGCCATTATTCTGTCCCTAAACAACATCATGTTGTTTGCAGCACATTCCTCTAAAAGCTGTACTGCTTATAAATAGTGATGGGCGAAACTCTGGATGTTTGGGTCCGACGGGTTCAGCCAAACATTTAAAAAAAAAGTTTGGTTTGGGTACCAGAACAAAACAAGAACCTGAACCCAGACCCCATTAAGATAAATGGGGTCTGAATATTCATTGTTTGCCACGCTGTCATCTGCATGACAGTGCCTCAAACACTGGCTCTGATCTGAGGTAAGATCATTATTGTCGGTCAGAGAGCTGCGGTTCCCAAGCTGTCAGATGACAGCATGAGCCATTAGCTGTGACCGGAGGTAAAAAGTTTACTACTCCCATCAATATATGCCTGCTGCCACTGATAACAGCAACAGCAATCAGCAGCTGATGGAAGCATTCATCAGCCAGCTCCTGTGCTTAAATAAACAAATTTTAAAAAATGGCGTGTGGTCACCTCTATTTTTGATAACCAATCAGTGACCCTAGTGTTTCTTGCATTGTCATGCATATAACATTGGAAACACCCGATATTCGGGGTGCAGAACCCGAAAAGTAACATGGACTTCCAGAAGAACTTCGTGTTCGGAGTCCATGCCCGAACAGTAGGTGTTCTGAACAGACCCCAAACTTTACTGTTCAGGTTCACCCATTTGTACTAAAAGCAAAGATTTTTATGCAGACATGAACAATTAAATTGACTGACAAAAAAAGAGGATTTGGCTTTTTTATCATGTGATTGGTAGAATTCTTACAAAGAATCAAGTGAAGCCTGTACAGTCAATCAATAAAGCGGGCGGCAGAAATAGGCAGCTGAATTGCCTGAGGCTATGCACAGTGATGAATCACAATTAGCAAAATTGCTAATTATTTAATAGATCCATCTCTTCAAAGGCTAACACAAGCAGCAATAGGCCCTTGTGCTTTAAATACGTCTGACCACCTTATGACTGCACACTCGCATATACTGTATAATGCCCATAATCACATACATATTGTTAGGGTTCGAGTTCCCGCTGCTGCACAAGGGGAGTCTCGAACCAGCCCCGCTGCGGTCTCCCATTCATCTCCGGCCGCAGTGGAGCCTGCTCTGCAGAGATGTCGGTCCAAGCGTCTTGCCCACTCCAGTACTGTGCAGTGACTTGCTGCTGCCTTTCCTGGATCTGCTATTATAGCCAGTGCTGGAGCAGACGTCTTTGGGACAAAGTCCTGCGTTTTCCCTTCTGAGCATGCCCAGAGTGAGATCTCTCATTGGAGATCAGGGGTCACATGCTCAGGTACTGCAGCAGCTCCTATTGGTCTGCCAGGAAGGTCTGTGACTACTGTTGTTCTGGAACAAGCTTCATTGGTCCTTGTTTCTGGCAGGTCCTGTAGCTGTTACTATAAAAGGGTAGCATGGCTGGGCCGCCATGCGCTAATATCAACCATTGTATGCTATGTGCCAGTGTGGTCATGTGTGTGTGTGGTTAGGGACCCGGCTGAAATAAGCCACTAGAATACCGACTTAATCGGTGAGGAGTTTGGTGTGCTAGCTGGTCAGGGTCGGCGTCCTAGATGCCCTAGATTACCGGCATAATCGGTGAGGAGTTTTGATTGCCGTATTCAGGGTCTGGCGTTCAGACGCCATAGATTGCGGGTGACTCCCGCGAGGACATTAGCACATGATCACACTTTATGTACGCTTAGCACTTAACTGTGTACCTGAGAGCCTGACAGGACACAGCACTTTTTCTTAGCGGCCCTGTGACGTAACAGGGTTCGCTTTCAACGCTAGACAGCGCCCTAGCGTGTTTTCTTTGCGACTCAGTTGTGTTTAGTGAGTTCGCACACATCGCCATATAGCGCTGCGGCTCTCCTTCTAGCGGCTCTGTTGAGTAACAGAGTTCGCACTTATTGCCATAGCGCGTTACGGCGTTTACGTTGGCGACTCTGCGGGATAACAGAGTTTGCTTCTTACGCCATTTTACTAGCAGCAGGCTCCGCCTGCACGGTGGACCCCGGGCTGCGAACGCACCTCTCCACATCTTATATTTGGTGCGTTCCGCAGACCCTAACATAATATTAGCGCCAGGGTCTGGCTAGTAAAATGGCGGATAGAACAGCGTTTACAGCTGTACATCCAGCAGCTGGAGGGTAGGTTGGCAGCTCTTGAGCGCACAACCTCAGCTGTGGATGTTACCACAGTCGCTGTTCAGGCTGCTAGTGTAGCTGCAGCCAGTTTGTTCTCTGCCACCTCTGTCCCTACATTGTCCCACCTCCCGCTTCCAGACAAGTTTGCTGGTGACAGCAAGCAATGTCGGGGATTCGTGAGTCAGTGCTCCATACACCTCGAGCTTCTGGCTGCACGTTTCCCCACGGATCGCCACAAGTGGGCTTTGTGATAGCTCTTCTGTCGGGCAGAGCGTTGGAGTGGGCAACGCCGCTGTGGGAGCGCGACGACCGTGTGATGCGGAGTGCTTCTCGTTTTCTGGAGGCTCTGAAAAAGGTTTTTCTAGGACCTCAGATCACCCACGATACGGCGCTCAAACTACTGGCAAGTACCCAGGGTTCGGCTTTGGTCAGCCAGTTTGCTGTCAAATTTCGGACTCTGGCCTCGGAATTAGAGTGGCCAGACAAAGTCCTCATTCCCGTGTTCTGGAGAGGACTGGCGGGTCATGTGAAAGACGCCTTGGCTACCAGAGAGATTCCTGCCACTCTGGAGAAGCTTATCGCTATTTCCACCCGCGTCGACCTCCGTTTCCACGAGCGGAGGCTGGAACGTGCCCAGTGTAGGCAGAGGTTCGGTTGGCTCCAACCTTCACCACCCCTCTGGAGTCGCCCGTTCAGGCGCCCGACCTTCAGGAGGTTGCTCCTGCAGGATCTAAATCTCGGGTCACTCGTCCATCCCCGATTTGTTATATTTGCCAGCAGCAGGGACATTTTGCCAACCGATGTCCACAGCGGCTGAATAAACGGTCGCGCCCAGTAACCGTAGGAACAGGGTCACTGGACGCCATGAGTTTTGCCCCTAAAGTGCTCCTCAAGGGGATAATTACCCACAGTTCTACCACCCTACCCATCAAGCTGTGTGTGGATTCTGGGGCAGAGGGGAATTTTATGTCATCCTCCTTTGCTTCTCGCCACACCATGCCTTTGGTGTTGCTGGCTGAACCAGTATCGGTACGGGTGTTGAACGGAGCAATTCTGCCCTCACAAATCACCCATCAGTCTGTCCCACTCACCTTGTCTATGTCTCCTTCCCATCAGGAGAATATATCATTTTTTATCCTCCCTGAGGGTATAGATGAGGTTTTGTTGGGATTACCTGGCTCCGCCACCACTCTCCCCATATTGAGTGGTCTTCAGGGAGAATTCTGGGTTGGGGTAATTTATGTAAAGGCAGATGCATTAGGGACAGCGTGCAGGTCAACACCACTGAGATACCCATAGACCTCTCTCCTCTTCCCAAGGTCTATTGGTCTTATGCCGACGTTTTCTCGAAGAAGGCTGCGGAGACTCTTCCGCCTCATCGCCCCTATGACTGTCCTATCGACCTCTTGCCTGGAGCTGAGCCTCCTAGAGGAAGGGTTTATCCCCTCTCTCTTCCTGAGACAGAGGCCATGTCCCAATATATTCAGGAGAACTTGGCAAGGGGATTCATTAGGAAGTCGGTGTCACCAGCGGGAGCGGGGTTCTTCTTTGTGCAGAAGAAGAACGGAGAATTACGTCCGTGCATTGATTATAGGGGTCTCAACGCTATCACCGTGAAAAATAAATATCCTTTGCCGCTAATCTCTGAGCTCTTTGACAGGCTACGGGGAGCAAGGGTATTTACTAAGTTAGACCTGCGGGGTGCGTATAACCTGATTCGCATCCGTGAGGGGGACGAATGGAAGACAGCATTTAACACCAGGGATGGGCATTATGAATATCTGGTAATGCCCTTTGGGCTCTGTAACGCCCCAGCTGTCTTCCAAGACTTTGTGAATGACATCTTCCGGGATATGTTGACCACCTCGGTGGTAGTCTATCTGGATGACATTCTCATCTTTTCTCCAGATATGGCCTCCCACCGGAGAGATGTCTGCAAGGTCTTCGACCTCTTGCGAGCAAATTCCCTATATGCGAAGTTGGAGAAGTGCATGTTTGAGCAGGAGTCTCTACCTTTCCTGGGCTATATCATCTCCACCCAGGGATTGGTATGGATCCTACCAAACTACAGGCTGTGATGGATTGGCAAGAACCCCACTCCCTTAAGGCGGTGCAGCGCTTTATGTGGTTCCTTAACTACTATCGCCAATTCATTCCCCACTTCTCTACTTTGGTAGCTCCCTTGGTAGCCCTCACCAAGAAGGGAGCTAATCCCAAGTTGTGGTCAGAGCAGGTCACAAAGGCGTTCTCCTCCATCAAGTCGCATTTCGCCAGTGCTCCCATCTTACATCGCCCCGATGTCGATAAACCGTTTATCTTAGAGGTGGATGCCTCTTCTGTTGGTGCTGGAGCAGTCCTCTTTCAAAAGGATGCCCAGGGTCGGAAGCATCCCTGCTTCTTCTTTTCCAAGACCTTTACACCAGCAGAGAGGAATTATTCCATCGGGGACAGGGAGTTACTGGCTATGAAGTTGGCCTTCTACGAGTGGAGACATCTTCTGGAGGGGGCTCGCTTCCCCTTCCAAGTATTCACGGACCACAAGAACTTGGTGTATTTGCAGACAGCCCAGCGGCTAAATTCCCGTCAGGCCAGATGGTCCTTGTTTTTCTCCCGGTTCCATTTCACCCTCCATTTCCTCTCCGGTGAGAAGAACATTCGCGCAGATGCTCTATCGCGCTCCGTGGTGTCCTCTGAGGAGGTGGAGGAGGAGCCTCAGCTTATTGTCCCCACAGAAAGCCTAAGAATGGTGGCTCCGGTTTCGCTTGAGTCTGTGCCTCCGGGCAAGACTTTTGTGCCCATCAATTTGCGACCGGAAGTACTCTCTTGGGCACATTCGTCCAGGGTGGGTGGACATTTTGGGACAAAAAGTACTTCTGAGTTGCTGGCGAGAACATACTGGTGGCCGCAGATGGCCCGTGATGTCAGGGAATACGTTCAGGCATGCGTCTCCTGCGCCAAGAATAAGTCCCCTCGACAACGGCCAGCTGGGTTACTTTTCCCTTTACCGGTGGCAGACAGGCCTTGGGAGATGGTCGGGATGGATTTTGTGGTGGGCTTACCCAAGTCTCGGGGCTGCACCATTATCTGGGTGATAACCGACCACTTCTCCAAAATGGTGCACTTAGTGCCGTTACCACGGTTACCGTCTGCACGGGCCTTGGCAGCATTATTCATTAGGCATATTTTCCGCCTTCACGGTATGCCAGACAAAATTGTCAGTGATCGAGGTCCCCAGTTTGCGTCTTGGTTCTGGAGAGAGCTGTGTCGTTTACTCAGCATTGAGTTGAATCTCTCCTCTGCATACCATCCCGAGACGAATGGGTTGGTAGAGAGGGCCAACCAGACCTTGGTCACATACTTGCGACATTTTGTCTCTGCCAGGCAGGATGACTGGGCATCCTTGCTACCGTGGGCTGAGTTCGCTCTAAATAATGCTGTGGCTGACTCCACCGGACAGACCCCATTCCTCCTGAACTACGGTCAGCATCCGCGGGTACCAGTGCCCATGCCCGTGTCTTCCGCCGATTCCAGGGTGGCAGACTGGGCTGTGGAGGCACGGGACATTTGGGACCGCACACAGGATGCCATTCAGGCCTCCAAAGAGAGGATGAGGTCTTCGGCCGATGCCCATCGGCGCCCCGCTCCTACATTTGCTCCGGGTGACCTAGTGTGGCTTTCTGCCCGAAACATCAGGCTACGTGTACAGTCCACCAAGTTGGCACCTCACTTTTTGGGCCCCTTTAAAGTTCTTGAGCAGGTGAACCCGGTGGTTTACCGCCTAGCCCTTCCGCCTTGCCTTGGTATCACTGACACCTTTCATGTGTCCCTCCTGAAACCCGTGGCCATTTCCCGGTTTTCAGAGTCATCTGCCGGGACGTCGGGTTCATCTACCGACGATCATGAGGTGAACGCCATTGTTGGGTACAAGGTGGTACGAGGCAAAAAATTTTATTTGGTGGATTGGAGGGGTTATGGGCCTGAGGATAGGTCCTGGGAGCCTGCCGAGCATGTTCACGCTCCCCAGCTCATCGCTGCCTTTGAGCGCAGCGAGGCCCAAAGAAGGAGGGGCCCTAGGAGGGGGGTAATGTTAGGGTTCGAGTTCCCGCTGCTGCAAAAGGGGAGTCTCGAACCAGCCCCGCTGCGGTCTCCCATTCATCTCCGGCCACAGTGGAGCCTGCTCTGCAGAGACGTCAGTCCAAGCGTCTTGCCCACTCCAGTACTGTGCAGTGACTTGCTGCTGCCTTTCCTGGATCTGCTATTATAGCCAGTGCTGGAGCAGACGTCTTTGAGACAAAGTCCTGCGTTTTCCCTTCTGAGCATGCCCAGAGTGAGATCTCTCATTGGAGATCAGGGGTCACATGCTCAGGTACTGCAGCAGCTCCTATTGGTCTGCCAGGAAGGTCCTGTGACTACTGTTGTTCTGGAACAAGCTTCATTGGTCCTTGTTTCTGGCAGGTCCTGTAGCTGTTACTATAAAAGGGTAGCATGGCTGGGCCGCCATGCGCTAATATCAACCATTGTATGCTATGCGCCAGTGTGGTCATGTGTGTGTGTGGTTAGGGACCCGGCTGAAATAAGCCACTAGATTACCGACTTAATCGGTGAGGAGTTTGGTGTGCTAGCTGGTCAGGGTCAGCGCACTAGATGCCCTAGATTACCGGCATAACCGGTGAGGAGTTTTGATTGCCGTATTCAGGGTCTGGCGTTCAGACGCCATAGATTGCGGGTGACTCCCGCGAGGACATTAGCACATGATCACGCTTTATGTACGCTTAGCACTTAATTGTGTACCTGAGAGCCTGACAGGACACAGCACTTTTTCTCAGCGGCCCTGTGACGTAACAGGGTTCGCTTTCAACGCTAGACAGCACCCTAGCGTGTTTTCTTTGCGACTCAGTTGTGTTTAGTGAGTTTGCACACATCGCCATATAGCGCTGCGGCTCTCCTTCTAGCGGCTCTGTGGAGTAACAGAGTTCGCACTTATTGCCACAGCGCGTTACGGCGTTTACGTTGGCGACTCTGCGGGATAACAGAGTTTGCTTCTTACGCCATTTTACTAGCAGCAGGCTCCGCCTGCACGGTGGACCCCGGGCTGCGAACGCACCTCTCCACATCTTATATTTGGTGCGTTCCGCAGACCCTAACACATATGCTTTTACATGTATATGTATAAACAGTAGGATAGACAGATACATATTATGCAAAGATTGCACATTCATACATAAAATATGCACATACACATGTTCAATACGTGCACGTACACATTACACGTCTCTAAAAGGGATGAGCGAGCAGTAAACTGCTACAGTGCTCGGTACTCGAATCAAGCACTTTGTACTCTCTGGCGCTCTATTCGAGTACCGAGAATAATATACATCAATGAAGCAGTGGAACACTTTTCTGGCAGACTTTAGCTCGACGGCCAGATCGGAAAGTCAGAGAGACTACAAATACCGGCACATTGCTATGCTACACACAGGATGAGTCTGACATAGGATCATCCGGCATCGATAGAGTTTCTTTATAAAGTATGTTGAAATACACGAATATTCACATTGCACACATGCATGTATTTATTATGCACATATTGACACATTGCATAGATGCACACAAACATATAAAATCAAATATGCACATCCACGTGAATGGACACAATATAAACACATATTAAACATGTATGTATTAAGCTAATATACATATTAGGCATTTACCCACATTGGAACTGAATCAAGGTGTTTTCCCCAGAATGCTGGTGCAAAACACCTTGAAAGTCACCAAAAATATTTGCGACTCGAAGTTGTGCAAACATTCTGCGAATTTTGGCAGTGTAGTACTGGCCAACTTTGCTAAAGTGGACGGAGCTTGGTTGGGATAGTGTCACTTAGTCCAACCAGTAAATTCATCAGAATTTATGCCTATTGAATGTAATAAATTACCCTGAAATGTACTTGTGTCCATGACTGGAGTATTTGTGGTAGAGATGCATAAGAATCATAATATGTGGGGGGCATCTAATTCCAGTGATGTCTTCATTAAAGGGATTGTTCAGGACATAAAACAATGGTCTATTCTTAGGTTAGGTCATCAATATCTGATCAGTGGGAGTACAAAACCCAGCTCTCTCACCAATCAACTATTCCTAAAGCCAAAGGCGGAAGCGCAATACACGGCCTTGGGAACTATGCAGTTGATTGAGATTTGCTGTGAAACTTTGCAAGTGAGCACATCTGACTGCCTTGCAAATTGGAGTGGGTGACAGGTGTTGCATTCGCACCGAGCAGATATTTATGACCTATTCTAAGGCTAAGGCTGTCAATATAGAAGTCCTGAACAATCCCCTTATGATTAGCATGCCCAATGCTAGTCTTAATGAATGGGGACCATATTTCACATACATGCACACATTAAGTATATAAATGCATATATACATTACATATATAAACATTATACACATTACACACACACACATATATTATACATGAAAAACTATATATACAGAAACCCAATTATAAAGATACAGCTCTGGCAAAAATTAAGAGACCACTGCAAAATTTTCAGTTTGTCTGATTTTTCTCTTTAGGCCGGCGTTACACTGGCGACAGAATCGGACGACTGCAATACGATGAAATATCGCATTGCAGTCTGCCTATGTTAATCTATGGAGCAGCTCCCAGTATCAGATTTTTTGTGGTCCGTTTTAAACGTCCGAGTGCAATCGCAGCATGCTGCGATTGTCACCGATTGTGGGTCGACTATCGCCAATGCAAGTCTATGGGAGCGATGAAAAATCGGATTAGAAACGGACCGCACGTGTGACTTGCGATTAAATCGCATCGGTGTCCTTTAGAAAAGCCGGCAATTCATCCCCGGCTATACTGTAAAATCACACTGACAGATTTAATAAAGAATAGAAAGAATAGATATACACACATAGAATACATATATACATGTCATTGTGACATATATATATACATATATTTATAGTTCTTACACTTCTACATACTGTAATAGCCGCTAATTCAATTGCCGGCTTTTGTGAAATCACAGAAGCCGACATGAAATGATACATTGTTTAGACACAGTTAACCATGTCATTTCCTGTATTTTGATATATGGTTTGAACTTACAATTACATAAGTGTATGTGTGCCAAATTTCAGACATGTAGGGGTTAATTAAAGGTGTAAATTCGTTGAAAAAAAATGCGTGGGCTCCGGCTGTATTTTCTCCACCAGACAGACAAAGCAAGCGAGTGGGGGCAGATAATAATAGCCTAGGGAGGGTACATTTTTTTGTGCCCCCCCTGGCTACTAACATCTGTCCCCAGACACCCCAGAAAGGGCAAATCTCTAATTAGATTTGCCCTTTCTGGCACTTTGCCCATCTATTCCCATTGCCCTGTAGCGTGGCGAATGGGTTAATAAGGGGTTACAGCCACCTTGCAATTGAAAGGTGACTGTAAGCCAGGTTAATAATTGAGAGCTGTCAATTAGACAACTATCAATTATTAATCCTATTGAAGTAAATAAAAAAACACACCACACTTTAAGAATAAATAATTTAATGAAATAAAAACACATTTTTGTGACCATCTTTTATTTTACTCTTAATCCGTGCGAAGCCCTTGATCTCCTAAAATAAATATAAAATAATAAAACAACATTATTCTTACCTATCTGGCGATCTGTCACGTCCCACGATGTAATCCTTCACAAAGGGTTAACTAGCAATCAGCTAAGCTGCGCAACTAATGCTGCGTGCTCAGCTGATAGCTCCTGAATGAATGAGCTTATCTCCTGCCGACAGGAGAGGATGTGATTAATGAATGAAGCTTAATTGATTGTATCCCACTTTCACCTTAGGTCAGGTCACTGAAGTGAAAGTGGCAATAAATCAATTAAGCTCCATTCATTCATCTCTTCCTCTCCTTTCGCTGGGAGAGTAAGTTATTCATTCAGGAGGTTATAGCTCGGAGACAGCATTATAGCTCTCTGCGAGCTGTAACCTGTTAACCCTTTCTGATGGATTACACCGTGGGACCTGACTGTACATCGGATTGGTAAGAATAATTTTGCTTTTTTATTTTATTTTTATTACAGGAAATGGTTTTAGCAGGAAAATAAAATATGGTCAAAAACTGTGTGATTATTTCATTAAACTTCTTTTTTATTAAAGTGTGTGTGTTTTTTTTCTTTCATACAATAGGATTAATAATTGATAGTTGTCTAATTGACAGCTCTCAATTATTAACCTGGCTTACAGTCACCTTTCAATTGCAAGGTGGCTGTAACCCCTTATTAACCCATTCGCCACCGCTACAGGGCAATGGGAATAACGGGCAAAGTGCCAGAAAGGGCAAATCTAATTAGAGATTTGCCCTTTCTGGGGTGTCTGGGGGCAGATGTTAGTAGCCAGGGGGGGCACAAAAAAAATGTACCCTCCCTAGGCTATTATTATCTGCCCCCACTCTCTTGCTTTGTCTGTCTGGTGGAGAAAATACAGCCGGAGCCCACGCATTTTTTTTTCAACGAATTTACACCTTTAATTAACCCCTACATGTCTGAAATTTGGCACACATACACTTATGTAATTGTAAGTTCAAACCATATATCAAAATACAGGAAATGACATGGTTAACTGTGTCTAAACAATGTATCATTTCATGTCGGCTTCTGTGATTTCACAAAAGCCGGCAATTGAATTAGCGGCTATTACAGTATGTAGAAGTGTAAGAACTATAAATATATATATATATATATAATTAATGAATGTATATATATATGTACATATGATATTATATATATATATATATGTGTTCTATGTGTATATATCTATTCTTTCTTTTGTGATTTAAATACTATTCTTTTGGATCCATTATATGTCAGTTTTGCAAGCCTGCGAGAAATTCTCGCAAGTCGGATGAAAATCGGATGTTACAAGGTACACACACATGCGACTAAATCGCATCTTTGAAGGAAAATCGGATGCCAGGCGGATGTGTGATGTTTTCATTTTGTTCCGATAATCGACCGACTAAAACGGTCCGATTTTTTGTAGTTGTGTCTGACCCCGGCCTTATAGGTATATTTTTAAGTAAAATGTAAATTTCTCTTTTATTCTACAAACTACTGACAACATGTCTCTGAGTTTCCAAGCAATAAATTTTGTATTTATTTTTAGAAAATGAGAAATGGTCAAAGTAACAAAAAAATGCAGTGCTTGCAGACCTCAAATAATGCTAAGAAAACAAGTTCATAATCATTTAGAAACAACAATACTAATGTTTTAACGCAGGAAGAGTTCTGAAATCAATATTTTGTGGAATAACTATGATTTTTTATCACAGCTTTCATGCATCTTGACATGCTTTCCACCAGTCTTTCACACTGCTTTTAGGTGACCTTATGTCACTCCTGGTACAAAAATATTAGCAGTTCTTCTTTGCTTGATGGCTTGTGACTATCCATCGTTCTCTTGATTACATTCCAGAGGTTTTTCAAAGGGGGTCAGGTCTGGAGATTGGGCTGGCCAAGACAGGGATTTGATGTGGTGGTCCATCATCCACACATTGATTGACTTAGCTGTGTGGTATGGCACATTGTTCTGCTGGAAAAAGCAGTCCTCAGAGTTGGGGAACGTTGCTTGAGCAGAAGGAAACAACTGTTTTTCCAGGATAACCTTGTTTGTGGCCTAATTCATATGTCCTTTGCAAAGATTAACCTGCCCAATTCCAGCCTTGCTGAAGCATCCCAAGATCATCACTGATCCTCCACCAAATTTCACAGTGGGTACAATACACTGTGGCTTCTACGCCTCTTCAGGTCTCGGTCTAACCATTAGATGACCAGGTGTTGGGCAAAGCTGAATATTAGACTCATCAGA
The DNA here is from genome assembly GCA_033576555.1 of Oophaga sylvatica. Lineage (NCBI taxonomy): Eukaryota > Metazoa > Chordata > Amphibia > Anura > Dendrobatidae > Oophaga > Oophaga sylvatica. The sequence goes on along the minus strand of JARQOD010000003.1, from coordinate 479,630,646 downwards.
GAAGATTACCTTACTCCTGTCCTCAATGGTCCAATCCTTATGGTCTTTGGCAAATTTCAGCCTGGCTCTCCATTGCTTCTCATTGATGAAAGGCTTTTTTCTAGCTTTACATGACTTGAGCCCTGCCTCTAAGAGCCTGTTACTAACTGTTCTTGCCTGGGGCTTCACCCCAGCTGCCATTTGCCATTCTTTTTGTAGGTTACTTGATGTCATCCTGTGGTTGCTGATTGACATTCGAATAAGATGACTGTCATCTCAGTCAGTGGAGGGTCGTTTCCACCCTCTGCCGGTCTGTAGCTTTGTTGTCCCCAATGTCTGCTGCTTAACTTTGTTGTAATGGACTGTCATCTTAGAAATTTTAAGGATGGAGGCAACATGAAAATCACTGTATCCCTCTGCTAGTAAAGCCAGAATTGAGCCCTTCTTTTCCTCACTCAAGACTTTTCTTTTTAACTCCTTTGGCATGGTTAAAAGTTATTTTTTCATTCCTATTACTTTTGGGATATTATAGCACTTGTTTTGCCATCTAGCTTGTCCTATTGCAAGAGGATTGTGAACACCACAGCAGTGTTTTTTATACTTTCCTTCATTAAATATGATTTGGTTCAGGTGATCACCTAATCAGAAGCACGTTAAGTAGAATGTGGTTTACTCTGGTTGGAATTCAGCTGACACTGGAATGGAAAGGCTGTCAGACATGTAGAGAAGCAGATTTTTATAAAACTGTGCAGTGGTCGCTTAATATTTGTCATAGCTGTATATACACTCACTCATTTCATGTTATGTTTCGGTAACTGAGGAGTAATAGCAAAAAATAGAAAAAGCGGTAATACACCAGAGAGGCTGGAACCTATTGGATTGCAGTAACCTGAACTAACCACACAACTAGAATTAGCCGTGGAGCGTTCCTACGGTGATCCTAGACGCCTCGTCACAGCCTGAGAGATAACTACACCTAAAGGCAGAAAGATGAAAGCTATCTGCCCCGGAGCAGATCCCCAAAGAAATAGGAAGCCCCCAAACATGTAATGGCGGTTAGCCAAGAAGAAAACACGGACACAGACAGAAAATAGAATGAGCAAACGCTGCGGCCCAATCTGTCTAGACAGAAAAGTACAGGAAAGAATTCTGACTGCAATCCAACAAAAACCCTAACAAAAATACCAACACTTCTGATTGTCAAAAAACCTGAGATCACACGATCTCATCCACCTTAATCAGATCTCTGGTGTAACAAAACGCTATTCAGCAAATAAAAAGTAACAAAGGAGCAAAGCAAAAGTGCAGACACAAACGGAGCACAATTGCAGCGCCAGACCCCCAAAAGGGGACAGGCTGCAGTCCTCTGCAAGCAGCAAACCAGGAGAGAAAATCAAACAGAGGAAAAAAAACAGCAAACACTTATCTGAATGAGAGCAGGGAACTAGCAGTGCTTCAAGCAAGACCAGAAGGAACAATTGATTACTGGCAAGGCTGCTGGGAACTCAGGCCTTTATATCCTACCATTCAGCGCCAGCTAAAACCATTCAGAAAACAGTTCATTACCCTCAGCAACCACCGGAGGGAGCCCCAGCTCAGAAGCCGCCTCCAGCATATTCACAACATTTCAGCAGCTACATACATAACCATTAGCACAGACACATCATAAATACACACAAATTAACACTGATATATACATACAGGTCCTTCTCAAAAAATTAGCATATAGTGCTAAATTTCATTATTTTCCATAATGTAATAATTACAATTAAACTTGCATATATTTTAGATTCATTACACACCAACTGAAATTTGTCAGGTCTTTTATTGTTTTAATTCTGATGATTTTGGCATACAACTCCTGATAACCCAAAAAACCTGTCTCAAAAAATTAACATATTTCAACCATCCAATAAAATAAAAGTGTTTTTTTTAAAAACAAACAAAAAAAACATCAAATAATAAAGTTCAGTTAGCACTCAATACTTGGTCGGGAAACCTTTTGCAGAAATGACTGCTTCAATGCGGCGTGGCATGGAGGCAATCAGCCTGTGACACTGCTGAGGTGTTATGGAGGCCCAGGATGCTTCGATAGCGGCCTTAAGCTCATCCACAGTGTTGGGTCTTGCGTCTCTCAACTTTCTCTTCACAATATCCCACAGATTCTCTATCTGGTTCAGGTCAGGAGAGTTGGCAGGCCAATTGAGCACAGTAATACCATGGTCAGTAAACCATTTACCAGTGGTTTTGGCACTGTGAGCAGGTTCCAGGTCGTGCTGAAAAATGAAATCTTCATCTCCATAAAGCATTTCAGCCGATGGAAGCATGAAGTGCTCCAAAATCTCCTGATAGCTAGCTGCATTGACCCTGCCCTTGATGAAACACAGTGGACCAACACCAGCAGCTGACATGGCACCCCACACCATCACTGACTGTGGGTACTTGACACTGGACTTCAGGCATTTTGGCATTTCCTTCTCCCCAGTCTTCCTCTAGACTCTGGCACCTTGATTTCCGAATGACATGCAAAATTTGCTTTCATCAGAAAAAAGTACTTGGGACCACTTAGCAACAGTCCAGTGCTGCTTCTCTGTAGCCCAGGTCAGGCGCTTCTGCCGCTGTTTATGGTTCAAAAGTCGCTTTACCTGGGGAATGCGGCACCTGTAGCCCATTTCCTGCACACGCCTGTGCACGGTGGCTCTGGATGTTTCTACACCAGACTCAGTCCACTGCTTCCTCAGGTCCCCCAAGGTCTGGAATCGGTCCTTCTCCACAATCTTCTTCAGGGTCCGGTCACCTCTTCTCGTTGTACAGCGTTTTCTGCCACATTGTTTCCTTCCAACAGACTTCCCATTGAGGTGCCTTGATACAGCACTCTGGGAACAGCCTATTTGTTGAGAAATTTCTTTCTGGGTCTTACCCTCTTGCTTGAGGGTGTCAATGATGGCGTTCTTGACATCAGTCAGGTCTCTAGTCTTACCCATGATGGGGGTTTTGAGTAATGAACCAGGCAGGGAGTTTTTAAAAGCCTCAGGAATCTTTTGCATGTGTTTAGAGTTAATTAGTTGATTCAGAAGATTAGGGTAATAGGTAGTTTAGAGAACCTTTTCTTGATATGCTAATTTTTTGAGACAGGTTTTTTGTGTTATCAGGAGTTGTATGCCAAAATCATCAGTATTAAAACAATAAAAGACCTGACAAATTTCAGTTGGTGTGTAATGAATCTAAAATATATGAAAGTTTAATTGTAATCATTACATTATGGAAAATAATGAAATTTAGCACTATATGCTAATTTTTTTAGAAGGACCTGTAATTACCAATATGCATGCACACACATATACAAAACTAGACAGATTAACATACATTACATGGAATGCACACCTACAGTGCATTGCAGTAAGCCCATACATCCCAGAGGAGCACAGGAAATCAGCAAGGAAACCTTCTAAACTGTCTGCTATCAGCTCTGCAGACTGCAGTGTGCCTGCAATTTGTCCCTCAGATTCTGACTACTAAAGGGTATGCCACACTAAACAATATCGCTAACGGGATCGCTAAAAAACGTCACTATTTAGCGATCTCGTTAGCGATGTTGTTGTGTGCGGCATCTAGAGACGACGTGGCCCCTGCTGAGATCCTGCTGTGATCTCGCTCGTCGCTGACATCGTTCCGGACCCTATTTTATCGTCGGCGCTCCCGCTGGGTAAGTATTATCGCTGAATGTGGCACCTTTTTGTGAACAATGTGCGACCTCATTAACGATGCATTAGTCAGCGGCGGAGGCGGGACTTTGTTTTCGTTCATAACGCCCTTCAGCTCCGATTGGTGACCACAACATCACCTCAGCTATAATAACTGCGCCCCCATCCATTGTTTCCACAGCACTTTGTGGATGATTCCAACTGTGTTTGTGCGTTTTTGTGAGGATAGTATCGCGTGTCGGTGTTTTGCGATCATATTTGTGGCGCAGTGGTGGGTTTTGCGATCCTGTCTGAGTCGTTAGAGCACCATCCATCCCCATTTGGATTTGGATCTTCGGATATTTGGATTTGGATTCAAGGTACATATTGTTTGTGATGTTGTGATGTTGTTTTGATAATGTTTTTTGACCTTATTTTTTTTTTCGTCCTCTGCTTTATTGCTTTTACACCCCTGACCTTATTTATTTATTTATTTATTTTTTTCGTCTGCTTTATTTATTTTACACCCCAGACTTTATTTATTTTTTCTTTTTTTTTTTATTTATTTATTTATTTTACACCCCTGACTTTATTTATTATTTTTTTTTTTTGCTTTATTTATTTTACACCCCTCACCATTTTAGACATTTGTAAACTGTATAAACTGAAAAGTTTATTTTTTTTTTTGTTATATAATTTTTATTTTATTCTTTATTTTATTCTGTTTAAACACTTTAGTAATAGTAATTAATTAGTCATTAACTTTTCTATTTTTTACCGTACAGGTTGCACATAATGAACCTCTCCACCGCGGAGCGTATGATTGTGGCAGTTGCGCTATCTATGGAGGCAGATCGTCAGGAAGAGGCGCGGGTGGAAGAGAGGCGCTCCAAGCGAAAGCGTCGCATGTGGACCAGAGAATGGCTGGAGCAGAGGTCCAGATTCACCCACATGCATCTAGTGAGGGAGTTGCAGGAGAAGAATCCGCAGGATTTCCGGAATTATCTACGGATGTCGGAGGATTCATTCAAGCTCCTACTGGAAGCTGTGAGGCCACTCATTGAACGGCAGGATACCCGAATGCGTGCAGCTGTTTCAGCAGAGGAACGTTTGGCAGTAACGCTGCGATTTCTGGCAACCGGACGTTCAATGAAGGATTTGCAATATTCTGCTGCAATTTCTCGGTCGCTGCTTGGAGAACTAATTCCGGAGACATGCAACGCCATCGTCCGCAGTTTACGGAGCTACATGCCATTTCCAAAATCAGTGGCGGAATGGCAAATTATTGCCTCTGATTTTGAAAGGATTTGGCAGTTCCCAAACTGTGGTGGTGCCTTGGATGGCAAACATGTGCGGATCACGCAACCAGCCAAAAGCGGATCCTTTTTTCATAATTACAAGGGCTACTTCAGCGTGATCCTCATGGCCCTTGTTAATGCCAATTATGAATTTATTGACGTTAATGTTGGCATTAATGGAAGGGTTTCTGACGGTGGCGTTTTGGAGCACACAAGTTTTGGTGATCGGTTGTTTAATAATAAACTTAACTTGCCAACCAACATGGACACCACCGCCAACCTAAACTTTGTGTTTGTGGGTGATGAAGCCTTCCCCCTTCATGAGCATCTTGTTAAACCATACCCACAAAATACTTTGACAGGGGAAAGGCGGATTTTTAACTACAGACTGTCTAGGGCACGTCGTGTTGTGGAGAATGCCTTCGGCATAATGGCCAACCGCTTCAGGGTTTTCCACACACCAATCAACATGAAGCTGGAATCGATAGACTCTGTGGTGTTGGCCTGGTGTGTGCTGCACAATTTTCTACGCCAACGCGATGCTGGTACTTACAGTCCGCCAGGCTTCATGGACTCTGACAGCAATGGTGACGTGGTGCTCGGAGAATGGCGTGACAATGATCCCGCTATTGCAGGCCTTCAACCTGTCAATCAAGGCAGGAGCAAGGACAATGCGAAGGCCGGCAGAGACAAGTACTGCCAATACTTTAATGGGCCTGGTGCAGTGAGTTGGCAGCATCAGGTCTAGTTAGATTTTGAGAATGTTTTACTTTACCCTTTTTTTTAACAATGTTTTGGTAATAAAATATTTTTATTTTAAAAATGCATTCGTGTTTTTTTCAATTATTTTACCAAATGGGAGAAGGGCTAATGATGGGTGAGATGTGGGGAGGGAGTAATGGGGATGGCAACGAGACATGTTACCAGCTGCTGTAGTTTTTAAAATCTTTTCAAAGGCTTTTTTTTTCCCTATTTTTTGTTATACATTGTATCTACTTGTCACACACGTGCTCATGGAGTACCATCAGTCATAGGAGTTAATTGTTACAAAAAATAAAGAAAAAAGTTTCAAATATTTTCAATTATTTTAAGGGCCTATGGTCTCACTAGCGTTCAAACATTATAATTATATATAACAGATAATACACCACAGCTGCATATTTAAAGTTTAAATATATAATATATATATTTTAGTCATAATATGAAAGATTAAAAAATTGTTATACATATATTTGAAAATTCTTGGGAGGTAAAGGTCAACATTCACCAGGGAATCAGCTATTCACAGATATGCGACGTCATTGTGATCGCAATGTGACTACTCACACAAGTAAACAGATATGCATACAGATCTGCAAAAAGCCATTGTGATTTGCAAGGGGATTAGCGAGCCCCAGCCATCAAGATATGCGACGCTATTATGATCGCAATGTGACTACCCACGCTATGCAAAAATCAATTGTGACTTGCAAAGGGGATTAGCGAGCCCCAGCCATCAAAATATACGAGGCTATTGTGATCGCAATGTGACTACCCACGCTATTCAATAAGCCATTGTGACTTGCAAAGGGGATTAGCGAGCCCCAGCCATCAAAATATACGAGGCTATTGTGATCTCAATGTGACTACCCACGCTATTCAAAAAGCCATTGTGACTTGCAAAGGGGATTAGCGAGCCCCAGCCATCAAGATATGCGACGTTATTGTGATCGCAATGTGACTACCCACGCTATGCAAAAAGCCATTGTGACTTGTAAAGGGATTAGCGAGCCCCAGCCATCAAGATATGCGACGTTATTGTGATCGAAATGTGACTACTCACACACTGCTGCTACACAGGTATGCAAACAGATATGCAAAACAACATTTGTGATTTGCAAGGTGAATATTGACACGAGCCCCAGCCATAAAGACATGACACGCCATTGTGATCGCCTATCTTGGAATAGTGGTATTGCGAGTGCAACAGCATCTCATATCTGCTTGCTGGTTACATGGCTGCTGCGGTCATTTTTCGTTAGCAATACCGTTTTGCGACGTGAATTTAGCCGCACGTATTGTGCGCCGTAAAGTGCGCACGCTGTGACGTCATGACGCTGGCGTCGCCCAATGCGGTATTATCATGGCGGCGAGACAACGCTCAGTAAAATGGGAGGATGGAGAGGTCCGCTATTTGATCAAAAAAACGGACCAGTGGGATTATTTCTGCAGGGTACCTGTGGCGCATCCAAGGCGTCACAAAAGGGTATGCCTGCAGAGAATCCGGCGGGGCCTGGAGAGGCGCTTCAATGTGCGGCGGACCCTGAGACAAATCCGCAAGAAGCTGGCGGACCTGCGATACCGCTCACGCGATAGGGTCGCCAGCATCCGGGCCCAGCTACGCAGGCCTCTGAGTGAGTATTGATGAGGGTATCTGGAGAGGTTATGTTTTATGGGTTAGGCTACTTTCACACTTGCGTTTTTTTGCGCTGCATTTCGATCGCACATGAAGCGCATTAAAAAACGCATGCAAACGCTTGTAATAGCTGCGATATTTTGTCCATCAGCATACGCATTTCAAAAATAAAAAATAAAAAGCGTTTGTCTTCGATTTCATTTGTTTTTGTAGCCGTTTGAGTTTTTTTGGCGCATGCGTTGTCTATGTGTCACATTTCTATCATCTCTGTCTCCATCATCTCTGGCTCTATCATCTCTGTCTCCATCATCTCTGTCTCCATCATCTCTGTCTCATCATCTCTGTCTCAATCATCTCTGTCTCAATCATCTCTGTCTCAATCATCTCTGTCTATTTTGACCGTGAAAAAAAAAAAGGCAACATGTAGCGTCTGAGCGCACACCGGGAAAATGCGCAGCGCACGACAAACGCACATGAACGCAGCAGTATATGGGGCCATTATTCAGTATGCAGCAGTATATGGGGCCATTATTCAGTATGGAGCATTATGTGGAGCTATTATACAGTATGCAGCAGTATATGGGCCATTATTCAGTAGTTTTTTTCTTTCCCATCTTTCTCTCTCTGTTCTTTCTTTCTTGGGAGTACCGGCAGTGATAATAGGGATTCTGAATTGTATATTTCATTTACAGCACCACCTTCACCATCACCAGCACCACCTGCTCCACCGTCCCCAGCTACCCCTCCACCACCATCCTCACCTTCCCCGGCTACGCCTCCACACCACCATCCTCACCTTCCCCGGCTACGCCTCCACCACCATCCTCACCTTACCTCTCAACCCCTTCCCCAGACGTTGCCTTCTCTCCAGCATCATCCCGTGACACGGATGCAGGCTCCCCATCAGGTAATTAACGCCCATTATATAAGCTTCAGACAAGTTTGAGAACTTAGTAAGGTCTTATGTGTAATGGCTGTTGTGATATAATTTTTTTTTCTTTTTTTCCCTAGCCGGCGGAGCAACAGGATCAGGGTGGGCGGTCAGCGGTTCCTCTGAGGAAAACCGTAAGTGTTAACAAACATAACATGTACATGTAGATGTTGCTACAGAATTCCCTGGTTAACTGTTACTTTTACCTACACAGAAATCCCAACTGCCCAGGACCTGTTCCTGTCCCACCGCCGGCTGATGGCGGCCATGAGCAGTGCTCTGTCTGCCATGAATTCAGCTGCCACAGCCATGAATTCAGCTGTGGCAGGCATGAATTCAGCAGTCATAGCGCTGCAAACTGCCATGGGAGCTGTGCATCACCACGGGATGATGCTGGAGAGACAATTTTCTGGACTCCGGGGCCCTCATTAATTTATTTTTTGTAAATAATTTGTTATGTTAATATTTTGTTAATAATTTTTTATTTTATTATGTTAATGTTTTATTTTTATTTAAATTTTAATTATTTAAAAAAAAAAATATATATATATATGAAAAGAATATATATTTAATAATTCACGTTAATCTACGCAGGTGTGGTGTATTATTTTTTAGTATAAGGTTTTAGCGCTAGTGTGACCAGGGGCCTTTAAAAGAAATGTTAATTTTAGAAATTTTTTCCCTATGATGGAACACCTATGATAGCTGGTAGTACCATGACCCCGTGTGTGACAAGTAGATGTAATAAAAATACAACATTTTAATAGTTGACATCACATAAGAATAAAAGACCACAATTCATTAGATAAATAAGATTTTTATTAAGAAAGGTAACAATGTAAAAAAAATATAGACAACAAAAAAAATTTTGAAAAACATTTTAAAAACTACAACTGCTGGTAAGAGGGATCGTTGCCATTACCACGCTGCCTCTGCGGTGTATAAAAATAAGGGGAGCACCAACGTTTGGGTTTGGCACAGGATGCTGCCTCTGCGGTGTATTACAATAAGGGGGAGCACCAACGTTTGGAGCACCAACATTTGGGTTTGGCACAGGATTGTGCGGCCACGAGTAGTCCGGGTACTGCGGTCTTGGCATGACAACATATCTGTTATCCAGGTTTCCAAAAGAGGCTTGAGTCAGTACCTCAAACATGAGTCTCTCTGCATGTAGCCGCTGAACAGGATCCAGAGTGGGGAGCCTCTCATTTGCGAAGTATGCAAACCCTGTTATTTTAGGTTCTTTTTCTGCTGTTAGCACTTTTTTTGCAATTTCCACCAATTCAGGAGTAGCCGAGGTGGGAGCCTTCCTTTTCCTTCCTGAAGGTGAAAGCCGGCGCCGCACAGATGAGGATGGTGTCTCTTCTTCATCTTCGATCAACGGCATGCTGTCTTGTTCTGTTGCAGGTGTGGAGACGGACTCTTCTGTTTCCTGCATGAACAAAAAACAAATGGTAAATCAAAAATACAAAGAAATTAATCTTCACACAGCAAAAATGTGAAAACGACACTTGTAAAGACAAATCGATGTGAATACTTTTCTGTCCAATTATGACAAGAGCATTCTTAAGGTGATACCTTTATAATGTAATTATTCCAAATGTAATCTTGCCTGAACAAGGAGCCTGTGCGCTCTGAAAGCTAGCGAACATATAATTTTCTGGTTAGCCAATAAAGGTATCACCTTAAGAATGCTCTTGTCATAATTGGACGGAAAAGTATTCACATCGATTTTTCTGGCTAACACGGTACCACAATATAATTTATTATTGTACACCTTGTAAAGACAAAGCAATTTACTACACCCATATACAGCAAAAATGTGAAAATGACACTTGTTAATGGATAGGCCTCAACCGTTGAGCTAGATAAATTATCAGTACATGAAGGGATATATTCTGCCATTTTATCTACATTTCACAATTATATATTTTAAATTTAAGCCCACTTTGGCATGTACATTAAAATGTGTTGTAATACAAAGGTACTTACATGTATGACAGGGGTGACCGGCTGGATCACTGGGTCTAGATCTGACATGGATGTCCCTTCTCTGGGTACTTCTTGGTCCCTTGTGAACTCGAACAGATCAAAGTACCACAGTTGGGGGACATAAACATCATCGGCCCCCGCTCCAGATTTGATGGAATTTATAACTTTATTGAGCTCTTTTTTATACACTGTGCGGAGGGCCTGTATGCGTTTTTTGACCGATGACACATCCGCAGGTTCATCGGGGTAACGGCTCTTGCACATCTCCACCAGTTTTTGGTATGCGTCATTCTTTTTAAGCCTGTTACAGTAATCTGGTGATTTTATTCTCCATAGGCACGGCATGGAGCGGTAGAGCTCGATAAATTCCCGCAAAAAATCTTGTTTATCAGCCATCTGTAATAAAAAATATTATTATGTGAGAACGCCAGAATGGTTAAATAAAATAAAATGTTTATAGCCTACAACATGGAACAGCAGGGATCACAAAATGGTGGTTGGTGTGTTTGGTGGCCAGAACAAAACAAACAAACAATGGCAAAAAAAAAAAAATTGATGAACGACAATGGTTTACAAAAGCAGAGATCTAAACATGGATCTGTAAAATTAAAGTTAAAATAAAAATGAAATGTGACAAAAATAATACCTACCTTACACAAGTTGTGATTCTGGAGAAAAAAGAAAACAGGGAAAATAGCATCACAAACTGGATCACAAACTGGATCACGCCAGAGACTGGATCGCAGAGGATATAACGTCAGAGACTGGATCGCAGAAAAACAACGTCGTAGACCGGAACACAGCAACAGCAATAGTGGCACAAATGGATCGCAGTAACTACAAAGGCTAGCAGGACACACTGGAACGATGCTGGAGATTTGAAAGAACCGCTTCTGCTCGAGAGCAATGGAGAGGACTGCAGATACGTGGTCTTTTATGACGCGGTCATCCAATCACAAAGCGGGAGAGCTGTGATAAATATTTATGAGGTAAATAGTGACCACCAATCTGTGATGAGGGGCGTGCAAAAGGTTGCGCTCAGTCACGCCTATCGAGGTCGTGATCTTTCACAGTATATGCAAGTGTGGCACGTCCCAACGACCGCCAAAGTCGTTAAAAAGATCGCTACTGCTGATGCGTCGTTAATTAAATCGTCCAGTTTGGCAGCTACTAGCGACATTAAAACGATCACAACCAACGATCTCATTAGTATGCATCGTTATCGTGATCGTTAGCGATCTTGTTTAGTGTGGCAGTACCTTAAGCTTTCTGCATGATTAGTATAAAAGCAGGAACCTCTATCTACGGCATTGAGTGAGCTGTGCTGTATATTGTATGCTGCCATCTTAGTACTGCTACATACAATAGATGTGGAAATTAGTGCTAAATAGATCAGCACAGACTTAACTTTATTGATTGGGCTTCCTTGTCCTTCCCCATGGGCACCTGTGCTGATAAACCGGATGCACAGGCAATATGTCCGCCCCTGGGTCTCTTAAAAAATAGTCAACAGATTTTGGAACTACGGGCATGTTTCTTCTCACGAATTACTGCCCTACATGGAGATCTGCTTACAGTACTTCAAAATTTTGCCCTGACAGACTATCTTTATGTGGGATATAAGTAGTTAACTTATCTAATGTAAATGTATATAATTCACAAGTAAAGTAGAGTAACTAGCTGGACTCCCCATTATCCTATAGACATAAAGCCCACACAAAATACTCATATTTTAACTGGGACCATAATAAATTCAATAACAAAATGAGCAAAATTAGTTGAACTCCTATTCATGTCAGGTAGCTACTTCCTTTAAAACAAACATGCATATATGGCGTTCTCATAAGGTGTATGGCTGAGGGTTGTACTTCTGACAGGGTATGATGCATCTTACGGTGGCCAAGCTTTCGATCAGGAGAAGAGTCTTTCCTTCTCAAATTACACACACACACAGGAAACTCCACAATACAATGTTTGCACAGTAACTGCCTCTAGGCAGAAGATGATGATGGTGGTAGTAGTTGGTGCATTTGAACCCCAGTAATGAGGCAGCTGCAAGGATTTAAAAAAAGGAGTCTTTTTAATGAAGGTAATGGGGTAAATTATTATTTGCAAACAGCAGGAAACTGAGATACAGGATTACACTCACGGTTGATCGTTGCTGTGTACCTGCAGACAGGCAGATCTTAGTAAGGCAGATCTGGTTTTATTAAGTCAGAATATTTTTTCTTCAGCACGGTGCTCTGTTTCTTCCAGAGGTAATTCTTCCTCCTACAAAATGGCTTTCTCTTCTCAAGATGTCTGACCACCGACCACCAACTGCCACATCAAATTTTAAAACTGTCGCCTAGGACTTGGCTCCTCCCTCTTCTATGTGACTGTAGAGCTGCAGTCATTGGCTGACAGCCCTGAGGCATTTTTCCAGAACCTTCTGCATATTAACACCGAACTTGGTCACCTGATCAACCCTGGGAGGAGAAGATTAACCCTTTTTGTGCTGCCTATCAGCAGGTCTCACAATGTATTTAAAATGTACAGTCCACATAAAATTCAAAGCATTTATATGAAAACACACTATATATCTGGTATCCCATAGAAATGGCCACTTTGTGGGATACCACACATATTAATTTTTTCTCCTAGCACATTGCTTTTAAAATGTCATGAGTTTAACAATTTCACACAAGCATACCACAAGCATACCCATTATTTATTTAAATGTAACATTTATTAAACTAGGTGGTAGAGAAATATATAATTTATCATCATTTTTAAACTAATGAAGAATCAGTCGTCCCAGAATCATTAGATATGACATCCTTGGTATTCAGAGTCAGAGTACCACAGATTAAGACCAAACATTAATTGATAAGCAGAGTTCTAGCACCATGAACTTTAGGTAAGATTTATACATAAATGATGCCTAATTGTGTGCAGTGGTCATTAAGAATTAATTGATTAGGGAGTGTGATTCGCAAGCTTAACAGGACAAAAGTGCAATTTCTAGATGGTTGTGACTTGAGAGGGTGAGAAAAACTCTATTTACTGCATAGATTTTTTTAACTTGTTCCTGAATTTCCTTAAACAATCAGAACCCATCTGAACATCTGCCACATTACCCACAGTTGATATTCCTTTAACCTACCTGAGGGTACCCATTCGACCTGGTTACAGCCATGATGAATCTCTTTCCATGCCTAAATATTTGGTAACTCTAGACCTTTCTCTAGCCCCATCTGCCTCCTTGAGTAGCTCCTAAGTAATTCCCCACCCACAATTAGAGATGCTACAAAAGCCATGAAATCATGGCCTAGTCCACAATTGGAAGCCTCAATCTAAATTTGCAACCCCGACTAGGATCAATACTTATAGTTTCTCTTAATCCTTCTTTAACAGTCTGTGCTGTGCTGTTTTGACTTACTAATGCAGTTCTCAAAAATTACATTTGGATAATTGATCTGTTATGCTCGCAGAGTGTAGGACTCAACCCTCAATCTTTAAAGATGGTGACAGCTTAACCCTGTTGTCATGAAATACAATGTAAGAAAAATCACTTTTATAACAAATAATTACAAAATGGTAAAGACAGGCAAAATTGCAAATTGGACAACCCAAAAAATGAAGAAACAGCATACTAAATTAAATAATTACTTAATGAAAAACTATGCATTCTACCTTGCTGCTACAGTTTGACAAGTTGACATTGGAGGAACCTACTGCCTTAGAATCTGTGTAACATATAGACATAGATTGCCTGACTGATGGTGTTCAGAGAAAATCAGCGGCTGTCCCAATCTAAAAATGCTTTCTCTGCAAAATAGTAATGCAGGTTCCACATCCCATCATAGCAGAACAAGTTATCTAGAACTAGAAATTAAATCAAAAGTACAACAAATATTCAGCCAGCTGGAGTGCTAAAAAACCATCTGCTTGGAGTTCTTAAGTCTCAGAATGCCCATCAAACTGCTTGAATAAGCTATGCTCGGATGAATTTAGAACCAGGAAAATAGGAGTAAGAGACTCAGTGTTAAAATTAAGGATATAATGTGTGAATTACTCTGCTATGTTGACACAGCAGGAATTCAAACTGTAGCCAAAGAAAAACAATCCATCACCTATGAAGACTCTGAGATCATGTTTTTCCAAGCTATTGCTCCATTGACACTGGCATAGTTATGCTTAATGGAACCACTACTGGAAGCTTTAAGTGCCAAAATCATCCAGGATTTTTCCTATTGGTTTGCCTTTAAAAATGGCAGGTCGGCATCTATACTCTATTACATCTCAAAAATGCCTGGTTGCTCCTGCACATTACAGCTTTCTCTATTCTGTCCAGGATGCCAGGCATTAACAGTAAAGACATCCCTTCATTTCCTATGCTTGAAAAATTGAGAATTATGAGCAATGCAAGTTTTCAATGATCAAGATTTATGAAAAGTCATCATTGGTCACAAGAACCACTCATTACTGTAGACCTTATCCTATCATTATTGACTTAAAATGAATGACTTAATTTATCTACTGTACTTTTCATACCTTCTATTGTGGGACTAAAGTTTAATTCTTCATTATTTAGTCTTTTTGCATAAGAGGGTCTTTTAAAAAGTTCATGTTTGTAATTTATAGTCTTATAGTACTGTTCTTTTTCATGTAATTGTAATTGCCAATTATAGGCCCTTACTTGCCAGTTGCATTGCATTCTTATGTTGTTCAGCTTGAAGTTAAAATTGCATATACTTGTTTTGTTCACTTGCCTAGTGATAGCAATCTCATCATTAGCATGAGTGGTTCTCCTGTCTCTCATATTCCATAGGAAACTCTCTTCATACCTATCCACACCATTCTTTGGAGTCAAGTACGTTCCTGGGATAAACTCTCGCTCTTTGGTGGGCTAAGTTTTGAGCAGTTAGTTTGAAGTTTAGAACTTTAATATGTCTTGTTTAACACCTTTATGACTGTACAGTCATGGCCAAAAGTTTTGAGAATGACACAAATATTAATTTTTACAAAGTCTACTGCTTCACTTTTTCTAATGGCAATTTGCATATACTCCAGAATGTTATAAAGAGTGATCAGTTTAACAGCGATTACTTGCAAAGTCAATATTTGGCTAGAAAATGAACTTTATCCCCCAAAACACATTTCAACATCATTGCAGCGCTGCCTTAAAAGGACCAGCTAAACTCTTTTCAGTGATTGCTCCATTAACACAGGTGTGGGTGTTGATGAGGACATGGCTGGAGATCAATCTGTCATGATTAAGTAAGAATGACACCACTGGACACTTTAAAAGGAGGCTGGTGCTTGGCATCATTGTTTCTCTTCTGTTAACCATGGTTATCTCTGCAGTCATCATTGCAATGCACAAAAATGACTTAACAGGGAAGAGTATTGCAGCTAGAAAGATTGCACCTCAGTCAACAATCTATCGCATCATCAAGAACTTCAAGGAGAGAGGTTCCATTGTTGCTAAAAAGGCTTCAGGCCTGGAGTCGGCGGAAGACACGGGCATGGGCACCAGAACCCGCGGATGCTGACCGTAGTTCAGAAGGAAAGGAGTCTGTCCGGTGGAGTCAGCCACAGCATTGTTTAATGCAAACTCAGCCCATGGTAGCAAGGATGCCCAGTCATCCTGCCTGGCAGAGACAAAATGTCATAGATAGGTGACCAAGGTCTGGTTGGCCCTCTCTACCAACCCATTCGTCTCAGGATGATACGCTGAAGAGAGATTTAACTCAATACTGAGTAGACGACAAAGCTCTCTCCAGAACCGAGACGCAAACTGGGGACCTCGTCACTGACAATTTTGTCCGGCATGCCGTGTAGATGGAAGATGTGCCTAACGAACAACGCTGCCAGAGCCCGTGCAGAAGGTAACCGTGGAAGCGGCACCAAATGCACCATTTTGGAAAAATGGTCGGTGATTACCCAAATGATGGTGCAACCCCGAGACTTGGGCAAGCCCACCACAAAGTCCATCCCAACTATCTCTCAGGGCCTGTCTGCCACCGTCAAAGGGTAAAGTAACCCAGCTGGCCGTTGTCGTGGAGACTTATTCTTGGCGCAGAAGACACACGCCCGAACATAGTCCCCAACGTCACGGACCATATGCGGCCACCAGTATGTCCTCGCCAGCAATTCAGATGTCCTCTTTGTCCCAAAGTGTCCACCCACCCTGGACGAATGTGCCCAAGAGAGTACCTCCGGTCGCAAATTGGTAGGCACAAAAGTCTTGCCCGGGGAACAGACTCTAGCGAAACCGGGGCCACTGTTCTCAGGCTCTCTGTAGGGACGATAAGCCGAGGCTCCTCCACCTGCTCCTCCGAGGACACCACAGAGCGAGAGAGAGCGTCGGCACGAATGTTCTTCTCTCCCGAGAGGAAATGCAGGGTGAAATGAAACCGGGAGAAGAACAAGGACCATCTGGCCTGGCGAGAATTAAGCCGCCGGGCTGTCTGAAGATATACCAAATTTTTGTGATCCGTGAAGACTTGGAAGGGAAAGCGAGCCCCCTCCAACAGATGTCTCCACTCCGAGAAGGCCAACTTCATTGCTAGCAACTCCCTGTCCCCGATGGAATAATTCCTCTCCGCTGGTGTGAAGGTCTTGGAGAAAAAGAAGCATGGATGCTTCCGACCTTGAGCATCTTTTTGGAAGAGGACTGCTCCAGCACCAATGGACGAGGCATCCACCTCCAATATAAATGGCTTATCAACATCTGGGCGATGTAGGATGGGAGCGCTAGCGAAATGGGACTTAATAGACGTGAAGGCCTTGGAGACCTCTTCAGACCACAATTTGGGATTAGCTCCCTTTTTGGTGAGGGCAACCACGGGAGCTACCAAAGTTGAGAAGTGAGGAATAAACTGGCGGTAGTAATTAATGAACCCCATAAAGCGCTGCACCGCCTTTAGAGAATGGGGTTCTTGCCAGTCCATCACCGCTTGTAGTTTGGCAGGATCCATAGCCAATCCCTGGGCGGAGATGATATAGCCGAGAAAAGGTAAGGACTCCTGCTCAAACACACATTTCTCCAACTTTGCGTAGAGGGAATTTGCCCGTAGGAGGTCGAAGACTCTGCAAACATCTCTCCGGTGGGAGTCAATATCTGGGGAAAAGATGAGAATATCATCCAGATAGACTACGACTGAGGTGGAGAGCATATTCCGGAAGATGTCATTAACAAAGTCTTGGAAGACGGCTGGGGCATTACAGAGCCCGAAGGGCATCACCAGATATTCATAGTGCCCGTCCCTGGTATTAAAAGCCGTCTTCCATTCGTCCCCCTCACGGATGCGTATCAGGTTATAAGCACCCCGCAGATCTAACTTCGTAAATATCCTTGCCCCCCGTAGCCTATCAAATAGCTCAGAAATTAGAGGCAACGGGTATTTATTCTTAACGGTGATGGCATTAAGACCCCTGTAATCGATGCATGGACGTAACTCTCCGTTCTTCTTCTGCACGAAGAAGAACCCCGCCCCTGCAGGTGACACTGACTTCCTAATGAATCCTCTTGCCAAGTTCTCCTGGATATATTGGGAAATAGCCTCCGTCTCTGGGAGAGAAAGGGGATAGACCCGTCCCCGAGGAGGTTCTGCTCCAGGCAAGAGGTCAATAGGACAGTCATAGGGACGGTGAGGTGGAAGGACTTCTGCAGCCTTTTTGGAGAATAAGTCTGCATATGACCAATAGTAATTAGGAAGAGAAGTAAAATCTGCGGGCATCTCTGTAGTGGCCACCTGAATGCATTCCCTCATACATCTGCTTTTACATGACTCACCCCAACCCAATATCCTCCCAGAGTTCCACTCAATGTGTGGGGAATGGAAATGGAGCCAGGGCATCCCTAACAAGATCTCATCTATTCCCTCGGGAATGACTAAAAGTGAGATAATCTCTTGATGGGAAGGTGACATTGACAACGTGAAAGGGATGGTCTGATGTGTGATTGGTGAAGGCAGTGTCGACTCGAACAGTCACGGGTTTGGCGAGCATCACCAGAGGTATAGAGTGGCGGAGAGCGAAGGTAGAAGACATGAAATTTCCTTCGGCTCCAGAATCCACACAAAGCGTGACTGTTAAAGTGGATGAGCCAAAATTGATTGTCCCCTTAAAGGACAACTTGGAGGCGTGTACTGCTGTGTCTAGTGAACCCCCTCCAATGGTTACTAGACGCGGTCGTTTCCCGACCGACGTGGACATTTGTTAACATAATGCCCTATTTGTTGGCAGGCATTACAGGTCACAGATACTCGAGCAGCCCGAGACTTAGGTCTCACTCGAGAAATCTCCATGGCCTCAGGGGAATCGGACGCCTGAATGGAAGATTCCAGAGGTCTGGCGAAGGTGGGCGCCAGCCGGAACCTCTGCCTACCCTGGCCCACTCCAACCTCCGCTCGTTAAAACGAAGGTCGATGCGGGTAGATATGGTAATGAGCTCCTCCAGTGTGGCAAGAATCTCCCTGGTGGACAAGGCGTCATTCACATGGTCTGCCAGTCCCCTCCAGTACACGGGTATAAGGACTTTATCTGGCCAATCCAGCTCAGAGACCAGAGTCCGAAATTGGAAGGCAAACTGGCTGACCATGGATGAACCCTGCGTGATAGCCAACAATTGAAGAGCCGTATCGTGGGTGACACGAGTTCCTAAAAAGACCTGTTTAAGAGTGTCCAAGAAGAGAGGAGCACTCTGCACCACACGATCATCGCGCTCCCATAACGGCGTTGCCCACTCCAACGCCCTGCTCGACAAAAGGGATATGATAAAACCCACTTTCGCCCGCTCCGTGGGATAACGTGCAGCCAGAAGCTCTAGATGTATGGAGCACTGACTGACGAAACCCCGACATTGTTTACTGTCACCGGTAAACTTGTCTGGAAGTGGGAGGCGGGAAATAGTCGGAGCAGGGTAGCAGAGGACAAACTGGCGGCGGCCACACTAGCAGCCTGAACCGCGACTGCGGTAACATCCACCGCTGAGGTTGTGCGCTCTAGAGTCGCCAACCTACCCTCCAGCTGCTGGATATACCGCTGCAGACGCTGGTCGTCCGCCATTTTACCAGCCAGACCCTGGCGCTAATATTATGTTAAGGCTGGTGGAACGCACAAAATAATATAAATAATAAGTGCGTTCGCAGTCCGGGGTCCACCGTGCAGGGGAAGCCCGCTGCTGGCAAAAAGGCGCAAGAAGCAAACTCTGTTATCCCGCAGAGCTGCCAACATAAACGCCGTAATGCGCTGTGACAATGAGTGCGAACTCTGTTACTCCACAGAGCCGCTAGAAGAGGAGCCGCAACGCTATATGGCGATGTGTGCGCACTCACTAGACACAACTGAGTGGCAAAGAAAACACGCTAGGGCGCTGACTAGCGTTGAAAGCGAACCCTGTTACGTCACAGGGCCGCTGAGAAAAAGCACTGTGTCCTGTAAGGCTCCCAGATATACAGTTAAGTGCTAAGTGCACATAAAGCGTGATCATGCGCTAATGTCCTCGCGGGAGTTACCCGCAATCTATGGCGTCTGAACGCCAGGCCCTGAATACGGCAATCAAACTCCTCACCGGTTATGCTGGTAATCTAGGGCATCTAGGACACCGACCCTGATCAGCTACCATACCAAACTCCTCACCGATTAAGTCGGTATTCTAGTGGCTTATTTCAGCCGGGTCCCTATCCACACATACACATGACCACACTGGCGCATAGCATACAATGATTGATATTAGCGCATGGCGGCCCAGCCATGCTACCCTTTTATAGCAACAGCTACAGGACCTTCCTGGAACAAGGACCAATGAGAAGCTGTTACAAACAAACGTAGCTACATGACCTTCCTGGCGGACCAATAGGAGCCGCTGCAGCACCTGAACATGTGACCACTGATCTCCAATGAGAGATCTCACTCTGGGCATGCTCAGATGGGAAAACGCAGGACTTTGTCTCAAAGACGACTGCTCCAGCACTGGCTATAATAGCAGATCCAGGAAAGGCAGCAGCAAGTCACTGCACAGTAGAGGAGTGGGCAAGACGCCTGGACCGACGTCTCTGCTGAGCAGGCTCCACTGCGGCCGGAGATGAATGGGAGACCGTAGCGGGACGGGTTCGAGACTCCCCTTGTGCAGCAGTGGGAAATCGAACCCCAACAATTACTATTTTTATTTAGTGCGTTCCGCCAACCCAAACAGTCAGTTATGGCAAATGCTTGATTGCAGTTATCACTTGCTAAGGGTGGCCCAACCTGTTATCAGATTTAGGGGGCAATCACTTTTTCACACAAGGTTTGGATTTCATTTTCCCTTAATAATAAAGAAGTTAATTTACAAACTGAATTATGTGTTTACTTGTGCTCTCTTTGTCTAATATTTAAATTTGATTGATGTTCTGAAACATTTAAGTGTGACAAACATGCAAAAGAATAGGAAATCAGGAAGGGGGAAAATATTTTTTCATACAACTGCATATTTGTGAGATGAGGTGTTAGGTCTGTCCAAAGAGAAGTGCTTTAAGTGCATGTTCAAAACTGTGGATTCAGTGAAGTAACAGTTCAAAGTTAACACATTCAAGAGCACTGGCACGGCTCGAGAGAAGTCTTGGAGTCTGGAGTGTTAGCTTTGGGTTATAATGGCTGTTAGGCCGGAGTCACACTGGCGACAAAATCGGACGACTGCAATGCGATGAAATATCGCATTGCAGTCGGACCTATGTTAATCTATGGAGCAGCTCCCAGTATCAGATTTTTTGTGGTCCGTTTTAAACGTCCGTGTACAATCGCAGCATGCTGCGATTGTCACCGATTGTGGGTCGACTATCGCCAATGCAAGTCTATGGGAGCGATGAAAAATCTGATTACAAACGGACCACACTGTGTGACTTGCGATGAAATCGCATCGGTGTCCTTTAGAAAAGCCGGCAATTCATCCCCGGCTATACTGTAAAATCACACTGACAGCTTTAATAAAGACTAGAAAGAATAGATATATAAACATAGAACACATATATATATATATACATGTCATTGTGACATGTACATATACATATATTTATAGTTCCTAGACTTCTACATACTGTAATAGCCTCTAATTCAATTGCCGGGTTTTGTGAAATCACAGAAGCCGACATGAAATGATACATTGTTTCCACACATTTAACCATGTAATTTCATGTATTTTTATATATGTTTGAAACATACAATTACATGAGTGTATTTGTGCAAAATTTCAGACATGTAGGGGTTAATTAAAGGTGTAATTTCGTTGAAAAAAAATGCGTGGGCTCCCGCTGTATTTTCTCCACCAGACAGACAAAGCAAAGCGAGTGGGGGCAGATAATAATAGCCCAGGGAGGGTGCATTTTTTTTGTTCCCCCCCGGCTACTAACATCTGCCCCCAGACACCCCAGAAAGGGCAAATCTATAATTAGATTCGCCCTTTCTGGCACTTTGCCCGTCTATTCCCATTGCCCTGTAGCGGTGGCGAATGGGTTAATCTCACCTTACTGTCACCTTGCAATTGAAAGGTGACCTTAAGGCAGGTTAATAATTGATAGCTGTCAATTAGACAACTATCAATTATTAATCCTATTGAAGTAAATAAAAAAACACACACACTTTAAGAATAAATAATTTTAATGAAATAAAAACACATTTTTTTGACCATATTTTATTTTACACTTAATCCGTGCGTAGCCATTGATCTCCTAAAATAAAGAAAAAGAAATAAAACAACATTATTCTTACCTATTCCGCTGATCTGTCACGTCCCACGCTGTAATCCTTCACAAAGGGTTAACTAGCTTTGAGCCAAGCAGTGCAAGTAATCCTGCATGCTCAGGTCAAAGCTCATGAATGAATAAGTTCCTCTCCTGGCGACAGGAGAGGATGTGTTTCATGAATGAAGCTTAATTGATTGTGTCCACTTTCCCTTTAGGTCAGGTCACTACAGTTAAATTGGCAATAAATCAATTAAGCTCCATTCATGAATCTATTCCTCTACTTTCGCTGGGAGAGGAAATTATTCATTCAGGGGAATACAGGTCTGAGACAGCATTATTAGCTCTCTGCGACCTGTAACCTGTTAACCCTTTCTGATGGATTACACCGTGGGACCTGACTGTACATCGGATTGGTAAGTATAATTTTGCTTTTTTATTTTATTTTTATTACAGGAAATGGTTTTAGCAGGAAAATAAAATATGGTCAAAAACTGTGTGATTATTTAATTAAACTTATTTTTTATTAAACTGTGTGTGTTTGATTTTTCTTTCATACAATAGGATTAATAATTGATAGTTGTCTAATTGACAGCTATCAATTATTAACCTGGCTTAAAGTGACCTTTCAATTGCAAGGTCATTTTAACCCCTTATTAACCCATTCGCCACCGCTACAGGGCAATGGGAATAGACGGGCAAAGTGCCAGAAAGGGCGAATCTAATTATAGATTTGCCCTTTCTGGGGTGTCTGGGGGCAGATGTTAGTAGCCAGGGGGGGCAACAAAAAAAATGTACCCTCCCTAGGCTATTATTATCTGCCCCCACTCGCTTGCTTTGTCTGTCTGGTGGAGAAAATACAGCGGGAGCCCACGCATTTTTTTTCAACGAATTTACACCTTTAATTAACCCCTACATGTCTGAAATTTAGCACAATATACTCATGTAATTGTATGTTTCAAACATATATAAAAATACATGAAATTACATGGTTAAATGTGTGGAAACAATGTATCATTTCATGTCGGCTTCTGTGATTTCACTGAAACCGGCAATTGAATTAGCGGCTATAACAGTATGTAGAAGTGTAAGAATTATAAATATATGTATATATATATGTCACAATGACATATATATATATATTTATATATATATATATATATGTGCTCTATGTGTATATATCTATTCTTTCTTTTGGCATTTAAATACTATTCTTTTGGATCCATTATTTGTCAGTTTTGCAAGCCTGCGAGAAAATCTCGCAAGTCGGATGAAAATCGGATGTTACAAGGTACACACACATGCGATTAAATCGCATCTTTGAAGGAAAATCGGATGCCAGAAGGATGTGTGATGTTTTTATTTTGATCCGATTGTCGACCGTCTAAAACGGACCGATTTTTTGTGGTTGTGTGTGACTCCAGCCTTAGTCTTAGTTCAGTAGTGGAGTGGAGAGCAGGGGTAGGGTGGTAGACAGAGATAAGGGAGGAGATATAAAGTGATGCAGAACTGTGGAGAGTTTTAGGCCGGAGTCACACTGGCGACAAAATCAGACGACTGCAATGCGATGAAATATCGCATTGCAGTCGGACCTATGTTAATCTATGGAGCAGCTCCAAGTATCCGATTTTTTGTGGTCCGTTTTAAACGTCCGTGTACAATCGCAGAATGCTGCGATTGTCACCGATTGTCGGTCGACAATCGCCAATGCAAGTCTATGGGAGCGATGAAAAATCGGATTACAAACGGACCACACTGTGTGACTTGCGATGAAATCGCATCGGTGTCCTTTAGAAAAGCCGGCAATTCATCCCCGGCTATACTGTAAAATCACACTGACAGCTTTAATAAAGACTAGAAAGAATAGATATATACACATAGAACACATATATATATATATATATACATGTCATTGTGACATATATATATATATACATATATTTATAGTTCCTAGACTTCTACATACTGTAATAGCCGCTAATTCAATTGCCGGGTTTTGTGAAATCACAGAAGCCGACATGAAATGATACATTGTTTCCACACATTTAACCATGTAATTTCATGTATTTTTATATGTTTGAAACATACAATTACATTAGTGTATTTGTGCAAAATTTCAGACATGTAGGGGTTAATTAAAGGTGTAATTTCGTTGAAAAAAAATGCGTGGGCTCCCGCTGTATTTTCTCCACCAGACAGACAAAGCAAAGCGAGTTGGGGCAGATAATAATAGCCTAGGGAGGGTACATTTTTTTTGTGCCCCCCCTGGCTACTAACATCTGCCCCCAGACACCCCAGAAAGGGCAAATCTATAATTAGATTCGCCCTTTCTGGCACTTTGCCCGTCTATTCCCATTGCCCTGTAGCGGTGGCGAATGGGTTAATCTCACCTTACTGTCACCTTAGTATTGAAAGGTGACCTTAAGGCAGGTTAATAATTGATAGCTGTCAATTAGACAACTATCAATTATTAATCCTATTGTAGTAAATTAAAAAAACACAGACACATTAATTAAAAATTATTTTAATGAAATAAAAACACCTTTTTTTGACCATATTTTATTTTACACTTAATCCGTGCGAAGCCATTGATCTCCTAAAATAAATAAAAAAAAATAAAACAACATTATTCTTACCTATTCCGCTGATCTGTCACGTCCCACGCTGTAATCCTTCACAAAGAGTTAACTAGCTTTGAGCCAAGCTGTGCAAGTAATCCTGCATGCTCAGCTCAAAGCTCATGAATGAATAAGTTCCTCTCCTGGCGACAGGAGAGGATGTGTTTCATGAATGAAGCTTAATTGATTGTGTCCACTTTCCCTTTAGGTCAGGTCACTACAGTTAAATTGCCAATAAATCAATTAAGCTCCATTCATGAATCTATTCCTCTACTTTCGCTGGGAGAGGAACTTATTCATTCAGGGGAATACAGGTCTGAGACAGCATTATTAGCTCTCTGCGACCTGTAACCTGTTAACCCTTTCTGATGGATTACACCGTGGGACCTGACTGTACATCGGATTGGTAAGTATAATTTTGCTTTTTTATTTTATTTTTATTACAGGAAATGGTTTTAGCAGGAAAATAAAATATGGTCCAAAACTCTGTGATTATTTAATTAAACTTATTTTTTATTAAACTGTGTGTGTTTGATTTTTCTTTCATACAATAGGATTAATAATTGATAGTTGTCTAATTGACAGCTATCAATTATTAACCTGCCTTAAGGTCACCTTTCAATACTAAGGTGACAATAACGCCAGATTATTAACCCATTCGCCACCGCTACAGGGCAATGGGAATAGACGGGCAAAGTGCCAGAAAGGGCGAATCTAATTATAGATTTGCCCTTTCTGGGGTGTCTGGGGGCAGATGTTAGTAGCCAGGGGGGGCACAAAAAAAATGTACCCTCCCTAGGCTATTATTATCTGCCCCCACTCGCTTGCTTTGTCTGTCTGGTGGAGAAAATACAGCGGGAGCCCACGCATTTTTTTTCAACGAATTTACACCTTTAATTAACCCCTACATGTCTGAAATTTAGCACACATATACTCATGTAATTGTATGTTTCAAACATATATAAAAATACATGAAATTACATGGTTAAATGTGTGGAAACAATGTATCATTTCATGTCGGCTTCTGTGATTTCACTGAAGCCGGCAATTGAATTAGCGGCTATAACAGTATGTAGAAGTGTAAGAATTATAAATATATGTATATATATATATGTCACAATGACATATATATATATATATATATATATATATATATATATGTGCTCTATGTGTATATATCTATTCTTTCTTTTGGCATTTAAATACTATTCTTTTGGATCCATTATATGTCAGTTTTGCAAGCCTGCGAGAAAATCTCGCAAGTCGGATGAAAATCGGATGTTACAAGGTACACACACATGCGATTAAATCGCATCTTTGAAGGAAAATCGGATGCCAGAAGGATGTGTGATGTTTTTATTTTGATCCGATTGTCGACCGTCTAAAACGGACCGATTTTTTGTGGTTGTGTGTGACTCCGGCCTTATAGGTAAAACTAATTAGTTTGTTAAATGGAATCTGTAGTGAATGGGCAACCAGTTCAAAGCCATGTGGTAAGTGCATCAGTGAAAAGGCTGTACTCAAATATGACCCTGGCTGCTGCATTCAGAATAGATTGGAGAGCGGAGAGTTTAATAAGGAGACAAATTAATAAAGAGTTACAGTAGTCCAGATGCAATTGAAGAACAGTAAGAGTTTTGCAGTATCAAAAGTGAGGAAGGGCTTTTGGGGATAATTTTGAAATACAGGTGACATGAGCAACAATTGATTGGTATAGGGATTTAAGGAAAGATCTGAGTCAAAAATAACCTCACGACAGTGAAAGTGCCACTTGGGGATTATAGAACAGACTCAGGATTGTAAAGAGTTCTTATCATTTGGGCAGCATGCATCAGCTGACAAGTTATTTTTAAAAATTCACTCTATGACCCAAAACAAAGTGCTACCATGTAAAAGGAGTTCCTATTTTGGCATGCCTAACAAGGATGTGTAATTCAAAGCAAATCGGTATCAAGCCAAATTTTTTGAAATTTGCAAATCCTTCAGAATTCAAACAAATTGCTATTCAATTCATACGAATCACCCAAAAAATGCCTGTCGCCCTTTTACACATTGCAAAGGATTGCTAGCCAAACAAGTCTGACATACCCTCATTTGAGAATGTGTATGCTTCTCACATAAGAACCCTGTTAGACCTTGGTTGGTCAGGGTGTGGTGCATGGAGTGTAGGCTGGTATCCAGGTCAGAAATTGGAGACAACTCGAAATGCTGTTGTTGTTCTTTTCTCACTATGTTTTTAACATTGATGCTGGAGCCTAGTATTCCTGTATATTGTTACCAACCTTGCAAAATGTTCATTCTCCAGGAATTTTTTTCTTGCACATCTGTTTTACTAGTTTAATTTTTAATCTGTAAACATCAAACCGTACAGCACCCTGTTGCAGATGCTTATATTGTGGACATGTGTCAATTTAGCATTTCTTATGTCATTTTTAGGAAGATGGTTGAATTCTGTTAAAAAAATTAACTACAGTTAATATTTTAGGCTATGTTCACAAGCAGCATTTTTGCTGAATTTTCTTTCTGCAGTCAAAACCTGATCCCTTGGCAGTAAAATGCTGTATTCAAAATTTCTTTTTTTGCATCATTTTCACAGCATTTTTGAGTGTGCCATTTTTGCAGAAATTTTAGTTGTGTATTTTTGCAGTGCTTTCTCTATAACAGATTTAATGAAGTTAGTTTTATTCACCAAAATGCTGGAAAAATGCTCATTTTCTCAATGCTTCCTCTTGAACAATTCCTATAAAAACACTGAAAGAAGTGACATGCTGCAGATTTAAAAAAAAAAGCGGCAGTTCTCTAATTCAATCATGGAAAAAAAACAAGTGTGTACATGAGATTTATGAAATTGTATAGCTTTTGCTGGTTTTGTAAAAAGCAGCCTAAATTTACATTAAAACTGCAAAATAATGCTGCAAAAAGCTGTAAGTTAACTGAGTTTAATTGTGCATATAATTTTTTGCGCTTTTGTTTTATTAGTTCAATTTGACAGCAATACATATCATACAAATACCGACGCTTGCTGCTACAGTTTGCTTTTTGTATGTATTCCTACCTACCTAACATATCTTTTTATGTCTTTTTTGGCAAAGGTGGAAAAATTGGGTTTGAAAATATCGTCAAAAGTTAATTATATTGTGCAAAATAAATGGTGAAAAAAGAAGTGGTAATAACAATAGACAAGGTAATATAAAAGAAAACCTTTAACAAGTGTAAGAACGTGGAGGCTGCTAGCAGCAGAAAAAGCACCCTCATCACAACTAGTAACTGCCACCTGGGCAGTAGTACTAACAAGTGAAGGCTACAATTGGCCTTCTTTGGCTACGGCAAGTATAGAGAGGCAAAGGGCATTGTAGAATTTATGGCACATCACTCCGCTCAGTTGGAGCATTTTGATGTTTTCTCAGATTACACTGTCAGTTTTAGTCAATATTCTGCAAAGAACAGTTTGCCTGATCACAAATCACTAAGAGGTTTAATTTTTCGACCATTTTTTAATTTGAAAAAACATGAAAACCTGTAACTGTGCTTTGTTATAAATGGGCTACTGATTATTACCAGTTTACATTCTGATTCTATGGTGGGATTACTTTTACATTACTAAGACTGTGTTTGATATCACTTAGGTCGAATTCAGATGTCCGTAAAACACGGTCCGCGTACGGTGCTTGCCATGATGTCAAGATGTGCAATGCAACTTTGCAACATTCACTCTAGGCAGGAGCTACAATTCAATTCCACTCAAATCAATTCATCCAACTCTAGCCAGTAACCTAGGCAATGAGAAATAAACAACAAAAATAAAATTGTAATATCTGGAGAAATTTTAATATGTAGGATATTACAAAGATGTTTGGCCCATGTTCTAAAGTAAAATGCGACAAATTCATAAAGAATCCTCTTAATAATTTTGGACCAACTTTCATCTGCTGTGCGCTACCACAAAAAATGTACACAAGTTGGAGACTTAAGTAAATTTCTGTCATGATTTATGCCTCATATGTAAGATAAATTATTATTATGATTCTTCCAGACACTCATCCATGCCACCTCTACACAAAGCTTCACCCATTTTACAAAAAGTTGTCAGAGCATATTGTAACTGGTGTAAAAAAGCTGAGAAATTCATCTATGAATTATGCAAAATGTTGCAGCATTTCAAGCATTATGCCAAAAAATGCTTGATGAATCAAGCCTCCTGTATTAATAAGTTCTATCAAACAATATACATTCATGAAAATAACCCTTTAACCCATACAGTTTAAAAGTGGCTTGTGTGTAAACAGTTCACTGAAAAGTGTATGAGCTTTAACCCCTTAATGACCGCCGATACGCCTTTTAACGGCGGTCATTAAGGGTACTTAAACCACAGCGCCGTTAATTAACGGCGCTGTGGAAAAAGTGAATAGCGCCCCCCAGAGGCGCATTTTCTCCGGGGTCTCGGCTACCGGGGTTAGCCGAGACCCCAGAGAACATGAATCGGGTCGGTTTTTACCGACACCGATGTTGCGATCGCCGTTATTAACCCTATAACGGCGACCGCAACAAAAAAAAAAAAAGTTGTGCCATTTAATTTCTCTGTCCTCTGATGTCATCGGACATCAGAGGACAGAGAAAAAGGGTCCCCGGGACCCCCATGTGGCCCCCGATGTCCTGTATGTGGCCCCAGGGCCCTCCGGTGTCCCCCCGGGCCGGCGCGATGAAGAACATGGCGGGCGCATGCTCAGTGCGCCCGCCGCTAAGTGTCGCTGTGCTGGTGGGAGGATGGGCAAATATTCTCTGGGGTCTCGGCTACCGGGGGTAGCCGAGACCCCAGAGAACATGATCCGGGTCGGTATTCACCGATCCCGGTGTTGCGATTGCGTCTATGCAAGCATAGATGCGATCGCAAAAAAAAAAAAAAAAAAATTATTTCTCTCCCCTCTGATGTGATCGCACATCAGAGGGGAGAAAATGAGGGTCCCCCGGTCCCCCGATCGCCCCCCCCGTATACTTACCGGTGTCCTCCGTCCTCCCGCAGGCCCCAGGATCCCGGCGTCTTCTTCCTGCAAAAAAAAAATGGCGGGCGCATGCGCAGTGCGCCCGTCGATCTGCTTGGCGGCAGACTCAAAAAAGTTTCATTCATTCTCCAGAAAGTGCATTTTGATCACTGTGATAAACTATCACAGTGATCAAAATAAAAAAAACAGTACATAACACCCCCATTTATCACCCCCTTATTTAGGGACATATAATAAAAAATAGAAATTATATTTATTTTCATTTTTCTGTTAGGGTTAGGGTTATAATTAGGGTTAGGGTTATAATTAGGGTTAGGGTTAGCATTAGGGTTAGGGTTAGCATTAGGGTTAGGGTTATAATTAGGGTTAGGGTTAAGCTGGGTTCATACTGCGTTATGGCAGTCCGTTAGACGGACTGCGTTACACCGCGGTATAACGCGGTGTAATGCAGTCCGTTAGCGCTGTCATTCACCCCCATTTGAGGGCGCATCGCGACGCATGCCGTAAAGCGGCATGCGTTTGCGACGTGCCATCATTCAGTGACGGAGCCTCGGACACGGGCTGCAGCGTCTGGGATCCGTCACCGCTAGCGCAGATGAATCATCTGCTGATTCCTCTGCGCTAGTGGGTATAGCATAACGCGATCGTGTTATGCTATACCGTTACCAGCCCGTCAACGCTATGTGTTGAACGGGCTGGTAAAACGCAAAATGAACCTAGTCTTAGGGTTAGGGTTATAATTAGGGTTATAATTAGGGTTAGGGTTACAATTAGGGTTAGGGTTAAAATTAGGGTTAGGGTTACAATTAGTGTTAGGGTTACAATTAAGGTTAGGGTTACAATTAGGGTTGGAATTAGGGTTGGAATTTAGGTTAGGATTAGGGTTGGGATTAGGGTTAGGGGTGTGTTGGGGTTAGGGTTGGAGCTAGAATTGAGGGATTTCCACTATTTAGGCACATCAGGGGGTCTCCAAACACGACGTGGCGTTCAAAAAGTCAAATGGCGCTCCCTCCCTCCCTTGCGCCCAAACAGTGGTTTACCCCAACATATGGGGTATCAGCGTACTCAGGACAAATTGCACACCAATTTTGGGGTTCTAATTTCTCCTGTTACCCTTGGGAAAATAAAAATAGCTGGCTAAAAAAATCATTTTTGAGAAAAAAAATGATTTTTTATTTTCACAGCTCTGCATTTATAAATTTCTGTGAAACACTTGGGGGTTCAAAGTGCTCACCACACATCTAGATAAGTTCCTTAAGGGGTCTAGTTTCCAAAATGGGGTCACTTGTGGGGGTTTCCACTGTTTAGACACATCAGGGGGTCTCCAAACACGACGTGGAGTTCAAAAAGTCAAATGGCGCTCTCTCCCTTCCGAGCCCTGCCGTGCGCCCAAACAGTGGTTTACCCCAACATATGGGGTATCAGCATACTCAGGACAAATTGCACACCAATTTTGGGGTTCTAATTTCTCCTGTTACCCTTGGGAAAATAAAAAATAGCTGGCTAAAAAAAACATTTTTGAGAAAAAAAATGATTTTTCATTTTCACGGCTCTGCGTTTATAAATTTCTGTGAAGCACTTGGGGTTCAAAGTGCTCACCACACATCTAGATAAGTTCCTTGGGGTCTAGTTTCCAAAATGGTGTCACTTGCAGGGGTTTCTACTGTTTAGGTACTTCAAGGGCTCTGCAAACACAACATGACGCCCGCAGAACATTCCATCAAAGTCTGCATTACAAAATGGCGCTCCTTCCCTTCCAAGCACTCCCATGCGCCCAAACAGTGGTTTCACCCCACATATGGGGTATCAGCGTACTCAGGAAAAATTGCACAACAACTTTTTGGGTCCAATTTCTCCTGTTACCATTGGGAAAATAAAAAAAATAGCGGGCTAAAAAATCATTTTTGAGGAAAAAAATGATTTTTTATTTTCACGGCTCTACGTTTATTAATTTCTGTGAAGCACTTGGGGGTTCAAAGTGCTCACCACACATCTAGATAAGTTCCTTAAGGGGTCTAGTTTCCAAAATGGTGTGATTTGTGGGGGGTTTCGACTGTTTAGGCGTATCAGGGGCTCTCCAAACGCGACATGGCGTCCAATTTCAATTCCAGCCAATTTTGGTTTGAAACAGTCAAACGGCGCTCCTTCACTTCCAAGCCCTGCCGTGTGCCCAAACAGTGGTTTACTCCCACATATGGGGTATCGGCATGCTCAGGACAAGTTACACAAAAACTTTTGGGGTCTTGTTACCATTGGGAAAATAAAAATTGGGGTGAAGAGATTGTTTTTGTGGAAAAAATATGATTTTTTATTTTCACGGTTCTATGTTATAAACTTCTGTGAAGCACTTGGAGGTTCAAAGTGCTCACCACACATCTAGATAAGTTCCTTATGGGGTCTAATTTCCAAAATGGGGTCACTTGTGGGAGGTTTCCACTGTTTAGACACATCAGGACCTCTACAAACACGACATGACGTCCAGCCAATTCTGCGCTGAAAAAGTCAAACGGCGCTCCTTCCCTTCCAAGCTCTGCCTTGCACCCAAACAGTGGTTTACCCCCACATATGGGGTATCAGCATGCTCAGGACAAATTGCACAAAAACTTTTGGGGTCTTGTTACCCTTGGGAAAATAAAAATTGGGGTGAAAAGATTGTTTTTGTGGAAAAAATATGATTTTTTATTTTCACTGTTCTATGTTATAAACTTCTGTGAAGCACTTGGAGGTTCAAAGTGCTCACCACACATCTAGATAAGTTCCTTAGGGGGTCTAGTTTCCAAAATGGGGTCACTTGTGATGGGTTTCCACTGTTTAGATACATCAGGGCCTCTACAAACGCGACATGGCGTCCAGCCAATTCTGCGTTGAAAAAGTCAAATGTTGCTCCTTCCCTTGCAACCTCTGCCGTGCGCCCAAAAAGTGGTTTACCCCCACATATGGGGTATCGGCTTAATCAGGAGAAATTGCACAACAAATTTTGTGGTTCATTTTTTCTTTTAACAGTTGTGAAAATAAAAAAAATAGGTTCCGAAGTAAAGTTTTTGCAAAAAAAGTTAAATGTTAATTTTTTCCTTCCACATTGCTTCAGTTCCTGTGAAGCACGTAAAGGGTTAATAGACTTCTTGAATGTGGTTTTGAGCACCTTGAGGGGTGCAGTTTTTAGAATGGTGTCACTTTTGGCTATTTTCTATCATATAGACCCCTCAAAGTGACTTCAAATGTGAGGTGGTCCCTAAAATAAAAATGGTGTTGTAAAAATGAGAAATCGCTGGTCAACTTTTAACCCTTATAACTTCGTAACAAAAAAAAATTTTGGTCCCAAAATTGTGCTGATGTAAAGTAGACATGTGGGAAATGTTATTTATTAAGAAATTTGTGTGACATATCTCTCTGATTTAAGGGCATAAAAATTAAAAGTTTGAAAATTGTTAAATTTTCAAAATTTTCGCCATATTTCCGTTTTTTTCATAAATAAACACAAGTCATATCAAAGAAATTTTACCACTACCGTGAAGTACAATATGTCACGAAAAAACAATCTCAGAATCAGCGGGATTCGTTAAAGCGTTCCAGAGTTATAACCTCATAAAGTGACAGTGGTCAGAATTGTAAAAATTGGCCCTGTCATTAAGCTGCAAAATGGCTCTGTCACTAAGGGGTTAAGCTTGGTCAAAATAATCAATGTGCCAATGATAATAGTTCAGATGAACTTTCCAACTTCTTTCCCAGAAAGATGAATTAGAGCTGAAACCTTTCCGTGAGGTTGCATCTGAACTTCTCATTCCATTCTTTATAAATCAATAACATTATTTATAAACTAGTAACCTACTTTACAAATAGCATATCTTATGTTATTGTTACATAGTGCAAAAGAATTTATAACAAAAAAGTTGCCAATGTTCTTTTACCTGTTGTTTAATATTATATTTCACCAATAAATTAGAAAAGTGTAATTTTAAAATACTTAACATTGAACAAAGAAAAATCAGTAGCTCTGCAATAAAGGATTTTTTTAGCAATTGAATGAGTGCCAAAGTTTTTTCTTTATTTTATTTTGACAACACCTGTTTCCTATTGAGCACCACAAGAGGCTACAATCTAATTGACTTGGGACCTATACATTGCTGTCTGATAAAAAAATAGCAATTTTCAAACTTTGAATTTTTGTCTTTAATCCAAATAGTTACAGCATCCAAAATAGTTAATAACTAATATTTACCACTTGACTACTTCATATCAGCATTAGTTTTGAAACATCTTTTTTTGTTAGGAAGTTACAGGGGTTAAAATTTTTGCAGCAATATTTTATTTTTAGAACAAAATTTACAAAACCATTTTTTTGAGGGATTACATCCTATTTGAAATGACTTCGGGGGCTTATGTGATAGAAAATACCCAAAAGTGACATCATTTTAAAAGCTACACCTCTCAAAGTGCTCAAAACCACATTCAATAAGCTTACCAAACCTTTAGAGGCTTCACCAGAAATAAAGCAATGTGGAAGGAAAAAATGAAAAAGTTAATTTTTCCCACATATTAATGCTTTAGCTCCAAATTTTGCAGCAAGAGGGTAACAAGAGAAAATGGACACACCAATTTGTTGTGCAGTTTCTACTGAGTACAATGATACCCCATATGTGGTGTAAAATTAAAATAAAATGTTTTCTTCTACCCACTAGTCCAGCAGGGCTCTGAAGGGAAGAAGCACCATTCAACTATTGTAGTGCAACTTGGCTGAAATAGACAGTGAACA
This sequence comes from Oophaga sylvatica, assembly GCA_033576555.1. NCBI lineage: Eukaryota > Metazoa > Chordata > Amphibia > Anura > Dendrobatidae > Oophaga > Oophaga sylvatica. The sequence continues at coordinate 479,596,289 of JARQOD010000003.1, read as the reverse complement.
CCATGTCGTGTTTGCAGAGCCCCTGATGTGCTTAAACTGTAGAAACCCCCTACAAGTGACACCTTTTTAGAAACTAGACCCCTAAAGGAATTTATTTAAAGGTGTGGTGAGGTGCTTCATAGAGTTTTATGAGGTTGTGCCGTGAAAATTAAAAAAAAACTTTTCCCGCAAAAATGTTGCATCAGCCCAAAAGTTTTCATTTTCACAAGGGTAAAAGGAGAAAATTGACCTTACAATTTACTGAGAAATTCCTGAATTTGCCATTTTCTATGTGGTCGAGAACTACTGTTTGGGCATATGGCTGGGCTTGGAAAAGAATGGCTAGAATAGACAGCAGATGACATGTTGTATTTGCAAAGCCTCTGACATGCCTAAACAGTGTAAACCCCCTGATGAGTGACCCCATTTTGAAAACCTAACCCAACAAGGAACTTATCTAGAGGTGTGGTGAGCACCTTGAACTCATATGTACATCACAGAATTTTATAAGGTAGAGCCGTGGAAATGAAAAAAATACATTTTCCACAAAAGTGTTGCTTTAGCCTCAAACTTTTCCTTTTCACAAAGACAGTAGGAGAAAATGGAC
>JARQOD010000003.1:479583238-479595603 GCA_033576555.1 Oophaga sylvatica | reverse complement strand
GCTAAAAATTGGGTGAAAAAAAAAATTGCAGCATGTAGTGATTTGCTGCAACCTGGGAAACGAGACCGCCATGCAAGTAAATTGGTGCGAAAAATAATCGTACGGAAATAGGGACCATCCTATGCTATTTTTTTTTTTACAGATAACTTACCATTCTGGGGCTTTAGAATTTTTGAAAATTTATCCTGTAAATGATTTAAAGAAAAATATTTTGCAGAAAAAAAAATCACTTTGGGCATACACATGTCAAAACGGATGTCAACAGATGCGTGTGAAAAAATCCATTGTACTCGCATGATACTCTTCCTTTTTTTTTGTCCTGATATCGAACTTTTTTTTCAACATATGGGTAGAGCCCTAAGGAGCAATTATCATAGAGGTGAATTATTTTATATTTTCAAATCTAAGACCTTTATGAACACAGGTATAACATTTTTCATAATTTTTTAAAAACTTTTTAATGATGTTTACTTTTTTCTGTCCAAAAAGTGGATTGAGGGTATGTGCACACGTTGCAGATTCTGTTGCAGTTCCGCAGCAGATTTTACCGTGCAGATCTGCAGCAGAACTGCAAGTGATGTACAGTACCATTCTAGTCAATGGAAATCAAAAAACACAGTGCACATGCTGCAGATTTTTCCGAGCAGATTTGGTGCTATTTCAAACTGCAGCATGTCACTTCTTTTGTGCAGAACTGCAGAGTTTTGAGACCTGCTCCATTATAGGAATCTGTAGGTCTCAAAAGGCAGGGGAAATCGCACAAAAACTGCAGTAAATCTGCAGATAAAAAGGACAAAAAAGGATAAAAACTTCTCAGATTTTGACCTGTAGTTTCTGCCAAGAGAGGCAGATTCTGTGCAGAAAATTCTGCAGACCAATCTGCAACGTGTGCACATATCCTTAAACCTGTGATTATTTGCTCTATGTAGCACAAGTAATGGGATAATCACAACATCTAATCTCCCATGGAGATTATTAAAGCAAGTGTAAAGTAAAAAAAATGGTTTTAAATATCTAAAAAAATATAAAAGTTCAAATCACTCCCCCATTCAAAAGAAAACAAAAATAATACAAATACCCATATTTGTATCTCCACTCGAATTGCCCATCGTCAAATAAAAATATTAAATTGATCAGTAAACGGCGCAGCGAAAAAAATTAAGTTTTTTTGGTTGCTGCAACATTGCATTAAAATACAATAATGGGCAATCAAAAGATCGTATCTACACCAAAATGATATCTAAAAAAAATATTGTCATGCAAAAAATAAGCCCTTATTCAGCCCCAAATCACGGAAAAGGGAAACGCTATGGGTTTCAGAAAGTGAGTAATTTTTTTTTTTCTTAGAATCTTTGGATTTTTTTTAACACTTAAATGAAAAACAACCTATACATGTTTGGTGTCTATGAACTTATAATGACCTGGAAAATCATAAAGGCTGGTCATTTTTAGCATTTGGTAAACACGGTAAAAAAAAGTGTTGTGGAATTTCACTTTTTTGCAATTTTACTACACTTGGAATTTTTTCCAGTACACGATATAGTAAAACCAATGTTGTTGTTCAAAAGTTCAACTCATCCAACGAAAAAAAAAGCCCTCTCATCGCCATATTGATGGAAAAAAAACTATGGCTCTTGGAAGCAGAGGAGCAGAAACCAGAAATGCAAAAACGAAAATGGGCTGTATAAAAGTGGTTAACTTTTATTACTTTGATCACTTATATAATGCACTACAATGCACCAGCACTGCAATTCATTATACCTGTCATTTACACACTGACAGAAGCCTCTTAAATTATGCTCCAAGCATGATCTAAGCAGACTACCAGAGCTAGCAGTCTCGGAGGTTGTCATGAAAACCTTGGGCTGCTATGATGACCTTTGGGCACTCACGATGACGTTGCATGGGTGCCAATTGGAAGGAAGAAGGCACCCTCTCCCTCTCATAGCCTCCTTAATGTTGTGATCAATATTGATTGTGTCATTCAGTGGGTTAAACAGCTGTTGGTTGTGCAAACATTTAACCTAGCTGTGACAGCTGGAGCTTGAGTATTGCTTAAACTGAGCTCCTGGTGGCAATTTCATGTTTACTGCTCCTGAGCCTCATCCAGGCCATGATGTACCTTTATTTTAATGGTCTGGAACCACTGCCAGACTATGGTGGATAGGTACAGTATGTTAAGTGTCGTGAAGGGGTTAATCTTGTTTTGTCCATTTTTTTATGTTCTAGAGTCTTGAGAGACCTCAGAGTATAATAATGCACATTTAATACACAATTAATCATATTTCACAGCCTAATTTTGGAGAATTCTAATTTTGTCAGATTTACTCATCCTTTTTCAGTAGTTTTCTTCTGTTGGACCTTTGGAGCAAAAGTATATAGTCTAGATTCATCACAGTTTCCTATGGTACACTATTGAGCCCATCCAACAATAATTGTAGCTTGCACAAGCTGTAAACATGAGCCAAGGAAATTTTTAGGATTCTGTTACTGTGCACATTTTTTGCAGCATTTGCATTGTTTCATTTACATCAGGTATCTACATTTATTAAAATAGCTTGCTAGAAAATAGAGACATAATAAATACCTTACACCTTTTTCCTCTCTTGAGAACAAATGATTATCTATCATATGAGATTTAGGAAAATTAATGTTACTGAAGAAATCTTAATACACATACTCAAATGCCGACTAACATCACTCATAGTCGAATGAAGAGAACCATAGAATTAAAAAATAATCTATATTTAGCTATTATTAAAAACAATGAAAATAGTAAAATACAATATATATAACCTATGACAGAGTGCCCAGTAGGGGGCACTATTCCTTCCTGTGGGTCTAGTATCACATATTTGCCATTGTCATATGAGTAAAAGGGAGATAAAAATTATTATCATCTATCCAAGTCTAGTGCCTGGGAGGTGAAGAAATTTTGTCATTAATAGTATTATATCTTCAATGTATACATATTTTATATAAGAAGTTAACTTCAATCAAAAAGACAATATAGAATAATACCAAAATGATGAATACAATTGTTGGGGGCAAACCACGTGGTCTATGTAAGTAAACAGGTGTCAATATAGACACACAAAAAATAGCCCATCATTACTTGTCGTCACCAGGTATCTACATTTGTTAAAATAGCTTGCTAGAAAATAGAGACATAATAAATACCATACGTCTTTTTCTTCTCTTGCTGACAACAAATCTTTTATCTATCATATTTAGGAAAATTAATGTCACTGAAGAAATCTTCATGTAGTATTTGATATAGATTTTTTTAAATGTTTTATTGTTGGCTCAGTGTTCCATGGCTTTAATAATAAAGCCAGTAAGCCTCCAAAATGTATTGTTTTATTTGCTTGATTGTTTGCAAGATCGGACAAGAGTGTATTCTATAAAAGAAAAATACAATACTTTATTGAAATGTGAAATTCAGTCACTAGGAGCGAACAATAAACTATTTGTAATTCTCCGGTGATGTTGAAACCCACATGAAATGGTTAAATTACCAAGATCTTATTTACAAATTGATAAATTTATGTGCACATTAACCAGAGTGTTATATAATAACTTGTTTGGAATAAGACACTTTCTATTTATTGAGTTCAGATTTTGTAAAAAAGGAATTGCCAACTACCAAAAATATTGCTTAGCTATTAATATAAATAGCATAATAGGCATATTGGTATCTTTCAGGTTTCTGAGCACTAACCAGTATTTCAGAGCATGGTATAGAGATTGACACAATTCACATGAAACACAGTCCCCAGACAGAGTTCACAATTTTGTCTGATGTCAAACAATATCATTTACACTTGAACCAACTTCATAGGAAGTTAATTAACAACTTATCACACTATGACATACAATTATGTCATGGGAGGGAGCCCAATTTGACCTATTATGCCATTCTGTTCACGCAGGCATAGAGTATAGGACTGACAGATGGACTTCTGCTGTAATCACAAGGATCGGTGATTACTGTAATCCTGGATTATGCCATTCCTGGCATCAAAGTGGTTTAGTAAGGAAAGGAGAAACGTTTTTCAATCTGCTGTTTGCCAATGGTAGCTCTGGTAGCCAGAGTCCTAACATTGGCCGCCGAGGCTACCATCTTTTTACACCTATTAGACCTCATCAGGCACAGCGATTAATAACAGGCCCAATGCATTGTGTTATACACGTTATCAAGTGAAAAACAAAAACACAAATCTTTCATTTTTATGTTAAAAGTGCATTATTATGTGAAAAAAATAAAAACAAAAGAGAGAAAACAATGCAAAAATGCAGGCTATCTTTAATTGCAGGATAACTTTAACAGACATGACAATAGCAAATATTTTTAATTTCTTACATTTTTTTCTCTTTAATTGGTGAAACCAAAGTGATGTGATAAATAAATATATGTCTATAGATACAGGTGCTTCTCACAAAATTAGAATATCATTAAAAAGTTAATTAATTTCAGTTTTTCAATACAAAAAGTGAAACTCATATATTATATAGAGTCATTACAAACAGAGTGATCTATTTCAAGTGTTTATATCTAATAATGTTGATGATTATGACTTATTTTTTTACTTCATTTTTAAAATAAGAGACTTAAATACTCATATTGTATACTCCAATACTAGTATGTTGCAATATATGGTGTAACAGGTCTGGACGAGTACACAGATACCAAACATGTGTAGATTCTTTTTTATTTAAGGGGTGAAAAAGCACAAAATTTGTAAGAAAAAAATATTTGCTTTTGTCATCATTTATCAGTGACTCGCCGGCGCCTGGGCAGAAGAACACTGAAGCCAATGACCATAGAAGAGCGGAATAGGTACTTATAATTGCGCTATTGCAGGGCACAGGTGTGGGATTCTGGGACCACCATTGCACATCACATGGCACTTGGATGACAGATTGGGGGGTTTGGTATGCAATTGAAAATAGGAGGCAGAGATTTTTTCCAGGCACCGCATGATCCGAAGCCTGGAATCATTATCATAAAGAAATAAAAGATGATTTCTCAACAAGGCTGCAGATATGAGGCATACAGGCAGGACTCTTTTAACGTTTCTATCACCTGTACTCCCATATTAATAGGTTTTATACATCCCAAGGGTGACATATTCCCTTTAAAATTCTAGAAGTAGAAAATCTGGAGCACAAAAAAAAGTGCAAAGAGGGTCTTTACTGGTTAAAAACATGGGGTGAACCGAGAAGAGGTACGCTCACCTTTTTTTGCTGCAACTAAGAAACATGTAAAAAGCATGGATCAGCTGCAGCAGGACACTTGTTCAAAGACCGAGGATATTGGGTAAACTGGGTGTATGTGTCCGAATCTGCACTGCTGATAAAGAAGGGTGGCAGACCTTATTCTTCAAAGCTTTAATTCAAAACAGGTTAAAAGTCAATGTGTTTCGAGGTCATGCAGGACCTCTTCCTCAGGAAAAAACCTTACAAAACCTTACCTGAGTTTGATCTATTTTTAGGCTTGCAGGTTTTCATCAAAATACTTAACTTAAAATGAAATTTCTTGATCAACAAAAACAAAACACCTAACCCCTCTTTCTCTACATTGCCCATGGACCAAAATCTCATTTTTATCCAATTGAGAGTAAGGGTCATCATTTGAAAACCTTCAATTAAAGAATATCATCTGCCATCCCGGTTTCACCTTTAAAATTCTGTGACACTCCTGTTTTGTCAGTATGATCACTACATCCTCAGATGAATTCATTGAGAGATGTTGTTATTAAAATTTGGTCACTTATGGTGGGTTCTGCTATTCTGGTAACTCAGGGGCTCTGCCAATGTGACATGGCACCCATAAACCATTAAAAAAATTTTGAACTTCAATATGGCGCTTCATTCCCATTCTTCCATTTTACCATGACACAGCCAATGTTATACAATTCTGGGTATTGCCTGAGTGTTAAAAATGCTCACTATATACCTGGATGAATTCCTCAGGAAGTGTAGCTTCCAAAATGGGGTCATTTGTGGGGTTTATGCTGTTTTGACAAGTCATGGGCTACTCAAATATTACATGGCATCTGCAATTTATTCCAACAAAATTGCGCTCCATAATTCAATGGGGTTGCATTTTAAGCCCTGCCGTGTGCCCAAACAGTAGTTTTCCACCAGATATGGGTTATAAGCTGTGGAGAAACGGGGTCAGTGGGTGCTCTTGTCCGCTGGCCTGGCTGCCTTTAGAAAGACTGCATGGACCAGGGCTCATACCACTGAATGCCCTCTCTTCTCCCCTTGGGCAACATACTACACAGACAATGCAGGGTTAGGGTAAAACAGTGTGGCAAAGCTTTATTGAACTGCAACACCCAATGTCAAACAGAACTATCCTAGCAAATTACCTCCAACATGGTGCACATTTCAGGGCCCAACCCTTCTGCTGGATAGCGGTTGATGTTACTTCACAGCTCCCAGGTCGATATTCCACCTGTGATATACTTAGAGAAGAGATATTGACAAGCATAGGAAGATGACCGAGAACAGTCCATAGATTCTGTACAAGGCCCAAAGACAGTTGACACTATGTTAAAGCTCCCAGGGTCGCTATTCCACCTGTGATATACACACAGAGAAGAGATAATGACAAGCGTGGGGAAGTGACAGCGCATACTGTCCTTACAAGATCCAAAGCCAGTTGACATGAGAGTCACCATCTGGCTTATCCGACCACCTCCATGGAACCAGGCGAGCAGCGGGTCCCAAAGCCTGGCTTTCTCCACACATGTCCATGGTTCAGAAATGATCACTGGATCAGATCTGTGTCCTTCCAACCAAAGCCAAAAACTTCTATGTTGATTCCCATAGAATCATAGATCCGTGTCCCTCGTGATGGTGCCATGATGAATTAGCTGCATTCCTGTCTCTGGTCCATTGAGTCTTGTGCAGAATGGCCGACTGGTAGCTCTGTGTGATGAGATGAGGTCTGATCTGCTCTCTCTGTCTCTTTTTGTACCTAGACATGAAAGCTATTTTTAAAATTACCCAGTGTGCTCCAGTTCAGCCTCGCATCTCAAACTGGTTTAGAAGTCAACAAACTAGTTTAAAACACAATGCACAATTAGCATATCAGCTCACAATAAACACAGATAAACACCCACTATGTACAAGTCACTATTACAGAATTACACAGTATGTTAAATAGTATATCAACTTCCAAGATTATCTTCTTGACCCACCAGACATAAACACCCAAATCCACAAGCCAATATACAGATAAAAAGTCAATTCTTATGGGTTTACAAAAACATGGTTGTCTGGGAAATTAAAATTCAATCTGGTTTCTGCACATAAACGTACTCAGGAGAAATCACACAATAGAATTTGGGGTCCATTTTCTCCTACTGTCTTTGTGAAAAGGAAAAGTTTGAGGCTAAAGCAACACTTTTGTGGGAAAATGTATTTTTTTCATTTCCACGGCTCTACCTTATAAAATTCTGTGATGTACATATGAGTTCAAGGTGCTCACCACACCTCTAGATAAGTTCCTTGTTGGGTTAGGTTTTCAAAATGGGGTCACTCATCAGGGGTTTACACTGTTTAGGCATGTCAGAGGCTTTGCAAATACAACATGTCATCTGCTGTCTATTCTAGCCATTCTTTTCCAAGCCCAGCCATATGCCCAAACAGTAGTTCTCGACCACATAGAAAATGGCAAATTCAGGAATTTCTCAGTAAATTGTAAGGTCAATTTTCTCCTTTTACCCTTGTGAAAATGAAAACTTTTGGGCTGATGCAACATTTTTGCGGGAAAAGTTTATTTTTTAATTTTCACGGCACAACCTCATAAAACTCTATGAAGCACCTCACCACACCTTTAAATAAATTCCTTTAGGGGTCTAGTTTCTAAAAAGGTGTCACTTGTAGGGGGTTTCTACAGTTTAAGCACATCAGGGGCTCTGCAAACACGACATGGTGTTCACTGTCTATTTCAGCCAAGTTGCACTACAATAGTTGAATGGTGCTTCTTCCCTTCAGAGCCCTGCTGGACTAGTGGGTAGAAGAAAACATTTTATTTTAATTTTACACCACATATGGGGTATCATTGTACTCAGTAGAAACTGCACAACAAATTGGTGTGTCCATTTTCTCTTGTTACCCTCTTGCTGCAAAATTTGGAGCTAAAGCATTAATATGTGGGAAAAATTAACTTTTTCATTTTTTCCTTCCACATTGCTTTATTTCTGGTGAAGCCTCTAAAGGTTTGGTAAGCTTATTGAATGTGGTTTTGAGCACTTTGAGAGGTGTAGCTTTTAAAATGATGTCACTTTTGGGTATTTTCTATCACATAAGCCCCCGAAGTCATTTCAAATAGGATGTAATCCCTCAAAAAAATGGTTTTGTAAATTTTGTTCTAAAAATAAAATATTGCTGCAAAAATTTTAACCCCTGTAACTTCCTAACAAAAAAAGATGTTTCAAAACTAATGCTGATATGAAGTAGTCAAGTGGTAAATATTAGTTATTAACTATTTTGGATGCTGTAACTATTTGGATTAAAGACAAAAATTCAAAGTTTGAAAATTGCTATTTTTTTATCAGACAGCAATGTATAGGTCCCAAGTCAATTAGATTGTAGCCTCTTGTGGTGCTCAATAGGAAACAGGTGTTGTCAAAATAAAATAAAGAAAAAACTTTGGCACTCATTCAATTGCTAAAAAAATCCTTTATTGCAGAGCTACTGATTTTTCTTTGTTCAATGTTAAGTATTTTAAAATTACACTTTTCTAATTTATTGGTGAAATATAATATTAAACAACAGGTAAAAGAACATTGGCAACTTTTTTGTTATAAATTCTTTTGCACTATGTAACAATAACATAAGATATGCTATTTGTAAAGTAGGTTACTAGTTTATAAATAATGTTATTGATTTATAAAGAATGGAATGAGAAGTTCAGATGCAACCTCACGGAAAGGTTTCAGCTCTAATTCATCTTTCTGGGAAAGAAGTTGGAAAGTTCATCTGAACTATTATCATTGGCACATTGATTATTTTGACCAAGCTTAACCCCTTAGTGACAGAGCCATTTTGCAGCTTAATGACAGGGCCAATTTTTACAATTCTGACCACTGTCACTTTATGAGGTTATAACTCTGGAACGCTTTAACGAATCCCGCTGATTCTGAGATTGTTTTTTCGTGACATATTGTACTTCACGGTAGTGGTAAAATTTCTTTGATATGACTTGTGTTTATTTATGAAAAAAACGGAAATATGGCGAAAATTTTGAAAATTTAACAATTTTCAAACTTTTAATTTTTATGCCCTTAAATCAGAGAGATATGTCACACAAATTTCTTAATAAATAACATTTCCCACATGTCTACTTTACATCAGCACAATTTTGGGACCAAAATTTTTTTTTGTTACGAAGTTATAAGGGTTAAAAGTTGACCAGCGATTTCTCATTTTTACAACACCATTTTTATTTTAGGGACCACCTCACATTTGAAGTCACTTTGAGGGGTCTATATGATAGAAAATAGCCAAAAGTGACACCATTCTAAAAACTGCACCCCTCAAGGTGCTCAAAACCACATTCAAGAAGTCTATTAACCCTTTACGTGCTTCACAGGAACTGAAGCAATGTGGAAGGAAAAAATTAACATTTAACTTTTTTTGCAAAAACTTTACTTCGGAACCTATTTTTTTTATTTTCACAACTGTTAAAAGAAAAAATGAACCACAAAATTTGTTGTGCAATTTCTCCTGATTAAGCCGATACCCCATATGTGGGGGTAAACCACTTTTTGGGCGCACGGCAGAGGTTGCAAGGGAAGGAGCAACATTTGACTTTTTCAACGCAGAATTGGCTGGACGCCATGTCGCGTTTGTAGAGGCCCTGATGTATCTAAACAGTGGAAACCCATCACAAGTGACCCCATTTTGGAAACTAGACCCCCTAAGGAACTTATCTAGATGTGTGGTGAGCACTTTGAACCTCCAAGTGCTTCACAGAAGTTTATAACATAGAACAGTGAAAATAAAAAATCATATTTTTTCCACAAAAACAATCTTTTCACCCCAATTTTTATTTTCCCAAGGGTAACAAGACCCCAAAAGTTTTTGTGCAATTTGTCCTGAGCATGCTGATACCCCATATGTGGGGGTAAACCACTGTTTGGGTGCAAGGCAGAGCTTGGAAGGGAAGGAGCGCCGTTTGACTTTTTCAGCGCAGAATTGGCTGGACGTCATGTCGTGTTTGTAGAGGTCCTGATGTGTCTAAACAGTGGAAACCTCCCACAAGTGACCCCATTTTGGAAATTAGACCCCATAAGGAACTTATCTAGATGTGTGGTGAGCACTTTGAACCTCCAAGTGCTTCACAGAAGTTTATAACATAGAACCGTGAAAATAAAAAATCATATTTTTTCCACAAAAACAATCTCTTCACCCCAATTTTTATTTTCCCAATGGTAACAAGACCCCAAAAGTTTTTGTGTAACTTGTCCTGAGCATGCCGATACCCCATATGTGGGAGTAAACCACTGTTTGGGCACACGGCAGGGCTTGGAAGTGAAGGAGCGCCGTTTGACTGTTTCAAACCAAAATTGGCTGGAATTGAAATTGGACGCCATGTCGCGTTTGGAGAGCCCCTGATACGCCTAAACAGTCGAAACCCCCCACAAATCACACCATTTTGGAAACTAGACCCCTTAAGGAACTTATCTAGATGTGTGGTGAGCACTTTGAACCCCAAGTGCTTCACAGAAATTAATAAACGTAGAGCCGTGAAAATAAAAAATCATTTTTTTCCTCAAAAATGATTTTTTAGCCCGCTATTTTTTTTATTTTCCCAATGGTAACAGGAGAAATTGGACCCAAAAAGTTGTTGTGCAATTTTTCCTGAGTACGCTGATACCCCATATGTGGGGTGAAACCACTGTTTGGGCGCATGGGAGTGCTTGGAAGGGAAGGAGCGCCATTTTGTAATGCAGACTTTGATGGAATGTTCTGCGGGCGTCATGTTGTGTTTGCAGAGCCCTTGAAGTACCTAAACAGTAGAAACCCCCTGCAAGTGACACCATTTTGGAAACTAGACCCCTAAGGACTTATCTAGATGTGTGGTGAGCACTTTGAACCCCCAAGTGCTTCACAGAAATTTATAAACGCAGAGCCGTGAAAATGAAAAATCATTTTTTTTCTCAAAAATGTTTTTTTTAGCCAGCTATTTTTTATTTTCCCAAGGGTAACAGGAGAAATTAGAACCCCAAAATTGGTGTGCAATTTGTCCTGAGTATGCTGATACCCCATATGTTGGGGTAAACCACTGTTTGGGCGCACGGCAGGGCTCGGAAGGGAGAGAGCGCCATTTGACTTTTTGAACTCCACGTCGTGTTTGGAGACCCCCTGATGTGTCTAAACAGTGGAAACCCCCCACAAGTGACCCCATTTTGGAAACTAGACCCCTTAAGGAACTTATCTAGATGTGTGGTGAGCACTTTGAACCCCCAAGTGTTTCACAGAAATTTATAAATGCAGAGCTGTGAAAATAAAAAATCATTTTTTTTCTCAAAAATGATTTTTTTAGCCAGCTATTTTTTATTTTCCCAAGGGTAACAGGAGAAATTAGAACCCCAAAATTGGTGTGCAATTTGTCCTGAGTACGCTGATACCCCATATGTTGGGGTAAACCACTGTTTGGCGCACGCAGGGTGAGGGAGGGAGCGCCATTTGACTTTTTGAACGCCACGTCGTGTTTGGAGACCCCCTGATGTGCCTAAATAGTGGAAATCCCTCAATTCTAGCTCCAACCCTAACCCCAACACACCCCTAACCCTAATCCCAACCCTAATCCTAACCTAAATTCCAACCCTAATTCCAACCCTAATTGTAACCCTAACCTTAATTGTAACCCTAACACTAATTGTAACCCTAACCCTAATTTTAACCCTAACCCTAATTGTAACCCTAACCCTAATTATAACCCTAATTATAACCCTAACCCTAAGACTAGGTTCATTTTGCGTTTTACCAGCCCGTTCAACACATAGCGTTGACGGGCTGGTAACGGTATAGCATAACACGATCGCGTTATGCTATACCCACTAGCGCAGAGGAATCAGCAGATGATTCATCTGCGCTAGCGGTGACGGATCCCAGACGCTGCAGCCCGTGTCCGAGGCTCCGTCACTGAATGATGGCACGTCGCAAACGCATGCCGCTTTACGGCATGCGTCGCGATGCGCCCTCAAATGGGGGTGAATGACAGCGCTAACGGACTGCGTTACACCGCGTTATACCGCGGTGTAACGCAGTCCGTCTAACGGACTGCCATAACGCAGTATGAACCAGCTTAACCCTAACCCTAATTATAACCCTAACCTAAT
>JARQOD010000003.1:479389943-479583138 GCA_033576555.1 Oophaga sylvatica | reverse complement strand
TGGAGCTAACACAGCAAAGTGAAATTCCTAAATGGCAATATTTTAAGCTCAATACACTAATATAATATACTAACCTATTATATTATTGTACCTTCATATACATGGGTTCAACATGATGAACATTAGTTATTTCTGTGACTAAATAGTCTAAAAATGCTTACTAAACTAAGAGTGAATCAGCACTTAGGTACACATCAGAACATAAGTTATTTACCCTTCGAACATCTTTGCCGAACGTCTCACTGTAGCTGGTTCCAAGAATTTCAAATTGTACATGAGGATTTGTGCCATCCTCCCTGAACTCCATAATCCCAGTTAATCCTGTTATGTGACCCTGAAGAAATAAGATTAACAAGAAAATTGAGAGGCAACATTTTTAGAGCACTGAAATGTAACTGTTACACAAAGTTTATAATCCATTATCTTGCTTCTGTACTTAAGGTACTGCCACACTAAACAATCCCGCTAGCGATCACGATAACGACGCATACTAATGCGATCGCTAGCGGATTGTTTCTATATCGCTAAGTGCGGCCACATTTAGCGATATAGTTAACGACGCTATCGCTGTTAGCGATCTTCTTAACGACTTTAGCGGTACAAAAGTACCGCTAAATCGCTAAGAAAAGGTGCCACACAGCGATTAGATACTTACCCAGCGGGAGCGCCGACGAGAAAATAGGGTCCGGAACGATTCCAGCGACGAGCGAGATCACAGCAGGAAGCTCGTCGCTGGAAGCTGCCGCACTGAACAACATCGCTAACGGGATCACTAAATAGTGACGTTTTTTAGCGATCCCGTTAGTGATATTGTTCAGTGTGGCATACCCTTTAATGTAAAATCATAATTTAATTAGCAAATCACATATGTTAGAACTAATGACACAATTTCAACACAGAGAGAGAAGCTTCACATCTGACAATCTAGTCTACGTCTGCAAACGCTTAATCGTAATGTGTTTACTGCTATAGAATTAACCACAGCAATTTCTTAGATATAGTTAGCATTAATAATAGCAGATGATCTGTAGTATTAATAAAATTAATAAAAGGAAATATAATTTTACACAAAAAATCAGTGCTATATCAGTGCTATAAATTATTTGATTTGTTTCTCTATAACCTGTATGATGCATTGCATTATGACTGAGGATCTGTATTTTTGGGACCGATTAGGGTATCAAATTGATACCATTTGGAGAATTCATTCAAACAAAAAGAAACTTTACTTAAATTCCTAATCTAACACACAAGTTAAAAAAAACAAGACAGCACTTAGCAGATGGGGTATATGGAGAGATGACATTTAATTTCTAAACATCTTTCCTTACTGAAATAAAATTAATCAAATACGGCACTTAGTGATGAGCTAACCTGAACTGTAAAGGGTGCACCCCGTACAAGGACTTCTTACTGTATGTCTGTGTTACTGTTCGGGTTTGGCAGACTAATAAAGCTTGATGAAAGGCTGCAGTGCTTTTCCGGTGGGGGTACTTCTATCACCATCACAGCCATGCTAAGTATTGGCATGGTTGTAATTAGCCTGTGCACCACTGAGGAAAAAATAAAAAAATAGGTCCCCCTATTTTTTTAACAAGTGCAAGTAAAGCTGTTTATGAAAATATAGGAGCCCCATGCCATTTTTTTTTAATTATTTAAATGCATGGAGCACAATAGAAGCAGTGCACAAGACACTTGTATGAAATGTGCCCTGCTGGCTTTTTCTGTGGAACTCAGTAATGGCACAAAAAAACTGCTGGAAAGTCAATCTCACAGCCACACTGTACAGTAGCTAGCTACACTCTGACTAAGAAACAACTGCCCAGCTAACTAGCTAAAATCTAGCAGAAAATATAGCCAAAGTAAGGAGCAGCCCCTCTGCACTGTTACAGTGTCAAAATGGAGATAAAACACGATATTCATTCTTTATATGGAGAGGGACTTGTGATTTCAGCACCCAATGACAGAAGCCGTTGTGTCAGAACATTGTGGATGTTTCCTGCGCCTTGATTGCACACAATAATAATGGTGAATATGTTAAATATATTATTAAATGCACAGCTTTCACAAACATTATATAGACTTCTAAATTAAATGGCGATCACAAATTCCAAAAGACACATGTCTTCTGAGTCAGATCATTTTATTTAAATACATGACAGAACCACAACAGCTTTTAAAATCTTTGGTGTGAAGAAGATAAAACATTCACCTAGAGGCAGAAACATTTAAAGACGCCTGATAGAAAGAAATTTTGGATGTTCACTTTAGATACAATCTGTCTGAAAGGTATGAAATTGCAAAGGGAATTAATATTTAACTATTATTTCCACCTCATATACTGAGGTTCTCTTTCTGGTACTTTTGCAAAAATAAAGATTTTTTTTCCTATTTTATGTGTTTTCTGTGGGTGGGATAAACTTAAGTTTACACCTATTGCATATAATTACTCATATCAGCTAACATATACAGTAGCATGTAAAAGTTGTGGCACCCCTGGTCAAAATTACTGTTATTCTGAACAGTTAAGCAAGTTTAAGATGAAATGATCTCTAAAACAGCTAAAGTTAAAGATTACACCTTTCCTCTTTATTTCAGAGGAAAAAAATGTATATAATTACATCTTTTACATTTAAAAAATTCTAAAAATGAAAATGGTCCAATGCAAAAGTTTGGGCACCCCGCATGGTTAGTACCTATTAGCACCCCCCTTTGGAAAATATCACAGTTTGTAAACGCTTTCTGTAGCTAGCCAAGAGTCTTCTTGTTTGAGGAATATTGATTTCTCCATGTGAAAATATTCCAGTTTTGTGACATTCCTGGGTAATCTTGCATGCACTGCTATTTTGAAGTCTAGTCACAGATTTTCAATGATGTTCAAATCAGGGGCCTATGAAGACAACTGCAAAACCTTTAGCTTGCACCTTTTGAAGTAATAAACTTATCCCTTACATATATTACCATAGGCACATAAACTGATATATCAATCAGTAACACAAGAACCATTCAGTATAGAGTGCCACTTAAAAATAATTTTATTAGGGTCAAAACAATCAATAAATACTACAATATCACAAGGATATTCATATCACAAAATTCAATAGACTGCTGCCATCTAAATATAGGGACTGTAGCCCAACACTAACACCAATACATCTCACGTATAAAAGTGCACATTCAATGCCTAGTATTACCACCGTGTGCAGTGCTGCTGCTCAATGAGCTAGTAACAACATGATGTCAGCGTATAACATGCCATAAACTACACTTACATGAGAGGTGGGTAAAGTGTGGCGTCCCCCAAGCGCCTCAACGCGCGTTTCGTCTCTTCCTCAGGAGGCGAACGCTAAAGGAAGGGGTATTGCACATTTAATAGTCTGAATAACCTATCAACATTTATTCCAAGCCGGTGTCTGCATACAAGATGTAATTATCTAAATATCGCCAGGTACACTTCCGGTATCTTATTGCGCATGCGCCGCCGACGTCATCCATCACCTCGGATACAGTGGATCGCGGCCGTTGAACGCAAGCTTACATGGTCAGTCTTACAGACGGCGCATGCGCCCGGCTCACATTGTCCGCTCACCGCTGCATCCATGGATTAGTCAGCGCTGCATGCGTCAAACCGGAAGCCACCATATTGTAAGTAATTTCTTATTCCCGCAACATGTATATATCGAATCAGCATGTATAGAAGTGTGATCAAAGGTATCTGTGCATATGTATGTGAAGATTATGACATTTAAAGTGACAAGTGCTATACTTAACATCAATATAAAGATAGAAACATACTATCCAATAAATCCATCTACAAATAATCATACTAATCAATAACATTATTCCTATGTAATTCATAATTACATATTCATTACCCGAAAACATAATATTACCATATAATACATCAAATACCTATATATTAATCAATATTTATATTAGAAATATACATACAGAAATAAATGGCTAGTAAAATAAACCACACCATACATATAAATTACACCCATATACCAAAACCACATTCATATCACACATCATGTATATTTACGACTAACATTTGGACATACCTATGATATATATATATGATATCATAGGTATGTCCAAATGTTAGTCATAAATATACATGATGTGTGATATGAATTTTGTAGCACAATGTCACTTTTATGCTGTCACTTGTTTGTATGTATGTATATTTAATTTTATTGTGTCACATAGCTATATTATTATATTGATAAATGCCATGTATGTAAATATATAGTTATATATATTGCTGCTCACTTAGAATAATGTTATTGATTAGTATGATTATTTGTAGATGGATTTATTGGATAGTATGTTTCTATCTTTATATTGATGTTTAGTATAGCACTTTTCACTTTAAATGTCATAATCTTCACATACATACGCACAGATACCTTTGATCACACTTCTATACATGCTGATTCGATATATACATGTTGCGGGAACAAGAAATTACTTACAATATGGTGGCTTCCGGTTTGATGCATACAGCACTGACTAATCCATGGATGCAGCGGTGAGCTGACAATGTGAGCCGGGCGCATGCGCCGTCTGTAAGACGGACCATGTAAGCTTGCGTTCCACGGCCGCGATCCACTGTATCCGAAGTGATGGATGACATCGGCAGCGCATGCGCAATAAGATACCGGAAGTGTACCTGGCGATATTCAGATAATTACATCTAGTATGCAGACACCGGCTTGGAATAAATGTTGATTGGTTATTCAGACTATTTAATGTGCAATACCCCTTCATTTAGCGTTCGCCTCCTGAGGAAGAGACGAAACGCGCGTTGAGGCGCTTCGGGGATGCCACACTTTACCCACCTCTCATGTAAGTGTAGTTTATGGCATGTTATATTCTGACATCATGTTGTTACTAGCTCATTGAGCAGCAGCACTGCACACAGTGGTAATACTAGGCATTGAATGTGCACTTTTATGCATGAGATGTATTGGTGTTAGTGTTGGGCTACAGTCCCTATATTTAGATGGCAGCAGTCTATTGAATTTTGTGATATGAATATCTTTGTGATATTGTAGTATTTATTGATTGTTTTGACCCTAATAAAATTATTTTTAAGTGGCACTCTATACTGAATGGTTCTTGTGTTACCTTTTGAAGTAGTCTTTTTATGGATTTTGACGTGTGTTTAGAATCATTATTAGAGACTAGATGGAGGCCTGATGCTATCGCCTTGGGAGGGTGGTAATGTGACGATGGGAGCTGGCTTTGCAGCGTTGAGAATCTCTCCCCATGTGCTCACCCACCTATCCACTCTCTCTTTACCCATGTGCTGAATTCTTCCGTCTGTGCTCTCTTCTTTGATCTGTCTACCCCATGTGCTATCCCCCTTGTCTGCTGTCTCTCTCATTCCTGTGCTATGTTCCCCCTCATGTGTTGTCCCATTTGAGCAGTCTCCCCCCTGTGCTCTGTCTCTCTCACTCCTGTGTCTGACCGTGTACAGAACATACCACAGCTCCAGGACAGAAGGAGGCAAAAGACAATACTGACATTACAGCAGGAAGATCGCAAAGGATGCATTTTTTGGGGTAAAATATTGTTTAAAAACAGTCAGCGAAATATTTTACCTCACAAAATGAATACTCTGTGATCCCCTGCTGTAATGTCAGTATTGTCTTTTGCTTCCTCCCCTGCCCAGGAGATCTGGTATGCTCCGTAAACGGTCAAACACAGACAATTTTTAAAATGAACTTTCGTTCATGGGAAAACACCTTTAATGTGACCTGCTTCCTCTGCCTGTAGACACATCATGCATCTGCCACTGGTATCAGCCAAATGATTCACTGCGGCTGTGCGGAATTCACGCAGGCACAGTGTGATGGTGTTCCACTAGTGGTACCGCGAAAGAGGCTGCATGAATGTATGAGTGTGAGAATGTGAGTGTGTGAGAGTGTGAGTGGGAGTGTGTGAGTGAGTGTGACTGTGTGAGTGAGAGTGTGTGAGTGAGTGTGTGAGTGTGTTAGTGTGACTGAGAGTGTGAATGTGAGTGTGAGTGTGTGAGTTTGAGTGTGTGTGAGTGTGAGTGAGTGTGAGAGAGTGACTGTGAATGTGTGAGAGTGAGTTTGACTGTGAGAGTGTGAGTGTGTAAGAGTGAGTGTGTGACTGTGAGTGTGTTAATGTGAGCGTGAGAGTGTGAGTCTGTGAGTTTTAGTGTGACTGTGATGTGTGTGGGAGTGAGTTTGAGTGTGAGTGTGTGAGTGAGAGAGTGTGTGAGAATGAGTGTGAGTGAGTGTGTTAGTGTGAGTGTGAGAGTGTGAGTGTGAGTGTGTGAGTTTGAGTGTGAGTGTGTTAGAGTGTGACTGTGAGTATGAGAGTGTGACTGTGATGTGAGTGTGGGAGAGTGAGTTTGAGTGTGAGTGTGAAAGTGTGAGTATGAGTGTGTGAGTGTGTGAGAGTGAGTTTGAGTGAAAGTGTGAGTGTGAGTGTGTGAGAGTGTGAGAGTGTGACTGTGAGTGTGTGACTGAGTGTGTGTGTGTGTGAGTGTGCTTGTGTATGAGTGGGACTGTGTGAGTGTGACAGTGAGAGTGTGAATTTGAGTGTGTGTGAGTGTGTTAGGGTCTGCGGAACGCACCAAATATAAGATGTAGAGAGGTGCGTTCGCAGCCCGGGGTCCACTGTGCAGGAGGAGCCTGCTGCTAGTAAGATGGCGCAAGAAGCGAACTCTGTTATCCCGCAGAGTCGCCAAAACAAACACCGTAACGCGCTGTGGCAATATGTGCGAACTCTGTTATTCCACAGAGCCACTAGAAGGAGTGTCGCAGCGCTATATGGCGATGTGTGCGAACTCAGTTAACACCCCTGAGTCGCAGAGTAAACACGCTAGGGCGCTGTCTAGCATTGAAAGCGAACCCTGTTGCGTCACAGAGCCGCTGAGACAAACTTCTGTGTCCTGTTAGGCACCCAGGTACACAGTTGACTGCTAAGCGAACATAGAAAGTGATCATGCGCTAATGTCCTCGCAGGAGTCACCCGCAATCTATGGCATCGGAACGCCAGGCCATGAAAACGGCAATCAAACTCCTCACCGGTTATGCCGGTAATCAAAGGCATCTAAGACACCGACCCTGACCAGCTAGCATACCAAACTCCTCACCGATTAGGTCGGTATTGTAATGGCATATTTCAGCCGCCCTAACCACACACACACATGACCACACTGGCGCAAAGCATATAGTGGTTGATACTAGCGCACGGCCGTGCTTTAAGGACAGCCTTTTATAGCAGCCACGAGAAAAAGACCTTCCAGGAAGGACCAATGGGAAGCTGCTTCAGAACCTCAACAGCTAAAGAACCTTCCTGAAGGACCAATATGAATGGCAGTTGTATCTGAGCATGTGATCCCTGATCTCCAATGGGAGATCTTGGCCTGGGCATGCTCAGATGAAGCAACAAAGGACTTAGTCCCAAATCTGCCTGCTCCAACACTGATTGCAGCAGCAAGTCTCTGCACAGTACTGGGCCGGGCAAGACGCTGGGACCGACGTCTCTGCTGAGCAGGAGTCACTGTGGCCAGAGACAGATGGGGGACCGCAGCGGGAACAGCTCGAGATTCCCCTTGTGAAGGAGTGGGAACTCGAACCCTAACATTACCCTCCCTCCTTGGGCCCCCCTTCTTTGGGCCTCGCTGCGCTCAAAGGCAGCAATGAGCTGTGGAGCATGAACATGCTCGGCAGGCTCCCAGGACCTTTCCTTAGGCCCATAACACCTCCAATCCACCAATTAAAATTTTTTGCCTTGTACCACCTTGCACCCAACAATGGCGTTCACCTCATGGTCGTCAGTAGATGAACCTGACGTCCCGGCAGATGACTCGGAAAACCGGGAAATGGCCACGGGTTTCAGGAGGGACACACGAAAGGTGTCGGAGATACCCAGGCGTGGTGGAAGGGCCAAACGGTATACCACAGGGTTAACCTGCTTGAGGACTTTGAAGGGACCCAGGTAATGGGGTGCCAACTTGGACTCCACTTGCAGCCTGATGTTACGGGCGGAGAGCCATACCTAGTCACCGGGAGCAAATGTCGGAGCGGGGCGCCGATATGCGTCGGCGGAGGACCTCATCCTCTCCATGGAGGCCTGAATGGCATCCTGGGTGCGGTCCCAAATGTCTCGTGCCTCCACAGCCCAGTCTGCCACAATGGAATCAGCGGAAGACACGGGCTAGGGCACTGGTATCTGCGGATGCTGACCGTAGTTCAGGAGGAATGGGGTCTGTCCAGTGGAGTCAGCCACAGCATTATTTAGAGCAAACTCAGCCCACGGTAGCAAGAATGCCCAGTCATCCTGCCTGGCAGAGACAAAATGTCGCAAGTATGTGACCAAGGTCTGGTTGGCCCTCTCTACCAACCCATTCGTCTCGGGATGGTATGCAGAGGAGAGATTCAACTCAATGCTGAGTAAACGTCACAGCTCTCTCCTGAACCGAGATGCAAACTGGGGACCTCGATCACTGACAATTTTGTCTGGCATACCGTGTAGGTGGAAAATATGACTAATGAATAATGCTGCCAAGGCCCGTGCAGACGGAAACCGTGGTAACGGCACCAAGTGCACCATTTTAGAGAAGTGGTCGGTTATCACCCAGATGATGGGGCAGCCCCGAGTTTTGGGTAAGCCCACCACAAAATCCATCCCCACCATCTCTCAGGGCCTGTCTGCCACCGGCAAAGGGAAAAGTAGCCCAGCCGGCCGTTGTCGAGGGGATTTATTCTTGGCGCAGGAGACGCACGCCTGAACATAGTCCCTGACGTCACGGGCCATCTGCGGCCACCAGTATGTCCTCGCCAGCAACTCAGAAGTCCTTTTTGTCCCAAAATGTCTACTCACCCTGGACGAATGTGCCCAAGAGAGTTCTTCCGGTCGCAAATTGGTGGGCACAAAAGTCTTGCCCGGAGGCTCAGACTCAATCGAAACCGGAGCCAAAGTTCTTAAGCTCTCTGTGGGGACAATAAGCCAATTCTCCTCCTCCACCTTCTCAGAGGACACCACGGAGCAAGATAGAGAGTCGCGCAAATGTTCTTCTCACCGGAGAGGAAATGAAGGGTGAAATGGAACCGGGAGAAGAACAAGGACCATCTGGCCTGACGGGAATTTAGACGCTGGGCTGTCTACAAATACACCAAGTTCTTGTGGTCCGTGAATACTTGGAAGGGGAAGCGAGCCCCCTCCAGAAGATGTCTCCACTCGGAGAAGGCCAACTTCATAGCCAGTAACTTCCTGTCCCCGATGGAATAATTCCTCTCTGCTGGTGTAAAGGTCTTGGAAAAGAAGAAGCAGGGATGCTTCCGACACTGGGCATCCTTTTGAAAAAGGACTGCTCCAGCACCAACAGAAGAGGCATCCACCTCTAAAATAAACGGTTTATCGACATCGGGGCAATGTAAGATGGGAGCACTGGCGAAATGCGACTTGATGGAGGAGAACGCCTTGGTGACCTCCTCTGACCACAACTTGGGATTAGCTCCCTTCTTGGTGAGGGCTACCAAGGGAGCTACCAAAGTAGAGAAGTGGGGAATGAATTGGCGATAGTAGTTAATGAACCCCATAAAGCGCTGCACCGCTTCTAGGGAGTGGGGATCTTGCCAATCCATTACAGCCTGTAGTTTGGTAGGATCCATAGCCAATCCCTGGGCGGAGATGATATAACTCAGGAAAGGTAGAGACTCCTATTCAAACATGCACTTCTCCAATTTTGCATATATGGAATTTGCTTGCAAGAGGTCGAAGACCTTGCAGACATCTCTCCGGTGGGAGGCCATATCTGGAGAAAAGATGAGAATATCATCCAGATAGACTACCACCGAGGTGGTCAACATATCCCGGAAGATGTCGTTCACAATGTCTTGGAAGACAGCTGGGGCACTACAGAGCCCAAAGGGCATTACTAGATATTCGTAATGCCCATCCCTGGTGTTAAATGCCATCTTCCAATCGTCCACCTCACGGATGCGAATCAGGTTATACTCACCCCACAGGTCTAGCTTAGTAAATACCCTTGATCCCTAAAGCCTGTCAAAGAGCTCAGAGATTAGCTGCAAAGGATATTTATTTTTCACGGTGATAGCGTTGAGACCCCTGTAATCAATGCACTGACGTAATTCTCTGTTCTTGTTCTGCACAAAGAAGAACTCCGCTCCCGCTGATGACACTGACTTCCTAATGAATCCCCTTGCCAAGTTCTCCTGAATATATTGGGACATGGCCTCTGTCTCAGGAAGAGAGAGGGGATAAACCCTTCCTCTAGGAGGCTCAGCTCCAGGCAAGAGGTCGATAGGACAGTCATAGAGGCGATGAGGCGGAAGAGTCTCCACAGCCTTCTTCGAGAAAACGTTGACATAGGACCAATAGACCTTGGGAAGAGGAGAGAGGTCTATGGGTATCTCAGTGGTGGTGACCTGCACGCTGTCCCTAATGCATCTGCCTTTACATATATTACCCCAACCCAGAATTCTCCCTGAAGACCACTCAAGATGGGGAGAGTGGTAGCGGAGCAAGTGTAATCCCAACAAAACCCCATCTATATCCTCAGGGAGGATAAAAAATGATATATTCTCCTTATGGGAAGGAGACATAGACAAGGTGAGTGGGACAGACTGATGGGTGATTTGGTGGGCAGAATTGCTCCATTCAACACTGGTACCGACACTGGTTCAGCCTACAACACCAAAGGCATGGTGTGGCGAGAAGCAAATGAGGACGACATAAAATTCCCCGTGGGTAATTATCCCCTTGAGGGGCACTTTAGGGGCAATACTCATGCCGTCCAGTGACCCTGTTCCTACGATTACTGGGCGTTACCGTTTATTCAGCCGCTGTGGACATTGGTTGGCAACATGTCCCTGCTGCTGGCAAATATAACAAATCGGGGATGGACGAGTGACCTGAGATTTAGATCCAGCAGGAGCAACCTCCTGGAGGTCGGGCGCCTAAACAGGCGACTCCAGAGGGGTGGCGAAGGTAGGAGCCAACAGAACCCTCTGCCTACACTTGGCACGTTCCAGCCTCCGCTCGTGGAAACGGAGGTCGACGCGGGTGGAAATAGCGATAAGCTTCTCCAGTGTGGCAGGAATCTCCCTGGTAGCCAAGGTCACTTTCACATGACCCGCCTGTCCTCTCCAGAACACGGGAATGAGGACTTTATCTGGCCACTCTAATTCCGAGGCCAGAGTCTGAAATTGGACAGCAAAATGGCTGACCAAAGCCGAACCCTGGGTACTTGCCAGCAGTTGGAGCGTCGTATCGTGGGTGACCTGAGGTTCTAGAAAAATCTTTTTCAGAGCCTCCAGAAAATGAGAAGCACTCTGCACCACACGTTCGTCGCGCTCCCACAGCGTCGCTGCCCACTCCAATGCTCTGCCCGACAGAAGAGATATCACAAAACCCACTTGTGCCCGATCCGTGGGGAAACGTGCAGCCAGAAGCTCGAGGTGTATGGAGCACTGACTCACGAATCCCCGACATTGCTTGCTGTCACCAGCAAACTTGTCTGGAAGCGGCAGGTGGGACAATGTAGGGACAGAGGTGGCAGAGGACAAACTGGCTGCAGCTACGCTAGCAGCATGAACAGCGACTGCGGTAACATCCACAGCTGAGGTTGTGCGCTCAAGAGCCGCCAATCTACCCTCCAGCTAGTGGATGTACAGCTTTAACTGCTGTTCATCGGCCATTTTACTAGCCAGACCCTGGCGCTAGTATTATGTTAGGGTCTGCGGAACACACCAAATATAAGATGTAGAGAGGTGTGTTCGCAGCCTGGGGTCCACCGTGCAGGCGGAGCCTGCTGCTAGTAAGATGGCGCAAGAAGCAAACTCTGTTATCCCGCAGAGTCGACAAAATAAACGCCGTAACGCGCTGTGGCAATATGTGCGAACTCTGTTATTACACAGAGCCGATAGAAAGAGTGCCACAGCGCTATATAGCGATGTGTGCGAACTCAGTTAACACCACTGAGTCGCAAAGTAAACACGCTAGGGCACTGTCTAGCGTTGAAAGCGAACCCTGTTGCGTAACAGAGCCGCTGAGACAAACTTCTGTGTCCTGTTAGGCACCCAGGTACACAGTTGACTGCTAAGTGAACATAGAAAATGATCATGCGCTAATGTCCTCGCAGGAGTCACCCGCAATCTATGGCGTCTGAACGCCAGGCCCTGAATACGGCAATCAAACTCCTCACCGGTTATGCCGATAATCTAAAGCATCTAAGACACCGACCCTGACCAGCTAGCATACCAAGCTCCTCGTCGATTAGGTCGGTATTGTAATGGCGTTTTTCAGCCGCCCTAACCTCACACACGCATGACCATACTGGGCAAAGCATAAAACAGGTTATACTAGCGCACGGCTGTGCAGTAAGGACAGCCTTTTGTAGCAGCCACGAGAAAAAGACCTTCCAGGAAGGACCAATGGAAAGCTGCTTCAGAATGTCAACAGCTAAAGGACCTTCCTGAAGGACCAATAGGAGTGGCAGCTGTATCTGAGCATGTGACCCCTGATCTCCAATGGGAGATCTTGCCCTGGGCATGCTCAGATGAAGAAACAAAGGACTTAGTCCCAAATCTGCCTGCTCCAACACTGATTGCAGCAGCAAGTCTCTGCACAGTACTGGGCCGGGTAAGACGCTGGGACAGACGTCTCTGCTGAGCAGGAACCACTGTGGCTGGAGACGAATGGGGGACCGCAGCGGGAACAGCTCGAGATTCTCCTTGTGCAGGAGTGGGAACTCGATCCCTAACAGAGTGTGAGTGTGTGAGTGTAAGTGTGTGAGAGTGTGTGAATGTGTGAGTGTCTATGTGTGTGGTACGTACGGCATATAGAGTTTGTGTGAGTATGAGTGTGTGAGTGTGTGACTGTGAGAGTAAGAGTGTAACTGTGTGTGTGAGTGTAAGAGTGTGAGTGTGAGAGTGTGACTGTGAGTGTGAGAGTGTGACTGTGAGTGTGTTAGAGTGAATTTGAGTGTGTGAGTGAGAGTGTGTGTGAGTGTGTGAGAGTGACTGTGAGAGTGTGAATGTGAGGGTGTGAGTGTGTGTGAGTGTGTGTGTTTGTGTGGTGCGTACGGCATATATAGAGTGTGTGTATGTGTGGTGCGATGGTATTCCGCTGGTAGTACCGTTCAATAGGTTGGTACCAGCAGCAGATTCCATATTGAGACACCCATCACTTGGGTGTCCAAATATGGCGGTTGGTGAGCTTCCTCCGCTTGGAATTCTGGGATACGGTGACATCTGGACAGAACAGGAAATGGAAACATTACAAGGCAATTATATAAATACATGAGCGAACACTAAAATGTTCGGGTGCTCATTGCATGAACCAAGCAATTCCTAATATTCTCAAGCTCATTTCAAATAACAAGTATAATGGGAGTCAATGGAAAGCCAATTTTTTTTCTGGCAGACACTACAAAGAGATATGGGTGGCAGTAAAAATTCTTAAATGAATGGGAAAAGTGCTGAATGGAAGGAGACCAGCATGGGGAAGGATCTTGGAAGCATCTCTTACCCCAGATTGCTGCTGAGTACAATGGTGTCACAATTTTGCTCCACTTTAAAAAGTGATAATAAAACAATTCCAAACAGATGAGAAATTGCATTTGACAGGAAAAAAAAATTAAGAAACATTTTTTCCTGTATAGTGACTTGCATATAAGGCAAAATTTAGAGAAGATTACAAAAAAAAACACAATTTAAGTAAACCATAACTTTTTAAACAAGTTGTTTTAGGGCTATCTACCAACGAAATGTACTCCAGACCATGGAATAGTGTATAGGTGAGCTATATAATACCGATACATTTTTGAACAAGGTTCTTGAGAGTTATAACGAAGCAAAATGTTCTCCATACCACGAATTAGTGTATGGATGAGCAATATAATACCAATAACATTTTTAGCAAGTTTTTTGAGGCTTTTATAACAACAAAATGGACTCCAGACCATGGAATATTGTATAAGCGAGCAATATTATACGGATACATTTTTTAACAATTTTTTCAGGCTTTTATAGCAATGAAATGTACCCAAGAAAATGCAATACCCTATGAGTAAGCAATATGATAACAATACATTTTTAACAGGTTTTTTGAAGATTATATAGCAACAAAATGTACCCAAGAAGATGTAATACTCTATGGGCAAGCAATATAAAACCAATACATGTTTACAAGTTTTTTGAGGGTTATATACCAACAAAATGTAATACAGACCATGGAATACCCAATGGGTGAGCAATATAATAATGCTAAAATTTTGAACAATTTTTTTGAGGCTTACATAGAAGCAAAATGTATTCTAGATCACAGAATAGGCTATGGGAGACTAATGTAATAGCGATAACATTTGTAACAAAACTTTTTACAGGTATATAGGAACGAAATATACCAAAGAAGATGTAAAACGACATAGGCGAGCAATATAATACCACCATCGCATCCTGATCATCCTAATTTTTTTACTTAAGTGCATCATTATGTAGCGACAACTGTGTCTCATCATTGTTTTCCTCCTTATCTTAAATTTTCTGTTCTCTACCATCATGTTCTTGTGGCCGTGGCTGCTCTAAGCTTTTATTATTATTATTATTATTATTATTATTATTATTATTATCATTTATTATTATTATTTTGTCATTCTGTAATATTGTACTGTATTGCTGTTAATGTTTTAGGTATTTTTTCATTGCAACTTGTTTGGCTAATAGATGTCTCTACATTTTCCAACATTAATCTTCATCATTTATTTACACCTGTAACAAAATTAAACATAAAACAAATATGCTGATAATAGGCATTCTGCTACTAAATATATTATTAGAAATCCTTTTCTGATTAGAATGAGGTTAGAGGATGGTTATTACCTTTTTAATTGTGTCCAACATTGACCTTCCTCCATTCCAAGGTTTGGTTGACTTTCTCATGCAGTTCAAGCTTGCCATACTGTGCCACTTTCTGTCTTCTAGTTTTCTATGGAAGGCATTAGCCAGCATCAGTACACTGTCATACAGATAAAGGTTCGACACCTGCAAATAACACAAAGTGTTTCTTTCATGTTAATGTAATGCTTTAATACAATAAACAGATTTCTTTAAGAAAAAAAAAATAATATATTCAGCTCAACCAGTTGCGAGGCAACATTTTTATCCTTGGCTTCATTTATTGTCACAAAGCTTTATTTATTACGTGATAAAATATCACAGTTCATAGAGTCAACACTAATGTGTAACAATTTTAATACCCAAAAAAAATGATGCACTTTGTTATGCCAAGTGCGAGACTTAGAGAGCAAATGACTCTGGGATTTAGAGTTCTTTGGCATTTAAAGCTTTGTGCACACTGAGTTTTAGTCTTCCACAAGAGTTATAGTTCAGGATAAAATAAAGACTAAACTTAATTTTTCACATAAAATATATTAAATTTGAATGACAATTTTCAGTTTCTTCTGGGAACGTCATGGGCTATGAATATAGTGGAGGTTGAGCAGGTGCATCGCCTTAGTGTATTCAAGATGCTGCAGTGCAGAACCTGTTCTTGTCATCCCTGGCTTTGGCATTGCTGGAGGTCCTAGCTGTCAGACTCCCAGAGATCATTAAATTATCCCCTAATTTTGTATGCTTTGAATACTTTTTTAATTGAAGCCTCAATACAATGGAGGGCATAGACAACAAAGGGCCCCTGTGCAAGAACTTAATATGGGCACTTTATAGCCAATAGCTGATCAAAATGCATAATTCTATCTGCTTTGTAGGTGGAATTGGCCCCCCTTAACTCTTGAGGCTGTGAATGGCTACATAGATTGCAACAATGATATGTCCACCCTGCTTCAATATATATTATCGTGTGTTATTGTTGCATTATTTTTCCTTAAATGGTAAACACATTTATTTTCATAAACCAATAGAACAAGTGAAGGTAATAAACTTTGCAATATATTAGAGAGGATCAAATATACCTTTTGTTCAAATTTGTAAGATTTGCTTAAATTCAGCAACAAAGATCAATTGGCATCAAATTGAAAATTGAAATTTGCACTATTCTTATGTAGTAGCGTAGCTACCAGGGGGCAGAGGGCTCGTGTGTGTGTGGGGGGCCCTCATAAAGTGTGGGGCCATTATATTATTATATAGCTTGTGAGTCAATGTGAGGGCCATTGTACAGTTTGGAGGCTAATGCAGAGAAATTAAACAGTTTGGTAGTTAATACAGGGGCCGATATATTGTTTGGGAGGCTAATGCGAGGGCAATTATATAGTTTGAAGGCTAATTTTGGGGAGCTGTTTTAGAGTTTGGGGCTAATGAAGGATCACTATATAGTTTGGGAGCTAATGTGGAGTCTGTTATATGGTTTGTAGGCTAATGTGGGGGCCATTATATAGTTTGGGGGCTAATGTGGGGTACCATTAAACAGTTTGAGATCTAATGTAGGGGACATTACAAAGTGAGGGGATTATTCGGTGGGGCCCTTATACAGTGGGAGTGGCTCTCATATTATGGTGGGCACTTCATGCATTGTGGGTGACATCTGTGGGGAGTTTTCATAAAGTTTAGGGGCCATTGCACAATATGGGAGCCAATTTGAGGACGTTATACAGTTTGTGGCCTACCGTGGGGCAATCATACAGTGTGGAAACTACTGTGGGGGGCATTAGGCTGTCTGAGGGCTACTGTGGGGGTCATTATGCTGTGTTTTGGGTGAGCAGTTGGCACATTATAGTGTATTCAAGAAAAGGAGGGGCTATTATGCTGTGTATAGAGGAGCTGTAGGCCATTATACTGTATGTATGGGAACTGTTGGCTCATCGTACTGTGCAAAGAGGACCTGTGGGCCCATGATACTGTGTGTAGGGAAGCTGTGAGGGCATTATATTGTGTACAGAGAAACTGTTGGCCCATTATACTGTGTATAGAGGAGCTTTTGGTTTATCATGCTTTTTGTAGGAGAGCTGTAGGTCCATTATACTGAGTTTAGGAAAGCTGTTGGTGCAATATACTGTGCATAAGGGAGCTGTTGGCCCATTATACTGTGTATAGTACAACTGTAGGTGCATTATACTATGTATGGGTGAGCTGTCGGACCACCATACTGTGTATTGGGGTCTTAGAGGACATTATTAACATCTTATTGTTATAGGGCATTCAGGTTGTTGTGGTAGTCAAAGGTGCACAGGGAGCATCATTATTTTCTAGAGGCAAAATGTGGACACTATGTTTTAGGGCATTTTTGATAGGGCATTAATATTTTATATTTTGAAGGGTCCAATGGCAATTTTACTATCTAGAGGGCACAAAATAGGAATTATTGCTATGTAAGAGGCACAGTGGTGGAAATTATTATATGGGGCAGTAAGAGGAGCACTGTTCTTGTACCAAACAGCAGGTGCCGAAATAGGGACACATATGGCAACAGCGGCACAGCATTGGGTTGAGTAGTTTGTGCAGGTTGGGAACAGATGAGGACAGTGCTGGAAATGTGAGAAGTCAAATATGTCTTTGTTGTAATCTCTGTAAACGATTTGTGCCTGGAAAAAGTCCTTTAATCAGCCTGGGCCAGATAGAAAAGATAAGAAAAGTGAAAGACTCCATCAGAATGACTATTAGCTATAAATAACAGTACCGTAATCACTTGTATGTTCTGCAGGACTGGTATATTCCACTATATGGTCACCGTATAGCAGTAATACCAATCTTGGTCTTAGTATAGAGTTTTATTTTCAGTAACAGCATGGTCATCTGCTGAGATTCCTCTGTACCCACAATTAGGGTTTGACACTGTATTTGTAATCAGGGTTAATGGTTAGGGGCATACTGAGATGTATCGCCCCTATGAGAACTATAAATTACAATAAAGTTGTCATTGCTTTTATTTGTTGCAGACCATTGTATATACTGTAGATAGTATTTATTCGTACTGCTTAATTAATGTTGTCTTGCTCTGTGTGAAAGAAGCTCAGACTCAGATTGACTTTTGATAAGAGGCTAACCCATGCATTGCAATGTTTTCTAGGAACTGACAGTGATTCTATACTCTAAAGTTCTTAAGTGATGTGACATCCATTCCAGCAATTTTATGTTAATCTATGGAAATGTATTTTATGCAGTTGAGATTTCAATAGACAGGATGTTAGTAACAAAATCACTAGTGACAATAATCTCTTATTTATCTAAAACCTGTAGAGATGGAATTACATAGGTTGTCTTTGTGTTGATGTCAAGCTTTAAATCAAGCTGCTGTAAACATGTAGCTTTTACTCCAAGTATAACTTTATGGACTGTATGAGATTTGTATAATAGAATAGACCATAGCAGAGAAGTCAAACCCCCATTGCCTCACTGCATGCACATTTATGGACAGTTTGTGATAGCCTTTTTAAGGAAGACACAAAATTACTGTTTTAATGCATGTCAGCATATTGCGAAAGCCTTTCTCCTCTCTTCCTTTTATAAATATACAGTAGGTCACTATAAATAGCACCTGTGTTCTGGTGTATACAGAGGAGTAGAAGGAAATATAATTCGATTGTCTCCTTTTCAGTTTTACAATTGACCTTCACCATAAAAAATGTAATGCCTACCATAATATGTGCAAATCTATGTAACGGGCTTTCTACCCACACGTACAATTTAATGTTTTTTTGGGTTTTGAAGAATTTTTGAATCCTCTTTAAAGCAGATTCCATTATATATTTAGGGCAACAGCTGCATATGAAGTCATAATACAAGTGTGAACATAGACATAATTTACACTAATTATTCCATAGCACTAATTATTATTATTAATATTTATTTCTATAGCACCATTGATTCCATGGTGCTGTACATGAGAAGGGGTTACATACAAATTACAGGTATCACTTACAGTAAACAAACTAACAATGACAGACTGATACAGAGGGGAGAGGACCCTGCCCTTTCGGGCTTACATTCTACAGGATTGTGAGGCAGGAGACAGTAGGTCGGGGGGTTGCAGCAGTTCCGGTGTTGGTTGAGGCAATAACTCCGGTAGTGGTGAGGAGGCAGCAGGGTCATTGCAGGCTGTAGGCTTTCCTGAAGAGATGGGTTTTCAGGTTCTGTCTGAAGGATCTGAATGAGTTTGATAGTCGGATGTGTTGGGGCAAAGAATTCCAGAGGATGGGGGATATTCGGGAGAAGTCTTGGAGGCGGTTGGGTGAGGAGCGAATAAGTGTGGAGGAGAGAAGGATGTCTTGGGAGGATCGGAGATTACGTGAGGGAAGATATCGGGAGATTAGTTCAGAGATATATGGAGGAGACAGATTATAGATGGCCTTGTAGGTCAGTATTAGTAATTTGAACTGGATACGCTGAGGGAATGGGAGCCAGTGAAGAGATTTGCAGAGGGGAGAAGCGGAGGAGTAGCGAGGAGAGAGGTGAATTAGTCGTGCAGCAGAGTTAAGGATGGACTGGAGAGGTGCGAGGGTGTTAGCAGGGAGGCCAGAGAAAAGGGTGTTGCAGTAGTCGAGGCGGGAGATGATGAGGGCATGCACAATCATTTTAGTAGATTGAGGGTTGAGGAAAGGACGGATTCTTGAAATATTTTTGAGCTGAAGGCGACAGGAGGTAGAAAGAGCTTGGATGTGCGGTTTGAAGGACAGGGCAGAGTCAAGGGTTACTCCGAGGCAGCGGACTTCTGGTACGGGGGAAAGCGTGATGTCGTTAATTGTGGTAGATAGGTCAGGTAAGGAAGATCTGTGGGATGGGGGAAAGATTATGAGTTCAGATTTGTCCACATTGAGTTTGAGGAAGCGGGAGGAGAAGAAGGAGGATATGGCTGATAGACACTCCGGGATTCTGGATAGCAGAGAAGTGATGTCTGGGCCAGAGAGGTAGATCTGAGTGTCATCAGCGTAAAGGTGGTACTGGAATCCGTGGGACTTTATGAGTTGCCCCAGGCCAAGTGTATAGATTGAGAAGAGTAGGGGTCCTAGAACAGAGCCTTGGGGAACTCCAACAGAGAGAGGGTGGGACGAGGAGGTAGTGTGGGAGTGGGAGACGCTGAATGTGCGGTTGGAAAGGTATGAGGAGATCCAAGATAGGGCGAGGTCTTTGACGCCAAAGGAGGAAAGAATCTGTAGTAGAAGGCAGTGGTCAACTGTGTCAAAAGCAGAGGACAGGTCAAGAAGCAGGAGTATAGAGTATTGTCCGTTTGCTTTGGCTGTAAGTAGGTCATTAGTAATTTTGGTCAGGGCTGTCTCAGTGGAGTGATGGGGGCGGAAACCAGATTGTAGAGTGTCAAAGAGCAAGTTAGAAGAGAAGTGGTAGGAAAGCTCAGCGTGGACATGCAGCTCCAGGAGTTTGGAAGCGAATGGGAGCAGCGATATTGGGCGATAGCTGGACATAGCGGTTGGGTCGAGGGTTGGCTTTTTAAGGATAGGCGTGATTGTGGCATGCTTGAAAGCAGAAGGGAAGGTACCGGAAGTTAGTGATAGGTTGAAGAGGTGGGTTAGGGATGGAATAATAGTGGTGGTGAGGTTGGGGAGGAGGTGGGTTGGGATGGGGTCAAGTGCACATGTTGTGAGGTGCGATTTGGAGAGAAGACAATTAAGCTCCCCTTCAGTTATATTGGAGTGTAGTGTACCAACAATATTATGTTTATTAGGGCATTATGATGGGTCAGTTGTTAGGACTTCAGTACTAATCCCACCAAGGACAACATCTGCAAGTAGTTTTTTTGTTCTACCCATGTTTGCTTGCGATTCCTTTGAGATTTCTGGTTTCTTCCCACACTCCATAGAATACTGATAGGAAATTGAGATTGTGAGCCCCAATGGGGACAGTGATGATATCTACAAAGTGTTGTGGGATATGATGGTGCTTTGAAAGCAAGTAAAGTAAATAAGTAAATTAGCATATTATAAATACAGTTTATATATTCTTATTTCTTCCAGTACGTTAGTTGTAATTTGAACCAATGTCATACGGTAACATTTACTACACATATATCAAATATACTATTTGTAAACTTATAAACTAAAAGTCCCTGCAAAAGCATTAAGGGAACTAAACTTGGCAAACCTCTGACTCACAAATAGTCATCCTACAGTCATGGCCAAAAGTTTTGAGAATGACACAAATATTATATTTTCACATGATCTGCTGCCCTCTAGTTTTTATGTGTGTTTGACAGATGTTTTTATCACAGACAGAAATATAAATTGCAAACATAAGAGTAACAAAAGCTTATATTGACAGTTAGAATGAGTTAATGCAGCAAGTCAATATTTGCAGTGTTGACCCTTCTTCTTCAGGACCTCTGCAATTCTCCCTGGCATGCTCTCAATCAACTTCTGGACCAAATCCTAACTGATAGCAGTCCATTCTTGCACAATCAATGCTTTCATTTTTTTCAGAATTTTTAGGTTTTTGTTTGTCCACCCGTCTCTTGATGATTGACCACAAGTTCTCAATGGGATTAAGATCTGGGGAGTTTCCAGGCCATGGACCCAAAATCTCTATGTTTTGTTCCCTGAGCCATTTAGTTATCACCTTTGCTTTATGGCAGGGTGCTCCATCATGATGGAAAAGGCATTGTTGATCGCAAAACTGCTCTTGGATGGATGGGAGAAGTTGCTCTTGGAGGACATTCTGGTACCATTCTTTATTCATGGCTGTGTTTTTAGGCAAGACTGTGAGAGAGCCGATTCCTTGACTGAGAAGCAACCCCACACATGAATGGTTTCAGGATGCTTAACAGTTGGCATGAGACAAGACTGGTGGTAGCGCTCACCTTGTCTTCTCCGATTGAGGAGTTTTCCTGATGTCCCAAACAATCGAAAAGGGGATTTATCAGAGAAAATAACTTTACCCCTGTCCTCAGCAGTGCACTGCCTGTACCTTTTGCAGAATATCAGTCTGTCCATGAAGTTTTTTCTGGAAAGAAGTGGCTTCTTTGCTGCCCTCCTTGAGACCAGGCCTTGCTCCAAGAGTCTCCGCCTCACAGTGCTTGCAGATGCACTCACACCTGCCTGCTGCCATTCCTGAGCAAGCTCTGCACTGCTGGTAGCCCGAACCCACAGCTGAAACTCTTTTAAGAGACTGTCCTGGCGCTTGCTGGTCTTTCTTGGGCGCCCTGGAGCCTTTTGGCAACAATGGAACCTCTCTCCTTGAAGTTCTTGATGATGCGATAGATTGTTGACTGAGGTGCAATCTTTCTACCTGTGATACTCTTCCCTGTTGGGCCATTTTTGTGCATTGCAATGATGACTGCACGTGTTTCTTTAGAGATAACCATGGTTAACAGAAGAGAAACAATGATGCCAAGCACCAGCCTCATTTTCAAGTTCATTTTCTAGCCAAATATTGACTTTGCAAGTAATTGCTGTTAAGCTGATCACTCTTTATAACATTCTGGAGTATATGCAAATTGCCATTAGAAAAAGTGAAGCAGTAGACTTTGTAAAAATTAATATTTGTGTCATTCTCAAAACTTTTGTCCATGACTGTACAGTGTTCAGAAGAGGAAAACCTCCTGTGGAGGAAACCTCTAGGGAACCATGACTGAAGGATTACCCTTCCCTTGGGCTTTGTAGGTTGATACCAATGTTAACTCTCTATAGTCATGATAAAATTGGACCTGGTAAAAGATATACAATAGAAAATTCAAAACAAAAAATACAATAAAGCATTCATCATTATACAAGTAATAATTAAAATGCTTTAGGACCGTGATTATAACAGGGCAGTGGGCGGGTGATGTCTTTCTCCATTTCATCTGGTTAAAGAAAGAGGTAGAAAGACAAATTTTCCTTCTCTATATAAACCCCACCCCCTCACAACGAGAGACCAGCCCCATCATCCTCACAAAAAGAGGCAGTTACCTCACCTAAATAAGCCCCACCCTCCTCACAGTGATACATCAGGCTCAAACATATCCTTCAGTCTTAAAGCAACATCACTGTTGCTAAATTCTACACCACTACAGACACAAAAATGCAGGAATTTAAAGATCCGCCCTTCCCAAAGTCATGCCCTGGTGGTTTATTTACTTGAATTCCATAAGAGCTATTTTCTTTAGCAAAAATAAAAAGTTTAGAAATATCCTAGGCAGCAGCATCAATTACAATATACATGACATGATGTACTAGATGGTTTATCTGTCAGTGCAAACATTGATGCACACCAGCAAACAAAGCTGCACCATCGGAACATCCAGGTACAGTTGTTTTTCAAGCTGATACCATGAGCTCCAATACCATAGATTTCTACAAATTGGACAAATGGCAAGAACTGGCCCATTTTGCTGTTAGCAAACAATTATGACCATCCTCAGTGTAACTTAAGAAGGGTGCTCAGCATTGGCTGTGGATTTTTTATACCAAAGAGGACTAAGTCATCCATTATAAATTTGAAAAAACTAATATTTGTCAAAATGAATCAGGCATGGAACATTGCAGATTTCATGCACCATTGGCTGATGCCAATGATTTCATAGATTGCACAACTTGTGTATTTGCCTGTCTATTGAATGTCACCTGCACCAGTCTGCTGCCAACAGGGCAAATGGACCACACTATTACAGACATCTCCTCCCTGTTCATCATTTCATGCTTATCATAGTACTACTGCTGCTGGGGTTAATATTGCTGGCTTTAAATGTTTAAACATTTTATGGTTTTCAGCTTGCTATCTCTGTACTATGCTATCCAGGGGTGCCACTGCTGGCCCTAAACTTGCAAGTATCTCATTGCCTGCCCGATTGGAAACTTCTACTGGGCTAATCATGACACAGCATTTTAAGAGGCTTTGTGACAACAAGCCAGAACTATTTCTTGTTCAAAATAGTGCCACTGTTTCATCACCAGAAATAAGGGAAAAAGTTTTGGACAGTTTATAAAAAGCTATTGTAATTGCCTAATGAGTTTTTTAATAGCACACCAGCTGCAGGGATAACTTTTTCACTTCTGTTTGAAAGGTCATTAGTACTTCAAATTCAAAACAGTACAGCACACCTGTTTTGGCTACCTATTAAAGAAATCATTTATTGGATAGCTCATAAAATGTTACCTCTTCTTCATTTAGCAAAGAGCAAAACTCTTTATACCCCCAAACAGGGATGATTGTTATACCCAGCCTTGGAGAAATGCTACTGCTTCTTCTTTTTGCACCACCTGTCTATAAACAAAAGAAATGCATGCATCCGCCCCCCAAAAGTGATAATTTTTAGACCTATTATACAATTTAAGCAGCCTGTAAAGTTTGATACCAAAGTGTGCTGTTAATTATTTTGTTGGCTACATCTGTTTTCCCCTAGCCAGATGGAAGTATTTGGACATTAAAATGGCTGTGTTTCCATTTCAAAGCTCAAAACATGTTCAATTGACAATAGGGGGAATTCACATTGTTCAACATATATTTCGCATTCAATTACAGGTTCTTTAACTATGTGAGTCATGCAAATTGTTTTCCCACAAATTAAATATTTGGGGAAATTCTGTGAAGTAGGTGAATTTGAATGTCAACAGATCCACTCATCACTTCTTATAATCTCTCAAAGATGAGCAAATAAAATTGTTTTTGTTTGTATAAATTCCACAAGATGAATATGAGTAAATTGCAATTCGATTCCGGTGAATCACTAAAAAATAACAGTGATAAGGTGTGGTTGGCAACTGTCCTCCTGCATTTGAATAACAATTGCACATTTTTGCTTTTGTAAGTCTTTAATATACAAGAAAGTAGCAAGTCATCAGAATATTTTTTGCAGAAAAAAAATCTGTAACAAATGTCAGTCAGAGACAATTTGCTTGCAAGTAATAGGTGATTATATTGAGTTTTTGTATTTATTGTGCAATTCTTTTTGTGAACTGAAGAATAATTACTTTGAAAAATAAAAAATAAAATTCTTTAAAATCCAAACATTTCACTGTGTTTGTTCTAGTAGTAAAATTTAACAATCATGCATGGCCCACTTAAATTGCAGTCTGCATATTTTTCTTTCTGTATGGATACCTATATAGCATTAAATTTATATATTGTGCTGCTCAAAAAGTATGTTAAAAGTTGAAATGGCAATGGTAATGAAAAGTGTTGTGTAAAAGTAAAAAAATACCATGGCTCCAACCATCTGTCTTCAAAAAATATTTAGTTAAGCTGGAGTAGGGGTTCAT
The DNA here is from genome assembly GCA_033576555.1 of Oophaga sylvatica. Classification (NCBI taxonomy): domain Eukaryota; kingdom Metazoa; phylum Chordata; class Amphibia; order Anura; family Dendrobatidae; genus Oophaga; species Oophaga sylvatica. Next base: position 479,557,988 of record JARQOD010000003.1, on the reverse strand, counting down.
TATGTAACATATATATATGGCACATCATTTATCTCAGTCTCAGAAGTATGATGATACTTCTAGCCTTACCATTGTCAGTTTGAATCAGTGTTCTGCAGAAAATAATCTGCTTAATCATTACAGAATTAAGAAGGATAATTTTTCGACTTTTAAATTTTAAAATCTTGAAAAGTCTTAAGGGTATGCCACACTAAACAACATCGCTAACGGGATCGCTAAAAAACGTCACTATTTAGCGATCCCGTTAGCGATGTTGTTGTGTGCCTCATCTACCAGCGACGTGGCCCCTGCTGAGATCCTGCTGTGATCTCGCTCGTCGTTCTCATCATTCCAGACCCTATTTTTATCGTCGGCGCCCCGCTGGTAAGTATATATCGCTGAGTGTAGCACCTTTTGTTAGCGATTTAGCGGTACTTTTGTACCGCTAAAGTCGTTAAGGAGATCGCTAACCGCGATAGCGTCCTTAACGACATCGCTAAAATAGGCTGCTACTAGCGATATAGAAACAATCCCGCTAGCGATCGCATTAGTATGCGTCGTTATCGTGATCGCTAGCGGGATTGTTTAGTGTGGCAGTACCTTAACAGTAAGCTGTCTTAATAAATAGGCTCATGGTTACCAATGGCCAGGTTATGATCCATTTTTATGGTGAGATCGCTTTTACTTTAATAAGGCTGTGTTTGAGATACAGTGCTAGAATGAAAAGGCTTGAGAAAAGCTGTTTTCAGTCCATGAAGACCACAGTTGCACATGTCTTTTCAGGGAAATTCAACTAACCTGGCAAATATGAATTTCAAAAGATTTGATCATTTTAGTTTTTGCCTCTTTTTTACATAAATGAAAACTTATCTTGGTTGAACTATAGGTTTGACTCAATGGACTATTTTCTTTTTTCAATTTTATTAATGAAAACAACTAAAAGACACATTCTTCATTTGCATGGTTTATTAACTTGCTACATGCAGGCAAGGTTAACATATTTTAGTCAAAGTGAAACATTCTTTAAGTTATATTATTTTTAACCATCCCAACTCCATTCTACCTGCAAACCAAGTAATGAAATTAAATGTATGAAGATGATTTTTAAAATATTTGGTTGCTACTTTAATATGTCATTAGTAACTCTTCAACTTTGATTAACCCCTTCACCCCCAAGGGTGGTTTGCACGTTAATGACCGGGCCAATTTTTACAATTCTGACCACTGTCTCTTTATGAGGTTATAACTCTGGAACGCTTCAACGGATCTTCGCGATTCTGAGATTGTTTTCTCGTGACATATTGTACTTCACGTTAGAAGTAAAATTTCTTCGATATACCTTGCGTTTATTTTTTAAAAAAACGCAAATATGGCGAAAATTTTTAAAATTTTGCAATTTTCAAACTTTGAATTTTTATTCCCTTAAAACAGAGAAATATGTCGCACAAAATAGTTAATAAATAACATTTCCCACATGTCTACTTTACATCAGCACAATTTTGGAACCAAAATTTTTTTTTGTTAGGAAGTTATAAGAGTTAAAAGTTGACCAGCGATTTCTCATTTTTACAACAAAATTTACAAAGCCATTTTTTTTAGGGACCACCTCTCATTTGAAGTCACTTTGAGGGGTCTATATGGCAGAAAATACCCAAAAGTGACACCATTCTAAAAACTGCACCCCTCAAGGTACTCAAAACCACATTCAAGAAGATTATTAACCCTTCAGGTGCTTCACAGGAACTAAAGCAACGTGGAAGGAAAAAATGAATATTTAACTTTTTAGCCACAAAAATGATCTTTTACAAACTTTTTTTTTATTTTCACAAGGGTAAAAGGAGAAAATGGGCAGATAAGGTTGTTATTCAATTTCTCATGAGTACGCCAATACCCAATATGTGGGGGAAAACCACTGTTTGGGCACACGGCAGAGCTCGTAAGGGAAGGAGCGCCGTTTGACTTTTTCAAACTAAAATTGGCTGGAATTGAGATTGGACGCCATGTCGTGTTTGGAGAGCCCCTGATGCGCCTAAACAGTGGAAACCCCCACAAGTGACACCATTTTGGAAACTAGACCCCCTAAGGTACTTATCTAGATCTGTTGTGAGCACTTTGAACTCCCAAGTGTTTCACAAAAGCTTATAATGCCTGGGTGTGAAAAAAAAAAAAAACAATTTTCCACAAAAATGATTTTGTAGTCCCAGATTTTTTAATTTTCCCAAGGAAATTGGACCCCAAAAGTTGTTGTCCAATTTGTCCTGAGTACGCTGATACCCCATATGTGGGGGGGGAACTGTTTGGGCGCACGGCAGAGCTGGAATGGAAGGAGATAACTTTTTGCAATCAATGGTTGATTGGTGGGTCCATGTTGCATTTGAGGCCCCTGATGGCCTAAACAGTGGAAACCCCCCACAAATGACCCCATTTTGGAAACTAGACCCCCTAAGGAACTTTTCTAGATCTTTGGTGAGCATTTGAACCCCCAAGTGCTTCACACAAGTTTATAAGAGAGCTAAAATTTAAAAATCCTATTTTTTTCCACAATAATGATCTTTTCACACCAATTTTTATTTTCCAAGGGTAACAAGATCCAAAAGTTATTGTGCAATTTGTCCTGATGCGCTGATACCCCATATGTTGGGTGTGAAACCACTGTTTGGGTGCATGGCAGAGTTTGGAAGGGAAGGAGCGCGTCTGACTTTTTACAAATCGCAGAATTGGCTGGACGCCATGTCGTGTTTGGAGAGCTCCTGATTGCCTAAACAGTGGAAACCCCCATAAATGACCCATTTTGGAAACTAGACCCCTCAAGGAACTTTCTAGATGTGGTTGAGAACTTTTAACCCCCAGTGTTCACTAAAGTTTATAACGTACAGCCGTAAAATAAAAAATCTTTTTTTTTTTTTACAAAAATGATTTTTTCGTCCCCAATATTTTATTTTTCCAAGGGTAACAGAAGAAATTGGAACCAAAAGTTTATTGTCCAATTTGTCCTGAGTACGCTGATACCCAATATGTGGGAGAAAACTACTGTATGGGGCACGTCAGGTTGGAAGGGAAGTAGTGCGTTTTGGATTGCAGACTTTGATGAATGGTCTGGGCGCCATGTCACTTTTGGAGAGCCCTGATGCTCCTATACAGTGGAAACCCCCAAAGTGACCCATTTTGGAAATAGACCCCACAAGGAACTTATCTAGATGTGTGTGAGCACTTTGAACCCCGAAGTGCTTCACAGAAGTTTATAACGTACAGCCGTAAAAATAAAAAATCTTTTTTTTTTTACAAAAATGATTTTTTCGTCCCCAATATTTTATTTTCACAAGGGTAACAGAAGAAATTGGAACCCAAAAGTTGTTGTCCAATTTGTCCTGAGTACGCTGATACCCAATATGTGGGAGAAAACTACTGTATGGGCGCACGTCAGGGCTCGGAAGGGAAGTAGTGACGTTTTGGATTGCAGACTTTGATGGAATGGTCTGGGGGCGTCATGTCGCTTTTGGAGAGCCCTGATGCGCCTAAACAATGGAAATCCCCAACAAGTGACCCCATTTTGGAAAATAGACCCCACAAGGAACTTATCTAGATGTGTGGTGAGCGCTATGAAGCCCCAAGTGCTTCACAGAAGTTTTAATGTACAGCCGTAAAAAAAAAAAAATATTTTTTTTTGTACAAAAATGATATTTTCGCCCCCAGTTTTTTATTTTCCCAAGGGTAGCAGAAGAAATAGGACAAATTGCACAATAACTCTTGGGGTCCAGAGTACGCTGATACCCCATATGTGGGGATAAACTACTGTTTGGACGCATGGCAGAGCTGAGAAGTGAAGGAGCACCGTTTGACTTTTTCAACGCAGAATTGGCTGGAATTGAGATCAGACGCCATGTCACATTTGGAGAGCCCCTGATGTGCCTAAACAGCGGAAACCCCCCAATTCTAACTCCAACCCTAACCCCAACACACCCCTAACCCTAGTCCCAACCCTAACCACAAACCTAACCCTAACACACCCTAATCCCAACCCTAACCCTAATCCTAACTTTAGCGCCAACCCTAACCCTAACTTTAGCCGCAATAACCCTAACCCTAACCCTAACCCTAACGGGAAAATGGAAATAAATACTTTTTTTTAATTTTATTATTTTTCCCTTACTAAGGGGTTGATAAAGGGGGTTTGATTTACTATTTATAGCGGGTTTTTATGATTGGCAGCTGTCACGCTAAAAGACGCTTTTTTATGCAAAAATAGTTTTTGCATCATCACATTTTGAGAGCTATAATTTTTGCATATTTTGGCCCACAGAGTCATGTGAGGTCTTATTTTTTGCGGACGAGTTGATGTTTTTATTGGTACCATTTTTGAGCACGTGACATTTTTTGATCGCTTTTTATTTCGATTTTTGGGAGGTTAGAATGAACAAAAATCAGCAATTCATGAATTTCTTTTGGGGAGGCGTTTATACCGTTCCGCGTGTGGTAAAATTGATAAAGCAGTTTTATTCTTCGGGTCAGTACGATTATGGCGATACCTCATTTATATCATTTTTTCATGTTTTGGCGCTTTTATAGAATAAAAACAATTTTATATAAAAAATAATTATTTTTGCATCGCTTTATTCTGCGAGCTATAACTTTTTTATTTTTTCGCTGATGATGCTTTATGATGGCTCGTTTTTTGCGGGACAAGATGACGTTTTCAGCGGTACCATGTTTTTTTATATCGGTCTTTTTGATCGCGCGTTATTCCACTTTTTGTTCGGCGGTATGATGATAAAGCATTGATTTTTTGCTTCGTTTTTTTTTTTTTTTTAAGGGGTTCACTAAAGGGGTTAACTAGTGGGACAATTTTATAGGGGGGGTCGTTACGGACGCGGCGATACCAAATATGTGTACTTTTATTGTTTTTTTTTTTTATTTACAGGAAGAAGTGAATTTATTGGGGAATATTTTTTTTTTTTTTATCTATTTTGGATTTTTTTTTTACACATGTTTATTTTTACTTTTTTAACTATTTTACTTTGTCCCAGGGTGGGACATCACAGTATTTTATCAGATCGCTGGTGTGACAGTGTGCACAGCACTCTGTCACACCAGCGATCGCACAGGCATAGATGCAGGCTTCTCAGTGCCTGCTCTCGGCAGGCACTGAGGTAGCCGCCTCCCTCCAGGACCCCGGCGCCATCTTGGATCCGGGTCCTGGGAGGGAGGAAGCCCTCAGAACAGCGCTGCTCTGAGGGTCTCAGGGGGGCGCGCAGGGAGCCCCCACCTGCGCGATCCTCCCCTGTGCCCCCAGTACACCGCGATCATGTTTGATCGCGGTGTGCAAGGGGTTAATGTGCCGGGAGCGGTCCGTGACCGCTCCTGACACACAGTCATGGGTGTCAGCTGTGATAATCAGCTGACACCCGGCGGCGATTAGCTGCGCTCCCCTCAGGAACGCAGCTGATCGCCTATGACGTACTATCCCGTCCCCGGTCATACGGGCCCAGGTACCATGGACGGGATAGTACGTCCGATGGCAGTAAGGGGTTAAAGAATGTTGGAATAATTATTGCATAACCAAAATAGAATTGAACAACAGTAGAATGTCCATCATTCAAACATTTAAGCAAAGTACACAAAGATAATACTATTTGTAAAAATGAGTTTTTCCGGGAAAAAATAGGATTGTGAAAAGTGTTTACAAAAAGTGGCATGACTGTTGGTCTAGAAATATGATTCTTACCTTATAATATATTGTAAGTGTACAAGGTCTGGAAACAGGTGCTTTGTGTTTTCTGAAATAATACTTATAAAATCCATTATTGGAACCATTTATCTGTGCTGCTAAAAAGGACAGTGTTTACCCTGGATACTTGAAAAATATATCCACTAGCAGATTATTGAACCTTTTATAACATTCTTTAGAAAAGAACTAGGTGGTTATATAGAAAATTCTGCTTTCACCTAGTTTAAAATGTTATTACAGAACATATTGGATGAGCTGCAAAATGAACAATGTTTTTCCAGTCTACCTTGAATTACATGTTATTCTAGTGTCAGCCAGCTGTTAGCACATGATGTTCTTATTTTTTGCACCATAGAGATTTACCTAATATAAAGTGATTAGAGAAGGGTGTAGAGACTTATTTGTAGCTCAAAAAGATCATCACCAAATGGATACTTGTGGATTGCATCAATCATAAAATATTGCCAGCTATACAAAGGCACAATCACAACATTGGATAGTACAAAACAATGCTAGGATAAAACAAGTCTATCATGTTGACATCACACAAATCTTGATTTAAAGGAGAACATTGATCACATTTTAACCTACGTTCCCATGATGAGCTTTTGTTGAGCTTTTGATATTGCAGAATTTCTGTACTATTTCTGCACCAATTATTTAAACTTGGTAACTTGTTTTTTTAATTGAGTTTTTGTGTGCATTTTTTAACATACGTTTTTATCTCATTTTTGAAGCTGCAATTTTTGCATGTTTGATAGTTAATAAGGTTGAAGGAAGACTTTAAGTCCATCTAGTTCAACCCATATCCTATCCTAACCTGCCCTAACATGTTGATCCAGAGGAAAACAAAAAAAACCCAAGTGGCAAACATTAAGCTTTACATTGGGGAAAAAAATTCCTTCCCGACTCCACATACGCCAATCAGACTAGCTCCCTGGATCAACGCTGTATCTAGGAAACTAGTGAATATAGCCTGTAATATTATACTTTTCAAGAAAGGCATCCAGTCCCTTCTTAAATTTTAGTAAGGAATCACTCATTACAACATTAGACGGCAGAGAGTTCCATAGTCTCACTGCTCTTACAGTAAAGAATCTGCGTCTGTGATAATGGCTAAACCTTCTTTCCTCCAGACGTAGAGGATGCCCCTTGTCCCCGTCACAGGTCTAAGAGTAAAAAGATCATTAGAAAGGTCTTTGTACTGTCCCCTCATATATTTATACATTGTAATAAGATCATCCATAAGCCTTCGTTTTTCCAAACTAAATAACCCCAAGTGTAATAACCTGTCTTGGTATTGCAGACCCCCAGTTCTCTAATAACCTTGGTCACTCTTCTCTGTACCCGCTCCAGTTCAGCTATGTCTTTCTTATACACCGGAGACCAGAACTGCACACAGTATTATAAGTGTGGTCGCACCAGTGACTTGTATAAGGTAAAATTATGTTCGCCTCATGAGCATCTATGCCTCTTTTAATGCATCCCATTATTTTATTTGCCTTGGCAGCAGCTGCCTGACATTGGCCACTAAATGTGAGTTTGTCGTCCACCCATATACCCAGGTCTTTTTCAGTGACAGTTTTGCCCAGTGTTTTACAATTAAGCACATAATTATACATCTTATTTGTTCTACCCAAGTGCATGACCTTACATTTTTCCCCATTAAAGCTCATTTGCCATTTATCAGCCCAAGCTTCTAGTATACATAAATCCTCCTGTAATATAAAATTATCCTCCTCTGTATTTATTACCCTGCAGAGTTTAGTGTCATCTGCAAATATTGAAATACTACTCTGTATGCCCCTACAAGGTCATTAATAAATATGTTAAAGAGAAGCGGCCCCAATACTGACCCCTGTGGTACCCCATTTCTAACCGTGACCCAGTCCGAGTGTGCTCCATTAATAACCACCCTTTGTTTTCTATCCATGAGCCAGTTCTTAACCCACTTACACATGTTTTCCCCTATCCCCATTGTTCTCATTTTATGTATCAACCTTTTGTGTGGCACTGTATCAAACGCTTTTGAGAAGTCCATGAACACCACGTCCACTGCATTCCCTTGGTCCAGTCCTGAACTTACCCCTTCATAAAGCTTATCAGATTAGTCTGACAAGAACGGTCCCTCGTAAACCCATGCTGATACTGTGTCATGAGGTTATTCAGCCTCAGATACTCCAATATAGTATCCCTTAAAAAACCCTCCAGGATTTTACCCACAGTAGATGTTAAGCTCACTGGCCTATAATTTCCAGGTTCAGTTTTTGCCCCTTTTTGAATATTGGCACCACATTTGCTATACGCCAGTACTGTGGTACAGACCCCGTTATTATGGAATATTTAAAGATTAAAAATAATGGTCTATCTATAACTGTACTTAATTCCTGCAGTACTCGGGGGTGTATCCATCCAGGCCCGGGGATTTGTCAATTTTAGTGATTTTTGATGCCGCCGTACTTCCTGATGGGTTAAGCAGGTGACATTTAATGGAGATATTTTTTTATCACTGATCATGTTATCTGTCATGGGATTTTCTTGTGTAAATACAGTTGAAAAAAAGTCATTTAGCATATTGGCTTTTTCCTCATCCTCATCCACCATTTCACCAGACTATTTTTAAGGGGAACAACACTATCATTATTTAGTTTCTTGCTATTTATGTAGTTAATGAATATTTTGGGATTATTTTTACTTTCTCTGGCAATGAGTCTCTCTGCCTCAATCTTTGCTGTCTTGATTTGCTTTTTACAGAATTTATTCAGTCTTCTGTATTTATTTAATAACTCATCACTACCTACTTGCTTTAATTCCCTAAACGCTTTCTTTTTGTCCCTTATTGAGCCCCTTACAGCTCTATTTAGCCATAGTGGTTTCCTCCTAATTCTAGCATGTTTATTCCCATAGGGTATATACTGTGCACAGGTCCTATTCAGGATGCTAATAAACGTCTCCCATTTTCTTTGTGTATTTTTATGTCTCAGGATATTGTCCAGTTTATTGCACCAAGATCATCTCTCATCCGTTGGAAATTTGCCTTCCTGAAGTTTAGTGTCCTTGTAACCCCTCGACTACACATCTTATTAAAGGATACATGAAAACTTATTATTTTGTGATCACTATTACCCAAGTGACCCCCAACCCTTATATTTGATATGCGGTCTGGCCTGTTGGATAATATTAGGTCTAGCAGTGCCCCCCCTCTTGTTGGGTCCTGAACTAGTTGTGAAAGGTAATTGTCTCTCATAGTTGCCAAAAACTTATTAACTTTTTCTGGAACTACAGGTTTCTGTTCCCCAATGTATTTCAGGGTAGTTGAAGTCCCCCATAGTAATGACTTCTCCTTGAGTTGCTGCTTCATCTATTTGCTTTACGAGGATATTCTCTGTTGCTTCCATTATTTTAGGAGACTTATAACAAACCCCTATCAGTAATTTATTATTTTTCCCCCCTCCCTAATCTCCACCCACAGAGACTCTACATTTTCATTAGATTCACAGATATCACGCAGGATGGGTTTTAAGGATGATTTTACATATAAACACACACCCCCACCTCGCTTATTTTTACGGTCATTCCTAAACAGACTATAGTCCAGTAAATTAACCGCCCAGTCGTGGCTCTCATCCAGCCAAGTCTCAGATATCCCCACCATGTCATAATTATGTTCCAACAAAATTAATTCTAATTCCGCCATTTTGTTGGTGAGGCTTCTGGCATTAGTATACATGCACTTTATGTATCTCTCTGAACCTCTATTCTTTCTTAGATTATTAACTGTTCTAACCCCACCCCCCATGCCAGCCCCACCCCCAATTTCATTATTTGTGTCCAGGTCTCTATCTGCACTGCCTTCCCCTCCTATAAAATGAATACCCTCCCCCAGTCCCTAGTTTAAAGACTCCTCCAACCTTCTAGCCATTTTCTCCCCCAGCACAGCTGCACCCTCCCCATTGAGGTGCAGCCCGTCCCTAGCTTAGAACCTGTAGCCAACTGAGAAGTCGGCCCAGTTATCCAGGAACCCAAACCCCTCCTTCCTACACCAATTCTTGAGACACTTATTAACCTCCCTAATCTCCCGTTGCCTCTCTGGTGTGGCACGTGGTACAGGCAGTATTTCAGAAAATGCCACGTTGGAGGTCCTTGCTTTAAGCTTGCAGCCTAATTCCCTGAAATTGTCTTTAAGGACCTTCCACCTACCTCTAACTTTGTCATTTGTGCCAATGTGTACCATGACCGCTGGGTCCTCATCAGCCCCTCCCAGTAATCTGTCAACCCGATCAGCGATGTGTCGGACTCGAGCGCCAGGTAGGCAGCACACTGTTCGACGATCCCTGTCTTTGTGACAGATTGCCCTATCTGTTCCCCTAATAATTGAGTCCCCCACTACCAGCACCTGTCTGGCCTTCCCTGCTCTCCTAATTCTCCCCTTACTGGAGCAGACACTCCCCTGGCTTTCAGAGGACATGCCTGGCTGCAGCAGTGCTACCCCTGTACTGACAACCCCCTCATCTGCCAATTTTGCAAACTTATTGGGTGTGCCAGATCAGGACTAGCCTCCCTGGTGCTCTTCCCTCTACCCCACTTTCTAACTGTCACCCAGCTTCCTACTTCAGTGTCCTGCAGCTCCACCCTAGCATCCCCCCCTCATTTATCCATTGAGCGTCTGCTCAGTGAGCAGAAGACTCCTTTCCATATTGTCTATGGATCTCAGTGTTGCCAGCTGCACATTTAGATCCAGGATTTGATGTGTCATGTTTTAATTAAAGCTGCTTTGTTTTAAAACTGTCCTGAAATTTTGCTTTGACAAAACTTTATTGACATACTTAGGTGTGGCTTACTTAGGATTTTCTACATTTCAGCAAGTGCGTTTTTTACCTGCGGAATTTCAGAGACAAATGCAAATCTATGGGAAAATTCCGCACAGAAAACTCAGCGAACCCGTAAGGGTGAGTTTCCACGGTCAGGAAACGCTGCGTGTTTGGCGCTGTGCGCTGGCGCAGCGCCAAACACGCAGCGTCCAGTTGTTACAGCATAGTGGAGGGGATTTCAAGAAATCCCGTCTCCACTATGCGTAACAACACGCAGGCGGGAGACCTGCATAAACGGACATGCGGCGTGTCTTTTCAGACCGCAGCATGTCCTAGCGTGTTAAGGCGACGGTGCGTCGCCGCAACAGAATTTCACACAGGGCTATGTAGCCCTGCGTTCTTTACGGAGGTGTTCCGGAGGTGTCCTGAACACCTCCGGAAAGAGAGCGCGACAGAAAGGGGGCGGGGCTTAGACGGAGCAGAATTTCCGCTCCGTCCAAAGTGCTGTGGTTCCGGACCGTGGAACCACAGCCTTAGAGATATTGACTTGCTGCAGATTTGAAACATGCACCACAGGTGAGTTTATGTGGTGTTAAAAAGAAGCCCAGTGGACATGAGATTTCTATAAATTCCATCCACTTTGCTGAACTGTAAAACAACGCTTTTTTGCAGCAACAAAAATATGCAGCGTCAAAGAATACACCAAAAGCTCATTATGGGAACATAACCTTAGACTTCCTAAAACCATACACTAAGACTTGCTGCACACAATCAAGTGGTGCAGGCTGAAAGCTGTTCAGCTGATAGCTATCCTCCCCAACCCTATACAGTCATGGCCAAAAGTTTTGAGAATGACACAAATATTATATTTTCACATGATCTGCTGCCCTCTGGTTTTTATGTGTGTTTGACAGATGTTTTTATCACAGAAGAAATATAATTGCAAACATATGAGTAACAAAAGCTTATATTACCTTGACACGCCAGAGCTGGTATGTCACTCTCCACAAGGAGAGACCTTACCCCTTAGACCTCAGTCCAGAGCCTCTCATCTAGCCAAATCAGATCTCTCCTACTTTGCACTGACGAGGACCAATAGTCCGAAACACCGTGTCTGCAAATGGAGATACTGATTTGGCTTTTATCCTAAGTCATATTGCAAGACTCGTTAAAGGGTTGATTGTGACTTGTAGGATCGCCACTTCCAATAGGTGGCGCTATAGAGTACAAGTCCTCTTTTTTTGTAGAGGCAATTTGCATATTAAATTTCCCAGAGGAGCATTGCACGGCAAATAAGCCTCCTTACCTTGACACGCCATAGCAGGTATGTCACTCTCCACAAGGAGAGACCTTACCCCTTAGACCTCAGTCCAGACCTCTCATCTAGCCAAATCAGATCTCTCCTACTTTGCACTGACGAGGACCAATAGTCCGAAACACCGTGTCTGCAAATGTAGATACCGATTTGGCTTTTATCCTAAGTCATATTGCAAGACTCGTTAAAGGGTTGATTGTGACTTGTAGGATCACCACTTCCAATACGTGGCGCTATAGAGTACAAGTCCTCTTTTTTTGTAGAGGCAATTTGCATATTAAATTTCCCAGAGGAGCATTGAACGGCGAATAAGCCTCCTTACCTTGACACGCCAGAGCTGGTATGTCACTCTCCACAAGGAGAGACCTTACCCCTTAGACCTCAGTCCAGAGCCTCTCATCTAGCCAAATCAGATCTCTCCTACTTTGCACTGACGAGGACCAATAGTCCGAAACACCATGTCTGCAAATGGAGATACTGATTTGGCTTTTATCCTAAGTCATATTGCAAGAATCGTTAAAGGGTTGATTGTGACTTGTAGGATCGCCACTTCCAATAGGTGGCGCTATAGAGTACAAGTCCTCTTTTTTTGTAGAGGCAATTTGCATATTAAATTTCCCAGAGGAGCATTGCACGGCGAATAAGCCTCCTTACCTTGACACGCCAGAGCTGGTATGTCACTCTCCACAAGGAGAGACCTTACCCCTTAGACCTCAGTCCAGAGCCTCTCATCTAGCCAAATCAGATCTCTCCTACTTTGCACTGACGAGGACCAATAGTCCGAAACACCGTGTCTGCAAATGTAGATACCGATTTGGCTTTTATCCTAAGTCATATTGCAAGACTCGTTAAAGGGTTGATTGTGACTTGTAGGATCACCACTTCCAATACGTGGCGCTATAGAGTACAAGTCCTCTTTTTTTGTAGAGGCAATTTGCATATTAAATTTCCCAGAGGAGCATTGAACGGCGAATAAGCCTCCTTACCTTGACACGCCAGAGCTGGTATGTCACTCTCCACAAGGAGAGACCTTACCCCTTAGACCTCAGTCCAGAGCCTCTCATCTAGCCAAATCAGATCTCTCCTACTTTGCACTGACGAGGACAAATAGTCCGAAACACCATGTCTGCAAATGGAGATACTGATTTGGCTTTTATCCTAAGTCATATTGCAAGAATCGTTAAAGGGTTGATTGTGACTTGTAGGATCGCCACTTCCAATAGGTGGCGCTATAGAGTACAAGTCCTCTTTTTTTGTAGAGGCAATTTGCATATTAAATTTCCCAGAGGAGCATTGCACGGCGAATAAGCCTCCTTACCTTGACACGCCAGAGCTGGTATGTCACTCTCCACAAGGAGAACCTTACCCCTTAGACCCCAGTCAGAGCCTCTCATCTAGCCAAATCAGATCTCTCCTACTTTGCATTGACGAGGACCAATAGTCCGAAACACCATGTCTGCAAATGGAGATACTGATTTGGCTTTTATCCTAAGTCATATTGCAAGACTCGTTAAAGGGTTGATTGTGACTTGTAGGATCGCCACTTCCAATAGGTGGCGCTATAGAGTACAAGTCCTCTTTTTTGTAGAGGCAATTTGCATATTAAATTTCCCAGAGGAGCATTGCACGGCGAATAAGCCTCCTTACCTTGACACGCCAGAGCTGGTATGTCACTCTCCACAAGGAGAGACCTTACCCCTTAGACCTCAGTCCAGAGCCTCTCATCTAGCCAAATCAGATCTCTCCTACTTTGCACTTACGAGGACCAATAGTCCGAAACACCGTGTCTGCAAATGGAGATACTGATTAGGCTTTTATCCTAAGTCATATTGCAAGACTCGTTAAAGGGTTGATTGTGACTTGTAGGATCGCCACTTCCAATAGGTGGCGCTATAGAGTACAAGTCCTCTTTTTTTGTGGAGGCAATTTGCATATTAAATTTCCCAGAGGAGCATTGCACGGCGAATAAGCCTCCTTACCTTGACACGCCAGAGCTGGTATGTCACTCTCCACAAGGAGAGACCTTACCCCTTAGACCTCAGTCCAGAGCCTCTCATCTAGCCAAATCAGATCTCTCCTACTTTGCACTGACGAGGACCAATAGTCCGAAACACCGTGTCTGCAAATGGAGATACTGATTTGGCTTTTATCCTAAGTCATATTGCAAGACTCGTTAAAGGGTTGATTGTGACTTGTAGGATTGCCACTTCCAATAGGTGGCGCTATAGAGTACAAGTCCTCTTTTTTTGTAGAGGCAATTTGCATATTAAAAGCTAATATTGACAGTTAGAATGAGTTAATGCAGCAAGTCAATATTTGCAGTGTTGACCCTTCTTCTTCAGGACCTCTGCAATTCTCCCTGGCATGCTCTCAATCAACTTCTGGACCAAATCCTGACTGATAGCAGTCCATTCTTGCACAATCAATGCTTTCATTTTGTCAGAATTTTTAGGTTTTTGTTTGTCCACCTGTCTCTTGATGATTGACCACAAGTTCTCAATGGGATTAAGATCTGGGGAGTTTCCAGGCCATGGACCCAAAATCTCTATGTTTTGTTCCCTGAGCCATTTAGTTATCACCTTTGCTTTATGGCAAGGTGCTCCATCATGCTGGAAAAGGCATTGTTGATCGCCAAACTGCTCTTAGAGGGTTGGGAGAAGTTGCTCTTGGAGGACATTCTGGTACCATTCTTTATTCATGGCTGTGTTTTAAGGCAAGACTGTGAGAGAGCCGATTCCCTTGGCTGAGAAGCAACCCCACACATGAATGGTTTCAGGATGCTTAACAGTTGGCATGAGACAAGACTGGTGGTAGCGCTCACCTTGTCTTCTCCGAATGAGGCGTTTTCCTGATGTCCCAAACAATCGAAAAGGGGATTCATCAGAGAAAATAACTTTACCCCAGTCCTCAGCAGTCCACTGCCTGTAACTTTTGCAGAATATCAGTCTGTCCATGATGTTTTTTTCTGGAGAGAAGTGGCTTCTTTGCTGCCCTCCTTGAGACCAGGCCTTGCTCCAAGAGTCTCCACGCTCACAGTGCGTGCAGATGCACTCACACCTGCCTGCTGCAATTCCTGAGCAAGCTCTGCACTGCTGGTAGCCCGATCCCACAGCTGAAACACTTTTAAGAGACGGTCCTGGCGCTTGCTGGTCTTTCTTGGGTGCCCTGGAGCCATTTTGGCAACAATGGAACCTCTCTCCTTAAAGTTCTTGATGATGCGATAGATTGTTGACTAAGGTGCAATCTTTCTAGCTGCGATACTCTTCCCTGTTAGGCCATTTTTGTGCATTGCAATGTTGACTGCACGTGTTTCTTTAGAGATAACCATGGTTAACAGAAGAGAAACAATGATGTCAAGCACCAGCCTCCTTTTAAAGTGTCCAGTGGTCTCATTCTTACTTAATCATGACAGATTGATCTCTAGCCATGTCCTCATCAACACCCACACCTGTGTTAATGGAGCAATCACTGAAAAGAGGTTAGCTGGTCCTTTTAAGGCAGGGCTGCAATGATGTTGAAATGTGTTTTGGGGATAAAGTTCATTTTCCAGCCAATATTGACTTTGCAAGTAATTGCTGTTAAGCTGATCACTCTTTATAACGTTCTGGAGTAAATGCAAATTGCCATTAGAAAAAGTGAAGCAGTAGACTTTGTAAAAATTAATATTTGTGTCATTCTCAAAACTTTTGGCCATGACTGTACACATGCATACTCACATGTTTTTTGGCGTCGTGGGCATGGACTCATTGCCATGGTGATGTTGGGCAATGACATACATCCTCCCTTCCATCATGCAATGTCGCGCGCCGGCTTGCTCCGTCATAGGGCGGGGCATAACATCGGGATGCATGCCGATTCGCTGATGGCTTCACACCTTCTCACATTTAAACCCTGTGCACATTCCTTTTAACAACGCCTCCTGGCGAAACCGAGGGTGGTGAAACGTGCGTCGAGGCTTCTGCACATCTCACAGGCACCCCTGCACATGACCGCAATTATGTGGCAAGGTAATTATATTACATCCTCACTTTGACTTGATATACTGTTAAACCTTGCTATGATTAGATTAGCTATCATTTAAACCCGGCCAGTTATATTTTGGAGCAATCATGCATTTGGATTGTAGATATTCCTGCCATATATTATATATGGTATATAATTACCATATTTGATAGCTAGTTTATTTTATTGTAGTGCTCATGATCTCTACTTTTGTTTGGTCTGGTGCAGGCATGCTTTGTGAGACGTGATTTTTCTGTCTGGTACTATATTTACCATCTTACATTTATGCCGGTATCTTTCAGCTGCTTTTTCTATTTACCTCGCATGAATACCCTTGTATTTTTTGTCTTTTATATATGTACAATAAAATTTATATTTGTTCAATACCCTCTCTATTTTTTGATATCTAAGTTATATATATAATCATTTTTTGATATGATTTTATGACTCTAGTGAGTCTTTTTGTATACCTGAGATCTGTTTTTTTTTGTTTATAATAGGAAGTTTGATGCTGGAATAAGATGGCAGCCAGTGAATATGTTACTTAATAATTACACTCACATACATATTCTTTAAACCCCTTTCACGACACTGGCAATTTCTGTTTTTTTGCTTTTTCCTCCCATTCTTCCAAGAGCCATAATTTTTTATTTTTCTGTCCACATAACCATTTGAGGACTTGTTTGGGAAACAAGTTGTACTTTTAATCACTCTATTCATTGTATCATGTGAAGCACTGGAAAGCGAGTAAAAAATCCAAACTCATTGAAATTGCAGAAAAATTGCAATTCCACAATTTTTGGGGAGCTTTTCATTTACCATGTTCAATATACATTAAAAATGACCTGGCAATATGATTCTCCAGGTCAATACAATTACGCAGATACCAACCATGTATAGTTTTTTTCATATTTAAGTGGTGAAAAAATATTTGCTTGTGCCACCATTTTTTGAGCCTGTAACATTTTAAATTTTCAGGATATGGAGCTGTTTGACAGGTTATTTTTTGCACCGTGAGTGGGCATTTTTATTCATACTATTTAGGGATATATTCAATGTTTTAATCACTTGTTGCATTTTATTCCATTGTTATAGCGGCCAAAAAAAATGTAATTTTGGTGTTTTGAATTTTTTCTCATTACGCCATTTTTCGATCTTATTAATTTATTTTACATTTTGATAGATTGTATGTGAACAAATGTCACAATTCCAAATATGTTAATTTTTTTAATTGTTTTATTTTAATTATGTAAAAGGGGGTGATTTGAATTTGTGTATTTTTTCCATTTTTCCATATTTTTTAAATATTTTTGTCACTTTTTAATGTATTTAATGTATCTAAATCCTTAGGTGATTTGAAGCTGTGGTCATCCAATCGCTTGTGATAAAGCTTGTGATATACATAGCAGTGCATCATCACAGCTATATACAGTTAGGTCCATATATATTTGAACAGAGACAACATTTATCTAATTTTGGTTCTAAATATCTGGATGCTGGCTGCCTCCAGGCTGATGTGCACTTCTCCCATTGGCCTTCCAGGTGCCACAATCAGATCTACCAGCCCATAAATTGTAGGCTTAGCCCAGTAGTGACATGTTTGTCCAAAGTTATAGGTTGGTGACCCAGAAGTGGCTTGTAGTGTAGAGCAGGGACCCATAGAGGGAGGTCACCTTGCCATGGTTGATGGACATACATGAATTGGCCAATTTATGCGCTAAGAACCTTCATTTTCATCTATTACTGTAAGTAAAAAAAAAAAAAATTTGAAAAATTTTTTTTTGAAAAATTTTGAGAAATTTGTTTAATTGAGGGTTTTAATGTTTTTCTGTGTTTTCACATGGCCTAGATTCATGCACATGTACTGCAGTGAATTTTTTGTCTCTAATTTTGGTTCTAGACATTACCACAATGAATTTTAAACAAAACAATTCAGATGCAGTTGAAGTTCAGACTTTCAGCTTTCATTTGAGGCGATCCACATTAAAATTGGATGAAGGGTTTAGGAGTTTCAACTCCTTAACATGTGCCATCCTGTTTTTAAAGGGACCAAAAGTAATTGGACAGATTAAATAATTGTAAATAAAATGTTCATTTCTAGTACTTGGTTGAAAACCCTTTGTTGGCAATGACAGCCTGAAGTCTT
The DNA here is from genome assembly GCA_033576555.1 of Oophaga sylvatica. Taxonomy (NCBI): domain Eukaryota; kingdom Metazoa; phylum Chordata; class Amphibia; order Anura; family Dendrobatidae; genus Oophaga; species Oophaga sylvatica. The sequence goes on along the minus strand of JARQOD010000003.1, from coordinate 479,540,010 downwards.
GAACTCATGGACATCACCAGACGCTGTGTTTCCTCCTTTTTGATGCTCTGCCAGGCCTTCACTGCCGTGGTTTTCAGTGGCTGTTTGTTTGTGGGCCTTTCTGTCTGAAGTTTAGTCTTTAACAAGTGAAATGCATGCTCAATTGGGTTGAGATCAGGTGACTGAATTAGCCATTCAAGAATATTCCACTTCTGAGGCGGAGCCTAGCTGCACATGAGGAAGGAGCTGAGTCTGTGAGCTCCTCTCTTCAACCCAGCCAGCTTTAGCATTGTCACAGCGTATTTCTGCCCAAAATGGGGAAATCAGGAAGAGAAAAGGCTAAAGACTCCACTGGCACCCCAAAACTCCCAAGAAAGACGGGGGATTTGGATCATTATCTCCAGAGAAAGCCAGCTTCTGCACCAGTGCTTTCACCTAAGATGGCACCCGGAACCCTCTCTCTGTCTGACGCAGAGGACTCGGATATAGACACTGATGCTTGCTCAGGGCAATCACACAGCAGGTCGGAGCGTTCCAACCAGGTCACCCGCTCTTTCATCCGCCGGATCATTGCTCCAGTGCTACAGGAGCTAGCCAGCATTAAGGCGGAGGTGTCGCATGTGGGACGCCGTGTGGAGGAGCTGGAGCAGGCCCACACTTCTTATGTGGAATTCGGCGATGGCATCTGTACCACGCTCCAGGACCACTCCAAGCATCTTAATGCGGCCCTCGGTGCTGCCGAGGACCTTGAGAACAGGAATCGCCGCCCCAATGTGCGAATGAAAGGTATCCCTGAGTCCTATGCCCCCGAGGCCCTGCGCTCTGTGGCACACACTTTATTCTCTGCATTGCTGGGGGAAGAACCTGCTGAAGCTGTGGTTGTGGAGTGCATCCACCGGGCCCTCAGAGCTCGCCCCAGGGACACTGATCCCCCCAGGGATGTTATTTGTGGTATACTGGACTACAACCATACTGCTGCGCTTCTCACTGCTGCGAGGGAGCAGGGGTCCCCGATGCTAGACGGGTCCCCAGTGGCCTTCTACCAAGACCTGGCCACTTCTACCCTCCAGAAGCGCCGCTTGTTAAAGCCTCTTCTGACCCACCTGAAGGAACATGACGCCCAGTACAGATGGTTGTTCCCCTTTGGGCTCTTTGTTACACGCCACGACAAGAAAGTTACTATACGTCATCCAGAGGACTTACCTACTTTGTGGAAGGCCTTATCCATCCCTTCACTGCCTGTGCCGTCCTGGATGCCTGTTCCGGAGTCGTCCATACCACCGATCCAGCTGCGCCTGGACGATTGGCAAGTCACCCGCTCCAAGAACAAGTCGCATCGTCGCTCTCTATCTGCCTGCGATGACCCGGCTGGAGACTGAGCTGTTACCAGACTGGCTTGCTGCTCTTGTTCTTGCCAGGACATGGTAGACCCGGTGTAATGCCTTTGTTCTGGAGGTCTCCTGCCCTCCTTCTACCTGAAACCTGAGGTTTACATTTTCCACTTTGCAGCCTCCCTGTTGAATTGTTGACTCACTGTGGTTATATCCAACTTATGATTCTGTTCACTCAGGCTCGTATTGTTGCTAGTGCTGACTGCTTTCCTGTGCTCTCTTCACCCTTGTCCCTCTTCCCCTCCCCCTCCTCCATCTTCTCTTCTTTCACCTTTGAAACTCAATGTGATATCTAGGTTTCCTATGTGCTTTGTAGATTGCTGTAGTGTGCTGTTCACATGACCTATTGCACTGCACTGCCCTCTCTGATTTTCAGGATCTACCTGTTGTCATTGCTGATTTTGGACAACAGAGATGGCTTTTGTTCCCCTGTGGTCTGTTTTAAAATTACCTGCAATTTTTCAACGTTTCATTATGCTGTTATTTTCTGGTACATTGCTCACTGCTGCCATCTGCAGTTCATTTACAGTCACTACTGTTGTTACACTACACAGCACTTTCTTCTCCTCCTCTATCTTGTCATTCTCTGCATTCCTTTATCTTTTCCCTCCCCACTCTTCCCTCTCAATGTTCCCCCTTTCCCTTCCTCTCCCTTTTCTCTCCGTTCCCTCTTCCACTCATCCTTGGGGACCTGACCCTACTTCTCATAATCTCCCCCTCACCTTCCACACTAGGGCACCCTTGCCCTTCTCTACTATATCATAGGATCCTGATACACAGGACACGGTCCGCCTTACGGTCACAATCTTTTTCTCCCCCATCCTCCTTCCCTACCCTCCTGACCCCCGGCCTCTCTCCTCCATTACCCTATTCTTCACCTTCTTGGTCCGGGTAGTCGCCCCACCTGTAGCTATATGTGGGTCTGGTCTGCTATCCTCTCCCTTCTCCCCCCTTCACTCTCTCCCCCCTCCCCCCTTTTTCTCTCCTATACGCTGCCCCTTCTGCTTGCACCTGGGAAGGCATCATCTCCTGCTGTTCTTCTCTTGGTCCCTTCCCTTCTGTTTCTTCCTTACCTTTCTCTCCCCACTCTCCTCCCCATTTTTGGGCAAATACATTTCACTATGACCCAGGTTTTCTTGGGTTCCACAGGCTGGCTGGAGGTTATTGCAGGTGGGCTCTTATGCGACCCTTGCATCGCCTCCACTGCCCCCTCCTCCTTCAGGAGGGGTGCAATGTCTCCCGGCTCCCCTTATGGATCCGCCTAGTTCACATTTCTCCAAATTTTTACAAGCACCGCTACCTATGGTGCTTTATTTTTTGTCTCTGTTTTGATTTTTTTGTGTTCTTTCCCTCTTGTGTCCTCCTTGTCACACTTCTCTTTCCTTGGGGTCGCTCTCTGTCCTTGCTACGGTACACCGCTTTATCGCTTCTCTATCCTCCCAGTGCACCTCCATGATGACTCCACGTGATATTGTTATACAATCCTATAATGCTAAGGGTATGAATGCGCCTGCGAAACGTGCTCAGGTTTTGCGACTCCTTAAAAAAGATGGTGTCTCTGTTATTTTTATGCAGGAAACACATTTCCGCCACGATCATGTTCCACAGCTGTCTCGCTCTTCATTCCCAGTATGGTTCCACAGTTGCAGCGACTCCCACGCGTCGAGAGGGGTGAGTATAGCTTTTTGCCGCAATCTTCATTTTCAGTTGCAAGCGCAGTTGGCAGATACAGATGGTCGATATCTTTTCTTGAAGGGTAAACTGGGAAACACTTTAGTGACTTTTGCTAATATTTATGCGCCCAATGTTCGCACAGTCGACTGGTTACTATCCACTCTACGTCTTTTACAGCAATTTATGTCGGGGCTAGTGGTACTGGGTGGAGACTTTAACCTCACTATGGAGCCTCTCGTGGACTCCTCCACGGGCCGCTCCGCCATCTCTTTTCGGATTCTCAGAAGACTTAAACTGCTATTGGCGGAGCTGTCCTTGGTGGACGCCTGGAGAGTCCTCCATCCTGACACTAAGGATTATACGTTTTATTCGACGCCACATCGCTCATACCAAAGACTTGATTACCTCTTTCTATCCCGACGCCACCTGGGGTGTTATTCTACGGCGGATATTGGATCCATGACAGTATCGGACCATGCGCCTGTATCCTTAACACTGGCCTTACCTGGGGTGGGTGGTCTCGGATACACCTGGCGACTCAATGAGACACTGTTGGACGTTCAAGATAATATAAATGCCATTGAAATACCCCTTCAGGATTTCTTCCATAGAAATTACACTCCAGGCATGCCAATCCCCATCGTCTGGGAAACTCACAAATCTTTTGTCAGGGGTGAATTCATCTCACTGGCCTCTAGACTTAAAAAATCTAGGGAGAAACAAACCGATGCCTTGCTCCTTCAAATTTGCAAATTGGAGTCGCTCCACAAGCGATCTCTGTGCCAACAACACCTCTTTGATCTCCTGTCCTTGCGTATGGCCCTTAAATCCCTCCTAAACCTAAAAATTGCGAAAAATTTCTTACACGCGAAACACCGTCTTTATGCTTCAGGTGACAGAGGTGGGAAACTTATGTCCCCTACGTCAAAGAAATGTCTCCGCGTACATTCATCGCTGAGACGAGATGCCCCTCGGGTGCCGCACACACCGAGACGGCGCAAATCGCGCAAGATTTTCATCAATATTACACCGCCTTGTATAACTTACATAACCCCATGTATGAATCTGCCCCCACTGCAGACCCCCATCCTGCTATTGTGGACTTTGTCTCCTCCCTGAACCTCCCTAAATTGAAACCTTCCCATCACGCGGAATTGTTATCTCCAATTGCGGTGGAGGAAGTGGAGGAAGCTCTGAAGTCTACTCCATTGGAAAATCTCCTGGCCCAGATGGTCTGACAATACTTTACTACAAAAAGTTTAAAGCTACCCTTCTCCCACACCTCACCTGACTTTTTAACGCCTTGATGACTGGCTCCTCCTTTTACTCCCCAATCCCTTTCTGCGGATATAGCTTTAATCCATAAGGAAGACAAAGATCCAGCAGTGTAGTAGTTATCGGCCAATATCTCTTCTTAACTGTGATTTGAAGCTCTGGGCGAAGGTCCTGGCGAACCGGGTGTCTCGCTTGGTCCCCCTCCTGGTGCAGAGCGATCAGACTGGGTTTGTACTGGGTAGGGAGGGGAGGGAAAACTCCACAAAGATCTTACACCTAATCCATGGAGCAGTTTCCCGAAAAACGCCTCTGTTGTTGTTAAGTACTGATGCCGAAAAGGCGTTTGACCGCATAGATTGGTCTTATATGAAGTCGGTCATACGCCTATTTAATTTTCCCGATCGCTTTATAGACTCCATTTTTACACTTTACACCTCGCCCACTGCCAGGGTCAAGGTGAACAATTCTTTTTCGGCTCCATTCTCTACATCCAATTGAACCCGCCAGGGCTGCCCCTTGTCCCCCAGTCTGTTCGCTCTGTGCCTGGAACCTTTGTTACAGGCTTTTCGTACACACCCAGACATCCGAGGCGCGTCCACGCCTAAAGGCGAGGCCCTCGTGTCCGCATACGCTGATGACATCATGCTTAGTATCACTAACCCGGAGACTGCTATACCCGCTGTGTGGATCTTTTTCACCATTTTGGTACTCTTTCAAACTTCAAAATCAATTAGAATAAATCGGTCGCGTTTGCTATCGGTTTCCCCAGGGACACTCTAACCCGCCTCCAACGAATGTCACCGTTCACCTGGAGGACAGACCATGTAAAATATTTAGGCATTCTTATTCCGAGGGATATTTCTCGCCTCTACGCTCTGAACCACCTACGCCTACTCTCCTCGGTTAGGACACAGCTCCAGCGTCTACGAATACCGTTCATGTCTTGGTTGGGCCGAAAAAATTATCTGTCCACATATATAGTCCCAAAATTCCTCTACTCATTCCAGGCAGCTCCTATATTCCTTCCCAATTCCTTTTTTCATGCCTTACATGTTCTGTTCTCACGGTTCCTATGGAACCAACGTCCGGCTCATATCGCTTTCTCGACTTTGACTCTGCCCACAGATGCAGGTGGAGTGGGTATGCCCGACCTGAAGAACTATTACTTCGCTTGCCATCTTCGTCGTTGGGTGGAGATAAACAGCTGGAACAAAAGGTCTTTCTTGTCCTCCCTAGAAACGGCTCTTCTTTCGCCTCGGGAGGCACTTGAGTTATGGGGTGTGCATACTCAGATCCCTCGTACACGCGGCTTCTCCCCTCTACTGAAGGGTTTGCTCCACACATGCCTGAACTGTCTACATTATGACACTATGAGTAAGTTCCCCTCTCCGCTCATGCCTGTACGCTTACTCCCTTTGCTGACCTGCTCGGATGAGGGTTTTTGGACTTTTCAGGGTTTGTGGAGCAAACTGGTAACGCCCCTCAATTCCTTTTTTGCTGGAGGCAATGTCCCTTCGGCGGAGGGCCTGTCATCCATCCTCGGACCTACACACGCCAACTTTTTATCGCTAGCACATGTACATCATGTCTGTCAGATCTTTATGGAGCAACATCGTCCCTTGCGGGCTGCCTCCAACTTGGAGCGGCTGTTGCTGGCACAGAGTCCTGTCAAAGGCGTGATCTCCACCATTTACAAATGGCTTATGTCTCTTCGCTCTGATACTGAGCCTACTTACCTTGCTGCCTGGGAACGGGAACTGGGCACCCATTGTCCCTACGAGTCGCCAGGTGTATTAAAAGACACGCACTGGGATTTTCTAGGTGCATTCGCATTAAAGAGAATTGTTATAAACTGATTGCCAGGTGGTACCGAACCCCGTCCTTCCTATTTCGCCATGGCTTGCAGACCTCTGACATCTGCTGGAGATGTGGGGCGGGTTCAGGAACTTATGCTCACATCTGGTGGGATTGTCCCCTCATTGTGCCCTTCTGGAATGCGATACGGCAAAAAATCAAAGATATCTGCCTTCTGCCTTGTGATTTACCCAGGGACTCAGTCCTTTTTTGGGTTATAACCCCATTAAGCACAAACTGGCGACATTATGTTGACGGCTGCCAAACTTCTAGTGCCTAAGCATTGGCTGTCTACTGTGGCGCCTTCTCTGGAGGAGTGGACTGTTGCTGTGGACCATATCAGGGACATGGAGGACCTGTCGGCATGGATCAACCATACCCGGGATAAATTCCAGACCATCTGGTCCCCGTGGATTGCCTTTCGTACCCCTTCGCCTACATAGTGTAAGTGACTCATTGGAGTGCTATTTTTGTATGTAAGATTCTCTGCCACGTGGTGTGCTGTGGGCGGAGACCGAGGGCACCCCCCCTCCCCTTCTTCCTTCCCCTTACCTTTAACCTTCTTCCTTTTTTCTTTGTCCAGTTATTTATTTTTCATTTAGGTTCTTTTAATTCCCTTATTTTTCTTTATTTCCCCTTATATTTTCTGTGTCTTCTTGTTTTATTTTGTTCTTAGTTCTTGTTCTTGTAGAATGTTATTGGGTTCGTTAGTCCAGGAACCCAATTTGTGTGCCAAATCTCACGCAATACTAGTAGTGATCCTCGATCACGCTGTTTCATTCATATATATTGTGCTCTGTTTTGTTGGACATGACCTGATATGATGACGCTTGGCTTATATTATGTGACATGTTTTGTTACTGTTCATACACTTGATATGTGTTATACATGTGTGTTAATAAATACATATTCAAAAAAAAAAAAAAAAAAAAGAATTTTCCACTTCTTTGCTTTAATAAACTCCTGGGTTGCTTTGGCTTTATGCTTTGGGTCATTGTCCATCTGTAGTATAAAACGACGACCAATCAGTTTGGCTGCATTTGGCTGGATCTGAGCACACAGTATGGCTCTGAATAGCTCAGAATTCATTTGGCTGCTTCTGTCCTGTGTCACATCATCAATAAACACTAGTGACCCAGTGCCACTGGCAGCCATGCATGCCCAAGCCATCACACTGCCTCCCCCATGTTTTACAGATGATGTGGTATGCTTTGGATCATGAGCTGTACCACGCCTTCACCATACTTTTCTCTTTCCATCATTCTAGTAGAGGTTGATCTTGGTTTCATCTGTCCAAAGAATGTTCTTCCAGAACTGTGCTGGCTTTTTTAGATGTTTTTTAGCAAAGTCCAGTCTAGCCTTTTTATTCTTGATGCTTATGAGTGGCTTGCACCGTGCAATGAACCCTCTGTATTTACTTTAATGCAGTCTTCTCTTTATGGTAGATTTGGATATTGATATGCCTACCTCCTGGAGAGTGTTGTTCACTTGGTTGGCTGTTGTGAAGGGGTTTCTCTTCACCATGGAGATTATTCTGCGATCATCCACCACTGTTGTCTTTTTGAATTGATGAGTTCACCAGTGCTTTCTTTCTCAGGATGTACAAAACTTTAGATTTGCCACTCCTAATGTTGTAGCAATTTCTCTGATGTTTTTTTTTTCTGTTTTTGCATCTTAAGGATGGCTTGTTTCACCTGCACGGAGAGCTCCTTTGATCGCATGTTTCCTTCACAGCAAAACTTTCCAAATGCAAACAGCAAACCTCAAATCAACTCCAGCCCTTTTATCTGCTTAATTGAGAATGACTTAATGAAGGGATTGTCCACACCTGTCCATGAAATAGCCTTGGAGTCAATTGTCCAATTACTTTTGGTCCCTTTATAAACAGGGTGGCACATGTTAAGGAGCTGAAACTCCTAAACCCTTCATCCAATTTTAATGTGGATACCCTCAAATGAAAGATGACAGCCTGAACTTCAACTGCATCAGAATTGTTTTGTTTAAAATTCATTGTGGTAATGTCTAGAACCAAAATTAGATAAATGTTGTCTCTGTCCAAATATATATGGACCTAACTGTATAGTGAAAATCATGATCTCATGTGAATGCTAGCTCAACATTGGCTTTCACAGGATATTAATCATGACAAGCACGAAGGTCTTCAGCAGATTCGCAGAAGTCATAACTAGAGAAAAGCGAATATGTTCGGAAAACGATCGCCAAACATAAATTCAGCACAAATATGGTACATTCGGATTCAACAATAAGAAATCTAGCAATTTTCAGACTAGTCAATGGGGCTTTTCTAGACTTCTGTGGTTTTGGGAAATCTACTTTTACATTAACAGCAAAAAATATGTCTGTTGAGTCATGTGTGACCTCAGTTACTGTGAATAGCAGATCCTGTTTTATCAACAGTGTACAGAGGTTTTATGTCATTGTTATTCTGGCACTGATCATAACAAGCCTGTTGATAATTCTTCCTGGAGGGACAGGAAATATGAGTCTACAATAGCCCCCATGATCAGTGGGAAAAATGCAAGAATAATAATTTTGTTTTTAAATTCAGATTGTGACATAAAAATTGCCAAAATGTTATAAATATACATATAACACAACGATTTAAACAAAAGGTCAGTTTCTGATGTCATATTTCCTTTAAAAGAGTCACATATAGTGTTGATCAAATAGCTTTGGATAAGCACTTTTCCAAATAGCTATGGCTCTTCCTGAATAGCTGCATCGGGAACCTGGTTTCCTTGAGCACTCCTGAGGGCCTGTGCACACGTTGCGGATTTGCCTGCGGATTTTTCCGCGCCATATCCACACCTCTTGGCAGTAAAAAGCATGTCCTTTTTTGACGCGGTTTTGATGCGGTTTTGGCTCAGTTTTGACGCGGTTTTGGCGCAGTTTTGACACGGTTTTTCATGCTTTTTCTCATGCGTTTTGTATGCATTTTTGACAACTAAATAAAGATATGTTGTTTAACAAAAAAAAAAGATTTGTGATGTAATTTCTTGTCCAACCTCCTCTTTTACATTTGTCCAACCCACACTCCATTACACACACACAGATAGAGATAGGTAGATAATAGATACCGATAGATAGATAGATAGATAGATAATACATAGATAGATGGATAATAGATATTTAGAAATATATTTAGAAAGATAGATATATAGATAGACAGAAAGATAAATAGGTAGATAGATAGATGATAGATAAAATGGTACATAAATAGTTAAAGACACATGCACACACACACAAAATCTTAACGCAATATAGTTAATTAAAAAAAATAGGAAAAAAATGGCGTGGGCTCCCACGCAATTTTCTGCGCCAGAGGGGGAAAGCCGACAGCCGGGGCCAATATTTCTAGCCTGGGAAGGGGTTAATACCCATGGATCTTCCCAGGCTATGAATATCAGCCCGCAGCTAGCCTTTACTGGCTATTAAAATAGGGGACCCCCCAAAAAAATGACGTGGGGTCCTTCTATAATTTATAGCCAGAAAGGCTAGGCAGACAGCTGCGGGCTGATATTCATAGCTTAGGAAGGGGCCATGGATATTGGCGCCCCCCTGGCTAAAAATACCAGCACCCAGCCGCCCCAGAATTGGGAGCGGTGGGATATGGGGTAATAAGGGGTTAATATCACCTTGCTATTGTAAGGTGATAGTAAGCCTGGTTAATATTAGAGAGGCGTCAATAAGACGCCTATCCATTATTAATCTTATATTAATAAAAGGTTCAAAAAAACAACATACATAAGAATAAAGTATTTTAATGAAATAAAACACAACACGGTTTTCATATCTTTATTACATGCTCAGATCCAAGCGACGTACTCGATCTCTTGTGATAAAACGTAAAAAAATAAAACAACCGTATACTCCCTGTCCGACGCAGTCCAATTAATAACGAATGTCCCACGACGGTCTCCCCTAGAGAACAGTGACATCAGGTGATACCACTGCTCTGTAGGGCCTCCCAGTGATGCACTGACAGGAGACAATGGCTCCTGCAGTGCCTCACTGAGGTTACCTGAGTTCATTTTCTCACTTTATGGCAATGCTGCGTGGGAATTTTCTCACCCAGCATTGCCGTGAGAGAATGAACTGTAGTGACGTCATTCTCTCCCGGCGGCAGAGCGATACACAGATGGATGGCATCGGGGAATAGATGAGTATATACTCTATGTGTTGTATGTCATGTGTATGTTATATGTGTTGTATGTCATGTGTATGTTGTATGTAATGTATGTGTTTTTTTTTTTTACATTCAGCACATTAGCCTTATGATGGGACTTCTACTGTCCCATCATTGGCTAATGTGTCAGTCACTGTCACTGTAGCAGGCATAGCCGGATGGGACTTGTAGTCCCATCCGACGATGCCTGCATACACAGATCACGCACATAACCCGCACACCGCCGCACATACACTGATCCCGCACACAGCCCCGCACACCGCCGCACATACACCGATCCCGCACACAGGCCCGCTCACCGATCACGCAGACAGCGGCACACAATCACCGCCCACACACAGCGCTGCACACTATACACACCCACGCACTGCCCACACACTTCCCTCCTCCCAAACTGCAGCGGTCTCACCCGCAGCAAAACCGCAGATCTTATTTAGACCTGCGGTTTTGCTGCTGAAGTGCCTGACTCAATGCAAGTCAATGGGCGCCGAACCGCTGCAGTTTCGCACAAAGAATTGACATGCTGCGGAAAATAAAGCGCTGCGAAACCGCGCGTTTTTTTCCACAGCATGTGCACAGCAGACCTGCGGTTCCCATTGGATTACATTTTTAGTGCACTGTGCTGCGGGTTGGATGCGTTTCTGCACGTTGAAAAACGCAGCGGAAACGCATCTAAAAACGCAAAGTGTGCACAGGGCCTGATAATCAGCTGTTCGGCGGCGCATGTGTTGCGGCTGTGTAACAGTTCGACATTTGCATAACTTATAGTTTAAAAAACAGGATGTACCCTATGAGCTATTGAAACGCATGATACAATGTTTACATCTCATTTCCATTTTATGTTTTATATTTCAAAATAAAGTAGGTTTGAAAATAGGTTAAACATACCCCTTCCCATATTGGAATCAGCAGTCTTTAAATGTCTGTTAGCTATGAATAAGTATCTCCAAGTGGTTCAAAACGCGAAAGAGTGCAGGTGTTTTAAAACGTGCATTCTTTTCTGAATTTTTCAACTATGGTGTATGTAAAAATGTAGTTTAATGAATTATTATTTGATGTTGGTACTGGATACTTCTGCTAAAAGTATATAGCATTGCCATAACTATAAACCTGAAAAAGTGTTTCTTTCCTTGCATCATTCCTATATCATTCTATCTGATGGGAAGATCGAGTATTTGAGCACTTTTACGAAGGGGAGGTGAACTTTTCCCCTTTTTCTTATATGTTATGAATATCTCTATAAGTTTTGAGACTTGAGTGAAGAAGATCACACACAGAGATACATAAGCTTCACCTGGTTAAAAGTCGGCAACTAGTCTGATCTCCCAAGGTGTGATGTGGCCTCCCAACAATCCTTCTAAGAAAAAAAGTATTAACATAACCTAGGCAATGGATAAGAACAATTTGCTTTCTTTGAAAATCATTAAGTGTCTTCCTGAATGATATTACTGCGTAACTAATTATTTTCAATGATGGAAAATAAAATTAAACATTTTTTAATAGATCACAACTCAGAGCTGGAGTTTAAAAATTGCCTTTTTCTTGATTAATGCATTGGGGATGCTTGCATATGACTTTTAATGTATCAGAAATATAGTATAGACAAATCAATGTCATATTACCCTATATGTGGAATTTCAACCATATGAAAGTTTCCAGAGAAAGTGAAAGTTTTACTCTGGACATTTATGCATCAATGACCTTGGTCATAAAAGTACTAACATACAAATTAAGGTTTTAATAAAACAATAAAAATACTATGAAATTACACATATTACGTATATTATACTTACATAACTTACTAATTTTACAACTTGCACTTCCCTCAAATAAAACATAAAGATAAAAACCACTATTTTCCTTGAGTTTATCTCAGAGAACCCAGCAGTTGTCTGAATGGAATGATATGTAATTATTTGTAATTTGCATCTAAATGAGATTTGTTGTACAATACCTATTCCTTCACAGCTGGATGAAAAGAGAGCACCAGGAAAAATAACTTTACTATTGTCTTCATACTTTTAAGGAAATCAGTAGTTGTAAAGTTTTATATAGCCATTATTATACAATTTTCTGAACGAGAAGAAGCTATTATCTATTTAAAATACTAATGTAGCTTATGAGTAGTGATGAGCAGATCAGGCAAAAATTTGAGTTACCGTATATACTTGTGTATAAGCCGAGATTTTCAGCACCTTTTTTTTGTGCTGAAATGCCCCCTCGGCTTATACACTAGTCATTGGGCAGAAACCAGCGGGGGGAGGGGTGCCGCGGCAGGAGCCGGTGGCTGGGACATCATACTCACCCTACCCGTGCCATCGCTGAACGTCCCGGCAATCCTCCGTTGTACCCGGCTTCCTGCAGCTCTCCTGTGCAGAGCGGTGATGTAATACTGCTCATTAAGTCCATGAATATGGACGCGACGCAACTCCCATAGGCGTGGCATCCATATTCTTGGCCTTAATGAGCGGTATTATGTCACCGCTCAGCACAGGAGAACTGCAGGAAGCCGGGTACAACGCAGGATTGCCGGGACATTCAGCGATGGCACGGGGAGGGTGAGTATGATGGAGGAGGATGGGGGGAGCATGGAGGAGGACAAGGAGCACGGAGAAGGATGGGGGGAGGATGGAGAGCACGGAGCAGGACGAGGGGGAGTATGGAAAGCACAGATGAGCACGGAGCAGGACGGGGGAGGATGGAGAGCACAGAGCAGGACGAGGGGGAGTATGGAAAGCACAGAGGAGCACGGAGCAGGACAGGGGGAGGATGGAGAGCACGGAGCAGGACGAGGGGAGGATGGAAAGCACAGAGGAGCACGGAGCAGGACGGGGGGCACAGGAGGAAGGAGCAGGAAGGGGGTAGCACAGAAGAGGAACGAGCAGGAAGGGGGGAGCACAGCGGAGGTTGGAGCAGGAGGGGAGCACAGAGGAGAATGGGGGAGCACAGAGCTGGATGGGGGAGCACTGAGCAGGACGGGGGAGCACAGCAGGACGGCGGTTTATACACCCAGCTTATACTCGAGTCAATAAGCTTACCCAGTTTTCCGTGGCAAAATTAGGGGCCTCGGCTTATACTCGGGTCGGCTTATACTCGAGTATATTCGGTAACTTTTTCATGTGGGTTTTCTTAGGAAATTCATTTTGCAAAGAAGTTATTCTCTAATTTAATGTCCGTTATTATGCTATGGGGCCTCTACAAACCCTAAAGCATCATAATCATAGGATGTAAAGAATAAAAAAAAAAGTGTTTACTTACTTTACCTCTCACCTCTCTGGACCATTCACTCCTAACCATCACCTGTCTGGTTTTTGTTGCATGTTCTGAAATACCCTGGATAGAACTTCCAGCTCTGATGAGGCTCTGGAGGGTCCTGTGCATGCTACTGCAAGTTCACGGGTCACATCAGAACCAAGACATTTAATCTCTCAAGACAGCAATCAGAAGATGGGGTGAGTGCTAGTGATGGGCGAACTCCCTGATGTTTGGGATCGGCGGGTTTGCCTGAGTTTTTTGTAAAGTTTGAGAACGGAGCCGGAGATGATGCAAACTTGCATCCAAACCCCGAACTTGAAATTTATAGATATGGGCCATTATAATTATACTTACATGTCCAGCGATGTGTCCTCCCATCCCGCTGTCTCCCGGCCGCATCTGCTTCCGGGGCAGCTAATTAACTGCTGGCAGTATTCACTGCACTCGGCAGTGAATACTGCTGGAATAAGCCGAAGACTGCCGAGTGCAGTGAATACTGTCGGTAGTTAATGAACTGCCCCGGAAGCAGATGAAGCCAGGAGACAGAAGGACAGAAGGATGCATCGCTGGACAGGTAAATATAATATAATGGCCCTGGAACGGAACCCAAACAGGACCCGAACTGTAACACGGGTTTTCCATGGAAACCTGTGTTCTGAACCTTGTGACCTAACACTATGTGTTCGGTATGGTTCTGAACTTTACAATTTGGGTTCACCCATCCCTAGTGAGGACTAAACAGGTAATGGTGAGGAGCTGAGTAATGAACAATAGAATAGTAAAACTCCTTAAAAACAACTTTATTTATTAAAAAATATTTAAAAACACTCAATAGTGTCCCCATATATCATTCGAGTTAACAAAATAATGTGTAGAGGGATATTATGAGTAAACATTTGACTAAATACACCTATCTAGGCCTTGAAGGCTAAAATATAACATACACAAAGAATAACAAACCACCCACAAGATCAATATTATTATAATAAACTGTATGTACAGTACAGACCAAAAGTTTGGACACACCTTCTCATTTAAAGATTTTTCTGTATTTTCATGACTATGAAAATTGTAAATGCACACTGAAGGCATCAAAACTATGAATTAACACATGTGGAATTATATAAAAAAGTGTGTAATAACTGAAATTATGTCTTATATTCTAGGTTCTTCAAATTAGCCACCTTTTGCTTTGATGACTGCTTTGCACACTCTTGGCATTCTCTTGATGAGCTTCAAGAGGTAGTCACCGGAAATGGTTTTCACTTCACAGGTGTGCCCTGTCAGGTTTAATAAATGGGATTTCTAGCCTAATAAATGGGGTTGGACCATCAGTTGTGTTGTGCAGAAGTCTGGTGGATACACAGCTGATATTCCTACTGAATAGACTGTTAGAATTTGTATTATGGCAAGAAAAAAGCAGCTAAGTAAAGAAAAACAAGTGGCCATCATTACTTTAAGAAATGAAGGTCAGTCAGTCCAAAAATTGGGAAAACTTTGAAAGTGTCCCCAAGTACAGTTGCAAAAACCATCAAGCGCTACAAAGAAACTGGCTCACATGAGGACCGCCCCAGGAAAGGAAGACCAAGAGTCACCTCTGCTTTTGAGGATAAGTTTATCCGAGTCACCAGCCTCAGAAATCGCAGGTTTATAGCAGCTCAGATTAGAGACTAGGTCAATGCCACACAGAGTTCTAGCAGCAGACACATTTCTACAACAACTGTTAAGAGGAGACTTTGTGCAGCAGGCCTTAATGGTAAAATAGCTGCTAGGAAACCACTGCTAAGGACAGGCAACAAGCAGAAGAGACTTGTTTGGGCTAAAGAACACAAGGAATGGACAGTAGACCAGTGGAAATCTGTGCTTTGGTCTGATGAGTCCAAATTTGAGATCTTTGGTTCCAACCACCGTGTCTTTGTGCGATGCAGAAAAGGTGAACGGGTGGACTGCACATGCCTGGTTCCCACCGTGAAGCATGGAGGAGGAGGTGTGATTGTGTGGGGGTGCTTTGCTGGTGACACTGTTGGAGATTTATTCAAAATTGAAGGCATACTGAACCAGCATGGCTGCCACAGCATCTTGCAGCAGCATGCTATTCCATCCGGTTTGCGTTTAGTTGGACCATCATTTATTTTTCAACAGGACAATGACCCCAAGCACACCTCCAGGCTGTGTAAGGGCTATTTGACCA
Organism: Oophaga sylvatica; assembly: GCA_033576555.1. Taxonomy (NCBI): domain Eukaryota; kingdom Metazoa; phylum Chordata; class Amphibia; order Anura; family Dendrobatidae; genus Oophaga; species Oophaga sylvatica. The sequence goes on along the minus strand of JARQOD010000003.1, from coordinate 479,524,184 downwards.
AGAAGGAGAGTGATGGGGTGCTACGCCAGATGACCTGGCCTCCACAGTCACCAGACCTGAACCCAATCAAGATAGTTTGGGGTGAGCTGGACCGCAGAGTGAAGGCAAAAGAGCCAACAAGTGCTAAGCATCTCTGGGAACTCCTTCAAGATTGTTGGAAGACCATTTCCGGTGACTACCTCTTGAAGCTTATCAAGAGAATGCCAAGAGTGTGCAAAACACTCATCAAAGCAAAAGGTGGCTACTTTGAAGAACCTAGAATATAAGACATTTTTTCAGTTGTGTCACACTTTTTTGTTAATTATATAATTCCACATGTGTTAATTCATAGTTTTGATGCCTTCAATGTGAATGTACAATTTTCATAGTCGGGAAAATACAGAAAAATCTTTAAATGAGAAGGTCTGTCCAAACTTTTGGTCTGCACTGTATATGTAAAACCATAAATACATCCCTTAGTATTTCATAGCTTGCAACAGAGCTTGTCATCGTACAATATGCGGCAATGGCAACCCTGCTCAACTTTGACATTCCTTATATCCAGTAATAATATCCCATATATACTCACAACAATAATATTAATATTAAACTTAGCTCTCCTCCAACTGAGTTTTAGATTTATAAAGAGTACGATAGAAACATTAAACCATTAAATTGGGTATTACTTATCTTGGTTATCTCTATAAGATATAAAAACCTTAATGATAAGTGGTTCGACTTGTTATATATCCATAAAAAATGCTGAAATGAGGCTCATCAAGGGAAGTAAGGATTAGTCAGAGCTGTAGAAAAAAAAGACAGTCCAGTCTCCAAAGGCACGATATCCATGGTGTGGCGTGAGCAGTAAGATGGGTATAAATGTATATATTTTTAACCTTTTGAGGACTTTTTACAATTCTGAAAAATTACGGCTAGCAACGACAAATTTGCTGAATCTGTGCGTAAGCAAATTTCCAAGAAATGCGTTTTGGAAAATGTGGATTTTTGTAAAATTCAAACATAATTCAATTCCACTTGAAAACATTCACTCATCTCTAATCAACAGCAAATATACAAGGCTTTTCACTCCATTACTCCCCAGAGTTGTTTGCATGTTAATGACGGGGCCAATTTTTACAATTCTGACCACTGTCTATTTATGAGGTAATAACTCGAACGCTTCCATGTATCCTGGTGATTCTGACAATATTTCTCAAGATGTTTTGTGCTTCATGACAATGGTAAAATTTCTTTGATATGACTTAGGTTTATTTGTGAAAAAAATGGAAATTTGGTGAAAATTAAGAAAATTTTGCAATTTTCCAACTTTGAATCTTCATGCCCTTAAATCACAGAGATATGTCACACAAACTACTTAATAAGTAACATTTACCACATGTTTACATTACATCAGCCCAATTTTGGAAACAAATTTTTTTTTTGTTAGGAAGTTACAAGGGTTAAAAGTTGACCAGCGATTTCTCATTTTTACAACACCAGCTTTTTTAGTGACCAAATCACTTTTGAAGTCACTTAGAGGGTCTATATGATAGAAAATGATCAAAAGTGACACCATTCTAAAAACTGCATCCCTAAAGGTGCTCAAAACCACATTCAAGAAGTTTATTAACCCTTCAGGTGCTTCATATGAATTATTAGAATGTTTAAAAAATGAACATGTAACTGTTTTTCCACGAAAAAAAATTTCAGGTCCAATTTTTTTTTTTCCCAAGGGTAAAAGGAGAAATTGGACCCCAAAAGTTATTGTGCAATTTGTACTGAGTACGCTGATACCCCATATGTTGGGGGAACCACCACTGTTTAGGCGCATGGCAGAGCTCGGAAGGGAAGGAGCGCAGTTTGACTTTTTCAAAGCAAAATTGTCTGGAATTGAGATCAGACGCCATGTCTCCTTTGGAGAGCCACAGATATACCTAAACAGTGGAAACCACCCACAAGTGACCCCATTTTGGAAAATAGACCCCGCAAGGAACTTATCTAGATGTATGCTGAGAACTTTGAACCCCAAGTGCTTCACAGAAGTTTATAATGTTGAGCCATAAAATAAAAAATCATATTTTTCCCACAAAAATGATATTTTTGCCCCCAATTTTTATTTTCTCAAGGGTAACAGAAGAAATTGGACCCCAAGAGTTATTGTGCAATATATCCTGAGTATGATGATACCCCATATGTGGGGGTAAACCACTGTTTGGGTGCATGGCAGAGCTTGGAAGGGAAGGAGCACAGTTTGACTTTTTCAACACAGAATTGACTGGAATTGAGATCAGACGCCATGTCGCGTTTGGAGAGCATCTGATGTGCCTAAACAGTTCAAACCCCTCAATTCTAACTCCAACCCTATTCCCAACACACCTCTAACCCTAATCCCAACACTAACCATAACCCTAACCACAAACCTAACCCTAACACACCCCTAACCCAAATCCCAACCCTAACACAAATCCTAACTTTAACCCTAACCCTAACTTTAGCCCCAACCTTAACACTAACTGTAGCCTGAACCTTAATCCTAACTTTATCCCCAACACTAACCCTAACTTTCGCCCCAATCCTAACCCTATCATTAGCCCTAACTCTAACCGTAATGGGAAAATGGAAATACATTTTTTTGTTTACTTTATTTTTTTCCATAACTAAGCATGTGACAAAGGGGGTTTGATTTATTATTTATAAAGTAATTTTATGTTTGGCAGCTGTCCCATGCTAAAAGATGCTTTTTATTGCAAAAAATAGTTTTTGCATCACCACATTTTGAGAGCTATAATTTTTCTATATTTTGGCCCACAGAGTCATGTGAGGTCTTGTTTTTTGCGGGACGAGATGTTTTTATTGTTTCCATTTTTGGGCGCATGACTTTATTTATCACTTTTTATGACGATTTTTGGGATGCAGAATGAGAAAAAAGCAGCAATTCATGAAATTCTTTTGGAGAGGCGTTTATGCAGTTCAGCGTGTGGTAAACTTGATGAAGCAGTTTTATTCTTCGGGTTAGTAAGATTATAGCAATACCTCATTTATATCTTTTTTTATGTTTTGCACTTTTATACAATAAAAACAATTTTATATAAAAAATAATTATTTTTGCATTGCTTTATTCTGTGAGCTACAACTTTTTTATTTTTTCACTGATGAAGCTGTATGCAGCTTGTTTTTTGCGGGACAAGATGACGTTTTCAGCATTACCATGTTTATTTATATCCGTCTTTTTGATCACGTGTTATTCCACTTTTTGTTCGGTGGTATGATGATAAAGCATTGTTTTATTGCCTTTTTTATTGTTTTTTTTGAAAGGGGTTCACTAAAGGGGTTAACTAGTGGGACAGTTTTATAGGTCGGGTCATTTCAGATGTGGCGATACTAAATTTGTGCACTTTTATTGTCTTTTTATTTACATAAAGAAATGCATTTTTTGGAAAAAATATTTATTTTTATCTTTATTTAGGAATTTTTTAACAAATATTTTTACACATGTTAATTTTTTTTTTTACTATTTACTTTGTCCCAGGGTGGGACATCACTATATAGTGTCAGATCACTGATCTGACAGTTTGCACAGTACTGTCAGATTAGCGATCTGACAGGAATTGCTGGATGCTTGCCGGCACCTGATGTCAGCAGGCACTAAAAAGCCACCTCCCTGCAGGACCCGGATGGACCCTGCGGCCATCTTGGATTCAGGGACCTGCAGGGAACAGCCTCTCAGAACAACTTGATCACATCGCGTTGCTCTGAGTGTCTCAGGGAAGCATGCAGGGAGCCCCTCCCTGCACGATGCTTCCCTATGCTACCAGAATGATACAATCTTGTTTGATCGCAGTTTTCTGGGGTTCAAGTGCCAGGAGTGGTCTGTGACCGCTCCTAGCACATAGTGTCGGGTGTCAGCTGTGATAATCAGCTGACACCTGGCCACGATCGGCAGTGCTCCCGTCAAGAGTGCGGCTGATCGCGTATGACGTACTATCTGTCACGCTGTATAGCAGATATATATATGTGATGACAATAATCTATATCAAAAGGGCAACATACTATATAACATGCGCATAGCTATATGATAACATAGATTTACCTGACAGAAAGTCCAGTGGGTCAGAACGGAATCCGTTATACGCTGTCTCCGGCTAGAGGGTGACCGGGGTCTAAGCTGACCCTAACTGGGGTCCTAACTAATCCCTCAACCTGGAGGTACTGTTAAAGGTACAGAGGTCCAGGCCACCAGCGTAAACCCTGTCTCCTATCAATCCCTGCCAACTGTATTCTAGTCCTAAGAAGGACCCTGAATACCACCAAAGGGAATGAACAGGTAACGGTTAATGAACAGAAAGACAAACAAGAAAGATAAGAAATAAAGTAAATAAAGTCTTACATACAACACTCACACACAGTAGGAACACCTTAGGTCTCAGAGATAAACTATAAGCTGTAAGAGTAAAAACAACTAAGGAGCTCTTAGCTTAAGTATTCCCAGAACCGATCCAGTCTGCTAAACTATATGAATGCTTTCACCGGCATCAAACACCCAGACTGGCAGGAATATAAAGGAAACTAATTAGAACATAATCCAAAGCAGCCGGGCGAGGCTGGACCTAGTCTTAGCAAAGAGCTAGGTAAAATTAACTCTCTCATTACCAAACACAAAGAAACAGCAGCTCAGCTGTGAGAAGTCAGAATGTGCAATCGCGACGATCTTCGTGGCGATGCACCCATGACAGTACCCCCCCTTCTACGAGGGGCCTCCGGACCCTCATGACCAGGTCTGTCCGGGTGAGTTCTGTGGAAGGTCCGCACCAAACGATCTGCGTTAATGTCAGACGCAGGAACCCACGTCCTCTCCTCTGGACCATACCCCTTCCAATGCACCAAGTACTGAAGGGACCGGCGATTCAGACGTGAGTCAATGATCTTTGACACTTGAAACTCCAAGTTACCATTGACCACCACTGGAGGAGGAGGTAGAGGTGATGGTATGACTGGTGCCACGTACCTCTTAAGTAATGACTTGTGGAACACATTGTGGATTTTAAACGTAGGAGGGAGGTCCAGACGAAATGCCACAGGATTAATTATGGAACTGATCCTGTATGGCCCGATGAATCTGGGACCCAACCTCCAGGAGGGAACTTTAAGTTTTATATTCCTGGTAGACAACCACACCAGATCGTTCACCCTCAGATCTAGACCAGAAACTCTCCTACTATCAGCCATCCGTTTGTAAGGGTTCTCCGTAACCTTCAGTCTTAAGCGATCTGGAACTATCAGTCTCCCTGGAAGTCCCACAGGGGCGTCCCCCTGAGCCCCCAATACCTCCCCCTCAAGCTCAGAGCATACAGCTGACACTACAACTCCCTCCTGAGGAATAGGAACCGGATCATCCGTCTTCCCGACCCCTGGGAAAGTACGAGATAAGGCATCAGGAAGCAACTTTATTGAGAAGTCATATGTGCGATGAGGAGGTAACTCTTTACACCCCTCCTCTGAGAACTTCTCCCAAAAGTCCTCCAGAAAAGGAGGCAAAGTCCTAGGCACAACCGCACCGATGACCGTGCTCATGCAGTTATTCTTGCAAAATTCACCCCACTGGCTTATCTTTCTGGATTGCCAATCAATCACTGGGTTATGTTTAGCCAACCAAGGAAGTCCCAACACAATAGGAGTAGGTAGACCCTCCAACACATAACAAGACAATTGCTCTTTATGTATTGCCCCTACTCGAAGATCTATGTTATGAACAGCTTGTACCAAGCTACCTTGACCAAGAGGTCTAGAATCAATAGAGAGTATAGGGACCGGTTTGGCCAATACACTCAGTTGCATACCATGCACCTGGGCAAACCGAGTGTCCACCAAATTAGCCCCGGACCCACTATCAAGAAAAACAGAAATCCTCTCAGTTCTAGTACCAATCACCACCTCCGCAGGCACGAGAAACTGAGAGGGATTTGGGGACGAAATACACACTCCCAGGTTAACTCCTTGGTTCAAAGAGGTCCGGGATGGACACCCCCCAACATAATGTCCCTCTCTCCCGCAAAAGAAACACCTTCTAGTCTTGCGGCGCACCGCTGATTCCCTCCTACAAAAAGATGTCCCTCCCAACTGCATGGGTTCCTCAGAACAGACCAGGGGAACCTCAGTATAAGGGACTTTAGTAGTAGGTGGAGTCATCACGGGAGGCGGAGTTACCTCGCGTCTTCCCCGAAGACGTCTATCAATGCGAATAGCGAGGGCCATAGCAGCCTCCAGTGATGGAGGAGAATCATACTGAGCCAACACATCTTTTAATTTGTCAGACAACCCTTGACAAAACTGGCTCCTAAGAGCTGGGTCATTCCACTGAGTATCTGTTGCCCATCTACGGAACTCAGAAGAATATTCCTCCGCTGGACGATTTCCTTGCCGTATTTTACGTAACCTTGTTTCAGCAAGGGAGACTCGATCCGGATCATCATATACCAGACCCAGGGCAGTAAAAAATCGATCCACTGACTGGAGATCTGGGGAGCCTGGAGGAATAGAGAACGCCCAAGATTGAGGATCCCCTTGTAAGAGCGAGATAACAATTCCCACCCTCTGCTCTTCACTCCCAGATGACCGAGGCCGCAGCCGAAAGTACAATTTACATGCCTCCCGGAAAGTAAAAAATTTGTCCCGCCCACCAGTGAACCTGTCCGGGAGAGCAACCTTAGGTTCAGATCTGGTTTGCTCCGGGGGGGACAAAACCTTGGACTTAATGTCCGTCAACTCCATGGACAATCCCTGCAACTGCCGGGCCAGCTGGGCTACTGGATCCATGATAGCTGGGGAGAATCTTTAGTATGGGCCGGTGAAAATGTCACGCTGTATAGCAGATATATATATGTGATGACAATAATCTATATCAAAAGGGCAACATACTATATAACATGCGCATAGCTATATGATAACATAGATTTACCTGACAGAAAGTCCAGTGGGTCAGAACGGAATCCGTTATACGCTGTCTCCGGCTAGAGGGTGACCGGGGTCTAAGCTGACCCTAACTGGGGTCCTAACTAATCCCTCAACCTGGAGGTACTGTTAAAGGTACAGAGGTCCAGGCCACCAGCGTAAACCCTGTCTCCTATCAATCCCTGCCAACTGTATTCTAGTCCTAAGAAGGACCCTGAATACCACCAAAGGGAATGAACAGGTAACGGTTAATGAACAGAAAGACAAACAAGAAAGATAAGAAATAAAGTAAATAAAGTCTTACATACAACACTCACACACAGTAGGAACACCTTAGGTCTCAGAGATAAACTATAAGCTGTAAGAGTAAAAACAACTAAGGAGCTCTTAGCTTAAGTATTCCCAGAACCGATCCAGTCTGCTAAACTATATGAATGCTTTCACCGGCATCAAACACCCAGACTGGCAGGAATATAAAGGAAACTAATTAGAACATAATCCAAAGCAGCCGGGCGAGGCTGGACCTAGTCTTAGCAAAGAGCTAGGTAAAATTAACTCTCTCATTACCAAACACAAAGAAACAGCAGCTCAGCTGTGAGAAGTCAGAATGTGCAATCGCGACGATCTTCGTGGCGATGCACCCATGACACTATCCCGTCCTTGGGAATTAAGTCCCAGGGTACATGGACGTGATAGTATGTCAAATGGGTAGAAAGGGGTTAAATATACAACTCTTCACTTAGTCTTCTCATCAGTGGCATAACTAGAGTCCGATGGACACCTGTACAAAAATTGGACCTTTTCTTGATCTTATAAAGACATACATATTCATCCCCCATGTAATAATGTCACCTCTCCTGGAACCTTACTCTAATAATCTCTCCCATGCAGCAATAATGCCCCTCATCCTGGGCCCCAAACGACAACATTTTTCCTAATCCTGGGCATCATCCTAGTTTAATATTCTTCATTCTGGTAAACTGACCCAGTTCTGGTGTAATGTCTCCCATCCTGATATACTATTCTGGTTTAATCTCCCCCATTCAGGCATAATGTCCCCTTTCTGGTTTAGTGTCCCCCATTCTGATGTAATGTTCCTATTCCTAGTAATATTTCCTCAATTCTGGTTCAATGTCCCTTTTCAGGTATGTCCCCCCTTTCTAGTATTGTCGACATTATGGTATAATGTCCCCATCCTGGTATTATGCCCCCATCCTGGTATCATGTCCCCATTCTGGTATGTTTTCCCTATTCTGGTAAAATGTCACCCATCCTGGTATTATGATACCATCCTGGTATAATGTCCCTCATTCGGCTATATTGCTTCCCATCCTTTTATATTGTAGCTAATCTGGTATAATGTGCCCATCCTGGTATTTTTCCCCATGCAGGTATAATGTCCCCCATTCTGGCATATTGTCCTTATTCTTGTGTAATGTCCCTCATTCTGGTACATTGCTTCCAATTCTGGTATATTGTCCCTACTTGGATATAATGTCCTCATCCTGGTATAGTCTCAACAATCATTCTGGTAAACTGTCCCAGTTCTGGTGTAATGTCTCCCATCATGATATACTATTCTAATTCTGGTTTAATCTCCCCATTCAGGCATAATGTCCCCATTCTGGTTTAGTGTCCCCCATTCTGATGTAATGTTCCTATTCCTAGTAAAATTTCCTCAATTCTGGTTCAATGTCCCTTTTCAGGTATGTCCCCCCATTCTAGTATTGTCGACATTATGGTATAATGTCCCCATCCTGGTATCATGCCCCCATCCTGGTATCATGTCCCCATTCTGGTATGTTTACCCTATTCTGGTAAAATGTCACCCATCCTGGTATTATGCTACCATCCTGGTATAATGTCCCTCATTCGGCTATATTGCTTCCCATCATTTTATATTGTAGCTAATCTGGTATAATGTGCCCATCCTGGTATTTTTCCCCATGCAGGTATAATGTCCCCCATTCTGGCATATTGTCCTTATTCTGGTGTAATGTCCCTCATTCTGGTACATTGCTTCCAATTCTGGTATATTGTCCCTACTTGGATATAATGTCCACATCCTGGTATAGTCTCAACCATCCTGGACCCTTCCCCTTCTTCTACAGCATATTTTAAAAAGAAACAAATCATCATTCTTGCCTTCATTTTGATCCCATGATGCATGGCATCCTCTTCTGTAGCCGGCCAAGGAGTTGGCAGCTAACTTGGCGTGTTAGCATGGGTTGCGTATAATATTACTGCCATGTGGCAAGAGTGACTGATAAGCCGACATCACCTGCTAGCCTCTGCTTGGCAAGCATTGTGTATTGCAGCTCATGGATCTGTGCACCGCAATACATTTTATAGCAGACGACACACATCCAGGTAAAAGTGACGTCAGTGGGCCCCTCTCCTGCACAATCCCGTTCAGGGTTGTACCCTGTACCATCACGATCATTATGCTCCAGCTTTTCGTGATGTCCTTTGTAAGCTCAGGCACATCCTCAAAATCTAGTATCTAGTGATTTTGATGTCTTAGGAGGCCAGCATGTGCATATTACAAAAATCTCTAAACTTAGTTCAGAAACACAAAAAACAATATGTATATGTTTTTTAAACCTTTTTTTTTTTTTTTTTGCTTTTCTATATTAATTAACTGCCCAAGGAATTTGTTATTTTGTCCGACATATTGTTCTCTATGAGCATAATAATTGGTCAATTACTGATGGTTAAGGCAGCACACTGGGTAAATAGAACCTCAGGTAATGGTGAAAACCCGCTGAATATGACCTAATGTACTGCTTGTATTTATGTTTTAGTGAATTTCAAGCTACTGTATTCTTTAAAGATCTGAGATTGCTGCTGCTTTGTTTGGACAAATATGAATTGAGAAGACAAGCAGCCAAATGGGCTTGAATCCCGGTACACTATTCTTCTAATCCTAACTGAGCCTAATTAGAGTCTTAGAAATATATTGCTTTTGCTTTGCTTTATGTATGCACAAAGCATTTAACAGGTAATTAGAGAAAAAACCCTCACTAGTCGGTAAGGTAATTTCTTATTTGTCTGTCACAGAAAAGATTTGCTTTATTTGTGCTCTTAACTCTTCTGAGTTTTTCTTGCAGTAAACGAACAGCAGGTAATGAACAGCATGCAATTAGCGACTCAGCTCAATGAAGTTAAGAACTCATGACAAGTATATCTTTTTTTGACCAATGTGTATTTAATAAGGTTATTCATTTCTAAAGCTGACCATACATGTTGTGTTTTTTTAACCCTTTATAGTGAACCTGTCAATAGGATTTTGCTCAGTAAAGTACTACAGAGACTGTGAGATTGGCGCTATTTTCCTGATTAAAAAGATGCCTTGTGGTTTTTGTTTAACCTGTATTTCCTGTTTTCAGTTAATGAGATTCTCGTGCTCCTGGTTGGCCTGTGGGTGGGGCTTTATGTGGTGCTCTGCTTATATATTCATCCTTATAAGCTTCCTTCAGTGACCGGCCTCCTGTTTTACATAATGCATATATTAGCGTTGATATTATTGTTGATAATATTCTTGATATGCAATATTGCTGATAATGCCTATAATATTATGCCTAATGTGAAGCTTAGAAAAAAATTACATCCAGCAAAATGGCACTGGCAGTGGCACATGTGCAGCATCATCGATTTCTTACCGATAGATCCTACTGCGTAAGCGCCAGTTTGTTGAAGGGAAAAAAATTAACAGCAGCAAAATGGTGCTTGTGGTGGCGCTTGCACAGTAGCATCTATTGGTTTGAAATAGATACTACTGCGCTGGCGCCACTGTCAATGCCATTTTTCTGGATGTAATTTTTTTTCTAAGCCTCACGGCAGCCACAATCTTATAGGCAATATAAACAATATTTCATATCAAGAATATTATGAATAGTAATATCAACAATATTATATGCAGTTTTTAAAAATGGAGGCAGGTCATTAAAAGACCAGTGACCTGTCATAAGCCCATAAGGATATAAACAATGAACAAGAACGATCAATAAATCCAAAAGTATGGTACAAAAATATATATTTTATTAATTAATACACATTTAATAAAAAACAGGACAGGACAGTGATAAAGACTCATGCCAATAAACACTGGTGGGAAGAAGGGACATACACTGGTGAAATAAGCCCATAAGGATGTATATGTAAGCAGAGCACCTCAAGAAGCCCCGCCCACAGGCCCGCCCCAGAGCACGAGAATCTCATTAACTGAAAACAGCAAATATGGATTAAACAACAATCACAAGATGGATTTCTTCAACCAAGGTATCATTTTAATCAGTATAACAGCACCAACCTGAGAGTCTCTGCATTTTACTGAGCAAAATCCTGCCTTCAAGACAGAGAATATGTTTTTTTATTTTGCCTTTTCATTGTCACATTTTTAGAGTCATATTATTTGAATTTTTTGTCCGCATAACTGTATGAGGGCTTGTTATTTCAGAGACGAGTTTATTTAGTCAAAGGCTGCATTTTAGGGTGCATACACATTATTTACATACTCAAGAAGAGAAATAGAAAAACTAGAATAGAATTAGCAAATAGCAAATAGTGTTCATTTTGTGCTGGTCATTATGATTACAGACGATACAAAATCTGTTTACTTTTATTTATGGTTTACTACATCACTACAATAAATATACTGTTTGTGTGGTGCCATAAATCGAAAACCCTACTTTTTATAACTTATTCTCAATGGAGCTGTATTAGGGATTATTTTTGTGTGACTAGTTTTCAGTAGTAATGTTTTCTTGTACATACATCTTTTTTGTTTTTTCTAGCACATTGTTGGAGGCAGAAGGTACAAAAATATAGAAATTCTGTTTTTCTTTAGTTTTATTTAAATATTGTTCACTGTTCATATTAATTTACATATTGCTGTACTTTTTTGGCTTACAGGCCTACTATAGAATGCACCACAGGCTTAGAAATCATAAAATAGGAAAAATATATTTCCTTCCAATAAAAACTTCCCTGGTAGTATTAACAAGTTGAGTGATAAACAAAACTAATTTTAATGTGTTATGCCTAAATAGGTAGGTAATAGGTTAATATTGTTTCTCTGCACCATGAGCATTAAACACATGTAGCTTTACAACATGCAGATTATGTACTTTTCCTGTAGTGCACACATATACACAATATTGTTGCATATATACTGAATGCACAGTGAGCTCTGTTGTATACACACACACAAAGCTCTAATACATTCACACAAACAATTCTGCTACACATAAAGTTCTAGTATATATACACACAATTCTGCTACACATAAAGTTCTAGTATATATACACACAATTCTGCTACACATAAAGTTCTAGTATATATACACACAATTCTGCTACACATAAAGTTTTAGTATATATACACACAATTCTGCTACATATACACAAATTCAGATCTGGCATAGACAGAGAACTGCACACATAGGCATGCTACATGCGAGTGCACGAACATGCACAGCTCTACTACATACACACACAACTCTCCTACATCAAAACACACACATCTCTGCTATATCCAACCACACAGCTCTACTACATCAGACAAACATACACTACCATATTTTGAAGTTGTTACCAGGTATGTCACTGATCACATGACCTGAAAGGTTCTTCATCTAGTCAGGACCCGCAGTCTCCATGAAGCTTTAGTAATGTGCAGGTCTAATTGCTTTCTTTCCTACCTTGCACCAGTCACATTGATCAGTTTCAGGCGAAAGAAGAAAGAAATGTGCAGCTGCATAACGCTCATTAATTGAGAATAATACCGTGTCAGTGCTAGACTCAATAAAAGGAAGCTACCTTTAGACGTTAAGATGCACATTCTTTGTAACAAGTTTTTTCATGCTAAAAAGAGCATCTTGTAGTCAAAAAAATATGTTAACTTAGTTGAGCAAGTCAATAAAATTATGACAATAATCAATTTCTATATATTTTTAATGTTTTACTACTGTGACACAAAAATATATCTTTTATAGGATTTGTTATATTCTAAGACCCATACCAAAATCAAGACTCATATATATATATATATATATTTTTTTTGCATTCATTCACTGTATATATTAAATGAGGATACAGTTTGAAAGTGTGGGTTAAAACAATAACATTTGTATCCAATGTATCTAATATTTTACATTTAACTACTTTTGCATAAAAAAATACTATTTACCAAAAAAATATTTATTTTTTGCACAATGTTCTTAGAAATATAACTTTGCAGAACAATAAGCTGCATGAACTGATACAATAGGTAGTCAGCAGGCATTCACCAAATTAGCAAACATCGATTGTTAAATTAACCTGGGCTTTGGTCCCTCAAGGATAGCAAAGCAATATGCTTCAAGGAATGATACAATAGGTAGTGAGCTAGCATTTAACAAATCAACAAACATCAAATCAATCTACAACAAGAGATAATGTTCAGGCTCACATGAACAATAGCTCATATCCCTGGGCCTGCTGAATAATATGTGAGGCATAATTAAGAATAAACATGGTGTTATCACACATGTGACTATGAATGTGGCAATATCAAATATTTGGCATTTTTAAGGTAAGCTGTTTTTTAAATTAAATGATTTTTTTTATTGGGAAACCTGATATTTTAGAAAGTGTTTGTTTAGCACTTAGAACATTTTTAATAATACTTAATGCTTAATAATAAACAGCATTGCTAAAGTAATGTTTTGTATTACAGCATTGTGTCAGTGTCTGTCACTATTGACAGGGAACTGCTGTGATAAGTAAGCTGACAAATTATAGCAGAAGCTCAACTGTGTAGCATAAATTATGAGTTAATCAGATGCCTCCCTGATGGTATTACATGATGGATAAGTATCTGTATTTCTCAGCATTGAGAGCACCAAGAGATGGCCAAATTAAGATTTGTAGATGAAGTGGTTGGCCAAGAAAACTTGGGGCAGCATATGAAAGATATCATGCTTACTTCTCTGTAAAATCAGATGTCCAGCAGTGACATCTGCCCAGATACACCCATCTACTGTCCTGAAAAATCTCAACATAAGTGGTCTTTATAGAAGAATTGCAACCAAAAATCATACTTTTGACATGGAAACAAGGCCAAGCAACTTAACTATGACTGAAAATATATATACTGAGGAATAGAAAAATGTCAGCAGGTGCTCAGCACTGATAAGTCAAAATGTGAAATTTTTGGCTATAATAGAAGGCAGTTTGTTTAAAAAGGCCTGGAAAGCTGTACATGAATGAGTGTTATAGACAACAGTAAAGCATGGTAGAAGTTCCTTGCAAGTTTGGGGCTGCATTTCAGCAAACAGAATTGGAGATATTGTCAGGATTAATACATACAAGCAGATACTTATACATCATACAATATCATCAGGGAGATGTATTATTTGCTCCAAATGTAGTCTGCAGTAGGAAAACGCCCCTAAACATACATCCAATGTCATTAGGGATAATAATTAGCATAAAGTAGAACAAGGATTCCTGGAAGGGATGATTTGGCCCCCACAGAGATCTAAACTTAAAATCAATGAGCCTGACTGAGATTAAAGGGTATGCCACACTAAGCGAGATGGCAAGCGAGATCGCTAACGAGATCGCAACTGCGTCACCATTTATGACGCAGTAGCGATCTTGTTAGCGACTTAGCTGTGTGTGACATGATGCAGCGATGTGGCCCCTGCTGAGATGTTGCTGATCGCTTATGAATGTTCTGAGCCCTTTTTTGATCGTTGGTGTCCCGCTGGTGAGCCTGAATCGCTGAGTGTGACACCCTTTATGAACGACTTCACCAGCGTCGTAGGTGGGACTAGGTTTTCCCAATGACCGCAGAGGTCCTTATACAGATCGCTGATGAGTTGTGTTTGGAATCACAGATCGCTGATGAGTTGTGTTTGAAATCTAACAGCTAAGTCGCTAACGAGATCGCTACTGCGTCATAAATGGTGATGCAGTTGCGATCTCTTTAGCGATCTCGCTTAGTGTGGTATACCCTTAGCTGAAGAGACAGAAGGATTTGTGCAAACGTAAATCCACAGATTTGTTGCTAGCTCTTTAAGATGCTTGGAACAATTTACCATCCATGTTCCGTAAAAAACTCCCAAGTGTATCTAGAAAAATTGATGCTTTGATGCTGTATTGAAGGTAAAGGGTGGTCATTTCAAATATTGATTTCATGTAAGCTTTTATTTTGTTTATTCATTTTTCATTTTGTTAATTGGTAAAAAAATAACTATTAATGAAATATTTAAAAAAAATATATTCTTAGCAGACCTAGCCAAGGAAAAGGCACTTGATCAGGGGTCACAAATGTAGATTATTGAAGTGTCATATTTTTCAAAGAGCAAGGTAGTTAAACGTAGCATGAATTTAACAATCTAATAAGCTAACACTCATCTCTCGTCTCTTCATATAGTTAAAAGTTCAATTCATCTGCTTATGAAATCTGACTTCACTACCATCTTTGAAAGTTTTAATCAATGATACATTTTCATTTTCATTTTGCTGAGTCTGTTTCCAAATGCTGAAATGTTTTTTCTCATAGCTGAAAGACTTTATGGCCAGCATTAGTCTGTAAGCTTGTTTGTTTGTCTTTGCATCCTCCTGTCTTAAGTTACTTGATTAATTAATTAACAAGTTACATTTGCCCTAGTTTGGAGCAGAAACTCTCCTATAGATTAATTGAAGTGCAACATTTTTTAAAGTGCAAGGTACTTAAGCATGGCAGGAGACAGGTAAGCTGTGCAAGACATTCAAGCAAATTTGCGTCTACTTGCCTTGTGCTCCAAGTTTTTCTTTCATACCTATTTGCCTTATCTATGTTTTGTCTTCTGCATTCCTTCATATCTACCACACAAACTGTGCACGCTATCCATATCAGTCTGTCTTTAGTCCTCCTTGCTAGGTGCAGCTCAAATGCTCTTTTCACATGTTTAAAGAGGTGATTTGAAGCTAACAATTATTTAATCATTTCTATCTATTTAATGTCATAATCTAATCTCTTTTCTAATATACTTTTAATAAAAAGTCTTTATCATTCCTTCACTGCGCTATATACTGCTTTTTTTGCATTCTTCCTGTTTGATTATGCTTCATGTGAGAACCTCCAGTGCATGCTGAGATACACAAATGTGACAATATCAGAGGGCAGACACTGTGGTTATCTGGGTTTTTTAACCCTCTCTACCATTAAAGTCAAAGGAATCCAATTTGCCATCATGTATCTCTGTAAAAGACTTGATAGCATCTGAGATATTAATCACTTTTTTCTTGGCAATTTAAGAATTGTTTTTAGCTAGCATACATTTACATTTCTTAAGGGTGCAACATTCATCAGATCACTTTGTGTACACACATTATCACACATCACATGACTTGTACTAGAGTTAATAATACGAACATCTCACAGAACTTCTTTTATGACATACTGGCAAACGGTAAAGACAAGGTTTTCTTAAAGTTATCATAGCTGCTATAGAAAAGACTTGGGAGCAATAAATCTCTCAGTGACCTACCCATTTTATATACAGCTCTGAAGTCTTATTTAAGAATCTTCTCCAAAGTAGTGTCTTGATTAAAAATAGCCATATACTTCCTGATAATTTTTAAATTAATTAATTGCATATTTAATGACTATGGATAGGATAGGTTCATGTTCTATGACATCAGAAAAGTCTTTGTATTACATATTTTTTACGCAGGATTCGGAGTTGATTCACCTGGAAAAACATCCAGAACATGCTCAAAATAATGATCATATGTTATTTCTATATAAAAAACAACTTGCTGTACATATTTTCAATCTTTTGAGAGAGAGACCTTCAACTGGTTTAGATTTTCAAGCGGTGGAAAGAAGTGACTTGTCCAGTTATTATGCGTTTTCCGCTATGAAGATGCTCTATACATTATAATATTAGTCAATGGAATAACTAAAAAAGCTAAGGACTGGCCAAAAAAAAAAACAGAAACAGTGTTCAGGAAACATAAAGGGGAATAAATGCCGGCATTTCTTGAAGCATGTTCCTCCTGGAAAATACTGCTCTCATTAAAAGCATTGTGTACACATACCTTAAGACTACAACGTAATTTTGTTGAATTAATTGATCATATCAGTACTATACAAATTGGCCAACCTTTCATTGTGCATTGAATGTTTGACTGTTGCTATTAAATGTGGAATGGAGGCACTATAAAGCAGAAACTAGCTAACACTAAAAAAAATAAGTAACAGAAAAGACTCACTCATGAAACACTCATTTTCCATTTGCCTGAACCCTCTCTGTTATCACAATGGAAGATTCACTGTTAATATTTTTTCCTTCTCTGGATGACTTGGCACAGCGAAACACTGCATGGCCACCCAATAATTTCCTTTAGGTTAATGCAAAGGTATGCCAGAATGGTAGAAAATAGACATTTGCCACACATTCAAAATTCACACAATGATTGAATACTGAACAGTTCTAGCATATTGCATGGTCTATCCCCTCTTTCCTTTTTTTTTACTTGGACCAGCACTCCTTGCATTCGGCAAAGGTGTTTTTAATTAGCAGGAGACATCCAGAGGGGTTCAGCCTATTTTTGCTCTCAGTTTACAGTCTGAGATCATGCGGAAGATGAGTTTTCGACTCCCTTCACTTGGTGCTGGTGCTGTGTGGTGGCCATTGTTGCCATGGGGCAGTGTGGCCTGGAGTCAAGGGGACTCAGCCTTGCAGCATGGCGCACTGTCTCTGCGGTGGTGGTTGGCACTCAATTAGGGCTATACACAGTTAGAGAAACACTGAGAGGTTTGCCATGATGTTGCAATGTGCTTTATACAATCTGATCAGAATATTAAACTAAGAACCTCATGTTCAGTTTAGTACATTTTGTCCTAGCAGCAATACATCCATATCTTTGTTCTGCAGTTATAGCTGAATGTAATGGTATATTCTCCATGGTCACTCCAAAAAAATGTTTGGCAGACAAAAATTAGTCTGATAAATACAATAGGTTGCCAGAGGTTTCAGCTACAGGACCAATGATAAGTGACTGATGTCCAGTGATATTGTAGATCAATAAGTGTAATATAAAAATATAGAACTCAAATGTAATTTAATTAAATCAGACAAATTTATAATAAAGAAATGCAGTCCACAATGTGGAAACATTTATTTTTAGGATTACGACCAAAATTAAGACAGTTATGAAAAACATTTGTAAAATAAATTAATCCAAGCTTAAAATTACCAAGGGCATTGAATATTGATATATTCTGCTCTGCTTATCTTTCATCTAAGTAGGATCCATTTCTGCTGGAGTCCAGGAGAAGAAATTGTATTTCTTTATGATAAACTTGTCACCCGTGTGATATTAGACTTCACTGCACTTTAAAAAACAATAAGAATGTAAGAAATCAAAAAATAATTATATCTTCTGGGAAAATATAGTATGAATCAATATTATCTGTCAGGCTTCTTCTGTGAAATACTCAGTCTGTTGTGTAATTAGCAGTAAAAGAGATTGCATGGAATATTTTGCTGTGCTAGTTCTGTATTCAACATAATTGACATAATTACTCTATTTACTGTGATATGTATATTATTGGCTTATATTTCAAATGGAAACAGAAATAACTGTTTTTTTTTAATCATTTTCAAGAAGCCAATTATAGTAACTTCAGAATAATGATATATTATATTTTGTTGCATGGTTTATGTTATTAATTTATTTGCTAATTAATTACGTATACAACTTTACATTGGTTAGAACCCTTGAGATGTGGTCTGAAGAGAATAGTAGATGTGCATTCTAGATCACTGCAATATTGTTGTGTAACACTGAAAAATCCATAAGATCTAAGCAATATAGATGTTTTCATCTTCTATCCAGAAGTGCTCGAAAGTCACCTAATAATTATACACTTGACGAGTAGATGCTGGCACTGTCACCACATCGAATTCCATAAAAAAATACCAGTCTTCAATTTGCAAAAGTCAGTAACTTATCTAATAAAAATGATTTGATCTATGAGAGTCATAACTAACACTAATTAATGTCCTGTAGGTCATGGACTAAATGTAATCCCTTCCTTATATTGGCTATACATGAATGTCACAGCAGTCAAGGAGTTCCCGCAATACATGTAAGGCGCAGTGATAAGCCTAGCTCAGAGGCAGAGTCGGCACCATCAGCAGCATGTGACAGCTATACATCACAGCAGACATCCTTCTGCAATGGCCTCTAGCACCAATTGTAAAAGTTTAACCTTTTCTATACCATGGTCAATAGTGAACATGTCATTTAGATGGTTATAGTACATAGAGGACTTCCTTTTTCACTCCATCGTCACCTCAGTGACATATATTGCATCTCTGTGAAAAATACAGCATCGTAATCCAACTTCCAAAAGTTTTAGCAACATAGTGGGACTAGGTAAAAAAACTAAAAATTTTCCAAAAAACATTGCAAAATTGTGAACAAAAAAATGAGTATGAAAAGTAACAATAGCAGGTTTTTAAATTAAAAGCACAGTTTTTATATAAAAACAAAAGTAAACTAAAACATACACTACACATAGGATGAACAACTTAAAAATAAATAAAAACACTTAAAAAAGTACCGTATATACTCGTGTATAAGCCAAGATTTTCAGCCCATTTTTTATGGCTGAAAGTCCCCCTCTTGGCTTATATGTGGGTCATATATGGGGGTCGGCGTGGGAGGGGTAGCAGGGGTGTCGGATCATACTCAGCCCTCCGCCGGTGCGTCTCTGCAGCCCCCTGCTTCTCCCACGATCTCCAGCTCCTTCCTGCAGCGGTCACATGGTACCGCTCATTAAAGTCATGAATATGCACATATTCTGACTTTAATGAGCGGTACCATATGACCACTGTAGGACTGAAGAGCTGCGGAGACCGGGGAGAAGAGGAGAGGCTGAAGAGATGCGCCAGCGGAGGGGTGAGTATAGCGATATTTACCTGTCCTCTCTCCACCGCTGCGCGCTGCTCCCTCATCCGACTCCCCTGGCTGTGAATGATCAGGCAGAGGGCGCGATGATGTCGTTAGTGAGCACCGCGTCCCCGCCTGATCATTCACTACCGAGGACCCGGAAGACGGAGCAGCGTGTAGCGGTGGACCAAGGATCGGTAAATATTGCACGTGCCGAGGTCCTGAGCAAGCGGTGACACTGGCACCTGGCCCCCATAGCACACCGGTGTCACTGCCTGCTCAGGACAGCGGCACCTGGCCCCCAGCGACGAGAGGTGAGTATGTCATTTTTATTTTTTTGCAGCAGCATAAGGGATGTAAACTATGGAGCACATGGGGCATCACCTGTGGATCATTCGGGGGCATAATCTGGAGCACATGGGGCATAATCTGTGCAGCATATGGGGCATAATCTGTGGAACATATGGGGGCATAATCTGGAGCATATGAGGGCATAATCTGGAGCATATGGGGCATAATCTGGTGCACATGGGGCATAATCTGGAGCATATGGGGCATAATCTGTGGAACATATGGGGCATAATCTGGAGCATATGGGGGCTAATCTGAAGCATATGGGGGCATAATCTGGAGCACATGGGGCATAATCTAGAGCATATGGGGGAATAATCTGTGGAACATATGGGGGCATAATCTGGAGCATATGGGGGCATAATCTGGAGCATATGGGGGCATAATCTGTGGAGCATATTGGGCATAATCTGGAGCACATGGGGGCATAATCTGTGGAGCATATTGGGCATAATCTGGAGCATATGGGGGCATAATCTGGAGCATATGGGGGCATAATCTGGAGCATATGGGGCCATAATCTGTTTAGCATATGGGGACATAATCTGGAGCATATGGGGGCATAATCTGGAGCATATGGGGGCATAATCTGTGGAGCATATGGGGCATAATCTGGAGCATATGGGGGCATAATCTGGAGCACATGGGGCATAATCTGGAGCATATGGGGGCATAATCTCTGGAGCATATGGGGCATAATCTGGAGCATATGGGGCATAATCTGGAGCATATGGGGCCATAATCTGTTTAGCATATGGGGACATAATCTGGAGCATATGGGGGCATAATCTGGAGCTTATGGGGGCATAATCTGTGGAGCATATGGGGGCATAATCTGGAGCATATGGGGACATAATCTGGAGCATATGGGGGCATAATCTGTGGAGCATATTGGGCATAATCTGTTTAGCATATGGGGGCATAATCTGTGCAGCATTGGAGGCATAATCTGTGGATCATACGGGGAATAATTTGTGCAGTTTATGGGGGCCTAATCTGTGGAGCATCATATGGGGGCATAATCATTTTTCACCCTAGGCTTATACGCGAGTCAATAAGTTTTCCCAGTTTTTTGTGGCAAAATTAGGGGGGTCGGCTTATACAAGGGTCGGCTTATACATGAGTATATACGGTAGGTTTTTCATCATATTGACAAACAAAGAGATTAAATTAAATGTGACCAAAGAGTTGTAAATATTTAAAATAGTTGTCCTGAAGAAGGACTTAGGGTGACTCTGAAATGTGTTGACAATAAACCTACATTTTGCCTTACTATTGGATTTTTGTGATTCCAGAGTTCCTAATACTTCCCTTCCCCTGCTGTTTTAAATCTGATAATTTTATAGAAAATGCAGCATCGGGATTACAAGCTTTTTAGGTGTTGTGTCTTGCACAACCCTATAAGGTGAGGGATTCTAGTTATCTATTATCACCTTAGTGCCTGGATAAGACCCTATTGCAATTTTGCATCTCTTTCTAGAACAAAAGAAAATGTTATGTCGAACAGTGGGGATGCAAACACATTATTTTTTTGTAAAAAAATAGAAAAACATAAAAAAGTAGCAAAACATAAAAATCCTAATATATATCTGGTATAGCTATATTCCTACTTTATGAAGAGCAATCAGTTTATAAATTATTGTGGAGACTGATTATTATCTATTTTTCATGATCCACATGGGAAAAATGACAGCATAAGAGCTAGGTGGAGATGAGAGGATTTGGCACAATTCAAACTCACTTGTTCGTGTGTATTTTCCAGGTGAATTTAATTTGCAAGGAAGTTATTCTCTGCAAATGTATTGTCCCTTCTTATATTAATCTATCTGAAAAGTCCCAAAGATATAATAAATGTAATATGTAAAAAATAAAAAAAATTATACTTACTTCACCAATCACCTCTGCGATCACCTTCATTGCTCCTTACTCACTCTCCAGTCCTTAGCACTTCTGTCACACCACATTTCCTTTCTCTAGATTCTCTTTAGGCTAGGATCTCCCCTGCAAGAAGGCTCTTGTGTTCACTTTGCATTCTCTGGGGCTTATTCATGGTTGGAATTCTCAGCTTAGCGTGAACACCACGTCAGAAATGGAGCTCAGCTGAAGCAGCCAGGGAGTTGAGTGGTGAGGTGAGAATGTTTATTTTGCTGGATTCATGCAGAGCAAATATAAAAAATCAATATTTTTGAAAATGAGGATTTTAGTAAGATTCAAGGAGATTTAAATTTTACTCAAATAAATTTGCTCAACTCTAGTGGTAGATATGGGATCTTTAACAATAATTATAAAGAATCAGGCTGCAAGAGGACTACTTATGAGGTACAATATTGAAATATTACTGGAGAAACAGCAGGAGTCTAGAGAGTGAAATCCATCGATTAAGTCTTGGAGCAGAGCAGAAGGATTTAAGTTTATAGAGCACTGAGTTGACTTTTTATAAAGTTATAAACTGTATTTTGCAGAATTATTGCAATTAAAAGGGAGTGGATCTGCTCTGCTGGAGGACAAGGCAAAAAAATAAAGGGGTAGGTAGGGTAGAGAGTTTTCAGATTTTATTAGTGTGGAGAAGTCGAGTCCGGGGGTGGATTAGGTTAATGCATTTGTGAGACACATATGTTAGGCAAATCTATACTTGTCGCCTATAGGAACACATGTCACACTCTGACTGACCAATATATACTTACAGTACTCTATTTTACAATTTTTATCACTATTACTATCTAACATTAGCTGCTTCCAGTAAATGCCATGAAGTTCAGCTTTCCATGTGAGAAAAAATGTTGCGTTTTTTCCTTTTTTTTCATTCCACTTTACATTAATTCGTTCGAAGCACCTACAGGTATAACAAAGTTCCTGAATGTGGTTTTGAATACTTTGAGTGGTGGCATTTTTAAAATTGTGTATTTTGGTGGCAGTTTCCTGATATATTAGTCCCTCATAGTCATTTTAAATATGACATGGTTCCTAAAAAATAGTATTTGTAAATTTCCTTGAAAAAATAAAAATTTGCCTCTAAACTTTTATCCTTTCTAACACTTTAATATGATAAAAGAATGTAAATGTTGGAAAGTAGACATATGACAAATAATAATTATTAAAGGAAATTTGTCAACTGCTTTTTGCTATTTAATCTGAGGACATCATGAGGTAGGGGTTAAAACACAGATTTCAAAGATGTGTCACTTATAAAGCTGTGTGCTGTTGTTTAATTATAGTGTAGATTTTATCACAAGGACATTATGATTGCTTTGACTTGCTGGCCCTGTCAGCACTGGTCTAACTCCACCCCCTCTTGTGATAAGTAGCTCATTGTCTATAGTCAATGTAAATACAGAGCCTGGTGTGGGTGGGGTTAGATTTATCAGCTCTACTTCCTGCTACAGAACTCTTGTTGAGTCACAATTACTGCACCCAAGTGATACATTATTAGATTTAGGGTCTCTTTGCCTACATCATGCTGTTCTCAGATGAGATAGAAAAAACTCGGTGACTGATTGCCTTTAACTATTATGTGTGATGTGACTATCTGTTTTAAGAGCAAAAAAAGAAGCAATTTTCAAATATTTTCTCCTAAGTCTGAAAAGTGTGACCAGAATCTCAATGTTTGGGGTGTTGCCCCTCATCAGTGCTAAGCATGAGATTTAATTTGGCTGTATAAGAGGATTCTGACTGGGATCTAAGAGATAACATTTCTACTTGTGGAGAGTGACATGCCTCATATGCTCATATGACAGTTTAAGTAAGCTTATAAGCCATGCAATACTGCTCTGGGAAACTAAATAAGTTGAAACGTTGCCCTTAGTTCCCAGTCAGAAGCTTATTATACATCCAAATAAGATATCATTCTTTGAACTGACAAGGGCAACACCCTAAAACACTGCGTCAGCAAATTGAGATTCTGGCTTGAATTGTATCCTAAGTTAATATCCCTATTTTTAAAAGGTGGCACTGGAGATCAAATCTACTTCCTCTCTGAGGAGAAAATCGAAAGTCTGAAAAATTATTCTTGTACAAGAAATGGCTACCTACTTTTCATGTAAGCTTTCAATATCCTGTTATTGTATTTTTGCTTTTCTTATAAGTAGTATCCTTCCGTATTACATATATTTGTTTCAGTTACCCTTCCCTGATATGCTTCTGTGGTTCTGTACTGTGAATAATCCAGGAACAGGCGTTATTATTTCTGATACAGAATACTTAAGCTGCTCTTCACTTCATGTTAAATATGTACAAATCTACATACATAAAATGACTTACTTAGTTAACAGTCTACTAATACCTTAACCCCTTCCCGACCTTTGACACAGCGTATGCGTCATGAAAGTTGGTGCCAATCCGAACTATAACGTATACCCTGTGTCAGGAAAGGATCGCGTTCCTGCGGGTCGGGTGACCGGGATCACTGAAAGGTCACCCGAACTGCAGGCACAAAACCCTTTGTGCTTCACCACAGGGGGGTTGGCTTAACCCCCACATGGCTACGATTGCTCTGATTGGCTGTTAAAAGTAAAACAGCCAATCAGAGCAATCTGCAATATTTCACCAATGAAATTTGGTAAAATATTACAATCCAGCCATGGCTGAAGCTGCAATAGCATCTGCCATGGCTGGAGACCTAGATCCGACCCCCCCAACACATAATCACGGCGGCGATGCTCCCCTCCATCTTGTCTCTGCTCCCCCACCTTTCGATCTACCCTTACCTTCCGACCCCCCCTACTCACCTCTCCCGGTCCTTCGATGTCCCTGGATCCGTCTGGGCTGTTTCATGGGCGCCGCCATCTTGCAAAATGGCGGGCGCATGCGCAGTGCGCCCTCCATAGTCCAGAATTTTATTTTGATCACTGTGATAAGCTCTCACAGTGATCAAAATAAAAAAAAGTAAATAAATGCCCCATTTATCACCCCCATAGGTAGGGACAAATAAAATAATAAAAACATTTTTTTTTCTTATTAGGTTTAAGATTACGATTATAAGGCTGTGTTCATATTGCGTTATGGCAGTCTATTAGACGGATTGCGTTACACCATGGTATAACGTGGTGTAACACAGTCCGTAAACGCTGCCATTCACCCCATTTGCGGGCGCATCAAGACGCATGCCATAAAGCGGCATGCGTTCGCGACGTGCCGTCATTCAGAGACGGAGCCTCGGACGCGACCTGCAGCGTCTGGACTCCGTCACCGCTAGCGCAGATGAATCATCTGCTGATTCATCTGCGCTAAAGTGTATAGCATAACGCGATCGCGTTATACTATACCGTTACCAGCCCGTCAATGCTATGTTTTGAACAGGCTGGTAAAGCGAAATAAGAACCCAGCCTTAGGGTTAGGGTTAGAACTAGGGTTAGGGTTAGCCTTAGGGTTAGCATTAGGGTTAGCATTAGGGTTAGAATAAGGGTTAGGGTTAGAATTAGGGTTACGGTTGGAATTAGGGTTAGGGTTAGAATTAGGGTTGGAATTAGGGTTAGGGTTGGGATTAGAGTTAGGTTTGTGGTTAGGGTTAGAGTTAGGATAAGTGTTAGGGGTGTTTTGGGGTTAGGGTTGGGATTAGGGTTAGGCTTGTGGTTAGCGTTATGGTTAGAGTTGGGATTAGGGTTAGGGATGTGTTGGGGTTAGGGTTATGGCTAGGATTTTGATTAGGGTTAGGGGTGTGTAGGGGTTAAGGTTGGGTTTAGAGGTGTGTTGGGGTTAGGGTTGGAATTAGAATTGAGGGGTTTCCACTATTTAGGCACATCAGGGGGTGTCCATACACGACATGGCGCCACCATTGATTCCTGCAAATTTTGCGTTCAAAAAGTCAAACAGTGCTCCCATTATTCCAAGCCCCGAAGTGTGCCCAAACAGTGGTTTACCCCCACATATGGGGTATTAGCGTACTCAGGAAAAATTGTACAACAACTTTGGGGGTCTAATTTCTCCTGTTACCCTTGGGAAAAAAAAATTTCGGGACTAAAAAAATTATTTTTGTGGAAAAAAAATGATTTTTTATTTTCACAGCTCTGCGTTAAAAACTTCTGTGTAGCCCTTGGGGGTTCAAAGTGCTCACCACACATCTAGATAAGTTCCTTGTGGGGTCTAGTTTCCAAAATTGGGTCACTTTTGGGGAGTTTCTATTGTTTAGGCACATCAGGGGCTCTGCAAACGTAAATGACGCCCGCAGACCATTCCACCAAGTCGGCATTTCAAAGCGTCACTACTTTCCTTCCGAGCCCCGATGTGTGCCAATACAGTAGTTTTCTCCCACATGTGGGATATCAGCGTACTCAGGACAAATTGGACAACAACTTTTGAAGTATAATTTCTCCTGTTACCTTGGGAAAATAAAAAAATTGGGGACTAAAAGATCATGTTTGTGGAAAAAATATTGTTTTTTTATTGTCATGCCATGGCGTTATAAAGTTCTGTGGAGCACTTGGGGGTTCCAGGTGCTCACCGCACATCTAGATAAGTTCCGTGCGTTGTCTAGTTTCCAAAATGGGGTCACCAGTTTCTACTGTTTAGGCACATCAGGGGCTCTGCAAACGTAACATGATGCACGCAGACCATTCCATCAAAGTCAGCATTTCAAAACGTCACTACTTCCCTTCCGAACCCCAACGTGTGCCGAACAGTGGTTCCCCCCCACATGTGGGGTACCAGTGTACTCAGGATAAATTGTACAACAACTTTTGGGGTCCCATTTCTCCTGTTACCCTTGTGAAAATAAAAAATTGCGGGTTAAAAAAATCAGTTTTTGAGAAAAAAATGATTTTTTATTTTCACGGCTCTGCATTATAAACTTCTGTGAAGCACATGGGGGTTCAAGATGCTCACCACACATCTGGATAAGTTCCTTGGGGGGTCTAGTTTACAAAATGGGGTCACTTGTGGGGGTTTCTACCATTTAGGCACATCAGTGGCTCTGCAAACATAACAAGATGCCCGCAGACCATTCCATCAAGTCGGCATTTCAAAGCGTCACTACTTCCCTTCCGAACCCTGACGTGTGCCAATCATTGTTTACCCCCCCATATATGAGTACCAGCGTACTTAAGACAAATTGAACAACAACTTTTGGGGTCCAATTTCTCCTGTAACCATTGTGAAAATAAAAAATAGGGGGCTAAAAATGATTTTTTGGGAAAAAAAAAAGATTTTTTATTTTCAGGGCTCTGCGTTATAAACTTCTGTGAAGCACCTGGGGGTTCAAAGTGCTCACTGTGCATCTAGATAAGTTCCATAGGGGGTCTTGTTTCCAAAATGGGGTCATTTGTGGGGGAGCTCCAAAGATTAGGCACACAGGGGCTCTCCAAACACGACATGGTGTCCGCTAACGATTGGAGCTAATTTTCCATTAAAAAAGTCAAAAGGCGCTCCTTCCCTTCTGAGACCTGCCGTGCGCCCAAACAGTGGTGCCCCTCACATTTGGGGCACCAGCGCACTCAGGAAAAACTGGACAACAACTTTTGGCATCCAATTTATCTTATTACCCTTGGGGAAATAAAAAAAGCGGGCTAAAAAATGATTTTTGAGAAACAAAAATGATTTTTTTATTTTCACTGCTCTGTATTTATAAACTTCTGTGAAGCACTTGGGGGTTCAAAGTGCTCACTACACATCTAGATAAGCTCCTTGGGGGGTCTAGTTTCCAAAATGTTGTCACTTGTGGGGGGTTTCTACTGTTTAGGCACATCAGGGGCTCTGCAAACGCAACATGACGCCCGCAGAACATTCTATCAAGTC
The DNA here is from genome assembly GCA_033576555.1 of Oophaga sylvatica. Classification (NCBI taxonomy): domain Eukaryota; kingdom Metazoa; phylum Chordata; class Amphibia; order Anura; family Dendrobatidae; genus Oophaga; species Oophaga sylvatica. The sequence continues at coordinate 479,496,246 of JARQOD010000003.1, read as the reverse complement.
TGCATTCCAAAATGGCGCTCCTTCCCTTCTGAGCTCTCCCATGCGCCAAAACAGTGGTTCCCCCACATATGGGGAATTGGTGTACTAAGGACAAATTGCGCAACAACTTTTGTGGTCCAATTTCTCCTGTAACCCTTGTGAAAATAAAAAATAGCGGGCTAAAAAATCATTTTGAGGAAAAAAATATTTTTTTTTTTCACTGCTCTGCCTTATAAACTTCTGTGAAGCACTTGGGGGTTCAGAGTGCTCACAACACATTGTTAAGGGTCTGCGGAACGCACCAAATATATAAAGTAGAGAGGTGCGTTCGCAGCCCGGGGTCCACCGTGCAAGCGGAGCCTGCTGCTAGTAGAAATGGCGCGAGAAGCAAACTCTGTTATCCCGCAGAGTCGCCAACATAAACGCCGTAATGCGCTGTGGCAATAAGTGTGAACTCTGTTACTCCACAGAGCCGCTAGAAGGAGAGCCGCAGCGCTATATGGCGATGTGTGCGCACTCACTAGACACAACTGAGTGGCAAAGAAAACACGCTAGGGCGCTGTCTAGCGTTGAAAGCGAACCCTGTTACGTCACAGGGCCGCTGAGAAAAAGTACTGTGTCCTGTCAGGCTCTCAGGTACACAGTTAAGTGCTACACGTTCATAAAGCGTGATCATGTGCTAATGTCCTCGCGGGAGTCACCCGCAATCTATGACGTCTGAACGCCAGACCCTGAATACGGCAATCAAAACTCCTCACCGGTTATGCCGGTAATCTAGGGCATCTAGGACACCGACACTAACCAGCTACCATACCAAACTCCTCACCGATTAAGTCGGTATTCTAGTGGCTTATTTCAGCCGGGTCCCTATCCACACATACACATGACCACACTGGCGCATAGCATACAATGACTGATATTAGCGCATGGCGGCCAACAATGCTACCCTTTTATAGCAACAGCTACAGGACCTTCCAAGAACAAGGACCAATGAGAAGCTGTTACAAACAAACGTAGCTACATGACCTTCCTGGCGGACCAATAGGAGCCGCTGCAGCACCTGAACATGTGACCCCTGATCTCCAATGAGAGATCTCACTCTGGGCATGCTCAGAAGGGAAAATGCAGGACTTTGTCTCAAAGACGACTGCTCCAGCACTGGCTATAATAGCAGATCCAGGAAAGGCAGCAGCAAGTCACTGCACAGTAGAGGAGTGGGCAAGACGCCTGGACCGACGTCTCTGCTGAGCAGGCTCCACTGCGGCCGGAGATGAATGGGAGACCGCAGTGGGACGGGTTCGAGACTCCCCTTGTGCAGCAGCGGGAAATCGAACCCTAACATTACCCCCCTCCTAGGGCCCCCCCTTCTTTGGGCCTCGCTGCGCTCAAAGACAGCGATGAGCTGCGGAGCGTGAATATGCTCGGCAGGCTCCCAAGACCTATCCTCAGGCCCATAGCCCCTCCAGTCCACCAAATAAAACTTTTTGCCCCGTACCACCTAACACCCTACGATGGCGTTCACCTCATGGTCATCCGTAGATGAACCCGATGTCCCGGCAGATGACTCAGAAAACTGGGACATGAGCACGGGTTTCAGGAGGGATACATGAAAGGTGTCGGAGATACCCAGGCGTGGTGGAAGAGCCAAACGGTATACCACAGGGTTAACCTGCTCGAGGACCTTGAAAGGACCCAGGTAGCGCGGTGCCAACTTAGTGGACTCAACTCGCAGCCTGATGTTACGGGCAGAGAGCCACACCAAGTCCCCAGGAGCAAATGTTGGAGCGGGGCGCCGATGTGCGTCGGCAGAGGACCTCATCCTCTAATTGGACGCCTGAATGGCATCCTGGGTACGGTCCCAAATGTCCCGTGCCTCCACAGCCCAGTCTGCCACCCTGGAGTCGGTGGAAGACACGGGCATGGGCACCGGAACCCGCGGATGCTGACCGTAGTTCAGAAGGAAAGGAGTCTGTCCGGTGGAGTCAGCCACAGCATTGTTTAATGCAAACTCAGCCCATGGTAGCAAGGATGCCCAGTCATCCTGCCTGGCAGAGACAAAATGTCGTAGATAGGTGACCAAGGTCTGGTTGGCCCTCTCTACCAACCCATTCGTCTCAGGATGATACGCTGAAGAGAGATTTAACTCAATACTGAGTAGACGACAAAGCTCTATCCAGAACCGAGACGCAAACTGGGGACCTCGGTCACTGACAATTTTGTCCGGCATGCCGTGTAGACGGAAGATGTGCCTAACGAACAACGCTGCCAGAGCCCGTGCAGAAGGTAACCGTGGTAGTGGCACCAGATGCACCATTTTAGAGAAATGGTCGGTGATTACCCAAATGATGGTGCAACCCCGAGACTTGGGCAAGCCCACCACAAAGTCCATCCCAACCATCTCCCAGTGCCTGTCTGCCACCGGCAAAGGATAAAGTAAACCAGCTGGCCGTTGTCGTGGAGACTTATTTTTGGCGCAGGAGACACACGCCCGAACATAGTCCCCAACATCACGGACCATATGCGGCAACCAATATGTCCTCGCCAGCAATTCAGATGTCCTCTTTGCCCCAAAATGTCCACCAACCCTGGACGAATGTACCCAAGAGAGTACCTCCGGTCGCAAATTGGTAGGCACAAAAGTCTTGCCCGGGGGCACAGACTCTAGTGAAACCGGAGCCACTGTTCTCAGGCTCTCTGTGGGAACAATAAGCCGAGGCTCCTCTACCTCCTCTTCAGAGGACACCACAGAGCGAGAGAGAGTGTCGGCACGAATGTTCTTCTCTCCAGAGAGGAAATGGAGTGTGAAATTAAACCGAGAGAAGAACAAGGACCATCTGGCCTGGCGAGAGTTAAGCCGCTGAGCTGTCTGCAGATACACCAAATTTTTGTGGTCGGTGAAGACTTGGAAGGGAAAGCGAGCCCCCTCCAACAGATGTCTCCACTCAGAGAAGGCCAACTTCATGGCTAGCAACTCCCTATCCCCGATGGAATAATTCCTCTCCGCTGAAGTGAAGGTCTTAGAGAAGAAGAAGCAAGGATGTTTCCGACCTTGAGCATCCTTTTGGAAGAGGACTGCTCCAGCACCAACAGATGAGGCATCCACCTCCAATAAAAATGGCTTATCAACATCGGGGCGATGTAGGATGGGAGCGCTAGCAAAATGAGACTTAATAGAAGAGAAAGCCGTGGAGACCTCTTCCGACCACAATTTGGGATTTGCTCCCTTCTTGGTGAGGGCTACCAAGGGAGCTACCAAGGTAGAGAAATGCGGAATGAACTGGCGATAGTAATTAATGAACCCCATAAAGCGCTGCACCGCTTTTAAAGAGTGAGGTTCCTGCCAGTCCATCACAGCCTGTAGTTTGGCTGGATCCATAGCCAATCCCTGGGTTGAGATGATATAACCAAGGAAAGGTAAAGACTCCAGCTCAAACATACATTTCTCTAACTTAGCATAGAGGGAATTAGCCTGTAAGAGGTCGAAGACTCTGCAGACATCTCTCCGGTGGGAGTCAATATCTGGAGAGAAGATGAGTTTATCATCCAGATAGACTACGACCGAGGTGGAGAGCATATCCCGGAAAATGTCATTGACAAAGTCTTGGAAAACGGCTTGAGCATTACAGAGCCCAAAGGGCATCACCAGATATTCGTAATGCCCATCCCTGGTATTAAAATCCGTCTTCCATTCGTCCCCCTCACGGATGCGAATCAGGTTATAAGCACCGCGCAGATCTAGTTTAGTGAATACTCTTGCTCCCCGAAGCCTATCAAAAAGCTCAGAAATCAGGGGCAACGGGTACTTGTTTTTAACGGTGATGGCGTTAAGACCCCTGTAATCAATACACGGACGCAATTCTCCGTTTTTCTTCTGCACGAAGAAAAATCCCGCCCCTGCCGGTGACACCGACTTCCTAATAAACCCTCTTGCCAGGTTCTCCTGAATATATTGCGACATGGCCTCTGTCTCAGAAAGAGAGAGGGGATAGACCCTTCCCCGAGGAGGTTCTGCGCCAGGCAAGAGGTCGATAGGACAGTCATAGGGGCGATGAGGCGGAAGAGTCTCCGCAGCCTTCTTGGAGAACATGTCTGCATATGACCAGTAGTGCTTGGGAAGTGGAGTAAGATCTGCGGGTAACTCCGTAGTGGTAACCTGAACGCAACTCCTGACACATCTGCCTCTACATGCATCACTCCAACCCAGTATCCTACCCGAAGTCCACTCTATATGTGGGGAGTGGAAACGGAGTCAAGGTATACCTAGTAGGATCTCGTCTATTTCTTCGGGAAGGACGAGTAGGGAAATAAGTTCCTGATGGGAAGGAGATACAGACAATGCAAGTGGAACAGTCTGGTGTGTAATTTGTGAGGGCAATGTCGACCCATTCACTACCCGGACAGTCACTGATTTGTCAAGCGCCACCAGAGGTATTGCATGACGGCGAGCAAAGCTAGAGGACATGAAATTCCCCTCTGCTCCTGAGTCCACGCAAAGGTCGGCGGTGAGAATGGAAGTACCAACAGTGATTGTCCCTTTAAGTGTCATCTTGGAGGAAAATGCCGCTGTCTCTAGTGAACCTCCTCCCAGGGCCACTAGACGCGATCGCTTCCCCGATCTCTGTGGACATTTGTTGGCATAGTGTCCTGTCTGCTGACAACGGTTACAGACCACGGATACTCGGACGGACCGAGACTTAGGTCTTGCATGAGGAACTTCTGTGGCCTTTTGGGGTTCGGACGCCAGATCGGGAAATTCGAGAGGTTTGGCAAAGGTGGGAGCCAACCGAAACCTCTGCCTACACTGGGCCCGCTCCAACCTCCGCTCGTGAAAACGGAGGTCAATGCGGGTAGATATGGAGATAAGCTTCTCCAGTGTGGCGGGAATCTCCCTGGTAGCTAAAGCGTCTTTAACATGGTCAGCCAGTCCTCGCCAGTAGATTGGAATAAGAACTTTATCAGACCAATCTAACTCAGAAGCTAGAGTCCGAAACTGGACGGAAAACAGACTGACCAAAGACGAACCCTGTGCCAATGCCAGCAGTTGTAGCGCCATATCGTGGGTGACCTGAGGTCCTAAAAAGACCTTTTTAAGAGCCTCCAAGAAACGAGGAGCACTCCACACCACACGATCGTCGCGCTCCCACAGCGGAGTTGCCCACTCCAACGCTCTGCCCGAGAGTAGAGAAAGTACAAAACCCACTTGTACCCGATACGTGGGAAAACGTGCAGCCAGAAGCTCGAGCTGTATAGAGCACTGACTCACAAATCCCCGACATTGCTTGCTATCACCGGCAAACTTGTCAGGAAGCGGGAGGTGGGATAATGTAGGGGCAGAGGTGGCAGAAGACAAACTGGCTGCAGCCACATTAGCAGCCTGAACAGCGACTGCGGTAACATCCACAGCTGAGGTTGTGCGCTCAAGAGCCGCCAACCTACCCTCCAGCTGCTGGATGTACTGCGATAGACGCTGTTCATCCGCCATTTTACTAGCCAGACCCTGGCGCTAATATTATGTTAAGGGTCTGCGGAACGCACCAAATATATAAAGTAGAGAGGTGCGTTCGCAGCCCGGGGTCCACCGTGCAAGCGGAGTCTGCTGCTAGTAGAAATGGCGCGAGAAGCAAACTCTGTTATCCCACAGAGTCGCCAACATAAACGCCGTAATGCGCTGTGGCAATAATTGCGAACTCTGTTACTCCACAGAGCCGCTAGAAGGAGAGCCGCAGCGCTATATGGCGATGTGTGCGCACTCACTAAACACAACTGAGTGGCAAAGAAAACACGCTAGGGCACTGTCTAGCATTGAAAGCGAACCCTGTTACGTCACAGGGCCGCTGAGAAAAAGTACTGTGTCCTGTCAGGCTCTCAGGTACACAGTTAAGTGCTACACATTCATAAAGCGTGATCATGTGCTAATGTCCTCGCGGGAGTCACCCGCAATCTATGGCGTCTGAACACCAGACCCTGAATACGGCAATCAAAACTCCTCACCGGTTATGCCGGTAATCTAGGGCATCTAGGACACCGACCCTGACCAGCTACCATACCAAACTCCTCACCGATTAAGTCGGTATTCTAGTGGCTTATTTCAGCCGGGTCCCTATCCACACATAAACATGACCACTTTTTTTTTTCTTTTTTACCTCAGATGGGAAGTTCCACAGTCAGATAACCAAAACTATAAGGAACTCGACTCCCAAACAGCGTGTACACTTACATAATGCAGCAGCTGTTCCCATCATCATCGGAAAACCAACTTTATTTTCAGGCACAAAAAAAACACAAAACTAAGACACATTAACAAGGTGTTTCCACTTTTTAACTTTCCAAATTCCCTCTGCTCCTCCTCCCCCCTCTTTCTCTTATCACACACAAAACAAAAATACAATTTTCCCAAAACAATTTTTAAACAATTTTTAACCTCAATCTCCTTCCTCTTAAACACATACACGTTCCTCACATCCCACAACACCTCTTTTATACATGCAAGCATCAACCACAACACTCTCTCCTTTTCTCCACACATACCCAACCCAAACATAAATAACTCAAACGTCAAAAAATTCACATCACACAACTCCTTACACAACGGGCCCAAACCTGAAATCACATTTCTAGCATACTGACAATTCCAAAACAAATGCACCACACTCTCTCTCCCACCACATCCCCTCCTCGGACACATCTCACTCCTCACTAAACCCCGGTTTCTCTGGAAGTCTCTCACCGGTAACACCTCATGCAATGACTGCCACACAATCTCGCTCTGTCTATTTGTCATACCATCCATACGTACCTTCTTCCATACCTTCTGCACATCACTTCCTCTCACCATATAGATACCACATTCCATCTCTCTACACTCAATCATCCTATATACCGCTTTCTTCTTCTCTAACAACCTCACATCCACATCACACAGTTCATACTTCACCAAAAATTTGTAAACCCACACATACCACACAGGCACCTCAAAAGCCACTGGGCACCTTAAATCCCTTTCCCGCCACTTCAAACGGAACAGAAAACTTCCAAACAAATACCTGCACATACATGCACACTTCCCATCCATCCTAATCACACCCAATACAAACATCATAATATTCACGCCAAAAAAAACATTCAAATTTGGGAATCCCAACCCCCCCCTTATCCATTCTCTTCATCACAACCTCTCTCCTTGCACGCTCCATACTTGAACGCCAAAAAAATACAAACAAAACCCTATTTAATCTTCTAACACACATATAACCTGGTGGAAAAACCACCGCAACATGCAAAAAAATTGGTAACACCACACTCTTAATAACTAAAATTTTACCAAAAAAAGTCAGATCTCTCATCTTCCAAAAATTTAACTTGCGCTCCACTCTCTCTCTCTCTCACATCCACCCAACTTTCCTCTCCATCCAACTTCTCTGAAAATTTCACACCCAGCACCCTTATCGGTCCACTCACCACATTCACCCCAATATCATTGCTCAGAGTCCTCCCACCAAAAATCTTACATTCAGTCTTCTCCCAATTCACTTTAAACGCAGACGCTCCACAAAAAACGGATACCAACAACTTCACACGACGCACCGAACACTCTGAATCACACAAAACACACACATCATCCATGTAGCCATTCACCTTCCACTCCCTCCCCCCCCGCCCCTGGCACTTGTACACCCCGAATCACCTTATCTTTCCTCAACATACACAACAATGGCTCAATCGCGCAAATGAACACGACAGGGGACAATGGGCACCCCTGCCGTACACCGGAAAACACATTCACTCTCCTCCCTACATTCCCATTCAACAAAACACAACTATAAATATTTTTATACAAACTTCTCACTCTCTCAACAAACTCAGCCGGAAAACCCATCTTCACCAACACTCTAAACAGAAAACCATGCGCCAACCTATCATACGCCTTCTCAAAATCCAAACTCAACACATACACCCCCTTCTTACGGTTCAAACAGTCCCACAAACAATCTCTCAGCATACACACACCCTCATGTAACCGCCTTCCAGGCACCGCACAACACTGCTCCTCACCCACCACACTCCCAACCACATCACGCATCCTATTTTCCAAAAGCTTCGCATAGATTTTATAATCACAATTAAGCAACGTGATCGGCCTCCAGTTTTTTAGATTTTTCAAATCACCTTTTTTTGGCAACAGCACAACCACTCCTGCACGCATCCCATTCGCCACCTCTGCATTCGCCCACATATACTTACATACATCCACAAAATCCTTCCCAATCACATCCCACATCACATGATAAAATTCCACCGGGAGACCATCATCCCCCGGCGTTTTATTCAGCGCCATACTACACACCACCTTCCATATTTCTTCACTCGTCATCTCCCCATCAAACTCTCCCTTTCTGTCCCATTCAATCTATTTTCCAAAACACTCAGCACATCACTCTCCAAACCTTCATCCCTCCATTTCACTGCATACAAATCATCATAAAACTTTGCCACTTCCTCACACAAGTCCGCACCACTCACTTCATTTCCATCCACTCCATTCAAAACACTCATGCTCTGTCTTTTTCCAAAAACTTTCTTGAAAAAAAACCGCAAACACTTCTCATTCTTTTCCAAGTTCTCTATTTTAGCCCTATACACAATACTCCTCCCTCTCTCTCTCAAAAACTCGTTCACTTCTTTTTTCACTCTCAACAAATCTTCACTCACATCCATCCCTACCTCTCTTAGCTTATATAACACACTCAATCTTGCATTCAAACCAGCAAACCTTTCTCTCTTAGCAGCTGTACACTTGTAGCCAAGTTTTTTAAAAAAAACCTTGGTTTTCCATTTAACCCAATCCCACCATTCACACACATTACTGAACTCACTTCTGCTCTTACACCACTCCTTATAATGTCTCTCATACTCCTCTCTCACCTCCACCCCCTCCAGTAAACTCACATTCAGCTTCCATATACTTTTCCCAGTTACCTCCTCAGTATGCACATCCACTTCACACTTCATACACACATGATCTGAAAACGGCACACTCTCCTGTGCATAACTAACAGCAATCAGGTTTTTTGAAACAAAAAAATAGTCCAGTCTAGACGCCACCCTCCCACTCTCAGAAAAAAATGTATTTAACAATGGATTTACTTTACACTCCCTCTGCATATCCCTCAAACCAAAATCACTCACCATGTCCATTAACTCTTTCCTTGACACATCCACATTCACCTTTCCCACATCAACATTCATATCACCCACAATCACAACAGGCACTCTACCTGGAATAAAAAAACTTAATTTTTTCAAATAAAACTTTCCGCTCCTGTTTTTGCACAGGAGCATACACATTAATAACACTAAAACGAATATTTCTAAACTCAAAATTTGCTAACACGCATCTCCCAACCTCAATCACCATATAGTCACACAAACTCACATTACGCCCCTTCACCAAAAAACCAACACCGTCATTTCTATTACATGCACTCCCTGACCACACAGACGCACCATGAGGCCATTCACTCCCCTTCACACCATCCACAATCCCACACTCCTGTAAACAAAAAAATGTCCGCATTTTGCGCTGCAAAAAAATCAAAAATGGCCGCACACCGCAACTTATTTTTAAAAACCCTCACATTTTGAGATATAATTCTAACACCCATACTAAACACAAACCAAAAAGCTTAAAAAAAACACTTGTCCAAAGAAGCCAAAAAAGGAAAAAAATACAAAAACAACCTACAGATATAACTTGACACACATTACATAAAACACACAAAAAAACAGATAGCCCTTGCTTAAAGAGCAAAGCTATGTACACAAAAAAACCCTACCTGACTACTGGAAAAGTAAAACGTACTTAACCAGTACCGCCAGTGTCCTCCTCCACCATTTGTGCCGAGCAGCCTTCTGAGCCGCTGGACTCCATATACTCCTCCACCCGTGCCTTTTTATGCCCAGTCTTCCTCTGGGCCATTCCTTCTTCCACCACCTCAATGTCTCTGTTTTCCCCACCACCCTCCCTGTGACACTTTAACCCTCCTGAGTCCTCTTCCGAGGAGAAGGCACCAATATTTCTCGGATCAGACTCATGAACTAAAACCTCAGCCTCCTCCTCTGCCACAGATATATCGAAATCCATCAGGCATTCTGACCATGATTCAGCAACTGGGACTTCTTTTTTTACTTCTTTTTTAGGCCATGAACGCTCCTCTCGCCTTATGGCCTTCCAAAATTCCTTGTCCTCCTTTTCCTCCTGTTGCTTCTCCTTCCTTCTCTCAGCCTCCTTGTCCTCCTGCCGCTTCTCCCTCCGTCTCTCAGCAGGAGTGGGTGGCGCATTCACAACGCTTTGCAGCGCGGCGACTTCGCTTTCCCTCTGCTTCTTCTCCTCCTCCCGCCTCTTAACCTCCTCCTCTCTCTTCCTTTCTTCCTCCCGCCTCCGCACCTCCTCACGTCTCTTTCTTTCCTCCTCCTCTCTAGTTGACCTCCTCGGCACTCCAAACGGGCAGTCTCTATACAGGTGCTCTGAACTGCCACAACTGTCACATTCACGAGGCATCGGACACCTAGCCGCCACATGACCCTCTTGCTTGCAATTACGGCAAACCAACTCCTTGCTACACATGTTTAGCAGGTGCCCAAACTGAAAGCACCTCCTGCAGTATAGTGGCTGCCCTGGGTATGACAGGAAGCCCCTATGACCCGCCACTGAAAAGTTTGCTGGTGGGTGGGTGAAACCTCCCAAACAACCTGGGTCCTTCTTCAATTTCACCCGAAACACATACTTGCAGTTGAAAATGCCCAAGACATTTTTCTGCTTCTCTCCTCCCTTCACGTATTCACAGTACCGCTCCAGGAACTGCTCCAGTAGTGCTACTTCTGTATAGGGGTTGTACACAGTCACCGTCACCACTTTTTCCATGAGTCCAAACAGGGGCTCCACCCGCACTCCATCCAGGCATGGATCACCTTCATTACTTCTGAGCCATTCAAAGACGGTCAAACAGCATCCCTCATTCACAAAGGTTACATCATATGTACCTTGACTCCGGAATTCATTGACGCTGTAGATATCCTGACGATGGGCTCCAGCCTTTCCCTCCAACAGGTCACGAACGACGTACACCAGGTTGTTTTTCTCACCACCTTCCACCACCACACGGATCGTATTCCTAATGAACATCCTCAGTCCAGACTGCCGATACGGATACCGCAGTAGAAAATCAGCAGCACGCTGCCAGCAAAGCCCCTGGATCACTCCAGGAAAACTCGCACCCTCTGACTGCGACACACGATCGCAGCCAAAAGGCCGAGATCACACTGGCGCATAGCATACAATGGTTGATATTAGCGCATGGCGGCCCAGCCATGCTACCCTTTTATAGCAACAGCTACAGGACCTTCCAGGAACAAGGACCAATGAGAAGCTGTTACAAACAAACGTAGCTACATGACCTTCCTGGCGGACCAATAGGAGCCGCTGCAGCACCTGGACATGTGACCCCTGATCTGCAATGAGAGATCTCACTCTGGGCATGCTCAGATGGGAAAACGCAGGACTTTGTCTCAAAGACGACTGCTCCAGCACTGGCTATAATAGCAGATCCAGGAAAGGCAGCAGCAAGTCACTGCACAGTAGAGGAGTGGGCAAAACGTCTGGACTGACGTCTCTGCTGAGCAGGCTCCACTGCGGCTGGAGATGAATGGGAGACTGCAGCGGGATGGGTTCGAGACTCCCCTTGTGCAGCAGCGGGAACTCGAACCCTAACAGAAAGATCCATTTGGCCAGCTGTATTTCTGCTGTAGGATTAGGCTCTTTACTTGACTGTATGTAAGGGACAACTTGAAGTACAGGAACTCCGATGATCGGGGTTGTCCTCGTGAGGAGTGTGGCGACGTGCTGGAAAGCATGGAGCACTTCCTCCTTCAGTGTCCCTTTAATGCAGAGGTTTACAACAGGGTGGGTGCTTCCATACGTTGGCCGCGGCTAGCGTCCCTTTCCTACGCCGAGTGGGTCTATGGGGCGTTCAGATCCCTGGGTGGCCGAGAGCGGAGCACTTTATTCTTAGTTAGTGTAGTGGTCAGGTTTTACACGTGGAATGCACGGTGTTTAGTTTCGACGCAGCAGAAAGCCCTCCCCCAGGATGAGGTGGTTAGTAACATCTTGGGTGACCTGGGGAAGGTGCGTTCTTTGGAGTTCGAGAGGTTGGGTGTGAGGAAGGCCTCTTGGCTTTGGAGGGGCTTCTCCTTTTAAAAACACACTCAAGGGAGAGTTGTTTTGGTGTGAATGGTGGTAGGGATAGCATAAGGTGGTGTGGGTGTTGAGGGAGAGAAGTAGGTGTAGATAGGGTCAGGGAGGGTCAGTGAGAGGGACACATAGAGAGTTAGTCAAGTTAAGTTAGGTAGAGTAGGGATAGACAGGGATAGATAGGGACAGTTTTGTTAGGGACAGAAGTAGGGACAGTTTAGTTGATAAGGGACAGGGTGAATGTGTTGGTGGCAAAGTGACAGGGCCTCTTAGAGCTCCAGTTCCCTGGTGGTGGGCTATTGCATGACACAGTAGCTTTTTGTTTTGAAATAAAATAATGATGGATATTGGGCTTGCAAGCACCGAACTTGGGCCTTGCTGGGTAAGAAATGATTAAAAGAAAAGTTATGCTTTAGATTAATGCTGATAAGTTGAGTTATGGTTTGTATTGTATATATTATGTATTTATGTGTTGATGTTGGTTTTTGAGTGTTTGTAGACATATAGTTGAATGTGGGGGGTGTAGTTTAGGTTGGGAGGGGGTTGTTTGGGGTGTTGGGTTGTGGGAATTTCTGAAGGGCCTTGGGCAGAGAAAATGGACTCACCATGGACCCTATGAACCCAAGGAAAGGAGAAGATTGCTGTGGTAAAGGGCATAAAACTTTATGGACCCGGTTTGACGTGAGGCCATGAACTTATGGACCTGAGGTGTGGTGGGGGGTGAATAATAAAAAAATAAAAAAAAAAAAAAAAAAAGGTGCGATATATATATCTTAGGTAGTGTATTTGCGTTTTGAGGCAGTGGGCCAAATTTTGTGTTAATAATTTTTGTAAATTATGTAAATAGGTGTGAATGGGGTGGGAGGATGTGTGTATGAATGTGGATGTAAGAATTTTTTTTTTTTTTTTCTCTTTTCCCCTCTTATTTTAAAGAAGGTTCCTGCTGGGGGTCCTTGAAGAACTGGAAAGTTCTGGAAGGGCTTATAAAGAGTCTCGGACAATGGCGGATGGAAAGCGGATGGAAAATGGATCGTGTGCTGGCTTCTAGGTTTCAGTTATTTAACTTTTTTCTTTATTTTGTGTTTTTTATGAGGTCTTGAAGATAAGTTTTGAATTTTGTTTTTTATGTATATGTGATATGTATGTGTTTTGTAATATTTTTCAATAAAAAAAGAGTTCCAGGCATGGATCACCTTCATTAATTCTGAGCCATTCAAAGACGGTCAAACAGCATCCCTCATTCACAAAGGTTACATCATATGTACCTTGACTCCGGAATTCATTGACGCTGTAGATATCCTGACGATGGGCTCCAGCCTTTCCCTCCAACAGGTCACGAACGACGTACACCAGGTTGTTTTTCTCACCACCTTCCACCACCACACGGATCGTATTCCTAATGAACATCCTCAGTCCAGACTGCCGATACGGATACCGCAGTAGAAAATCAGCAGCACGCTGCCAGCAAAGCCCCTGGATCACTCCAGGAAAACTCGCACCCTCTGACTGCGACACACGATCGCAGCCAAAAGGCCGAGATCACACTGGCGCATAGCATACAATGGTTGATATTAGCGCATGGCGGCCCAGCCATGCTACCCTTTTATAGCAACAGCTACAGGACCTTCCAGGAACAAGGACCAATGAGAAGCTGTTACAAACAAACGTAGCTACATGACCTTCCTGGCGGACCAATAGGAGCCGCTGCAGCACCTGGACATGTGACCCCTGATCTGCAATGAGAGATCTCACTCTGGGCATGCTCAGATGGGAAAACGCAGGACTTTGTCTCAAAGACGACTGCTCCAGCACTGGCTATAATAGCAGATCCAGGAAAGGCAGCAGCAAGTCACTGCACAGTAGAGGAGTGGGCAAAACGTCTGGACTGACGTCTCTGCTGAGCAGGCTCCACTGCGGCCGGAGATGAATGGGAGACTGCAGTGGGACGGGTTCGAGACTCCCCTTGTGCAGCAGCGGGAAATTGAACCCTAACACACATCTAGATAAGTTCCATAAGAGGTCTAGTTTCCAAAATGGTGTCACATGTGTTTTTTTTCACTGTTTAGGCACATAGGGCTCTCCAAACGCATCATGGTGTCCACTAACAATTGTAGCTAATTTTCCATTCAAAAAGTCAAATGGTGCTCCGTCTCTTCTGGGCCCTGCCGTGCTCCCAAATAGTGGTTTATGACCACATATGAGGTATCTGTGTACTCAGGATAAAGTGCCCAACAAATTTTAGGATCCATTTTATCCTGTTGCCCATGTGAAAATTAAAAAACTGATGCTAAAATAATTTTTTTGTGAAAAAAGTACTTTCTTTTTTTTACGGATCAATTTGTGAAGCACGTGGGGATTCAAAGTGCTCACTATGCATCTAGATAAGTTCCTTGGGGGTCTAGTTTCCAAAATGGGGTCACTTGTGGGGGAGCTCCAATGTTTAGGCACACAGGGACTCTCCAAATGTGACATGGCAACCGCTAATTATTCCAGCATATTTTCCATTCAAAAAGTCAAATGGCGCTCCTTCCCTTCTGAGCCCTACCATGCGCACAAACAGTGGTTTATGACCACATATGAGGTATATGTATACACAAGAGAAATTGACCAACATATTTTTTGAGCCATTTTATCCTGTTGCCCATGTGAAAATGAAAAAACTGAGGCTAAAATAAAATTTTTGTCAAAAAAAGTACTTTCTTTTTTTACGGATCAATTTGTGAACCACCTGGGGGTTCAAAGTGCTCACTTTGCATCTAGCTAAGTTCCTTGTGGGGTCTAGTTTCCAAAAATGGGGTCACTTGTGGGGGAGCTCCAATGTTTAGGCACACAGGGACTCTCTAAAGGCGACATGGCAACCGCTAAATATTCCAGCATATTTTCCATTCAAAAAGTCAAATGGCGCTCCTTCCCTTCTGAGCCCTGCCATGCACCCAAACAGTCGTTTATGACCACATATGAGGTATCTGTGTACTCAGGAGAAATTGCCCAACAAATTTTAGTATCCATTTTATCCTGTTGCCCATGCAAAAGTGAAAAAATTGATGCAAAAATAAAATTTTTGTTGGAAAAATTAAAATGTCCATTTTTTCCTTCCACGTTTCTTTAGTTTCTGTGAAGCACCTGAAGGGTTAATAATCTTCTTGAATGAAGTTTTGTGTAGCTTGAGGGGTGCAGTTTTTATAATGGTGTCACTTTTGGGTATTTTCTGCCATATAGACCCCTCAAAGTGACTTCAAATGTGAGGTGGTCCCTAAAAAAAATGGTTTTGTAAATTTAGCTGTAAAAATGAGAAATCGCTGGACAAATTTTAACCCTTATAACTTCCTAACAAAAAAAAATGTTGTTTACAAAATTGTGCTGATGTAAAGTAGACATGTGGGAAATGTTATTTTTTAATTATTCTGGGTCACATAACTCTGGTTTAACAGAATAAATATTCAAAATTTGAAAATTGCGAAATTTTCAAATTTTTCGCCAAATTTTCATTTTTTTCACAAATAAATGCAAAAATTATCGACCTAAATTTACCACTAACACGAAGCCCAATATGTCACGAAAAAACATTCTCAGAATCGCTAGGATCCATTGAAATGTTCCTGAGTTATTACCTCATAAAGGGACACTGGTCAGAATTGCAAAAAATGGCAAGGTCTTTAAGGTCAAAATAGGCTGGGTCATGAAGGGGTTAATTCTATAATTTACAGTATAGAGATTGGCATACACTAGCGGCTCAAATCAATCTTATGCAAGACCTTTGAGAAAAAAATGATTTGGAAATACCTTATTTCAGTAGTCAGTCTTAAAATCTTTCCACATTGCATAAACTGTTTGAATGCTTTGAAGGGGTTTAACCCCTCAAGGACCAGGGGTATTTCTTTTTTTGCCCTCCTTCTTCCCAGGGCCATAACTTTTTCTAATTTTTTGTCAATATGGCCATGTGAGTATTTGTTTTTTGCGGGAGAAGTTGTGCTTTTGAATAGCAAGATTGCTTTCACCAAGTAGTGTACAGGAAAACGGGAAAAAAATTCAAAGTGCAGTGAAATTGCAAAAAAAGTGTAATTCTACAATAGGTTTTTTACCATGTTCACTAAATGCTAAAGCTGACCTGCGATAATGATTCCTCAGGTCATTAAGAGTTTTGTTTGCAATTCACTTCCAGCATGTTAACAGCCACAGGTGGATAGCGATTCCACCCGCGGCTGTTAGGGGCACATGACAGCTGATCAGATCAGCTGTCATGTGACAGAAAAGTTGCAAGCTCATTGTCTAAGCCTGCACCAAAAAGGGGGAGGCACCCTATGATGGACACTGCGAATAATTAGGTATTAAGCAGTTAATAGGCTACCAATATTGATAAGCTGTTCATATTATAAGTCATGAATATAATAAAATTAGAGTCTGACATCTGGCACCCCACCGATCAGCTGTTATCAGCTTTGGCAGGAGCCAATTGTAAACAATCAATGGATTCTATTGAATTGGAATGACCAATACTGTACTGTTCTGCTTTGTTCACTATATGCATTTAGATGCCATTAAAGCTTATATCATCTGATCGGTTAGAGTGTGGATTTTGGACCCTCACCAATGTGATATTGATGATATAAAGTTTTCTAAACATAGATTATTATTATCAGAATACTGGGAAACTCATTTAACTTATCTTAAGCCCTTGAGACTATGCTTTCCCTATATCTCATTTTTACACCCATTCTTAAAATGTCACTCTACTTTCCCTAAATGTCCTCTGTATCCTACTCCCTTTCCAATTCTTTCTTTTACCTTTCCCCTCTCTGAGTCAATGGACTTCCTCCAGTTAGGAAACATTTCAAATTACCCTGCATCTCTATTTGTGACAGGAAAACATGAAATTGGTCTACTATTTCATGAATAATTGCACACCTGCTTGTTAACATCCATGAGATATTCTCAATCGCGTTGTTTGTAATGTCTATTAATGTTTAACATATAAATAAAAAAAATTTTGAAATGGAAAAAACAGTAGAGTACACACTGCCATGGAACCTCAAAGGGGTTATGCTTCCATAGAATATAGAGGTAATGCTGTAGAAATCATGAAGAAAAGCTTTTGTAAATAAAACCTATTACAAATTTCGCTCCCTTCAAACATGTTAACTAGACTTGAGCGAAACAGGTCGGTCAGATACAAAGTCGCCGACTTTAGCCAAAGTCGAGTTTCGTCAACCGAAACACGACCATAGCGTGAGGTCGGCCATGTGGTTGTCGAAACGAGCGCCAAAGTCATTTTACCCAGAATGCTTGCAGGCGCCTTTTTTCAGCCAAGGAGCAAGGACGTACACTGTGGTCAACGAGATGACATGTGCAGCGTCCACCACCATCGTAGAGAAGGGCATTGCAGTTATTGGCTTGCTTTGGGGAGTGTCATAGTGTCTATAAAAGCTCTCACCGCCGAACTCCATTTTACTTCTGGCGATCTTAACCGTAGGGAGAAGTTGCTGTTTATCAGTAGGGGGAGAGTTAGGCCTGGAAAGAGAAGTTCTTATGTACTTGTGCTGATAGCAATTGTGCTGTACAGTTAGTGTGCAGTGACAGGGGAGGATTTTCTTGTGTGCAGCAGCGCTGGTTATTAGGCAGCCTGATAGCTGTATTGCTGTGTGTACACTGCTGTGCAGACTGCTTTTTACACAGCACTAATAGTTTTATTCTGTTTTTCTGCACAGTTAATGAGCGTTCATTTTTTTCCCATACCGTATAGAGATGTACGCTCCTCACACACTACCGTGTACCGGCTGGTATCACGGACAAATACATGCTGACTATCTGTGTGTGACTCAGGAAATAAATATTGAGATTTAAATTTTCCCCTACACCGTATACAGCTGTATGCTTCTCATACAGTACCATATATCGGCTGTATTATGGTCAAATCCATACTGAGAGAGCGTCTGTGTGTGACTCCAGAAATAAATACGGAGATTCAAATTTTCCCCTACATCGTATACAGCTGTACGCTCCTCATACAGTACCGTATTTATGCTGGTATTATGGTCAAATCCATACTGAGTGAGTGTCTGTGTGTGACTCCAGAAATAAATACGGAGATTGAAATTTTCCCCTACTCCGTATACAGCTGTACGCTTCTCATACAGTACCATGCATCAGCTGTTTGTATTACGGTCAAATTAATACTGAGTGAGCGTCAGTGTGTGATTCCGGAAATAAATACGGAGATTTAAAGTTTCCCCTACACTGTATACAGCTGTATGCTTCTCATACAGTACCATATATCGGCTGGTATTTTTGGTACATTTTCCAAAATATGATGGAGTATGGTGGAAGAGGCCATGGACGTGGTCGGGGGGCCAGCTGGTACAGATGGTGGTGGTGGTGCATCTGCTGGTAGTGCCAACTGACAATAGCACCTAAGGCAGGAGTGTTGAGCCTGCGTCATCGTCTGGCTCCAGTAGGCCTGGAAGGCTCTCTTTTCTGGTAGTAGGTAAACCAGTTTAAAGCCGGAGCATCAGGAGCAGGTTTTGGCTTACATTGCCGAAACAGCATCCAGCTCTATCGCCTCCTGTTCTTAAGTTTCAAAAAATGCAAGCACTGAGTCATCAGTGCAGGCTCCTGGTCGGGAACACCACCTTTCCTTGTGTCCTTCACCCAAACCAAAAGTGAAGGATGCGGCAGGCCACACTTAAGATTACTCCCTGGATCTCTTTTCACATACCATGCCTGGGTTATCAAGTGAAATCCTGAATTCCCCAGTCCAAGATGAATATGACATGGAGTGCACTGATGCACAGCCACTGCTATATGATTCTGCTGGTACATTCACCCAGAGAACTGCATTGCCCTCACAGTCTACTGAAAAAGATTCTGACCCTGTTGAAACTCAGGTGCCCCTTCCCGCATATTTTAGCACCTTACACGTTGACACAGAGGAAGGTGCAGATGAAATTGAAGTAAAGGTGATGGATGAACCAATTGTTAACCCGGATTGGCATCCATTGGGGAAGAGGGTGCCGTTGGCAATAGCTCAGAAGAGGAGGAAGATCCGCAGCAGTCATCGACATCGCAGCTGCTGTTATCTGGCAGGCCTGTTGTTAGGGTCTGCGGAACGCACCTAATAGATATTGTAGAGAGGTGCGTTCGCAGCCCGGGGTCCACCGTGCAGGCGAAGCCCGCTGCTAGTAAGATGGCAAAAGTAGCGAACTCTGTTATCCCGCAGAGTCGCTAAAATAAACTCTGCAGCGCGCTGTGGCAGTTAGTGCGAACTCTGTTAATCCCCAGAGCCGCTAACGGGAATGCCACAGCGCTATATGGCGATAAGTACGAACTCACTTAACTTCAGTAAAACGCTAGGGCGCTGAACCAGCGTTATAAAGTGAACCCTGTTGCGTCACAGAGCCGCTGAGAAAAAGACTGTGTCCTGTTAGACTCACAGGGATACACAGATAACTGCTGTGCGGGTAGCAGTCCGTGATCATGCAGAAAGCAGCGCAATCAAGCAATCTCCATAAAGCGCTGCACCACTTTAAGAGAGTGGGGTTCTTGCCAATCCATTACAGCCTGTAGTTTGGCAGGATCCATAGCCAACCCCAGAGTGGAGATGATATAGCCCAGGAATGGCAGAGACTCCTGCTCAAAAACACACTTCTCCAACTTTGCATATAAGGAATTTGCCCGCAAGAGGTCGAAAACCCTGCAAACTTCTCTCCGGTGGGTGTCCATATCTGGAGAAAAGATGAGAATGTCATCCAGATAGACTACCACAGAGGTGGTAAGCATGTCCCGGAAGATGTCATTTACGAAATCTTGGAAGACAGCTGGAGCATTACAGAGCCCGAATGGCATCACAAGGTATTCGTAATGTCCATCTCTGGTATTGAATGCCGTCTTCCATTTGTCCCCCTCACGGATCCGGATCATGTTACAGGCACCACGAAGATCCAGCTTAGTAAATACCCTTGCTCCCCGGAGCCTATCAAAGAGCTCAGATATTAGGGGCAAAGGATATTTGTTCTTAACGGTAATGGTGTTAAGACCCCTATAGTCTATACACGGTTGTAATTCTCCATTCCTCTTCTGCACAAACAAAAATCCTGCTCCTGCTGGTGACACTGACTTCCTAATAAACTCTATTACCAGATTTTCCTGGATGTATTGTGACATGGCCTCAGTCTCAGGAAGAGAGAGAGGATACACTCTTCCCCGAGGGGGCTCCGTTCCAGGCAAGAGGTCTATAGGACAGTCATAGGGGCGATGAGGCGGAAGAGTCTCCACTGCCTTTTTGGAGAATACGTCCGCGTATGACCGATAAAACTTGGGGAGAGAAGCAAGGTCTATAGGTATCTCCGTGGTGGAAACCTGAACGTCCTCTCTGAGACATCAGTCTCTGCAATGATCACCCCAACCCAGTATTCTCCCAGAGGACCACTCAATATGGGGAGTGTGGTGGCGAAGCCAGGGTATTCCCAACAAAACCTCACCTATTCCCTCAGGAAGAACAAAAAGGGATATATTCTCCTGATGAGAAGGGGACATAGACAGAGGTAGTGAGACAGTCTCGTGGGTGATTTGTGAGGGCAGGATTGCTCCATTCAATACTCTCACCGATATTGGCTCGGCGAGCGTCACCAGCGGTATGGAATGGTGAGAGGCAAAGGAGGAGGACATAAAATTCCCCTCTGCCCCAGAGTCCACACAAAGCTTGGCGGGAACAGTGGATGAACCTAGAGAGATTAACCCTTTAAGGAGCACTTTCGGAGCAAAATCCCTCACGTCTAATGACCCTGCACCCATGATCACGGAACATGACCGTTTACTCATTCGCTGGGGACATTGGTTGGCATAATGTCCTGGCAGCTACACACTCTACAGACCACGGATTCTCGAGTGGTCTAAGACTTAGATCCCACTCGAGTAGTCTCCACGGTCTCTGGGGAGTCGGACGCCCGAATAGGAAATTCAAGAGGTTTGGCAAAGGTGAGTGCCAGCCGAAACCTCTGCCTACACTGGGTCCGCTCTAACCTCCGCTCGTGAAAACGGAGGTCGATGCGGGTAGATATAGAAATGAGTTTCTCTAGTGTAGCAGGAATCTCCCTGGTAGCCAAAGCGTTCTTTACATGGTCTGCCAGTCCTCTCCAGAACATTGGAATAAGAACTTTATCTGGCCACTCTAATTCAGAGGCCAAAGTCCGAAATTGAACTGGCTGACCATGGACAAGCAATGTGACATTGCCAGCAGTTGGAGTGCCGTATCGTGAGTGACCTGAGGTCCTAAAAAAACCTTTTTCAGAGCCTCCAAAAACCGAGGAGCAATCCGCACCACACGATCATCGCGCTCCCACAGCGGCGTTGCCCACTCCAATGCTCTGCCTGACAGAAGAAACACAATAAAAGCCACTTGTGCCCGTTCCGTGGGGAAACGTGTTGCCAGAAGCTCAAGCTGTATAGAGCACTGACTCACGAATCCCTGACAATGTTTACTGTCACCCGTAAACTTATCTGGAAGTGAGAGGTGGGGTAATGTCGGAGCAGAGGTAGCGGTGGACAAACTGGCTGCAGCTACGCTAGCAGCCTGAACAGCGACTGCGGTAACATCCACAGCTGAGATTGTGCGCTCAAGGACCGCCAATCTACCCTCCAGCTGCAGGATGTACTGCAGTAGATGCTGGTCGTCCGCCATTTTACTAGCCAGACCCTGGCACTAGTATTATGTTAGGGTCTGCGGAACGCACCTAATAGATATTGTAGAGAGGTGCGTTCGCAGCCCGGTGTCCACCGTGCAGGCGAAGCCCGCTGCTAGTAAGATGGCGAAAGTAGCGTACTCTGTTATCCCGCAGAGTCGCTAAAATAAACGCCGTAGCGCTGTGGCAGTTAGTGCGAACTCTGTTAATCCCCAGAGCCGCTAACGGGAATGCCACAGCGCTATATGGCGATAAGTACGAACTCACTGAACTTCAGTGAGCCGCAAAGTAAAACGCTAGGGCGCTGAACCAGTGTTATAAAGCGAACCCTGTTGCATCACAGAGCCGCTGAGAAAAAGACTGTGTCCTGTTAGACTCACAGGAATACACAGATAACTGCTGTGCGGGTAGCAGTCCGTGATCACGCAGACAGCAACGCAATCAAGCAATCTCCTCACCGGAGAAGCCAGTATTCTAGGGCTTATTTCAGCCAAGCCCTAACCACGTGCACCCAAATCTCCTCACGGAGAAGCCGGTATTCTAGGGGCTTATTTCAGCCGAGCCCTAACTAAATGTGTACATGATCACACTGGCGCAAAATAATATGCAATTGATACTAGCGCATGGCGGCCCAGCCATGCCACCCTTCTATAGTAACAGCTACAGGACCTGCCAGAAAAAGGACCAATAAGAAACTGTTCCAAAACACATGTAGTTTCAAGACCATCCTGGCGGACCAATAGGAGCTGCTGCAGTACCTGAACATGAGACCCCTGATCTCCAATGAGAGATCTTACCCTGGGCATGCTCAGAAGGGGAAACACAGGACTTCGTCCCAAAGACGTCTGCTCCAGCACTGGCTATAATAGAAGATCCAGAAGGGGCAGCAGCAAGTCTCTGCACAGTATTGGAATGGGCAAGACGCTGGGACCGACGTCTCTGCAGAGCAGGTTCCACTGCGGACGGAGATGGATGGGGGACCGCAGCGGGACTGGTTCGAGACTCCCCTTGTGCAGCAGCGGGAACTTGAACCCTAACACCCATAGCAGTACAAAAACGTGTTAAAAAAACAAAAAGAGTTGCTGCACTGCTTGGCCAGACAGTCAAATTAGCACAGTGTGCAAGCCCTGAAAAGTTTTCCCATAGTAGGAAGAGTGCAGTGTGGCCCTTTTTTTAACAAAATCCTATTGAAGAGGCAAAGGTAATCTGTAAGAAGTGCAGAAGGACCTTTAGCCAAGGGAAAAATCTCAGACTTTTGAATACCAGTTGCATGCTTATACATGTACACCATGCACTTGCAAGTGTGGACGGACTACAAAACCTCACTGTCTTTGAATGCCTACATTGCCAAACTGATCTCATTAGAGATGATGCCCTTCTGTTTGGTTGAAAGCGCAGCGTTCTGAGAACTCATGGCCTACGCTGTCCCACGCTATGACCTACCCAGTCAGCACTTCATTTCTAGAAAAGTTATCCCTGCCCCCCACCTGCATGTGAAAGAACGCATTGTTCATGCAGTCAAACAATCAGTGAGTGGAAAGGTGCACCTCACAACAGATGCATGGGCCAGTAGGCATGGCCAGGGCAATTACGTGTCCATCACTGCGCACTGGGTGAATGTGGTGGATGCAGGGTCCATGGGGACAGCGGCGGTAGGACAGTGCTGCCTAGCCCACGGTATAATTGTGTAGTAAAAGCGCGCACTCTGAAAAAAAAGGCAGGTGCAGGCTGAAGTTGGAACTAGTCCAGAACAATCATAAATAAATAAGGAAACAGCCGCACTCAAAATTATGCTTGTCCGCTGCGAGTAAGAAAATTATTGCTAGTGCAAGTGAAAAAATTTAAAACACATAACATCTGTTGGCTCCACTTCATAGAAGATATTTTTTGTCTATGGACAGGTCCTTATGACACCTTAGTCACCTTTACTGAATATTTGAATTCTTTTCGACCTGAACTTCAGTTCACACTGAATCATAGTCAAACTCAAATTTCATTTTTGGACACCCTGGTCACCAGGTAAGCGAGTGGACACCTCACTACTGACATCTTTTCAAAACCCACAGATTACAATAACCTACTCCATTATGACAGCTGTCACCCTGCTTCCATCAAGCATTGTTTGCCCCGTTCTCAATTGAAACGTGTGACACGTATAGTCTCCAATTCTCAGCTTCTGCCCAGAAGTCTCGATGAGATCTCCAAGAAATTCTCAGCTCGACATTATCCCCAAAACCTTCTTGACCAGGAAAAAGTGTTGGCTCTCAAACCGGCCCCTCATCAAATCCTTCATCCTAAGGTGGAACGTATTCCCTTCATTCATACCCATCACCCTGTCATGCCCAAAATCTATAACATCATCCGTAACCACTGGTCGATACTCACATGGTCATATCCACAAATTGAGGCATTTAAGGCTCCCCATTATTGTGCAAAATCAGACTCAATAATATTAGGGATAAGGTTGTCAAGGCTGACTTAGGCAGCTTTTCTCTAGTACCCAAACAGACCTTCCTCAGTACCGAGAGGAGTGGCACATTTCCCTGTTTGGGCTGTGAATGCTGCTCCAATGTAATCAAATCAAGAGTTATCACCCATTCTCATTCCGGCAAACAGTAAAAAATCAAAGGGTTCTACACTTGCAAATCTAACAACGTTGTTTATGCAGTGAAATGCCCATGTGGCTTACTCTACGTCAGTGAAACGATGCAGCATATTTGTGACCACATTGTGTGTAATAAATCGACCATAAGGTGTAAAAAAACATGGCTTCCTCTTCCCCACCACTTCATATCTGCCAACCACTCTGTGTCTCAACTACGTTTCCAGGTCCTGGAACAGATTGAGAAACCACGACGAACTGGCAAACATATTAGGCGGTTGAGGGAAAGAGAATCCTATTGGATCTACACCCTACAAACCTTAACACATAAGGGCCTCAATAGGGAATTAGACATGTCATTCAGAAAAGTGTCAAAAATGGTTTCCTGCTCAATCTTCTGGTCATTTTTTGGTCAATCTCTTGGCCAATTGTTAGTCTTCCTTGATAATTTTGGTCATTATACTGTGTTTGAACTCTATTTGCATTTGTGGGTATGTGTATATCATGCTGACCTTGTTTTTTCCTTCTATGTACTAACTTTTCTCAATATTTCAGGCAACTTGATCTCTACATTCTTTTAATTTTGATCAGGGCAAGTATCCGCATTTCTCTCTTCATTTTTATTTTTATTATTTTTTATTTTTCATTCTTTCACCCCCCCTTTTTTCCATTGTTTTCCTCCTTTTTTCTTTTTTTTCTCATTTTTTAAAATTTTCTTCATTTTTTCATTTCTTCATCATTTTTTTCCTTTTTTATCATTTTGTATTATTATTATTATTATTTATTTTAATTTTTAGATTTTTATATTTTATTTCCATTTCATCATTCTACCATTTTTATTTCCAGTTCATCCGTCCACCATTTTTCCAGTCCATCATTTCAACATTTTTGTTTCCAGTTCTTCATTTCACCATTATTTTACCTTTTTTTATTATTTCCTTCTTTATTTTCTTTTCTCTTCCCCTCTCTCTCCTGTTAATTCCCCTATTCCTGTTCAGCCTTACTATTATCATTGCACTTCTTTTTTACCTTTATCTCAATCATCCCCTTCTATTTCCAATCCTCTCATATTCAATATAATAATGCTTTCCATTCTCCCTTTTTTTCCCTCCTCTTTTCATCCCGTTTTCATCCTCCCCTCATTCCTTTTTGCTTTATCCTCTTCCCCTTTTCCTCTCGATCTCCTCATTCCCTTTTTTACACTTAGCTCCTCCCTGATATTCCCTCTTCATTTCTTTACCCTTCCTCCCTTTTATTTCCAGGTGCCTGTGACCTTTGTCTATTAGCCTGCATCTGGCATCGCACCACACACACGCCTGCGGCACTGCTGTACTGCGCTCTCCTCCAATATACAGCGCATGCGTCCTCAGCATCAGCGCTTCTAGCCTCTTTGCCTGTACTAGGCACCACACCGTGCACGCCTGTGTGTCTCTTCCCTTCAGTACACAGCGCATGTGCTCTCATCACTCAGCGCTCCAAGCCTCCTTTTAATGCACGACTCTGACTGTGCAGCCCAGAAATTTTCCTCTATTGCGTGCGCTTCCCCGCCCACCTTCCTTCCGGTCTCTAGGGTATTTCAAACACACTGACCACCAATGTCTCCACACACCACCATACCACCACAGACGGCGCTTCTCTTCTCCATACCTCCAGGTTGATCCCTCAGCACTATCCTGGTCTGCTGCACCCATATAATGCCTCTATCACTTTAACCCTTGCACAGCCTGTTCCCTCAGCTGTTTTCAGGACTCCTGCCTGATTCTCTGCCCAGCCGAATTGGTCTTATATGGCTTCCAGGTATGCTTTTCTCTGACATGTATGGGTCCTATCCTCTAGCTCTGCAACTCCTTGTCTCCTCTGCACCTCACTTAACTTGCTTCGGTTCCTATTCCAGCCCTTCCAATGTTTTCATTCCGCTGTGGCCTCTCTTGTTCCTACTACCTGCTTTGCTATAAGGTCAGTTCTGATGTTAACACTGCCCCTTTGATCATATTGTCTCATATTACTTCATAGCATGCCAACCTTCCCGTACCCTTGTTTTGTGTCTACGTGCTTTAACGCTAGCTATTATATTGCTGTATTTCATGGGCATTTTTTAAATTTTTTGCAAAATTTGTATAGATTTATGTAATTTGTATATATGGTGATCTGTATATGTTATCTCACTAATTTTTCTTTATATATTTTTTATATTTTTCTTTGTATTTAGTGTTTATATATGTATGTATAGTCTTTATTGAACTTTATCTGTATAGCATGATTGTGTATATAATCTAATGTCCGTTTTGTATGTGTCTTTTCCAGTGAGGTTTGAGAAAGAACCCGATACGGGGTCGAAACGTTACGTCAACAACCCTTTTTTTCTATGGTGATTTTCAATTTTCAATTGCAATAGCAATAATTTTCTTACTCGCAGCGGATAAGCATAATTTTGAGTGAGGCTGTTTCCTTATTTAGCCCACGGTATAGGCAACAGTTGGCTGTAGGCGTTCGACCCTCCTCCTCCTTCAGAAGCGAAAGCTCGTCGACAGAGCGCTGTCGCACGAGCACTCCATCTGCAGCTGCCAGCATTGCACACGAGGTGTCCCACTATCGAACAGCTAGTGGTATGCGTCAGCAGACTATTTTAAAGATGATGTCTTCGGGCGACAACAAACACACCTCGGAGGTACTGGCCGACTACTAGCAGTGAGAAACTGAATAATGGCTGGGCAGTCTACATCTTGAGCCAGGCAAGGTAGTCAGTGATAACGGACGTAATTTTGTGGCGGCCATAGCCATGGCAAAACTCAGACACATAGCTTGCTTGGCTCACACATTGAACCTGGTAGTACAGTGCTTCATAAATAATTATCCGGAGTTACCAGCCCTGCACCATAAGGTGCGAAGACTGTGCTCGCATATCTGTCACTCGCCCATAGTCTCCAGTCGTATGCAGAGGCTGCAGCATTCGCTCCACCTCCCCAAGAACCGCCTAATCATAGACGTTGCAACAAGGTGGAACTCCACCATGCACATGGTTGAGAGGCTGTGCGAACAGAGTCAGGCTGTAATGCATTTGTGGGAGGAAACACGGACAGGCATTTTGAGGGCAGACATCGAGTTGTCAGGTGTGCAGTCGTCAAAGCTGAAAGACCTCTGTAAAGTCCTTCAGTGTTTTGATGAATGCACACGGCTGGTAAGCGCTGACGACACCATCATAAGCATAAGCATCCCACTTATGCGTCTGCCCATGCAAACTTTTGCGCACATTAAGGATCAGGCGTCTGTAGAGGAGGAGGAGGAGGAGGAGGGAAGCCGTGATGACAGTCAGGCATTGTCTGATCAGGGAACTGTCCTGGACGAGGTGGAGGAAGAAGAGGAAGAGGAGAAGGAGGTTGAGGGATGATTATTTTGGGAGGAGGATGCTTCTCAGGGGGCAAGAGAAAATGTTGGCTTGCCAAGGTCAGGTACAGGGTTTATGCATGACTGGAGGGATATGGATTTGAAATAAAGTGCTCCTCCACCCACCAATGGCAGTGCATCATTGACACCTGGAACATTGGCCCACAAGTGTGATTATGTCTTGCGGAACCTAAAAAGGGACCCCCACATTGCCAAAATGATGAAGGATGATGACTACTGGTTGGCCAGCATCCTCGATCCACGCTATAAAGGCAAATTACAGAACATCATGCCACAGGAGAACCTAGAGCTAATATCGGCGAACAAACAAGCAACTCTGGTAAACTGTTTGTTAGAGGCATTCCCAGCACACAGCAGTGGTGCAGGTTCTACCACGAGCAGTACTGGGCTACATGAAAGTGGTGTTCGTGGTGCACACAGCCGAAGTGGCGTTGGAGACAGGGGTTTCATGACCATGTTGTGGACTGATTTCTCGAGTACCACTCACACGACTGTTAGTACTGAATCGATTGCAACAGGCAAGAGACAGCAGTTGTCAACTATGGTTCAAAACTACCTCTCCTCCCCTATCGATGTTCTCCCTCACAGTTCATCCCCTTTGACTACTGGGCCTGTAAACTGGACACCTGGCCTGAATTGGCACAATATGCCTTACAGGAGCTCGCTTGCCCTGCTGGTAGTGTGCTGTCAGAAAGGGTCTTCAGTGCTGCTGGATCAATCCTGACAGAAAGAAGGACCTGGCTGTCGACCCAAAATGTAGGTGATCACACCTTCATTAAAATGGGTTTCAAAGGATTTTGTACCACCTTCCCCTGATGATACATAGGCTGCCAGCAAAATGGCTCGCTTTGTCCTCCTCTTCCTCTAACTTCTCCAATTCCTTCATTTGCAGCTGCTCAACGTCCAGCATACACCTCAACATTTGCCAGTTTTTCCACCTCCCTAACTGGGCTGTACCCCCCTGGGCCGGCGTCAGCACCAGGCGCACCCGAGCAAGTTCCGGGGCCATGAGCAGGTGGGGGGGCCCACTCGCCATCAGAGACACCGGCGCACTATGAGGGGCCCTGTGCCAGTGCCAGCACCCACGAGTTGGCCCCCACTGCTTGCTCAGGACCCCCGCACTTGCAATACGTACCTCTCCCTGCTCCACCGCTGTGACGTCTTCCTCGATTTCTGACAGTGACATTCAGGTCAGAGAGTGCGATGACGTCATGTCTGTGTGCCCTCTGCCTGAACAGTCACTGTACAGAGAGCTGGAAGATGGCGACGCTGAGGAGTCCAGAGTAGAGCAGTGCCCAGCGAGGAGAGGTATTTCATTTTTTTTAATGTTTAGAGCAATATATGGGGGCATTATACACAGGAGAATTATATATGGGGCCCATCATACATTTGATCATCATAGATAGGGCCCACTATACACTGGAGCATTATATATGGGGCCCATCATACACTGGAGCATTATAAATGGGGCCCATCATACACTGGAGCATCATAACGGGGCCCATTATACACTGGAACATCATATATGGGGCCCATTATATACTGGAGCATAATATGGGACCCATTTTATATGGAGCATTATATAGGCCAATCATACACTGGAGCATCATCCATGGGGCCCATCATATACTGGAGCATCATATGGGGCCCATTATATATGGCGCATCATATGGGGCACATTATATATGGAGTATCACATGGAGCCCATTATATATGGAGCATTATATATGGGGACCATTATATATGGACCATTATATGGGGCTCATCATACACTGGAGCATCATATATGGGGCCCATCATATACTAGAGCATCATATGTGGTTCATTATTTATGGGGCATCATATAGGGCCCTTTATATATGGAGCATCATATGGAGCACATATGGGGCCTATTCTGTATGGAGCATTGTTATGAATGTGCTAGAGATGGTTTCTGAGCAGAGGCTCCCTCTGGTGGTTACAGACAGTACTGAACCTTTCAGCGAGGAGTGGCAATCTGGGTTCACTGACTGGTCTGATATAAGGGCGGTTCCCTCCCATGATGGTTGCCGGTGATCAATTGTTCTTGTCTCAATTGTGGTTCCTGGTTCATTTGGAAGTTTGATGGAGTCTTGCCTGCATCTCCTGCTTTCAGATAAGATATTTTTTGCTTTTCTTTTTGTGCTTGCTTTTTGCATTGTTTTCTGCACTTTTGTGGAGGTCAGCCAGGTCCCTTCCTGGGCCCTGAGCTCCTCACAGTTTATCTGCAGCCACTGTTATTTGCTCATTTGCTTTTTCCTGTTTTTTCAGCGGCTGCGGCTTGGTTTTTGTTCACACTGAGATCTGATTTAGTGGGTGGTGAGATTGTGTGATCTCAGTATTTTTGTAATCAGAATTGTTGGATTTTTGTAGGTTTTCTGGGTTGCAGAAAGTAATCTCTCCTGTCCTATCCTATTTAGTCAGCTTGTGGCCCCAGCGTTTGCTCAGTCTATTTTCTGCCTATGTTTGTATTGTCATCTTGTCTAACCGCCATTATATGTTTGGGGGCTTCCTATTGTAAGGTTCTGTATATCTGTTTCTGAAACTCAGTTTGTTCGTCGGCCATTTTGCTTTCTGTTTTGCTGCAGCTATCTTGCCCTCAGTTAAAATGGAGTTTTCCAGCTTGCATGTTCCCGCCCTGATTCTCTCCGTTTGCTTCTTAAACAGCCACACCTGAGTAATCAGTGCTTCAGAATCTGGCCTGCAGTGAACCTGTGTTCTGACTCCTGAAGCCTTGGACTTTGTACTCCAGCCTTTTCTACTGAGAAACTCTGGAGCTCTTGTGGACTCTGAACTCTGCTCTTGAAAGCCTCACGGTTGCATGGACTTGCGGTAACATAGAAGAAGATCTGAATCTGTTGTGGAGAGTTTATTGATGAACTTAGATTACTTTGGCCTGCTGTGTCTCCTGCTTGTGTTTGCAACCTGTGTGTTTATTTTTGCCAATTTGTATGAAGCAATACAAGACTTTCTTTTCCAACCTGTGTCTCAAGTATTTTCATCGCACCCAAGCACAAGACGCTATATGAACTGTATCACATACATTACAAGATTCTGAAGCCAAACGTTAGTGTCTGCTGGGTCTGGAAAGGCTTGTCTGCTGTACTGTGGATATCGGATGTCCGGTTGTACTTTCTGTGATAACAGTGGTTGTGACTTCTCACAACCATTCCAGGTGAGCAATTCCCTTAAGTTTTTTTTTCTGCAGAGTTATCACAGGTAAACACTATTGTTTTTTTTTTTTTTTTTCCTCTTCTCTCTTGTCTGCTGAAACTCTGGATATCAGATGTCTGGTTGAAAGCTTTCTGTGATGATGGTGGTTGTGACTTCTCACAACCATTCCAGTATCCTGTCTTAAAAGATCTGGAAAATGGAGGCCCGCATAAAGGAACTTTGTGGAGTGACTGATAATATCCTTGCAGATTTGCAGAATATAAAGACCCGTCTTACAAATCTTCAGGACCTAAATAATCACAATTTGCAAGTGGTTGGACAAACTACTCAGGATTTGCGAGCCAGGATTGAGGTTCTAGAGGGGCGAGTCCAGGCTCCTGCCGTAGCCCCAAGTGCTGGGATTCCCAAGCTGCCCCCTTTTCGTTTTGGTGGTGAACGTGAAAAATTCAGGGGATTTGTTAATCAATGTAATCTTTTTTTTTCTGCACATGCTTCACAATTTCCTACTGAACGATCTAAGGTGCTTACTATAATTATGTTGCTTACCAACAAGGCTTTGATATGGGCAAACCCTCTGATTGAGACTGAGGATGATTGTTTGAATCACCTTGATAACTTTATTTCAGCCATGGGGCAGGTGTTTGATGACCCCAATCGAGGTGCAACAGCTGAATCAGCCATGTTAGCTTTGCGCCAAGGTAAGCACTCAGTAGCTGAATATGCCTTGGATTTCAGGAGATGGGCCCTTGATACCACCTGGGACAATTCCGCCAAAAAATCTATTTTTCGAAAGGGGTTATCCCCACTAATTAAGGATGAACTTGCTCGTGCCGACCCTCCCACTGCGTTAGGTGACTTTATAAACTACTGCATTCGTATTGATACTCGTTTAACTGAACGCAGGCAAGAGAGATGGTTCGAAAGCAATCGTTCTAACCTTTTCCTACCTTCCTCTCCAGCTAAGGAACCTTTGAATAGGATTACACGGGAACCTGAACCTGAACCCATGCAGGTAGATTCTTTACTACGACGGGTTAGTGATGCACGCAAGGAACATCGTTTTAAGGAGAATCTATGTTTTTACTGTGGTAAGTCAGGGCACTTTATTATTAACTGTCCCAGCCGTTCTCGCAAGACTACTGCAGCACTCATTCATTGTGAGTGTTGCGAGAGGGGATCTGTCAGGTCCGAGCCTCAGGCTCCAGAGATAGCTGCCGCAGCAGATCTTGATTTCTCGGACTTAAACTCCGTTACCTCTGAGGACGTTGACTGTGTAAATGCTGCCATCTTTCAAGTTTCCTCAGCGGTGTCCCAGCTGAGTTGTAAGAAAAACAATTCTCACTGTTTTCTTTCCATCAAACTCTGGGTTGACTCAGCCTGGGTATCTAGCTCTGCCATGATCGACTCAGGTGCAAGTGGAAATTTTATGGATGTCTCCTTTGCTCTAAAACAGGGAATACGTTCAGTGAAGAAGGCTGCTCCCGTACAGATGGAAACTGTGGATGGCTCCCTGCTGACCTCTGGACCAGTGGATCAGGAAACAGAGCCTTTAAAGGTTCTTATGGGTAAAGATCATCAAGAGAAACTGTCCTTTATGCTTATCTCTTCTCCTCACTTTCCCATTATTCTAGGGCTACCATGGCTGCAGGCTCAGAATCCTACCATTAACTGGGAGACCAAGGAATTACACTTCCCAGAGAAACAGATGAGTCAAAAAATTTCAGCTTGCTCTGTTCCTAAAGGAACCATGTCAGTCCCTGAATTACCAGCTGTATACCAGGACTATGTGGATTTATGTGACAAGAAGAACGCTGACCAGCTTCCTCCTCACCGTCCATATGATTGTCCAATTGAATTATTGCCTGGAGCAGAGATACCTTTTGGTAAGATCTACCCCCTAGCGGGGCCCGAGCTGAAGGCTTTAAAAGAGTACATAGACGAAAATCTAGCCAAGGGCTTCATACGTCCCTCTTCATCTCCTGCAGGGGCACCCATATTCTTTGTAAAGAAGAAAGATGGATCCCTGAGACCATGCGTAGACTATAGGGAACTTAATAAGGTTACTATTAGAAACCGTTATCCATTGCCTTTAATCCCTGAGTTATTGGAGAGAGTGCGACATGCTAAAATTTTTTCTAAACTAGATCTTCGTGGGGCCTATAACTTAGTCCGTATTAGACCTGGGGATGAATGGAAGACTGCATTCAGGTCACGCTATGGACATTTTGAATATCTGGTTATGCCTTTTGGTCTGAGTACCGCCCCAGCCACTTTCCAACACTTGGTGAATGACATCTTCAGGGATCTCCTAGATACATTCGTGGTAATTTATTTGGATGATATTTTAATTTTTTCTAACTCCACAGAGGAACATCATGGACATGTGAGAATGGTCTTGGAACGTCTAAGACAAAATCATCTTTACATCAAGCTTGAAAAGTGTGAATTCCATAAGACCGAAATTCAATTTCTGGGGTATGTACTGTCTACACAAGGAATTAGTATGGATGGAAGTAAAACCCAAGCCATCAATGATTGGCCAAGTCCTAGAAATGTGAAGGAGGTACAGCGCTTCATCGGGTTTGCAAACTTCTATAGACGTTTCATTAGAAATTTCTCTGAGGTAGTGTCACCTATCACCCAACTTACCCGGAAAGAGTCTAAGTTCTCCTGGACTCCCCAAGCCCAGGAAGCATTTTCCCGTCTAAAAGATAAATTTACCACTGCACCTATTCTAGTACATCCCAACCCAGAGCTTGCCTTCATAATAGAGGTGGATGCTTCAGACTGTGCCGTGGGAGCTATACTCTCTCAGAGAACAGGTGAGAAGAATGTCTTGCATCCCTGTGCCTTCTTTTCCCAGCAGTTGTCTTCGGCTGAGAAGAACTACGATGTGGGCAATAGAGAGTTGTTGGCCATTATTGCCGCCTTCAAAGAATGGAGACATCTTCTGCAAGGAGCTGCACAGCAAATAGTCGTTCTGACAGATCATCGTAATCTTGAGTTTATCAGGTCGGCTAAGTGCCTGACTCCTCGCCAGGCTCGCTGGAATCTTTTCTTAAATCAATTTAATTTTATTATTTCTTATAGACCAGGATCGCGCAATGGAAAGGCTGATGCACTCTCTAGGATTTACTCAGCAGAGACACGTCCAATTACTCCTCCTAAGACTATTCTTCCTGACTCTAGATTCCTAGGAGTGATTCATCATCAAGATCTAATTAAAGACATCAAGGAAGCATACCATGCGGATTCTTTTTTGGCTCAACCCCCAAGGGACGTAAGTCTTGTCTTTAAGAATGGTGTGTGGATTCTGGGACAACGTCTGTATATACCTGAAACAGTCAGATTGAGAGTATTGCAACTCATTCATGATTCCAAAATAGCCGGGCATAGAGGAATTCTAAAGACACAGGAATTTCTTTCTCGTTTCTTTTGGTGGCCCACTTGTAGGAAGGATGTTTTGGATTATGTCACTTCGTGTGAGGTTTGTGCAAGATGCAAAACACCTCGTTCTTCACCAACTGGTCTGTTACAGCCTCTTCCCACCCCGTCCCGCCCGTGGGGATCCATTTCTATGGACTTCATTGTCGAATTACCAACCTCTCAAGGGAAGAACACTATTCTAGTGGTGGTTGATCGTTTAACAAAGGCAGCTCATTTTATCCCTTGTGTCGGCTTACCCACTGCAAAACAGACATCAGACTTGATGATTAAAGATGTGTTTCGTTTACATGGAGTACCGGATGAGGTTATTTCGGATCGAGGGGTGCAATTCACTTCTAGGTTTTGGCAAAATTTCTGTGCAGCATTGGACATTAAAGTAAACCTTTCTTCTGCTTTTCATCCCCAGACTAATGGACAAACCGAACGAACCAATCAAACCCTGGAGCAGTATCTCCGCTGTTTTATCTGCCACCTACAGGATGATTGGGTGGATCTACTTCCATTGGCTGAGTTCTCTTACAACAACTCTCAGAGTGCCTCCACTAAACAGTCTCCTTTTTTCTCTAATTTAGGTTATCATCCTAATATTCTACCACGATTTCCCATAGAGACGCCTTTGCCAGCAGTGGCTGAAAGAGTCACGACTTTACAGAAGAATATGGATCTTCTAAAGGAGAATCTGGAATCGGCTCAGGAAAGGTACAAGAAGGCAGCAGATAAATTTCGTAAACCTGCACCAGTTTTTAAGGTAGGAGACCTGGTCTGGCTGTCAACCAGAAATCTTAAGTTAAGGATTCCATCATCTAAGTTGGGACATAAGTACATTGGACCCTATAAAATCAGTAAGATTATAAGTGCCGTTGCTTGTCGTCTTCAATTGCCCAGAACTATGAGAATCCACCCTGTCTTTCATGTATCCCTACTAAAGGCTGCAACACCAATACGTTTCCTGGACGTTCTTCTCCTTGCCCTGACCCAGTGCTAGTCGATGGTCAGGAAGAATTTGTGGTGGAAAGGATTTTAGATTCCAGGTTGTATAGAAATCAGTTACAATATCTGATCAAATGGCAGGGCTACCCAGTGGAGGACAACTCATGGGAGCCAGTCAGTAACGTTAATGCTCCTCGCTTGCTCCGTCAGTTTCATCAGAGGTACCCACACAAGCCTGGTCTGAGGTCATCCGGAGGTTGCCCCTAAGGGGGGAGTAATGTAAGGTTCTGTATATCTGTTTCTGAAACTCAGTTTGTTCGTCGGCCATTTTGCTTTCTGTTTTGCTGCAGCTATCTTGCCCTCAGTTAAAATGGAGTTTTCCAGCTTGCATGTTCCCGCCCTGATTCTCTCCGTTTGCTTCTTAAACAGCCACACCTGAGTAATCAGTGCTTCAGAATCTGGCCTGCAGTGAACCTGTGTTCTGACTCCTGAAGCCTTGGACTTTGTACTCCAGCCTTTTCTACTGAGAAACTCTGGAGCTCTTGTGGACTCTGAACTCTGCTCTTGAAAGCCTCACGGTTGCATGGACTTGCGGTAACATAGAAGAAGATCTGAATCTGTTGTGGAGAGTTATTGATGAACTTAGATTACTTTGGCCTGCTGTGTCTCCTGCTTGTGTTTGCAACCTGTGTGTTTATTTTTGCCAATTTGTATGAAGCAATACAAGACTTTCTTTTCCAACCTGTGTCTCAAGTATTTTCATCGCACCCAAGCACAAGACGCTATATGAACTGTATCACATACATTACACCTATTTTCTTTGGGGATCTGCTCCGGGACAGATAGCTTTCATCTTTCTGCCTTTAGGTGTAGTTATCTCTCAGGCTGTGACGAGGCGTCTAGGATCAACATAGGAACGCTCCACGGCTACCTTTAGTTGTGTCGTCAGTTTAGGAATCTGCAACCCATCAGTTACCAACATCTCAGGTGTTCGGCTGCCCTGCTGTTGTTCCTGTCCTCCTCAGCTACCGAAACATAACAGAGCATTATATGGAGCCCATTCTGTATAGAGCAATATATGGAGCTCATTATTCTGTATGGCGCACTATGTGGTGCCCATAATACTGTATGGAGGACTATACTCTCCAGTTTTTGAGCTATTGTAGGATTTACAATAGATATCACTCATGTAATATAAGAAGTGAGGTATTTGGCATTGTACTATACCTATATTTCTCTGCCGTATCGGAGAATCATGAATTGTGGTATGTGTTAAAGGGGCCCACTGAGACTCTTTGGCGTGGGGCCCACGAAAACCTGGAGCCAGCCCTGCCTCCCCCACAACTTTAGCCAAATAACCCCCAGTTTTCAATGCGTTACTATTATTATAACGTAAATTAAGGTTGACAAGCTTAAGTAATAAGAATTATTGTCGTTGGCATTGAAATGGGCACTGTAGGTGTGTTTACTCTCCTGCACTCACTGGCGACTTTTATTCCCCATTGACTTGCATTGGGGCCGATTCGACTGTTTCCGATAGTCTGCCGACTTTGTTCGACTCGACTTTTGTAAAAGTCGAGCCGACCGAAACCCGACTCGACCCTCCGGGAGGCAAAGTCACTCATCTCTAATATTAACCTTTGAAGGTCAGTATCGCGCCCCCGTAGTGATAGCATTACTGGTATCTATGTCCGTCTATCTAGCCCTCTCTAGAGGCCGAACATACACAGTTCCCTCTCCCTTTTAACTGGCCATGCAGGTTGAAAGCATCTGCATCAGACAGATGGATCTCATTCAGCTGACTGGGACTTCTCCAAGTACTTCCTGTAGTTAATGAGTACAATGAATATTCATAAGCCACGCATAAAGCATAGCTGGGCAAAGTAAGGAATGTAAACAATACACTGGCATCAAGGATAAGCAGTACCTTTGCAGTTAATGAGTGATGTTAATATTCATAAGCCTCATGTAAAGCGCAGGTGGGCTAAGTACAGAATGCCAATACACAGGCAAAGGACAATACTTTTCTCATTGACGCTGATATCAATAGTAAACAACTTTACATCAAATCTGTTCTTTTAGTAACTAGTGATTGCAGACAGACACTGGATTACAATAGCTATGAGTGCAATACAGAGGACCAGTATAAGAGGAGCCCTATATCTCCATTTCTGATGAATATCACCCATATCACCTGATCAGTCAAATAGTGAGTTTTACTGTCATTTGCCAGTGGATAAAGAAAGCAATAATTCTGAAGACATTTCCTCAGAAACTGAAAATAAAATAAAGCATGAAATTCTTAAATTTGTATGGCAAAGTACTATTGAATACACTGATGTCTCAACTCATGTAAAATACGTATTAAATAACCAGAGAGCAGAGGAAGTATACTTATGTATGCTTTCTTCTTTATAATTCTATTTTTTCATTCCCCTCCTCCCTTTCCCTTTTTACCTATTTTCTTTAGGCTATTAGTATGGTATATATATCCTTTTGTGTATAATGTGTCACCTCGCACACTCGTTACCAATCAAGTATCGTGGGTGCAAAAGCGCCATGCTCGAGTACCCATTCCAGATGTTGGGTAGGTTTACAGGTTCAGTGTTTGTTTAGGCTTTCACAAATCTGAATTTCCACATGAATCCCACACCTCAGCTCACTTGCATTTTTCCTTGTGTTTTTGTATACTTTTTTTGCCACTTTTTTTTCTCTCTTTGGTATGTTAGAGTTCATGTGCAAATAGATGTATAGATAGAAAGATAGATTTGGGGTAGATAGATATCCATAAGATATATAATTAGTTCTGTGCAGGCGTAGTTTAATGTACTTGTATTAACCTAATAAATAAACAAATAATTAAAAAAAAATGGCGTGGGGTCTCCCCTATTTTTGATAATGAACCAAGGTAAAGCAGACATCTACTGGCTTATATAATCAGACTGGTTAGGTCAATGGTTATTGGGACTTTCCCAGCCTAAAAATACATGCCCACCGCTGCCCCAGAAGCGGAGCATCACATTAGATTTGCCAATTCTGGCGCTTTGCTCTGCTCTTCCCGATTGCCCTGGTGCTGTGGTATGGTAGTTGGAATTGATGACAGTTGTGATTTGCCAAAAATCACATCTGCAATCAACCCCTGGGGATAATAGTGGCTTAACGTTTTAAATTTTCACAAAACTTAAAACAGTAAGATGCTACAGACACCAGAGGCAGCAGTGGGACCATGGCAGAGTCGAAGACTCTACTCACAGTCCTGCTCCACAGTCACGTCCTGATGTGCGAAGTGTTTACAATACCCAAACTTTTAATGATAGCTAAACAACAACCAAGCTGCAGATTTCTACTCTTAAATCAATATAGCAGCCTCTTTATGCCAATGCCGTTAGTACAATATTCATGATCCTGATGACAGGTACTCTTAAAATCACATGTCACTCCAGTAAATTGTGGACTTGAACTTTCTTAAGTTTGTAGAGCTGATAATACTGGGATTTACAGTATATATGCTGGCATATCTATACATGTAAATAATCATTTTCAGCCTTAGATTCCACCAATAAACACATGCTTCCTTTTAACGACTGCTACTTTATTGAGTGTTAGTATACTTACCTGTAGCATTTGTAGATAGCCTTCTTGGGGGTCACAAGGAAGTGAAGCAACACGATGGCTGTTACTCATGCATCTGACATTATTGTCTTTTAGTGAAGGAAAGA
The DNA here is from genome assembly GCA_033576555.1 of Oophaga sylvatica. NCBI lineage: Eukaryota > Metazoa > Chordata > Amphibia > Anura > Dendrobatidae > Oophaga > Oophaga sylvatica. Next base: position 479,457,051 of record JARQOD010000003.1, on the reverse strand, counting down.
TTTGTCTTATAACGGTGATCCTTCCAAGAGCGCTGTGCACAAGCTCCACTATTTCAGCATCATTGATTTCCTAGACCAAAGACAGAAAAAAAACAGTTGGTATTGAGTGCCTGCTTCCTTATTCACATTCTGTACAGCCAGAAAATCACAACTGTAAGAAAGGATTTATGTGTCTAAGTCTGTGCAGCTAGATGCTTGGTTGGTTTGCATGAACTTTGGCACTTCTGCAAAAACCTGTGCACTTCATGTGATAAATAAAGTAAGCTATAAGGTGGCATACAAAAAAAGTTGTTATCTTAGCTAGGTTAGGTTATTTGTTCCCTGTTACTTATACAGTATACCTGTACTATATTAACAATACAGTGTATTGACCACATTTTTTTATATTCAAGAAAGTAAAGTATAATTTGTCAGCCTAACATATCATAATAACAATAATCATTTTATTTCCATACCGCCAATATATTCCGCAGAACTTTACATTTTAGAGGGACTTGTACAGATTTGTACAGACAATGAAAGACATTACAGAATAACAATAATCACATAAATCAATGGATACCAAAAGGAATGAGGGCCCTGCTCGAAAGCTTACAATCTATGACGAAATAGGGGAGGCACAAAACTATACAAAAAGGCATTCAACTATCCTGCGGCAGAAAACTGCAACTTGGTGCTGTATGTTACGGTAAATCCAACTAGAACATAATTTTCAAGTTTGATTAAAATGAAGAAACAAGAAATTAATAGCAACTCAACTAATGTTAACCCCTTTATTCCATCAGACGTACTATTCCGTCCATGTGACCCTGGACCTAATTCCCATGGACGGAATAGTACGTCATGGGCGATCAGCTGCGCTCCCGGGGGGCTGATCGCTGCCGGGTGTCAGCTGATTATCACAGCTGACACCCGTGACTGTGTGTTAGGAGCGGTCACGAGACCGCTCCCGGCACATTAACCGATGGCACACCGCGATCAAACATGATCGCGGTGTACACGGGGCACAGGGGAGGATCGCGCAGGCAGGGGGCTCCCTGCGCGCTCCACTGAGACCCTCAGAGCAGCGCGATGTGTCGCGCTGTTCCAAGGGTACGTCCTCCCTCCAGGTCCCCGGATCCAAGATGGCGCCGGGGTCCTGCAGGGAGGCGGCTTCCTCAGTGCCTGCTGAGAGCAGGCACTGAGAAGCCTGCTGCACTGCCTGAGCGATCGCTGGTGTGACAGAGTGCTGTGCACACTGTCACACCAGCGATCTGCTAAAATACAGGGATGACCCACCCTGGGACAAAGTAAAAAAGTTAAAAAAAATAAAAATAAAAAGTGGTAAAAAAAATCATAAAAAAAAAAAAAAATATTCCCCAATAAATTCATTTCTTCCTGTAAATAAAAAAACCAAAACAATAAAAGTACACATATTTGGTATCGCCGCGTCCGTAACGACCCCCCTTATAAAACTGTCCCACTAGTTAACCCCTTTAGTGAACCCCTTAAAAAAAGAAAGAAAAGAAAACGAAGCAAAAAATCAATGCTTTATCATCATACCGCTAAACAAAAAGTGGAATAACACGCGACAAAAAGACCGAGATAAATAACATGGTACCGCTGAAAACGTCATCTTGTCCCGCAAAAAACGAGCCATCACACAGCATCATCAGTGAAAAAATAAAAAAGTTATAGCTCGCAGAATAAAGCGATGCAAAAATAATATTTTTTTATATAAAATTGTTTCATTCTATAAAATCGCCAAAACATAAAAAAATTATATAAATGAGGTATCGCCATAATCATACTGACCCGAAGAATAAAACTGCTTTATCAATTTTACCACACGCGGAACGGTACAAACGCCTTCCCCAAAAGAAATTCATAAATTGCTGATTTTTGTTCATTCTAACCTCCCAAAAATCAAAATAAAAAGCGATCAAAAAATGTCACATGCTCAAAAATGAACCAATCAAAACGTCACCTCGTCCCGCAAAAAATAAGACCTCACATGACTCTGTGGGTCAAAATACGCAAAAATTATAGCTCTCAAAATGTGGTGATGCAAAAAACTATTTTTTGCAATAAAAAGCGTCTTTTAGCGTGACAGCTGCCAATCATAAAAACCCGCTATAAATAGTAAATCAAACCCCCCTTTATCACACCCTTAGGGAAAAATAATAAAATTAAAAAAATGTATTTATTTCCATTTTCCCGTTAGGGTTAGGGTTGCGGCTAAAGTTATGGTTAGGGTTGGCGCTAAAGTTAGGGTTAGGATTAGGGTTGGGATTACGGTTAGGGGTGTGTTAGGGTTATGTTTGTGGTTAGGGTTGGGATAGGGTTAGGGTGTGTTGGGGTTAGGGTTGGAGTTAGAATTGGAGGGTTTCTAATATTTAGGCACATCAGGGGCTCTCCAAATGTGACATGGCGTCTGATCTCAATTCCAGCCAATTCTGCGTTGAAAAAGTCAAACGGTGCTCCTTCACTTCTGAGCTCTGCCATGCGCCCAAACAGTAGTTTACTCCCGCATATGGGGTATCAGCGTACTCTGGACCCAAGAGTTATTGTGCAATTTGTCCTATTTCTTCTGTTACCCTTGGGAAAATAAAAAACTGGGGGCGACAAAATCATTTTTGTAAAAAAATAAATGATTTTTTTTGTTTTTACGGCTGTATGTTATAAAACTTCTGTGAAGCACTTGGGGCTTCATAGCGCTCACCACACTTCTAGATAAGTTCTTGTGGGGTCTATTTTCCAAAATGGGTCACTTGTGGGGGGTTTCCACTGTTTAGGCAGATCAGGGGCTCTCCAAATGCGACATGACTCCCCCAGACCATTCCATCAAAGTCTGCAATCCAAAACGTCACTACTTCCCTTCCGAGCCCCGACGTGCGCCCATACAGTAGTTTACTCCCACATATTGGGTATCAGCGTACTCAGGACAAATTGGACAACTACTTTTGGGGTCCAATTTCTCCTGTTACCCTTGTGAAAATAAAATATTGGGGCGAAAAAAATAATTTTTGTAAAAAATAAAAGGATTTTTTATTTTTACGGCTGTACGTTATAAACTTCTGTGAAGCACTTTGGGGCTCAAAGTGCTCACCACACATCTAGATAAGTTCCTTGAGGGGTCTATTTTCCAAAATGGGGTCACTTGTGGGGGGTTTCCACTGTTTAGACGCATCAGGGGCTCTCCAAATGCGACATGACTCCCCCAGACCATTCCATCAAAGTCTGCAATCCAAAACGTCACTACTTCCCTTCCGAGCCCCGACGTGCGCCCATACAGTAGTTTACTCCCATATATTGGGTATCAGCGTACTCAGAACAAATTGGACAACAACTTTTGGGGTCCAATTTCTCCTGTTACCCTTGTGAAAATAAAATATTGGGGGCGAAAAAATCATTTTTGTAAAAAAAAAAGGATTTTTTATTTTACGGCTTTACGTTATAAACTTCTGTGAAGCACTTTGGGGTTCAAAGTGCTCACCACACATCTAGATAAGTTCCTTGAGGGGTCTAGTTTCCAAAATGGTGTCATTTGTGGGGGGTTTCCACTGTTTAGGCAGATCAGGAGCTCTCCAAACACGACATGGCATCCAGCCAATTCTGCGTTGAAAAAGTCAAACGGCGCTCCTTCCCTTCCAAACTCTGCTATGCACCCAAACAGTGGTTTACTCCCACATATGGGGTATCAGCGCACTCAGGACAAATTGCACAATAACTTTTGGAGTCTTGTTACCCTTGGGAAAATAAAAATTGGGGTGAAAAGATCAATTTTGTGGAAAAAAATATGATTTTTTAATTTTACGGCTCTACGTTATAAACTTGTGTGAAGCACTTGGGGGTTCAAATTGCTCACCAAAGATCTAGATAAGTTCCTTAGGGGGTCTAGTTTCCCAAATAGGGTCACTAGTGGGGGGTTTCCACTGTTTAGGCACAGCAGGGGCTCTCCAAATGCATCATGGCGTCCAATATCAATTCCAGCCAATTTTGGTTGGAAAAAGTCAAATGGTGCTCCTTCCATTCTGAGCTCTGCCATGTGCCCAAACAGTGGTTCCCCCCCACATATGGGGTATCAGCGTACTCAGGACAAATTGGACAACAAATTTTGTGGTCCATTTCTCCTGTTACCCTTGGGAAAATAAAAAATTAGTGACTAAAAGATAATTTTTGTGGGAAAAAAAATAGGATTTTTTATTTTCATGCCCGGGCATTATAAACTTGTGTGAAGCACTTGGGGGTTCAAAGTGCTCACCAAAGATCTAGATAAGTTCCTTAGGGGGTCTAGCTTCCAAAATGGGGTCACTTTTGGGGGTTTCCACTGTTTAGGCTCATCTGGAGCACTACAAACGGAACATGACCCCCATCAATGTTTGCATTCCAAAACGTTACTGCTTCCTTTCCAAGCCCTGCCGTGCGCCCTGTGAGTAACTAAGCCGACCGCCACACGGTAGCCTGAGTATCACAGCTTCTGATACCACCGCCGCTACCAAATGTGACGGACGATCCCCTTCCTCCCATGCCACCACTGGGACGTAACTCCACAGGTACAGCTCTCCGGCGCCCCCTTTGTCTCTCAGGTCAGTAAGGGAACTGCACCTAGAGCAAATGGCCACCGGGGAGGTTGTCCTGTTACCCACTGGGTATTCTAAGATTCGTGATCAGAGTAAAAGCATCAGCCCAAGATTAATTTTATGGTTTAATTTGCCTTAAGGGCGCACTAGATAATTACAGAAATATACAGTAAAGCTATACAACGTAATTACAATGGAATTGCAGTCAGAGAAACAATACAACGATAATGTACAAGGCTTAAAGGTATAAGCTATAGATCAATATTACTGGGTATTATGGTCATGGGAAGGCAATGGCTCTGCCGTTCCCAGGTACAGTCTTCAGTTGCTGGATAGTCCCTTGGTCTTTCCTAGACCATCTTCTTGGCTTCTGTGTGTGAAATGGAATCGGCACAGGGGTACCTGGCTACAGCTCTTAAACCTGCTAGGCCCTTCCCTTTTGCTTTGAAGCACGCATATTAACTGGCCTGCAATTCATATGGAGCAGGAAACAATGGCTTGAGCTTGAGCTATTTACCATACGACTGACCATCTTATTCAGACACTGGCCTAAACTAATTAGCATGCTAAAGCCCCTTTGATTCCTTGTGGACATCAAAACCGGTCGTACTGGATATGCTAATAGGCCTTGTGTACTTAAAAGCTTGTGGCTCTGTGAACTGACAAAATGGAGGCTGGTACAGGCCCTATACAAAATGGCGACAACCCTTTCCTTACATTCCCAAACAGTTTCCCCCCTTGGGGTATCAGCGTACTCAGGACAAATTGTACAACAACTTTTGGGGTCCAATTTCCTTGGGAAAAATCAAAAATTTGGGACTAAAACATCATTTTTGTGGAAAATTGTTTTTTTTTTTTTTCTCACACCCAGGCATTATAAACTTTTGTGAAACACTTTGGGGTTCAAAGTGCTCACAGCAGATCTAGATAAGTTCCTTAGGGGGTCTAGTTTCCAAAATGGTGTCACTTGTGTGGGGTTTCCACTGATTAGGCATATCAGGGGCTCTCCAAACACGACATGGCGTCCAATCTCAATTCCAGCCAATTTTAGTTTGAAAAAGTCAAACGGCGCTCCTTCCCTTACGAGCTCTGCCGTGCGCCCAAACAGAAGTTTTCCCCACATATGGGGTATTGACGTACTCAGGAGAAATTGCACAACAACTTTATCTGCCCATTTTCTCCTTTTACCCTTGTGAAAATAAAAAAAGTTTGTAAAACATCATTTTTGTGGCTAAAAAGTTAAATATTAATTTTTTCCTTCCACGTTGCTTCAGCTCCTGTGAAGCACCTGAAGGGTTAATAAACTTATTGAATGTGGTTTTGAGTACCTTGAGGGGTGCAGTTTTTAGAATGGTGTCACTTTTGGGTATTTTCTGCCATATAGACCCCTCAAAGTGACTTCAAATGTGAGGTGGTCCCTAAAAAAATGGCTTTGTAAATTTTGTTGTAAAAATGAGAAATCACTGGTCAACTTTTAACCCTTATAATTTCCTTACAAAAAAAAATTTTGGTTTCAAAATTGTGCTGATGTAAAGTAGACATGTGGGAAATGTTATTTATTAACTATTTTGTGTGACATATCTCTCTGTTTTATGGGGAAAAAAATCAAAGTTTGAAAATTGCAAAATTTTCAAAATTTTCGCCAAATTTGCGTTTTTTTCAAAAATAAACGCAAGGTATATCGAAGAAATTTTACCACTAACATGAAGTACAATATGTCACGAGAAAACAGTCTCAGAATCGCAAAGATCCGTTGAAGCGTTCCAGAGTTATAACCTCATAAAGAGACAGTGGTCAGAATTGTAAAAATTGGCCCGGTCATTAACGTGCAAACCACCCTTGGGGGTGAAGGGGTTAAAAAAGGCTTTTTATTTAGTATGCAATTTGACATTTTGCAATGATTAAGATTGAGGGCCACAACTAATTTGTTGTAAAGTGACCATATTTCCCAATATATCAGAAGGATAGCTCATATATTGCTCAGAAATTATAAATTGCTAAATATTTAAAAAAATTAAATCAACACAATAAATGTTTTTCGATAATTGTCTTGCATTGAATGCATTTCTTGTTTTTTTTCTAAAGTTTAAATATGTTTTATACTAGCTTATTAAACATTCCAAAAGCAAATATTTGTGTATTAACCTAGTGCAAGAGATTTTTTTACTTATTAAATATTTAAGGAAAACTGCCTGTTTGCAGGCAAGTGTAGATAGATATTCATAGAATGTATTCAGCCACGTTTAAGTATTTCATTGAGAAGATGGATTTCTTCAAATTTAACAAGACATTTTTACAAGGAATAGGACATTGATGAGCAATACCTCAGCATGTAACAACTTGTAGCATCTTCCTCGATACAGTATATGTTGTATGAGTAGTCTGAGAAATATGGTGCAGCTCCTGAACAATGATAGATCATATCTGCTGGAGGTAACTACTATGTTCCCAAGCAGAACAGAGGTGGCATTTATTAAATATGTAATTCTTCCTGAGCAATATTTTCAAATCATGTGTGCCTCAAATGCATTGATTAATATACTCCAATGTCTAGGGTAACTACTTCAAATACTCAATAAAAAAAGGAAATAAAGCAACACCAATCAAAAAGTTTGGGTGGAATCCACAAAATCCAAACCACTGTACTGTACTATAAAATACAGGCAACTAAGAATGGCAACTTTCCCATTAAAAAAGTGGAAAGTTGTATTTTTTCCAGGCATGGGCTTGAGATAAATACAACTTTTCCATATTTGGGATAGATTTTCTGACATTCTTCATTGTCTGTACTTCTAATATTGTACATATGGAAATAACAAAAAAATGTACTATGCTTCTAGATAGTTTGGAAGTGGAGTTCTGCCTGCTTATCACTGTCCTGACCCTAAGTAATGAATGGTACAAAGTATACTGGCAGAACAAACAACCTGGGAGACTACTTTGCAGCTGAATAATATCTTTGGCACTACTGTAAAGAAAATAGTGGTGCCTGAGAAGGATCCCAATCCGCATAGTGATATAATATAGTCTCGGCACACACCAATATGATTTTGTGATAGTAATTTAATCAAAATTCAAAAGCCAGTACATACAGACGTTTCGGTCTGAGACACGACCTTCCTCAATGTACTATAATGTAGAACAAAATGTATAGAAACAAAAACAAAATAAGTTGGGCATAAAAATAAGTATATACAGATAAATATATAATATATGTAGATATATTGTATAATCTTAAGCGAATGGGAGATTTACATTAACATATAATGCTCAAAAACATCCATTGTTATCTCTTCAGATAGGTAACATAGGAAATATATGCATTTAGAGGTGTGTACCAACCCCTATGTGGAGACCAGAATTTATAGGCAACAGAGATATACGTACCAGTAACTGGCATTAATAGACCAGGTGATAGTAGTGTGAGATAACCTGGGAACGATATTGTGAAATTGAGTGAAATAATGGTTTTATTGTATATAAAGTGAGCGGTGTCCATAGGAAGTATTTCCATATACATACCACAGATATAGCGCTGAAAAGTGCGCTGCAGACTGGTGTCTGTAGGGGAGAGAGTGGCTAAGTGATTTGAGTCAGGATAGCTTGCCGCAACTGAATATGAGGGGTCAGTTGAAAAAACAAATATCGCTAATACAGATCAGTGCTTACCGTTAGGGTGAGCTGTGGGGGTACAGCGGCTGAGACGCGGTATGCCACCGCTTGTCATGGAGCGCCGAGATGTGTGTGCTGCTGGTATAAGAAGCCAAAGCAGCGTGGGGTCCAGACCGGAAGTGAGGCGGCGTGCGTGTCATCAGAGTGATTATGCGTTCCAACACAGGAACCAGTATGGTGGTTGGCAAAAAAATGCCTTTGTATAACACAGGCGCCATATTGTGATTGGAAAGAAGCAGATAGGTGTTAGTGACAATACATAATAGCGGAAGGGTGAATAGATCATCCTGACTCTGGATGGTGAAAAGAATTCGTGTTCCCAGTTTCGTGCACATTAGGAGGGGTATTCACAATGGTAGATTCTGCAATAAAGATAGAAAATCAATATCAAATATATTAAAGCATATGATATGATAAGTTGCGCAACTTAAATACTAGGTCATCGAACATATACAAGCACCCAGGAGGGGGGGTGATCGCGTTAACCTCCTCAAGAAAAGAGAGGCTTTCTGGATTCACGAACTTAACACGCTACACCCCCACGGATTAAATAGAGAATATGACATTATGTCATTTACTGCATAATTTGGTCTTTTGTTACCCATACATATCGTATATATATCATATGCTTTAATATATTTGATATTGATTTTCTATCTTTATTGCAGAATCTACCATTGTGAATACCCCTCCTAATGTGCACGAAACTGGGAACACGAATTCTTTTCACCATCCAGAGTCAGGATGATCTATTCACCCTTCCGCTATTATGTATTGTCACTAACACCTATCTGCTTCTTTCCAATCACAATATGGCGCCTGTGTTATACAAAGGCATTTTTTTGCCAACCACCATACTGGTTCCTGTGTTGGAACGCATAATCACTCTGATGACACGCACGCCGCCTCACTTCCGGTCTGGACCCCACGCTGCTTTGGCTTCTTATACCAGCAGCACACACATCTCGGCGCTCCATGACAAGCGGTGGCATACCGCGTCTCAGCCGCTGTACCCCCACAGCTCACCCTAACGGTAAGCACTGATCTGTATTAGCGATATTTGTTTTTTCAACTGACCCCTCATATTCAGTTGCGGCAAGCTATCCTGACTCAAATCACTTAGCCAGTCTCTTCCCTACAGACACCAGTCTGCAGCGCACTTTTTAGCGCTATATCTGTGGTATGTATATGGAAATACTTCCTATGGACACCGCTCACTTTATATACAATAAAACCATTATTTCACTCAATTTCACAATATCGTTCCCAGGTTATCTCACACTACTATCACCTGGTCTATTAATGCCAGTTACTGGTACGTATATCTCTGTTGCCTATAAATTCTGGTCTCCACATAGGGGTTGGTACACACCTCTAAATGCATATATTTCCTATGTTACCTATTAGGAGAGATAACAATGGATGTTTTTGAGCATTATATGTTAATGTAAATCTCCCATTCGCTTAAGATTATACAATATATCTACATATATTATATATATATATATATCTGTATATACTTATTTATATGCCCAACTTATTTTGTTTTTGTTTCTATACATTTTGTTCTACATTATAGTACATTGAGGAAGGTCGTGTCTCAGACCGAAACGTCTGTATGTAGTGGCTTTTGAATTTTGATTAAATCACTATCACAAAATCATATTGGTGTGTGCCGAGACTATATTACTTTGCAGCTGAAGGCAAGAACCAGGTTCTCTGGAGAAAAATAATGGAGTTTGGGCCTAAAAATACATAAAAACAGCTCCCACTTAAAAACAGAAGGTGTTACAGGTATGACGTGTTTCCAATATCTAAGGGGGTTATTATTGGAATTTTCATGCTAGTTTGACACAGATCCACCAAAATATACAAACCTGGAGAAAAGCTAGGGCAGGACATAACTTGGCTACATCCATCTTTCAAATTCATCAAAACTGGTGGCATTTTTTAGACAAGAAATGATACTCTAAGTCCCAACTTGAGTAACTTTCCTGGTGAAGCACATAGAGGCAAACACCACTAATAAGATGCAGCAAATTCATTATGTGGCATGTGAATTCCTGCTGTCACGCTGTATAGCAGATATATATATGAGATGTCTGTAATCTATATCAAAAAGGGCAACATACTATATAACATGCGCATAGATATATTATAACATGGATTTACCTGACAGAATGTCCACTGGGTCAAAACGGAATCCGTTATACGCTGTCTCCGGCTAGAGGGTGACCGGGGTCTAAGCTGACCCTGAACTGGGGTCCTAACTAATCCCTCAACCTGGAGGTACTGTTAAAGGTACAGAGGTCCAGGCCACCAGCGTAAACCCTGTCTCCTATCAATCCCTGCCAACTGTAATCTAGTCCTAAGAAGGACCCTGAATACCACCAAAGGGAATGAACAGGTAACGGATAATGAACAGAAAGACATACAAGAAAGAGAAGGAATAAAGTAAATAAAGTCTTACATACAACACTCACACACAGTAGGAACACCTAAGGTCTCAGAGATTTAACTATAAGCTATAAGAGTAAAAACAACTAATGAACTCTTAGCTTAAATATTCTCAGAACCGATCCAGTCTGCTGAACTACATGAATGCTTTCACCGGCGTCTAACACCCAGACTGGCAGAAATATAAAGGAAACTAATTAGAACATAAACAAAAGCAGCCGGGCGAGGCTGCACCTAGCCTTAGCAAAGAGCTAGGAAAAATTAACTCTCACATCACCAAAAAACAAAGAAACAGAAGCTCAGCTGTGAGAAGTCAGAATGTGCAATCGCGACGATCTTCGTGGCGATGCACCCATGACAGTACCCCCCCTTCTACGAGGGGCCTCCGGACCCTCATGACCAGGTCTGTCCGGGTGAGTTGTGTGAAAGGTCCGTCCACGTTATCATTGATTACCACTGAAGGAGGTAGAGGTGACGGTATGACTGGTGCCACATACTTTTTAAGTAATGACTTGTGAAACACATTATGAATTTTAAACGTAGGAGGGAGGTCCAGACGAAATGCCACAGGATTAATTATGGAGCTGATCCTGTACGGCCCGATGAATCTGGGACCCAACCTCCAGGAGGAAACTTTAAGTTTAATATTCCTGGTAGACAACCAAACCAGATCATTCACCTTCAGATCTCGACCAGAAACTCTCCCCCTATCAGCCATCCGTTTGTAACGGTTCTCCGTAACCTTCAGTCTTAACTGATCTGGAACTATCAGTCTCCCTGGAAGTCCCACAGGGGCGTCCCCCTGAGCCCCCAATACCTCCCCCTCAAGCTCAGAGCATACAGCTGACACTACAACTCCCTCCTGAGGAATAGGAACCGGATCATCCATCCTCCCGGTCCCTGGGAAAGTACGAGATAAGGCATTAGGAAGCAACTTTATTGAGCAGTCATATGCGCGATGAGGAGGTAACTCTTTACACCCCTCCTCTGAGAACATCTCCCCAAAGTCCTCCAGAAAAGGAGGCAAAGTCCTAGGTACAACCGCACCGATGACCGTGCTCATGCAGTTATTCTTGCAAAATTCACCCCACTGGCTAATCTTTCTGGATTGCCAATCAATCACTGGGTTATGTTTAGCCAACCAAGGAAGTCCCAACACAATAGGAGTAGGTAGACCCTCCAACACATAACAAGACAATTGCTCTTTATGTATTGCCCCTACTCGAAGATCTATGTTATGAACAGCTTGAACCAAGCTACCTTGACCAAGAGGTCTAGAATCAATAGAGAGTATAGGGACCGGTTTGGCCAATACACTCAGTTGCATACCATGCACCTGGGCAAACCGAGCGTCCACAAGATTAGCCCCGGACCCACTATCAAGAAAAACAGAAATCCTCTCAGTTCTAGTACCAATCACCACCTCCGCAGGCACGATAAACTGAGAGGGATTTGGGGACGAAATACAGACTCCCAGGTTAACTCCTTGGGTCAAAGAGGTCCGGGATGGACAACCCCCAACAAAATGTCCCTCTCTCCCGCAAAAGAAACACCTTCTAGTCTTGCGGCGCACCGCCGATTCCCTCCTACAAAATGATGTCCCTCCCAACTGCATGGGTTCCTCAGAACAGACCAGGGGAACCTCAGTATAAGGGACTTTAGTAGTAGGTGGAGTCATCATGGGGGGCGGAGTTACCTCGCGTCTTCCCCGAAGTCGTCTATCAATGCGAATAGCGAGGGCCATAGCAGCCTCCAGTGATGGAGGAGAATCATACTGAGCCAACACATCTTTTAATTTGTCAGACAACCCTTGACAAAACTGGCTCCTAAGAGCTGGGTCATTCCACTGAGTATCTGTTGCCCATCTACGGAACTCAGAAGAATATTCCTCCGCTGGACGATTTCCTTGCCGTATTTTACGTAACTTTGTTTCAGCAAGGGAAACTCGATCCGGATCATCATATACCAGACCCAGGGCAGTAAAAAATCGATCCACTGACTGGAGATCTGGGGAGCCTGGAGGAATAGAGAACGCCCAAGATTGAGGGTCCCCTTGTAAGAGCGAGATAACAATTCCCACCCTCTGCTCTTCACTCCCAGATGACCGAGGCCGCAGCCGAAAGTACAATTTACATGCCTCCCGGAAAGTAAAAAATTTGTCCCGCCCACCAGTGAACCTGTCCGGGAGAGCAACCTTAGGTTCAGATCTGGCTTGCTCTGGGAGGGACAAAACCTTGGACTTAATGTCTGCAAATTCCATGGACAACCCCTGCAACTGCCGGGCCAGCTGGGCTACTGGATCCATGACAGCTGGGGAGAATCTTTAGTTTGGGCCGGTGAAAATGTCACGCTGTATAGCAGATATATATATGAGATGTCTGTAATCTATATCAAAAAGGGCAACATACTATATAACATGCGCATAGATATATTATAACATGGATTTACCTGACAGAATGTCCACTGGGTCAAAACGGAATCCGTTATACGCTGTCTCCGGCTAGAGGGTGACCGGGGTCTAAGCTGACCCTGAACTGGGGTCCTAACTAATCCCTCAACCTGGAGGTACTGTTAAAGGTACAGAGGTCCAGGCCACCAGCGTAAACCCTGTCTCCTATCAATCCCTGCCAACTGTAATCTAGTCCTAAGAAGGACCCTGAATACCACCAAAGGGAATGAACAGGTAACGGATAATGAACAGAAAGACATACAAGAAAGAGAAGGAATAAAGTAAATAAAGTCTTACATACAACACTCACACACAGTAGGAACACCTAAGGTCTCAGAGATTTAACTATAAGCTATAAGAGTAAAAACAACTAATGAACTCTTAGCTTAAATATTCTCAGAACCGATCCAGTCTGCTGAACTACATGAATGCTTTCACCGGCGTCTAACACCCAGACTGGCAGAAATATAAAGGAAACTAATTAGAACATAAACAAAAGCAGCCGGGCGAGGCTGCACCTAGCCTTAGCAAAGAGCTAGGAAAAATTAACTCTCACATCACCAAAAAACAAAGAAACAGAAGCTCAGCTGTGAGAAGTCAGAATGTGCAATCGCGACGATCTTCGTGGCGATGCACCCATGACACCTGCATGCCCATCATTAAGACTGGCACACAGATAATAAAAAAGGCCTAAGACTCTATGCAGACTACAACCTAATTCCTTCCACAGTCCTTACAATCTCCTTGACCCCAAGAAACTAGCAACCCCATAGATAATATATTAAATATTAAAGAGACAAGAGTCCTCATTGATTATTTGTTTGAGACAACTGAAATTCCTGCCTGGAATAAAAGTATTTTGAATAGTATAAGAAGATAGCTGCTTACACTTCACAAGGTCTATGATGTTGCCCTTATTTTTTTCATATACTTTTAATAATATTGTAGTAATATTGTAGTAGTCTTTAAAGCTATAAACAATAATACATTATGCTTCCAAACTCTCTTTAAAATCTGAGCAGCACAGAAGATGCCGATCCCTCAGAATCACACTACTACAACATTGCCAATCTCATAGTACAGTGACGCTGTACATTCCTCTGCCAAGTTAAGTACAGGGTGGCCCAGGTAACATCAACCCTGCTACATTCTGAACCGCAGTTAATCTTCCTGATATTTTGTTCTTTTTGTAGAAGAGCATAATTTAAGCTCTTTAAGGGTTAAAGGTACTGTGTGCATTGACCCTCAACACGACTACTACACTCCGACATTTATAGAGCTCAAAATCCCACACAGTAGCACTGCAGACATAGAGCCATCCTTAAAACATTGGCAACTATCTGTTCTTACTAAGGGCCTCGTCTCACATAGCGATCAGGACAGCGACACTGTGGGTAACAAGCGACGCACGTCGCCTAGTTACCCTCAGTGTACGTTGGATACCAGCGCACTGATGCAGGGAGCGGGTAACCAAAGGTACACGTCGGGTTTTCAGGCCCTGCGCGGTGCCTGGAAACCCGACGTGTACCTTGGTTACCAGCACCTCTGCAGCAGCGCGCTGGTATCCAAGGTACACGTCGGGTTTCCAGGCACAGCCCCGCGCCTGGAAACTCGATGTTTACCTTGGTTACCAGGAGATCGCTGGTCTCCTGCCTGTCACAAGCAGCGATGCGGAGACCAGCGATCAAAAAAAGTCCTGGCATTTCTGACACGACCAGCGATTCACAGTAGGGGCCTGATCGCTGGTGCATGTCAGACATAGCGAGATCGCTGCTGAGATCGCTGTTTGCAGCGATCTCGGTAGCGATCTCGCTATGTGAGATGGGGCCCTAAGACTGTGTGACACAACAAGACTTCCTAGATATCAATGTCCCATTAACAACAAAAAGTAGAATTCTATGGCAGTCAACTATCATCATTAGAGATGACCTATTACACACCCTCCAAAAGATTACAATCAATATCAGACAGGAGAATTCCTTGGATGAATGTAAACACTTCTGCAAAATACTTAAGACCTACAGTGGAGAAAATAAGTATTTAATACACTGCCAATTTTGAAAGTCTTTCCACCTACAAAGAATGAAGAGGTATGTAACTTTTATCATAGATGCACTTCAACTGTGAGCAACAGAATCTAAAAATAAAAACCAGAAATCAAATTGTATGATTTTTAAATAATTAAGTTGCATTTCACTGCAATATATAAGTATTTGATCACCTACCAACCATCAAGAAATCTAGCTTTCACAGACCTGTTAGTTTTTCTTTAAAGCCCCCGGATCAGGATCGCTGGTGTGTCGCTACATGATCGCTGCTGAGCACAGCGACACTGCGGGTA
Organism: Oophaga sylvatica; assembly: GCA_033576555.1. NCBI lineage: Eukaryota > Metazoa > Chordata > Amphibia > Anura > Dendrobatidae > Oophaga > Oophaga sylvatica. The sequence continues at coordinate 479,441,570 of JARQOD010000003.1, read as the reverse complement.
ACATCGCTTAGTTACCCGCAGTGTACATTGGATACCAGCGCCCTGATTCAGGGAGCTGGTAACCAAGGTACACGTCGAGTTTCCAGGCGCTGCGCGATGCCTGGAAACCCGCTGTGTACCTTGGTTACCAGCTCCCTGCATCAGGGCGCTGGTATCCAAGGTACACAATGGGCTTCCAGGCACAGCCCCGTGCCTGGAAACCCGCTGTGCACCTTTGTTACCAGCGGATCACTGGTCTCCCGCCTGTCACACACAGCGATGCGTGCTGGCCAGCGGGAGACCAGCGATAAAAAAATGTCCAGGACATTCAGCGACGATCAGCGATACCCGGCAGGGGGGCTGATCGTGGCTGAATGTCACACACAGCGATATCGCTGGGGAGATCGCTGTTGCATCACAAAACTAGTGACTCAGCAGCGATCTCGCTATGTGAGATCGCTGTGTGAGACGGGGGCTTAAGAAGCTCTCTCTCTGCACTAATTACCTGTATTAATTGCTCCTTTTAGAATTTGTTATCTGTATAAAATACACAAGTTAACACAATGAATCAAACTCCGACCTCTCCACCATGGCCAAGACAATAGAGCTGTCTAAAGACACCAGGCACAAAATTGTAGACCTACACAAAGCTGGGATGGGCTAGCTAAACAATAGGCAAGCAGCTTGGTGAGAAACTAAAAACTGTTTTTACAATTATTACAAAACAGAAGAAACACAAGATGACTATCAATCTGCCTGGGGCTTCAAGCAGGATCTTGCCTCATGGGGTAAGGATGATTCTTAAAAAGGTCAGGAATCAGTACAGAACTACATGGGAGGAACTGGTCAATTACCTGAAGAGAGCTGGGACTACAGTCTCAATCATTAGCATTAGTAACACATTGCGCCATCATGAATTAACCTCTTGCTGCCAGCTGACAGAATAGTACGTCAGCTGGCAGTATCCCTCGCTTTGAGCCCACCTCAAAGCTGGGACATGTCAGCTGTTTTGAACAGCTGACTTGTGCCCGCAATAGGCGCGAGTGGAATCGCGATCCACTGGGCCCCTATTAACTAGTTAAATGCCACTGTCAAATGCTGACAGTGGCATTTAAATGTCACTTGCGACCACCCGGGGGTCATTGGTGCGATGCCATCACAATCAGAGGTCTTCTTGAGACCTCTATGGTTGTTGATGGCAGATTGCTAAGAGCACCACCCTGTGGTCGGCGCTCATAGCAGTGCTGTATTTCAGCTTCATAGAGGTGATCTGAGCATCACCTCTGTGTAGCAGAGGCGATCGAGCTATGGCAGCTTCTAGCCTCCGGTGAAGGCTATTGAAGCATGCAAAAAGTAAAAAAAAGTGTTTAAAAATATTAAAAAACTAAAAAAAAAATTAAAGTTCAAATCATCCCCCTTTCAGCCCATTCAAAATAAAACAATAAAAAAAACATATACATATTTGGTATTGCAGCATTCAGAATCGCCCAATCTATCAATAAAAAGATTAACCTGATTGCTAAATAACATAGCGAGAAAAAAATCATAACTCCAGAATTGCGTTTCTTTTGTCGCCATGACTTGCATTAAAATGCAATAACAGGCGATCAAAAGAACATATCTGCACCAAAGTGGTACTTTAAAAATGATGGCTCGGCAAAAAATAAGCCCTCACCCAACCTGAGATCATGAAAAATGGAGACGCTATGGGTCTCCGAAAATGGCGCATTTTTTTGTAAGCAAATTTTGGAATTTTTTTTCACCACTTACGTAGATAAAATAGAACCTAGATATTTTGGTGTTTATGAACTCATAATGACCAGGAGAATCATAATGGCAGGTCAGGTTTAACATTTAGTGAACCTAGCAAAAAACTCAAGCAAAAAACAAGTGGAGATTGCACTTTTTTGCAATTTCACCGCACTTGGAATTTTTTTTACCGTTTTCGGGTACATGACGTGCTAAAACCAATAGTTTAGTTCAAATGTAAAACTTGTCCCGCAAAAAAATAAGCCCTCACATGGCCATATAGACAGAAAAATTAAAAAGTTATGGCTCTGGAAAGAAGGGGAGCGAAAAATAAAAAGGGAAAACAGAAAAAAGCCTCGGGGGTTAAGGGGTTAAAATCCTGCAGGATACACTAGGTCCCCCTGCTCATGCCAGAACATGTCCAGGTCTATTTGAAGTTCACCAATGACCATATAGATGATCCAGAGGAGGCATGTGAGAAGGCCATGTGTTCAGATGAGACCAAAAGACAACTTTTTGGTATCAATTCCACTCACCATCCTTTAAGGATGAAGAAGAATGAGTACAACACCAAGAATGACATACCAGCCGTGAAGCTTGGTTGGGGAAACATCATATTATGGGGGTGATTTTCTGCAAAGGAGACAGGACAATTGCACCATGTTGAAGGAAGGACGGATGGAGTAATATATCACGTGATTTTGGCAAACCATCTCCTTCCCTCAGTAATAGAATTGCAGATGAATCATGGCTGGGTCTTCTAGCATGACAGTGACCTAAAACACTCAGCCAGTGCAACTAAGTAGTGGCTCCATAAGAAGCATTTCAAGGTCCTGGAGTAGCCTAGCCAATTTCCAAACCTGAACCCAATAGAAAATCTTTGGAGTGAGCTGAAACTCAATGTTGTCCTATGTTGTCCAATGTTGTCCATAATCACCAAAATATGAAAGATCTGGAGAAGTTTTTTTATGGATGAGTGTGTTAGGGTTCGAGTTCCCGCTGCTGCACAAGGTGAGTCTCAAACCAGTCCCACTGCGGTCTCCCATTCATCTCCAGAAGCAGTGAAGCCTGCTCAGCAGAGACGTAGGTCCCAGCATCTTACCCATTCCAGTACTGTGCAGTGACTTGCTGCTGCCTCTCCTGGATCTGCTATTATAGCCAGTGCTGGAGCAGACATCTTTGGGACAAAGTCCTGAGTTTCCCCTTCTGAGCATGCCCAGGGTGAGATCTCTCATTGGAGATCGGGGGTCACGTGCTCAGGTACTTCAGCAGCTCCTATTGGTCTGCCAGGAAGGTCCTGTGACTACTGGAGTTCTGGAACAAGTTTCATTGGTCCTTGTTTCTGGCAGGTCCTGTAGCTGTTATTATAAAAGGGTGGCAATGCTTCAAATATCAACCATTATATGCTTTGTGCCAGTGTGGTCATGCGTGTGTGTGGTTAGGGACCTGGCTGAAATAAGCCCCTAGAATACCGACTTAATCGGTGAGGAGTTTGGTATGCTAGCTGGTCAGGTTCGGTGTCCTAGATGCCCTAGATTACCGGCATAACCGGTGAGGAGTTTGATTGCCGTATTTAGGGTCTGGCGTTCAGACGCCATAGATTGCGGGTGTTGCCGCGAGGACATTAGCGCATGATCACGTTCTATATTCGCTTAACATTTAACTGTGTACCTGGATGCCTAACAGGGCACAGAACTTTTTCTCAGCGGCTCTCTGATGTAACAGGGTTCGCTTTCAACGCTAGACAGCGCCCTAGCGTGTTTACTTTGCGACTCAGTTGTGTTTAGTGAGTTCGCACACATCGGCATATAGCGCTGCGGCACTCCTTCTAGCGGCTCTGTGGAATAACAGAGTTCGCACTTATTGCCACAGCGTGTTACGGCGTTTATTTTGGCGACTCTGCGGGATAACAGAGTTCGCTTCTCGCGCCATTTTACCAGCAGCAGGCTCAGCCTGCACAGTGGACCCCGGGCTGCGAACGCACCTCTCTACATCAAATATTTGGTGCGTTCGGCAGACCCTTACATAATATTAGCGCCAGGGTCTGGCTGGTAAAATGGCAGACGATCAGGGTCTGCAGCGGTATATCCAGCAGCTGGAGGGTAGGTTGGCGACTCTAGAGCGCACAACCTCAGCTGTGGATGTTACCGCAGTCACGGTTCAGGCTGCTAGTGTGGCCGCCGCCAGTTTGTCCTCTGCCACCCCTGCTCCGACTATTTCCCGCCTCCCACTTCCAGACAAGTTTACCGGTGACAGTAAACAATGTCGGGGTTTCGTCAGTCAGTGCTCCATACATCTTGAGCTTCTGGCTGCACGTTTTCCCACGGAGCGGGCGAAAGTGGGTTTTATCATTTCCCTTTTGTCGGGCAGGGCGTTGGAGTGGGCAACGCCGTTGTGGGAGCGCGATGATCGTGTGGTGCAGAGTGCTCCTCTCTTCTTGGACACTCTGAAACAGGTCTTTTTAGGACCTCGCGTCACCCACGATACGGCTCTTCAACTGTTGGCTATCACCCAGGGTTCATCCATGGTCAGCCAGTTTGCCGTCCAATTTCGGACTCTGGTCTCTGAGCTGGACTGGCCAGATAAAGTCCTTATACCCGTGTACTGGAGGGGACTGGCAGACCATGTGAAGGATGCCTTGTCCATCAGGGAGATTCCTGCCACACTGGAGGAGCTCATTACCATATCTACCTGCATCGACCTCCATTTTAACGAGCGGAGGTTGTAGCGGGCCCAGTGTAGGCAGAGGTTCCGGCTGGCACCCACCTTCGCCAGACCTCTTGAATCTTCCATTCAGGCGTCCGATTCCCCTGAGGCCATGGAGATTTCTCGAGTGAGACCTAAGTCTCGGGCCGCTCGAGTATCTGTGATTTGTAATGCTTGCCAACAAATAGGGCATTTTGCTAGTAAATGTCCACGGCGGTCGGGAAAACGACCGCGTCTAGTAACGATTGGAGGGGGTTCACTAGACACAGCAGTACACGCCTCCAAGTTGTCCTTTAGGGGGACAATCAATTTTGGCTCATCCACTTTAACAGTCACGCTTTGTGTGAATTCTGGAGCCGAAGGAAATTTCATGTCTTCTACCTTCGCTCTCCGCCACTCTATACCTCTGGTGATGCTCGCCAAACCCGTGACTGTTAGAGTAGTGAATGGGTCGACACTGCCTTCACCAATCACACATCAGACCATCCCTTTCACGTTGTCAATGTCCCCTTCCCATCAGTAGATTATCTCACTTCTGGTCATTCCCGAGGGAATAGACGAGATTTTGTTAGGGATGCCCTTGCTCCATTTCCACTCCCCACACATTGAGTGGAACTCTGGGAGGATATTGGGTTGGGGTGAGTCATGTAAAGGCAGATGTATGAGGGAATGCATTCAGGTGGCCACTACAGAGATGCCTGCAGATCTTACTTCACTTCCTAAATACTATTGGTCATATGCAGACGTATTCTCCAAAAAGGCTGCAGAAGTCCTTCCACCTCACCGTCCTTATGACTGTCCTATTGACCTCTTGCCTGGAGCAGAACCTCCTCGAGGACGGGTCTATCCCCTTTCTCTCCTGGAGACGGAGGCTATGTCCCAATATATTTAGGAGAACCTGGCAAGAGGATTCATTAGGAAGTCAGTGTCACCTGCAGGGGCGGGGTTCTTCTTCGTGCAGAAGAAGAACGGAGAATTACATCCATGCATCAATTACAGGGGTCTTAATTCCATCACCGTTAAGAATAAATACCCGTTGCCACTGATTTCTGAGCTATTTGATAGGCTACGGGGCAAGGTATTTACGAAATTAGATCTGCGGGGTGCTTATAACCTGATTTGCATCCGTGAGGGGGACGAATGGAAGACGGCTTTTAATACCACGGACGGGCACTATGAATATCTGGTGATGCCCTTCGGGCTCTGTAATGCCCCAGCCGTCTTCCAAGACTTTGTTAATGACATCTTCCGGGATATGCTCTCCACCTCAGTCGTAGTCTATCTGGATGATATTCTCATCTTTTCCCCAGATATTGACTCCCACCGGAGAGATGTCTGCAGAGTCTTCGACCTCTTACGGGCAAATTCCCTGTACGCAAAGTTGGGGAAATGTGTGTTTGAGCAGGAGTCCTTACCTTTCCTGGGCTATATCATCTCCGTCCAGGGATTGGCTATGGATCCTGCCAAACTACAGGCGGTGATGGACTGGCAAGAACCTCATTCTTTGAAGGCGGTGCAGCGCTTTATGGGGTTCATTAATTACTACCACCAGTTTATCCCTCACTTCTCAACTTTGGTAGCTCCCTTGGTTGCCCTCACCAAAAAGGGAGCAAATCCCAAATTGTGGTCTGAAGAGGTCTCCAAGGCCTTCACTTCTATTAAGTCCCATTTCGCTAGCGCTCACATCCTACATCGCCCCGACGTTGATAAGCCATTTATATTGGAGGTGGATGCCTCGTCCGTTGGTGCTGGAGCAGTCCTCTTCCAAAAGGATGCTCAAGGTCGGAAGCATCCATTCTTCTTTTTCTCCAAGACCTTCACACCAGCGGAGAGGAATTATTCCATCGGTGACAGGGAGTTGCTAGCAATGAAGTTGGCCTTCTCAGAGTGGAGACATCTATTGGAGGGGGCTCACTTTCCCTTCCAAGTCTTCACGGACCACAAAAATCTGGTGTATTTACAGACTGCCCAGCGGCTAAATTCCCGTCAGGCCAGATGGTCCTTTTTTGTCTCCCGATTTCACTTCACCCTCCATTTTCTGTCGGGAAGAAGAACATTCGGGCTGACGCTCTCTCTCGCTCCGTTGTGTCTTCTGAGGAGGAGGAGGAGGGGGAGCCACTGCTTATTGTCCCTTCTGAGAGCATGAGAACTGTAGCTCCGGTCTCGCTAGAGTCTGTCCCTCTGGGAAAGACCTTTGTACCATCTAATTTGCGAACGAAGGTTCTCTCTTGGGCCCATTCGTCCAGGGTGTGTGGACATTTTGGAAAAAAAAGGACATCTGAGCTACTCGCGAGGACATACTGGTGGCCGCATATGGTCCGGAACGTTGGAGATTATATTCGGGCATGTGTGTCCTGTGCCAAAAATAAGTCCCCTCGTCAACTACCAACTGGGTTACTTTACACATTGCCGGTGGCAGACAGGCCTTGGGAAATGGTCGGGATGGACTTTGTGGTAGGCTTGCCCAAATCTCATGGGTGTACCATCATATGGGTTATCACCGATCACTTCTCTAAAATGGTGCACTTGATGCCGCTACCCCGGTTACCTTCTGCACGGGCCTTGGCGACACTGTTTATCAAACATATCTTCCGCTTACACGGTATGCCGGACAAAATTGTCAGCGATCGGGGTCCCCAGTTTGCGTCTCGGTTCTGGAGAGAGCTTTGTTGCCTTCTCAGTGTTGAGTTAAATCTCTCCTCTGCTTATCATCCCGAGACTAATGGGTTGGTAGAGAGGGCCAACCAGACCTTGGTCACATATCTGCGACATTTTGTTTCAGCTAGGCAAGATGACTGGGCATCCGTGTTACCATGGGCGGAGTTTGCATTAAACAACGCTGTGGCTGATTCCACTGGACAAACCCCATTTCTCCTTAATTACGGTCAGCACCCGCGGGTTCCTGTACCTATGCCCGTGTCTTCCGCCGACTCCAGGGTGGCAGACTTGGCTGTGGAGGCACGGGACATTTGGGACCGCACTCAGGATGCCATTCAGGCCTCCAAGGAGAGAATGAGGTCATCCGCCGACGCACATCGGCGCCCCGCTCCGACTTTTTCCCCTGGCGATTTAGTGTGGCTCTCCTCCGCCGGTAATATCAGGCTGCGTGTAGAGTCCACTAAGTTTACACCTCGCTTCTTGAGTCCCTTCAAGCTCCTTGAACAGGTCAATCCTGTGGTCTACCGGTTAGCCCTTCCGCCACGCCTGGGTATCACCGACACATTCCATGTCTCCCTCCTGAAACCCGTATACTTGTCCCGGTTTTCCTAGTCATCTGCCGGGACATCGGGTTAGTCTACGGACGATTATGAGGTGAATGCTATTCTGGGGTGCAAGGTGGTACGTGGCAAAAAGTTTTATTTGGTGGATTGGAGGGGTTATGGGCCTGAGGATAGGTCATGGGAGCCTGCTGAGCATGTTCAGGCTCCGCAGCTCATCGCTGCCTTTGAGCGCAGCGAGGCCCAAAGAATGGGGGGCCCTAATATTAGAGTTCGAGTTCCCGCTGCTGCACAAGGGGAGTCTCGAACCAGTCCCACTGCGGTCTCCCATTCATCTCCGGCCGCAGTGGAGCCTGCTCAGCAGAGACGTAGGTCCCAGCGTCTTGCCCATTCCAGTACTGTGCAGTGACTTGCTGCTGCTTCTCCTGGATCTGCTATTATAGCCAGTGCTGGAGCAGACGTCTTTGGGAAAAAGTCCTGCGTTTCCCCTTCTGAGCATGCCCAGGGTGAGATCTCTCATTGGAGATCGGGGGTCACGTGCTCAGGTACTTCAGCAGCTCCTATTGGTCTGCCAGGAAGGTCCTGTGACTACTGGAGTTCAGGAACAAGTTTCATTGGTCCTTGTTTCTGGCAGGTCCTGTAGCTGTTATTATAAAAGGGTGGCAATGCTGAGCTGCCATGCGCTAAAATCAACCATTATATGCTTTGCGCAGTGTGGTCATGCGTGTGTGTGGTTAGGGACCCGGCTGAAATAAGCCCCTAGAATACCGATTTAATCGGTGAGGAGTTTGGTATGCTAGCTGGTCAGGGTCGGTGTCCTAGATGCACTAGATTACCGGCATAACCGATGAGGAGTTTGATTGCCGTATTTAGGGTCTGGCGTTCAGACGCCATAGATTGCGGGTGACTCCCGCGAGGACATTAGTGCATGATCACGTTCAATGTTCGCTTAGTATTTAACTGTGTACATGGATGCCTAACAGGACACAGAACTTTTTCTCAGCGGCTCTGTGATGTAACAGGGTTCGCTTTCAACGCTAGACAGCGCCCTACCGTGTTTACTTTGCGACTCAGTTGTGTTTAGTGAGTTCGCACACATCGCCATATAGCGCTGCGGCACTCCTTCTAGCGGCTCTGTGGAATAACAGATTTTGCACTTATTGCCACAGCGCGTTACGGCGTTTATTTTGGCGACTCTGCGGGATAACAGAGTTCGCTTCTCGCGCCATTTTACCAGCAGCAGGCTCCGCCTGCACGGTGGACCCCGGGCTGCCAACGCACCTTTCTACATCAAATATTTGGTGCGTTCCGCAGACCCTTACAGAGTGTGCAAAAATCCCTGCTGCAGTGTGTGCAAACTTTTTAAAGGACTACAGGAAACGTCTGACCTTTGTAATTGCAAACAGATGTTTCCGTACCAAATATTAAGTTCTGTTTTCTATTGCATAAAATACTTATTTGATGCAATTAAACAATAAGCAATTTAATAAAATCATAGAATGGGATTTTGTTTTTTGTTTTTAGATTCTGTCTTTCACAGTTGAAATGTACCTACGATAAAAATTACAGACCTCTCCACTTTTCGTAGGTGAGAAAACTTGCAAAAACAGCAGTGTATCTGTTAGGGTTGAGTTTCCAATGCTGCACAAGGGGAATCTTGAGCCACTCCCACTGCGGTCCCTCATCCATTTCAGGCTGCAGTGGAAACTGCTCAGCAGAGACGTCGGTCCCAACGTCTTGCCCGGTGTAATACTGTGCAGATACTTGCTGCTGCCTCTCCTGGATCTTCGGTTATAACCAGTGCTGGAGCAGGCAGATTTGGGGCTAAGTCCTCTGTTTCCTCTTCTGAGCATGCCCAGGGCAAGATCTCCCTTGGAGATCAGGGGTCACATGCTCAGATAAAGCTACGACTCCTATTGGTCCTCCAGGAAGGTCCTATAGTTGTTTGTGATCTGAAGCAGCTTTCTATTGGTCCTTTCTGGAAGGTCTTCTACTCGTGGCTGCTATAAAAGGTTGTCCTGACCGCACGGCTGTGCGCTAGTATCAAACCTTTATGTGCTTTGCGCCAGTATGGTCATGCGTGTGTGTGGTTAGGGCGGCTGAAATACTCCATTACAATACCGACCTAATCGGTGAGGAGCTTGGCATTGCTAGCTGGTCAGGGTCAGTGTCTTAGATACCTTTAGAATACCGGCATAACCGGTGAGGAGTTTGGTTGCCGTATCCAGGGCCTGGCGTACAGACGCCATAGATAGCGTATGACCACTTCCTATGTTCCCTTAGCAGTCACCTGTGTACCTGGACAAAGTGGGATCTCTCATCTGCTCTGTGACGCAACAGAGTTCACTTTAAAACGCTAGTCAGCGCCCTAGCGTTTTACTTTGCGGCTCACTGAAGCTAAGTGAGTTCGCACTTATTGCCATATAGCGCTGCGGCATTCCCGCTAGCGGCTCTGTGGATTAACAGAGTTCACACTATCTGCCACAGCGTGCTATGGCGTTTATTTTAGCGACTATGCGGGATTTCAGAGTTCGCTACTTACGCCATCTTACTAGCAGCAGGCTCTGCCTGCACGGTGGACCCCGAGCTGCGAACGCACCTCTCTACATTATTTATTAGGTGCGTTCCGCAGACCCTAACAGTATCAAATACTTATTTTTCCCACTGTAAATAGCTGCTGCATTCTCTGATTAGGTTTTTATACTGGTTACAAAAGCCCCTCAAGATTGACTAGGCTATATCTTGTGATTTTGAGTCTGATATGTCTGTCTTCTGTGGCTAAAGCAATTTTCTGTAATGTGTAAAAAGTTGGCGGGTATTTTTTTGGCAATCAATTCACAAATCATTCAAATTCGCAACGACTTGTAAATTTCTAAAGCTTCAACTCAACTTCAATTCACATCTAATCTATTTTCTCATCTCTATTGTCCACGAGTTGCTTTAGCAATATCCTACATCGCTTCTTGATGTCAGTTGTCCCTTTGACTGGTAGAATTGTAGTTATAGCTATACTTTAAATGAAAATATATTTGTACTTTGGGCATAATATTATTCTACGAAATCTACCAAAACTACCATAAAATTTCGAAAGGATTTCTATGAGTTATGTTATCTTAAAAGAATAACTTTTAAAGCTATATTTTAACAAAAATTGGCATGCAATTTAATTCACTTTTTTGTACTAGACACCTAGGACAAATTGGTCATATTATATGACATATCACCCAAAATGACTCCTGACAGATAAAGTAAATCAGAACCAGGAAAATTGGATGCATAAAAAAGGACTAAACATTTGAAAGCAGGCAATAGACTTGCAAGTGAGTATTACAAACCTAAAACAAAATTAATCAAAGGACAGGATTAAAGGAGAATTCAGAACAGTTACAATGAGAAAATTATCTCTAATAAAGAATGAAAGAAGTGGCTTGATTCTATTAACATGAAGTATTAATATAAAGGAAAATGGACTGAAAAGAATCTATATAGTTTTATTTTTTATATATTTATTTATGTACTTATATATTTTGCCAACATAAAGACAGAGGCAAAAATAAGATAAGAAATTAGAATAGAAATACAGAATAACATCATACAGTGGTGCTTGAGTGTTTTTGAACCCTTTAGAAGTTTCCACATTTTTGTATAAATTTGACCTAAAGCATCTTCAGATTCTCACACAAGCTCTGAAAAAAACATAAAGCACCGATTGATATTTTTTATCTAATAAGAAAATATGTCAGCTAGATTCACCAAAATTAGTAGCATGAATTTGTTAACCCCTTTCCGACATCGGGCGTAATTTTACGTCGATGTTGGAATTCCTCCCTTTGATGTGGCTCCAGCGTTGAGCCCACATCTTTCTCACGTCATGTGTTCGGAATAGCCGCGGGTGGAATCGCAATCCGATCGCAGCTATTAACCCACTAAATGCCACTGTCAAACTCTAACAGAGGCATTTAACTCGCGCTTCTGGCCATTGGGCCAGAAATCCCCCCATCGGTGACCCCGTCACCTGATCACGGGTCACCTGTGGGTTGGCTTGACAACCAGAGGTCTCCTGGAAACCTCTATGGTTGTCAGTGCCAGATTGCTATGAGCACTGCCTGGTGGTTGGTACTCATAGCAAATCATCAATTCTGCTACATACAGGAGTTCTGATCATTGCCTATATGTAGAAGAGCCAAATGAGTTATGGCAGCTTCTAGTCTCCCATGCTAAAAGTAAAAAAAGTTTAAAAAAATATAAGAAAAAATTAAAAGTTCAAATCTCCCCTCTTTCGCCCCACTCAAAATAAAACAATAAAAAAAGCAAACATACACATATTTGGTATTGACGCATTCAGAATTTCCTGATTTATCAATAAAAAAAGATTAACCTGATCACTAAATGGCGTAGCGATCAAAAAGTCAAACACCAGAATTACATTTTTTTTGGTCGCCGTGACATTGTATTAAAATAACGGGTGATCAAAAGATCATATCTGCACCAAAATGGCATCATTAAAAAGTCAGCTCGGCATGCAAAAATAAACCCTCACCTAACCCCAAATCATGAAAAATGGAGATGCTATGGATATTGGAAAATGGCGCAATTTTTTTTAACAAAGTTTGAATTTTTTTTTCACCACTTAGATAAAAAATATCCGAGACTTTTTTGGTCTCTATGAACTTGTAATGAGCTGGAGAATTACAATGACAGATCAGTTTTAGCATTTAGTGAATCTGGTGAAAAAAAAAAAAAAAAAACAAGTGTGGGATTTCACTTTTTTGCAAATAAACCGATCTTTTAATTTTTTTTCCCAAGGTTTTAATTAACCAGTCACATGGAATGTCAATTATCTTTGGGGCATGTAATGTGAAAAACACATTTTATGAGCACCTTGTTGATACTGTAAATTTCAGGCAATTCCAAGTTATACTTGTTTTAAAGATGAAGTACCGTATATCTCAAAAATTACAGTAACTTATAATTGCCATGCTCCATACTATAATTAGTGATAATAATAATAATTTTATTTCTATAGCGCCAACATATTCCGCAGAACTTTACATTATAGAGGGGACTTGTACAGACAATAGACATTACAGCATGGGCCAACAGGGATAGTTAGGTTAATGCATTGAGGCGGTATGCAATTAAAGTGTATGTGTTTTATTATTATTTCATACAATAGGATTAATAATTGATAGTTGTCTAATTGACAGGTCTCAATTATTAACCTGGCTTAAAGTCACCTTCCAATAGCAAGGTGGCTTTAACCCATTATTAACTCATTAGTCACCGCTACAGGGCAATGGGAATAGACGTGCTAAGTGCCAGAAAGGCCGCATCTAATTATAGATTTGCCTTTTCTGGGGTGGCTGGGGGCAGATGTTAGTAGCCAGGTGGGGCACAAAACAAATGCACCCTCCCTAGGCTATTATTATCTGCCCCCACTCGCTGGCTTTCCCTGTCTGGTTGAGAAGATAGCGAATTTTTTTTTCAACGAATTTGCACCTTTAATTAACCCCCTACATGTATGACATTTTGCACACATACACTCATGTCATTGTTAGTGAAAACCATATATCAAACTACATGAAATGACATGGTTAACTGTATGTAAACCATGTGTCATTTCATGTCGAGTTCTGTAATTTCACAAAAGTCGGCAATTGAATTAGCGGCTATTATACTATGTAGAAGTGTTTGAACTATAAATATATAATATATATCTGTCACAATGACATGTAATATATATTATATTATTATAATTATATAATATATATTATTCTATGTGTATATATCTATTGTTTCTTTTCTAAAGTAAAAACTGTCATTGGGATCCATTATATTTCGGTTTTTCAAGCCGGCGAGAAAATCTCATCATACGGATGCCATACGTATGCCTTACGGATGACACACGGATGTTTTGATGCGAGGAAATCGCATCCTCGCATTGCAAACGGATTACATACGGAATCACTTTTCTAGGCACTTTTTGGCGTATTACGGCAGTATAATGTGGACCGATTTTTTATTGTTGTGTGTGACCCCGGCCTAATAAGTTTGTACTGGATTCTGTAGTGGATGGGCAACCAGTGTACAGTCATGGCCAAAAGTTTTGAGAATGACACAAATATTATATTTTCACATGATCTGCTGCCCTCTGGTTTTTATGTGTGTGTTTGACAGATGTTTATATCACAGACGGAAATATAATTGCAAACATATGAGTAACAAAAGCTTATATTGACAGTTAGAATGAGTTAATGCAGCAAGTCAATATTTGCAGTGTTGACCCTTCTTCTTCAGGACCTCTGCAATTCTAACTGGCATGCTCTCAATCAACTTCTGGGCCAAATCCTGACTGATAGCAGTCCATTCTTGCACAATCAATGCTTTCATTTTGTCAGAATTTTTAGGTTTTTGCTTGTCCACCCGTCTCTTGATGATTGACCACAAGTTCTCAATGGGATTAAGATCTGGGGAGTTTCCAGGCCATGGACCCAAAATCTCTATGTGTTGTTCCCTGAGCCATTTAGTTATCACCTTTGCTTTATGGCTCCATCATGCTGGAAAAGGCATTGTTGATCGCCAAACTGCTCTTGGAGGGTTGGGAGAAGTTGCTTTTGGAGGATATTCTGGTACCATTCTTTATTCATGGCTGTGTTTTTAGGCAAGACTGTGAGAGAGCCGATTCCCTTGGCTGAGAAGCAACCCCACACATGAATGGTTTCAGGATGCTTAACAGTTGGCATGAGACAAGACTGGTGGTAGCTCTCACCTTGTCTTCTCCGAATGAGGTTTTTTCCTGATGTCCCAAACAATCGAAACGGGGATTCATCAGAGAAAATAACTTTACCCCAGTCCTCAGCAGTCCACTGCCTGTACCTTTTGCAGAATATCAGTCTGTACATGATGTTTTTTCTGGAGAAAAGTGGCTTCTTTGCTGCCCTCCTTGAGACCAGGCCTTGCTCCAAGAATCTCCGCCTCACAGTGCGTGCAGATGCACTCACACCTACCTGCTGCCATTCCTGAGCAAGCTCTGCACTGCTGGTAGCCCGATTCGCAGCTGAAACACTTTTAAAAGACGGTCCAGGAGCTTGCTGGTCTTTCTTGGCGCCCTGGAGCCTTTTTGGCAACAATGGAACCTCTCTCCTTGAAGTTCTTGATGATGCGATAGATTGTTGACTGAGGTGCAATCTTTCTAGCTGCGATACTCTTCCCTGTTAGGCCATTTTTGTGCATTGCAATGATGACTGCACGTGTTTCTTTAGAGATAACCATGGTTAACAGAAGAGAAACAATGATGCCAAGCACCAGCCTCCTTTTAAAGTGTCCAGTGGTCTCATTCTTACTTAATCATGACAGATTGATCTCCAGCCATGTCCTCATCAACACCCACACCTGTGTTAATGGAGCAATCACTGAAAAGAGGTTAGCTGGTCCTTTTATGGCAGGGCTGCAATGATGTTGAAATGTGTTTTGGGGGATAAAGTTCATTTTCTAGCCAAATATTGACTTTGCAAGTAATTGCTGTTAAGCTGATCACTGTTTATAACATTCTGGAGTATATGCAAATTGCCATTAGAAAAAGTGAAGCAGTAGACTTTGTAAAAATTAATATTTGTGTCATTCTCAAAACTTTTGGCCATGACTGTAATGACTGGCACAAGGTAGAGGCATCTGTATAACGATTGGTGAGGAATATGAGCCTGGCTGCAGCATTCAAGACAGATTGGAGAGGGGAGAGTTTGGTAAGAGGGAGACCGATTAGTAGAGAGTTACAATAGTCCAAACGAGAATGAATAAGAGAAACAGTAAGAGTTTTTGCAGAGTTGAAAGTAAGGAAAGGTTGAATTCTAGAGATGTTTTTGAGGTGGAGATAACAAGAATGAGCCAGTGATCGGATTTGGGGGGTGAATGAAAGCTTTGAATAAAGTGTGACCCCAAGACAGCGGGCATGTTGCTGGGGAGTAATGGTGGAACCACACATGGAGATGGTAATGTCATGCAAAGGTAGGTTAGTAGAGGGAGGAAACACGAGGAGTTCGGTTTTTGACAGGTTCACTTTCAGATAAAGGGAGGACATGATGTTAGAGACAGCGGTAAGACAATCACTGGTGTTTTCTAAAAAGGCAGTCGTGATATCAGGTGAAGAAGTGTATAATTGGGTGTCATCAGCATAAAGATGGTACTGGAAACCAAATCTACTGATTGTTTGTCCAATGGGGCAGTATACAAAGAGAAGAGGAGGGGGCCTAGGACTGATCCTTGAGGAACTCCAACAGTAAGGGGAAGATGAGAGGAGGAGGAACCAGCAAAAGATAAGGTGAAGGAACGGTCAGAGAGATAGGAGGAGAACCAGGAGAGAACGGTGTCCTTGAGGCCGACGGAGTGTAGCATAGTGAGGAGGAGCTGATGGTCCACTGTTGTGAATGTTTTGGAGATGACTTCGGAGCTGAAGCTCCCTCTGGTGGTTGCTGAGGGTATTGAACCTATGTTGAATACCAAGAGTCCTACAACTGCAGATAACGAGTGGTTGTCTGGGGGTACTGACTGGGCTGATATAAGTGAACTGACCTCCCATGATCCTCGCCGGTGATCAATTGTGCTTCCTTGTCTAGGTTGGAATTCAGCTTGCTTTCCTGCTGTCTCCTGCTTGCTTTCAGATAGATCTCTTTCAGTTTTTTACTGTGGCTTGAATTCCTTGCTTTTTGCTGCATTGCTTTTTGTCTTCAGCCGGGTCCCCTTTGCGGGGCTTTGGCTGGTCTCCGTTCGTTTTATGTATTTGTTCATTTGCTCAGTTCTTGTGATATTTTACTGCTGGGTAGCTACGTGTCCACACCAGAGATCTAATATAGGTGGTCGAGACCGTGTGGTCTCAGTGTTTTTGGATTCAGAAGTGTTGGAGTTTTTCCTAGGGTTTTTCTGGGTTGCAGACCGTATTCTCTCCTGTGCTGTCCTATCTAGACAGTTTTGGGTCCCAGCGTTTGCTCAATCTATTTTCTGTCTGTGTTCATATTTTCATCTCATCTAACCGCCATGATATGTTTGGGGGCTTCCTACTCTTTTGGGGTCTACTCCGGGGCAGTTAGCTTTCCTCTTTCCATCTTCAGGGATAGCTATCTCTCCTGCTGTGCCGAGGCGACGAGGACCACCGTAGGTACGCACCACGGCTGCTTCTAGTTGTGCGGTTAGTTTAGGGGTCTGCAACCTATTAGTTTCCAACCTCTCTGGTGTTAGGCTGCCTATGCGTTTTTTTGCTCCTGCCTCCTCAGCTACCAAAACATAACAGTCCGCAGTGTCGAATGCTGCGGAGAGATCCAAGAGAATTAGCATGGAGTAGTGACAGTTAGATTTAGCAGTTAGAAGATCGTTAGAGACTTTAGTGAGAGCAGTTTCAGTAGAGTGTAAAGAGTGGAAACCAGATTGAAGAGGGTCGAGAAGAGAGTTATCTGAGAGATAGCGGATAAGATGGGTGTGGACCAGTTGTTCCATGAGGTTAGAAATGAAGGAAGATTAGAGACAGGTCTATAGTTAGCGGCACAATTTTGGTCGAGGGATGATTTTTTAAGTAATGGATGTATGATGGCATGTTTAAATGAGGAGGGAAAGATACCGGAAGAGAGAGAGATGTTGAATATTTTTGTTAGGTGAGAGGTGACAGCAGGGGAAAGGCACTGGAGGAGATGTGACGGAATGAGGTCACTGATGCAAGTGGTAGGGCGAGGAGATGCAAGGAGCCTGATTACTTCTTCTGTGACTGGTTCAAAATCAGAGAGTGAGCTGGTTGCAGTGGGGGAGGGAGGACAGTGCATGGTATGAGGGGATTGGGAGATAATTTCCTGTTGGATGTGGTCGATTTTTTCTTTGAAATAACTGGCCAGATCATCAGCATGGAGATCCGTGGTTGGAGCCTGCACTTTTGGGATCAGTAGGGAGTGAAAAGTGTCAAAGAGACATTTGGGGTTATTGGATAGTGAGGTGATGAGGGTGTTGAAATAGGTTTGTTTGGAGAGGTGAAGGGCAGAGTTGTATCATTTAAGCATAAACTTGTAATGTATGAAATCTTCGGATAGATTAGATTTTCTCCACAGACGTTCGGCGCACCTAGAACACTGCTGCAGGAAACGTGTTTGCAGCGTGTGCCATGGTTGTCGCCGTCTGTGTCGTATTGTTCTATGTATAGGAGGTGCAGTTTCATCCAGGGCTCTTTGCAGGGTTTCGTTGTTATGCTCCAGTGCTGAATCTGGACATGAGAAAAAGGAGATAGGGGCCAACGATGACTGCAAGTTCTTCATAAGTTTCTGGGTGTTAATGGCTTGTATGTTTATATATGTGTGGAAACTTCGGGTGACCTGAGCGGGATGGCAGTTCTTGAAAGAGAATGAAAGAAGGTTGTGGTCAGAGAGCGGGAGAGAGGAATTTGTGAAATCATCCACTGAGCAAAGCCGGGAGAAAACCAAGTCGAGGGAGTTTCCGTCTTCATGCGTGGGGGAGTTAGTATGCTGCAAGAGGCCGAAAGAGGTTAGAGATAAAAGGTGAGAGGCAGATGGGGAGAGGGGAAGAGCAATGGGGATGTTGAAATCACCCATGATGAGGGTGGGGATGTCACAGGAAAGAAAATGTGAAAGCCAGGTGGCAAATTGATCCAGGAACTGATGACAAGGGTCGGGAGGACGATATACCACTAACACTCGCATGGAGAAGGGGATGTAGAGTCTGACAGCATGGACCTCAAAAAAAGGGAAGACAAGTGAGGGTACTTGAGGGATAACTTAAAAAGTACATTTGGCTGATAATAGCAGACCAACGCCTCCACCTGCTCTGTTGTTCTATCTTGGAGTATGAGAGAAGGGTAGTCCACCATATGAGAGAAGCAGCAGCAGCGGTGGTGTCTGACTGCTGGATCCAGGTTTCATTAAGCGCCATAAGGTTAAGAGAAATTGAAAGGGAGAAGTCATAGATGAACGGGAGTTTATTACACACTGAGTGAGAATTCCAAAGAGCACAATTAAAAGAGACAGAAGGCACGCAGGGAATATTAATAAGATTAGAGGGGTTTCTGAGTGTAGCAGTTGGAAGATTTGACTTGCTATAACATGGGGGGCCGGGGTTTGGAGCAATATCTCCTGCGACTAGAAGAAGGAGAATAGAAAGAGTGAGCAGATGGTTAAGTGATTTGTGAGAGCGTCTTGTGTGTTGGATGGTGGGACTCTCAGTATTTGTGCTGTTAAACAGTGTGAAAAGAGCATGAGTGCTATACATAGGAGAGGAAAGGACAGAGGGGCCGATATGGATGGAATGTAAAGAGATAATGCAAGGGCGGTGGATGTGAGTGAATGCAGTAGCCAGGATATAAATTATACAAATGCATATGGTGAATATGTGTTGTAATCCAAATGTTGAGGGAATAGATTTTGTAATTTGTCTTACCTGCCTCCTTCCCTGTCTAACTGCTATGTATAACTGCGGCAATACTTTGATACATGTACTTCGATTACATGTACATAAATGTTACCCCTGTTTAAATGCTTCCCCAGACTCAATATATAGAGGCTAGATCAAAGAAATTTTTTTCCCCCTCTCTCACTCCTTAGCAATCAGTCAAACTAAGTTGAGACAGCACCCCACAGTAAATATAGTGAGCAGATAAACAAGTGTCCATGCCTACACGGATCATAACCACTTTGAAAAGTTATTTGACCTCATATCATAGTGATAAAAAAATATAGAAAAAAAGTATAGTGCTGCATAAAACACATGAAAAAAACAATAAAACAGAATACTTCACATACTGTGTGGGCAAAGTACAAAAGTATTGCAAAATTTACAGATTACACCTACAGGAATTTTATAATATACCATTGTAGATTCATAGACATTAACCCCTTCACCACCTTGTCTTTTTCCATTTTTTGCTCCCCTTCTTCACAGTCATACATTTTTAATTTTTTTGTCAATATGGATGTATGAGGGCTTGTTTTTTGTGAGACGAGTTGTACTTTTGAATAACCAAATTGATTATGGAGTTTACTGAAAGACTGGAAAAAAATTCAGTGTGGTGAAATTACAAGACAAGTGCAATTCCACAGTTGTGTTTTTTTATCATGTTTACTAAATGCTAGAGCTGACCTGCCATTATAATTCCACAGGTCATTACGAATTTGTAGATATCAAACATATATAAGTTCTTTTTTATTTAACCTCTTTCCGACCTTTGACACAGCGTATGCGTCATGAAAGTTGGTGCCAATCCGACCTGTGACGCATATTCTGTGTCATGGAAGGATCGCCTTCCTGCGGGTAGGGTGACCGGGGTCACTGAAAGGTCACTGGACTCGCAGGCACAAGACCCTTTGTACTTCACCACAGGGGGGTGGCTTAACCCCCCCATGACTACAATCGCTCTGATTGGCTGTTAAAAGTGAAACAGTTAATGAGAGTGATTTGTAATATTTCACCAATGAAATTTGGTGAAATATTACAATCCAGCCATGGCCGATGCTGCAATAGCATCTGTCATGGCTGGAGAATGAGATCCGACCCCCCCACACCAAGTAATGGGGCGATCGACCCCCGCCACTGATTGATGGTGGCGATCGGTCGCCGCAGTCACTATCTGCTCCCCTCCCCCTTCCCTCTGCTCCCCCATCTTCTGATCCCCCCTCACCTCCCCCGGTATCTGCGATGTCTCTTTGTCCGTCCCGGTGTCCCTCCGAGATACTTCATGGGCACCGCCATCTTGCAAAATGGGGGCGCATGCGCAGTGCATCCGCCGGCCAGCAGATTTCTTTCATTTATTTTGATCACTGTGATAAACTCTCACAGTAATCAAATTGAAAAAAAAGTAAATAACCCCCCCTTTATCAGCCCCATAGGTAGGGACAAATACTAAATTAAAGAAAATATTTTTTATCTTTCCATTAGAGTTAGCATTAGGGTTAGGGTTAGAATTGGAATTAGGGTTAGGATTAGAGTTAGGGTTAGAATTAGGGTTAGGGTTAGAATTAGGGTTAGGGATAGAATTAGGGTTAGGTTTAGAATTAGGGTTAGGGTTAGAATTAGGATTAGAATTAGGGTTAGGGTTAGAATTAGGGTTAGGGTTAGAATTAGGGTTGGAATTAGGGTTAGGGCTGGAATTAGCGTTAGGGTTGAAATTAGGGTTGGGATTAGGGTTAGGCATGTTGTTAGGGTTAGGGGTGTGTTGGGGTTAGGATTGGATTAGTGTTAGGCTTGTGGTTAGGGTTATGGTTAGGGTTGGGATTAGGGTTAGGGTGTGTTGGGGTTAGGGTTATGGTTAGGGTTGGGATTAGGGTTAGGGGTGTGTTGGGTTAGGGGTGTGGTTAGGGGTGTGTTAGGGTTAGGGTTGGAGTTAGAATTGAGGTGTTTCCACTATTTAGTTACATCAGGGGGTTTCCAAACGCGACATGGCGCCTCCATTTATTCGACATGTGCCCACTGGTTTACCCCCACATATGGGGTATCAGCGTATTCAGGAAAAATTGTACAACAACTTTGGGATCTAATTTCTCCTGTTACCCTTGGGAAAATAAAAAAATTGAGGACTAAAAAAATGATTTTTGTGGAAAAAAATGATTTTTTGTTTTCATGGCTCTGCGTTAAAAACTTCTGTGAAGAACTTGGAGATTCAAAGTGCTCACCACACATCTAGATGAGTTCCTTGGGGAATCTAGTTTCCAAAATTGGGTCACTTGGGGGTTTCCACAGTTTAGGCACATCAGGGGCTCTGCAAACGTAACATGACGCTCGCAGACCATTCCATCAAGTTGTCTTTTCAAAATGTCACTACTTCCCTTCCGAGCCCTGACATGTGCCCACAATTGGGATATCAGCGTACTCAGGACAAATTGAACAACAAATTTTGGGGTCTAATTTCTCCTGTTACCCTTGGGAAAATAAAAAAAATTATGGACTCAAAGATCATGTTTGTGGAATTTTTTTTTTTTTTATTATTTTCATGCCCGGGCATTATAAACTTCTGTGAAGCCCTTGGAGGTTCAAAGTGTTCACCACACATCTAGATAAGTTCCTTGGGGGGTCTAGTTTCCAAAATGGGGTCACTTGTGGGGAGTTTCTACTGCTTAGGCACATCAGGGGCTCGGCAAATTAACATGATGCATGCAGACCATTCCATCAATGTCGGCATTTCAAAGCATCACTACTTTCCTTCCAAGCCCCGATGTGTGCCTGAACAGTGGTTCCCCCCACATATGGGGTACCAGCATTCTCAGGACAATCTGTACAACAACTATTGGGGTCCAATTTCTCCTATTACCCTTGTGAAAATAAAAAATTGCAGGCTAAAAAATAATTTTTTGAGAAAAAAAATGATTTCTTATTTTCACGGCTCTGCATTATAAACTTCTGTGAAGCTCCATTCCATCAAGTCGGCATTTTAAAGCATCACTACAGTCATGGCCAAAAGTTTTGAGAATGACACAAATATTAATTTTTACAAAGTCTACTGCTTCACTTTTTCTAATGGCAATTTGCATATACTCCAGAATGTTATAAACAGTGATCAGCTTAACAGCAAATACTTGCAAAGTCAATATTTGGGTAGAAAATGAACTTTATCCCTCAAAACACATTTCAACATCATTGCAGCCCTGCCATAAAAGGACCAGCTAACCTCTTTTCAGTGATTGCTCCATTAACACAGGCGTGGGTGTTGATGGGGACATGGCTGGAGATTAATCTGTCATGATTAAGTAAGAATGAGACCACTGAACACTTTAAAAGGAGGCTGGTGCTTGGCATCATTGTTTCTCTTCTGTTAACCATAGTTATCTCTAAAGAAACACGTGCAGTCATCATTGCAATGCACCAAAATGGCCTAACAGGGAAGAGTATCGCAGCTAGAAAGATTGCACCTCAGTCAACAATCTATCGCATCATCAAGAACTTCAAGGAGAGAGGCTCCATTGTTGCCAAAAAGGCTCCAGGGCGCCCAAGAAAGACCAGCAAGCGCCAGGACCGTCTCTTAAAAGTGTTTCAGCTGCGGATCGGGCTACCAGCAGTGCAGAGCTTGCTCAGGAATGGCAGCAGGTAGGTGTGAGTGCATCTGCACGCACTGTGAGGCGGAGATTCTTGGAGCAAGGCCTGGTCTCAAGGAGGGCAGCAAAGAAGCCACTTCTCTCCAGAAAAAACATCATGTACAGACTGATATTCTGCAAAAGGTACAGGCAGTGGACTGCTGAGGACTGGGGTAAAGTTATTTTCTCTGATGAATCCCCGTTTCGATTGTTTGGGACATCAGCAAAACACCTCATTCGGAGATGACAAGGTGAGAGCTACCACCAGTCTTGTGCATCCTGAAACCATTCATGTGTGGGGTTGCTTCTCAGCCAAGGGAATCGGCTCTCTCACAGTCTTGCCTAAAAACACAGCCATGAATAAAGAATGGTACCAGAATGTCCTCCAAAAGCAACTTCTCCCAACCCTCCAAGAGCAGTTTGGCGATCAACAATGCCTTTTCCAGCATGATGGAGCACCTTGCCATAAAGCAAAGGTGATAACTAAATGGCTCAGGGAACAAAACATAGAGATTTTGGGTCCATGGCCTGGAAACTCCCCAGATCTCAATCCCATTGAGAACTTGTGGTCAATCATCAAGAGACGGGTGGACAAACAAAAACCTAAAAATTCTGACAAAATGAAAGCATTGATTGTGCAAGAATGGACTGCTATCAGTCAGGATTTGGCCCAGAAGTTGATTGAGAGCATGCCAGTTAGAATTGCAGAGGTCCTGAAGAAGAAGGGTCAACACTGCAAATATTGACTTGCTGCATTAACTCATTCTAACTGTCAATATAAGCTTTTGTTACTCATATGTTTGCAATTATATTTCTGTCTGTGATATAAACATCTGTCAAACACACACATAAAAACCAGAGGGCAGCAGATCATGTGAAAATATAATATTTGTGTCATTCTCAAAACTTTTGGCCATGACTGTACATCCCTTCCGAACCCTGACGTGTGCTCAAACAGTGGTTCCCCCCGCATATGGGTTAGCAGCATGCTCAGGACAAACTGGACAACAACTTTTGGGGTCCAATTTCTCCTGTAACCATTGTGAAAATAAAAATAGGGGGCTAAAAAGTCATTTTTTGAGGAAAAAAATGATTTTTTTTTCACAGCTCTGTGTTATAAACTTCTGTGAAGCACCTGAGGGTTCAAAGTGCTCACTGCATCTAGATAAGTTCCTTAGGGGGTCTAGTTTCCAAAATGGTGTCATTTGTGAGGGAGCTCCAAAGTTTAGGCACACAGGGGCTCTCCAAACATGACATGGTGTCCGCTAACGATTGGAGATAATTTTCCATTCAAAAAGTAAAATGGCGCTTCTTCCCTTCTGAGCCCTGCCGTGCACCCAAACAGTGGTTCCCCCCCACATATGGGGTACCAATGTACTCAGGACAAACTGGACATCAAATTTTGGGGTCCAATTTATCCTGTTACCCTTGGGAAATAAAAAATAGCGCCCTAAAAAATCATTTTTCAGGAAAAAAATGATTTTTTATTTTCACTACTCTGCGTTTATATACTTCTGTGAAGCACTTGGGGGTTCAAACTGCTCACTACACATCTAGATAAGCTCCTTGGGGGTCTAGTCTCCAAAATGGGGTCACTTGTGGGGGGTTTCTACTGTTTAGGCACATCGGGGGCTCTGCAAATGCAATATGACAGACGCAGAATATTCCATTAAGTCTGCATTCCAAAATGGCGCTCCTTCCCTTCTGAGCTCACCCATGCGCCAAAACAGTGGTTCCCCCAACATATGGGATATCGGTGTACTCAGGACAAATTGCACAACTTTTGTGGTCCAATTTCTCCTGTTACCCTTTTGAAAATAAAAAGTAGCGGGCTACAAAATAATTTTTGAGGAAAAAAATATATATTTTTTTCACTGTTCTGCGTTATAAACTTCCGTGAAGCACTTGGGGGTTCAGAGTGCTCACAACACATCTAGATAAGTTCATTAAGGGGTCAACTTTCCTAAATGATGTCACTTGTGGGGGGTTTCACTGTTTAGGTACACAGGGGCTCTCCAAATGCGTCATGGTGTCTGCTAACCATTGGAGCTAATTTTCCATTCAAAAGTCAAATGACATTCCTTCCCTTCTGGGCCCTGCTGTGGGCCCAAACAGTGGTTTATGACCACATATGAGGTATCGGTGTACTCAGGAGAAATTGCCCAACAAATTTTAGGATCCATTTTATCTTGTTGCCCATGTGAAAATGAAAAAACTTAGGCTAAAAGAAAATTTTTGTGAAAAAAGTACTTTGTGGGGAAATCAAATGTTTAGGCACACAGGGTCTCTCCAAATGCGACATGGCAACCGCTAAATATTCCAGCATATTTTTCATTCAAAAAAGTCAAATGACTCTCCTTCCCTTCTGAGCCCTGCCGTGCACCCAACAGTGGTTTATGACCACAAATAAGGTATCGGTGTACTCAGGATAAATTGCCCAACAAATTTTAGGATCAATTTTATTATGTTGCCCATGTAAAAATGAAAAAATTGATGCTAAAAGAAAATTTTTGTTGGAAAAATTAAAATGTACATTTCTTCCTTCCACGTTGCTTTAGTTCCTGTGAAGCACCTGAAGGGTTAATAATCTTCTTGAATGTAGTTTTGAATAGCTTGAGTGGTGCAGTTTTTATAATGATGTCTGTTGTGAATGGACTTGAAATGAGTTCTGAGTAGAGGCTCCCTCTGGTGGTTACAAGCGGTACTGGACTGTCCAGTGAAGATTGTGAGGAGTGGGAATCAGGTGTTACTGACTGGTCTTATATAAGGGAGTCGCCTTCCCATCAGGGTTGCCGGTGATCAATTGTTCTGGTCTCAATCCTTGAGTCCTGTTTCCTTTGTAGCCTGCTGTGTCGTGTCTGCATCTCCTGCTAACAGATAAGACATTTTCTTCTTTTTGTTTTTGTGCTTGATTTTTGCATTTTGTCCTGCACTTCTGTGGGGGCCTTCAGGGTCCCCTCCGGGGCTTTTGCCCTCTCAGTTTAGTTCAGCCACTGATGTTTGTACTTTTGCTTTTTCCAGTTTTTTCAGTGGCTGCTGTTTTGATTTTGTTACACCAGAGAACTAATTTAGGTGGTAGAGGTCGTGTGATCTCAGGTGATTTTGAAATTAGTAGAGTTGGTGCTTTTCAGGGTTTTTTTTGGGATTGCAGTAAGTGCCCTTACTATCCTTTTCTTTTTAGGTAGTTTGGGCCCCAACGTTTGCTCATACTATTTTCTGTCTGTGTCAGTATTTCTTCTTGTCTAACCGCCATTACATGTTTGGGGGCTTTCTATGTTCTTTGGGATCTGCTCCGGGGCAGATAGCTTTCCTCTTTCTATCTTTAGGTGTAGTTAGTTTCTCAGGCTGTGACGAGGCGTCTAGGACCAACGTAGGAACGCTCCACGGCTGCCTCTAGTTGTGGTGGTTAGTCAGGGTACTGCAATCTCATGGATTCCAACTGCTCTGGTGTATTGCCTTTTTTACCTGCACTCCTCAGCTACCGAAACATAACAGTATCACCGGCCTAAAAATTGAAAATTGTATGGTACTCACAGAAGGGAAAAAATATTGTGAAAGAAAAAAGGTTGTCAGAGTTGTCAGAGATATTTTTCTGTTTGTTGCATTTTTTTCCCTCTTTTTCTCTGGGTGCTGAGGAGGATTTTTTTTTCTCTCAATGGAGTTTGCACAGTTGTCTTGCCGTGTGGATCAGCTTGCCACTGAGGTTCGGAGTATTGCTACCTATCTTGCTAGGTTGCCTGTTGTGGAACCTAGGATTCCCATGCCAGATTTGTTTTTAGGGGATCGAGCTAAGTTTCAGAATTTCAAAAATAATTGTAAATTGTTTTTTGCCTTAAAATCTAAGTCCTCAGGGTACGCAGCGCAGCAGGTTCAAATTGTCATCTCTCTCCTGCGCGGCGATCCTCAGGATTGGGCTTTTTCCCTGACACCTGGGGATCCTGTTTTGAGTGATGTTGATGCATTTTTTCAGGCTTTGGGGTTATTGTACGATGAGCCTAATGTCACTGATCAAGCTGAAAAAGCCTTGTTGGCATTAAATCAGGGGCTTGATGACGCTGAGTTGTACTGTCAGAGATTCCGTAGGTGGGCAGTCCTGACCAAGTGGAATGACGACGCTTTGGCGGCCCTTTTTCGGAAGGGTCTGTCAGATAATGTAAAGGATGTTATGGTGGGATTCTCTGTCCCCTCTGATCTCAATGATTCTATGTCATTAGCGATTCAAATTGACAGACGTTTGCGTGAGCGGAGAAGTATGCGTGGAATAGTGTTGCCTTGTGGACCTGCTTCTGAACCCATGCAGTGTGATAGAGTGGTGTCTGGGGCACAGCGTCATGAGATTCGAAAGCGCAATAGGTTATGTTTCTACTGTGGTGATGCCTCTTATGCTATTTCAGTCTGCCCTAAGCGGGGAAGACGTTTTGCACGCTCAGTTGTCTTGGTAGTGTTCAGACTAAGTTTTTATTAACTGTCACTCTGATATGCTCTCTGTCCTCATTTTCTGCTCAGGCTTTCGTTGATTCTGGAGCAGCTATTAACCTGATGGATTATGATTTTGCTAAACGTTGTGGGTTTCCCTTGATACCTGTTACACCCGGTCCCAGCGCTGCCTCTGCACTCCGTTCTGCTCACTCACCTGTTCCTCGGACTGTCCCTCTGCGGCGGTCTGTGCGTGGGCTGGGGTCTCCTGTCCCATCTGCTCTCCGGCGTCCTGAGTCCTTCTCCACTTCCTGGCACGCTGCTGGCAGGCCTCCAGACAGTCGGCTTAGGACGCGAGGCCGCGCCCACCGCCTCTCTTAAAGGGGCAGCGTGCATCTTTTGAAATAGCTAATTATCCAATGGCTTGCGAACTCAGTACTATATCTGGTCACTCCACCATTAGGGGAGTGCCGGAGCAACGTGTTCTATCATTGCTACATCCGGTTCTGTTCCTGTTCTAGTCTGCGCTGCGTCTGCAGTCTCTGTGCTTCGCTGATACTATTTGTCTCCTCAGATCATTGCTAACCCGTATCTGGCTAATCTGGACAATCTCGGCTATTACTGGCGCAAGTGTCATCCCGTTCCGCCATCAGCCATCCGTACCCGTGGACCTGACAAGGTCACTGGAGCCAGCCTACTACCATCCGTTCTGGACCAGGACTTTATCCTTCTCCGTCAAGAACCCTCCACGGACTCTGTAAATACTTGTTACCCTTTTGGTCCCTCTGTATAACAAAAAAGAAATTTGAGGGCACTACAAAAAATGATGAACAGGGATCTGTGACTACACACTGTGTATAACATATGTGAAAATGAGAGAAAGCAGCATGTATGTAAAGTCACGATCAACCTCAAAAAATGATAAATGAAAAATAATAGGTAGATATATAATCAAATTTTATTGGTACAAAGGACATACTGAAAAACAGAAGAACAGATTAAAACCATTTAAAAAGGGAACCATAGAAGGCCCATGATGAGACACTAAGGATCCACGTGAGGATCCACTAACAAACTCCCAAGAGAAATACTGGCTGAGATAGTGTGCAGTATAATAGATACTTAATGAACAGCACAATGGTATGCGGCACAATGAAAGAACATGAAGGTAAAGCAATCACTAAGGATTAACAGATAAGGGTGCCTAAACAAATGATATGAGAATATGAACAATGATAAACAATCATAGCTGCAAGTTTGTAGCACAATAATATATGGTACAATAAATAAGCATGAAGATTATGCAATAGCTAAGAGTGCACAAATCAAGATACCAATACAAAAAAATGTATATAAGCAAAGAGCAATCATGGATGTAAACGAAAAACACCTGTCAGTGCAAAACGAATACGCAACTGAAAAAGTGATAAATGGATACCTTCCTAAAGCAAAGGAAACTGCTGAAATAAAGTCAAATTGTTTCCACAAGGGAATACATATATAAACAGGATAAATAATGACTAAAGAAAAGTACCCAAAAATGATCAGAGCAGGAGAAAAAAGCCTGCAGATGGCATGGCAAACCTTAGTAAGTGCATCGCAGTAAGGAAAAAGTCAAATCTTCATATAATAATGAGGATAAGAGATAAACCTGCAGCCAGCATGAAATAGAAATGGGAGAATGTGCCCCACGCGTATCGCCACTTAGGGGCGTGGCTTCCTCAGGGGAAAGTGGATAACCTGTGTAACAGCATGTCTATTTATACCTAAGATAATTAATGTCAAAATACCTTGAATCCTGCTGCGTGTGAGGCGGCGTCCGGATGCCGCAGCCGCGCATGCGCGGCTGCATGACAGTGGGACGCCGGAACCACGAGCGCCTCCATGGAAACAGCAGAAGGGCGGCGCATGCTCAGAGTAAATCAAATAGGCAAAAGGAAACATGTAACAAAAAACTATAGCGGTGGAGGTCTCCAGACTGTGAATGAAGAGGTAATTAGGTAACACACATCAATATGGTATAGAATGGTTAAACAAATTTGATGAGAAAAATGTGAATGAGAACAGTATAATGCGTAAGAAAAGCTCATGTCAATCGCTAAAATAGCGCTATAAGTATGTACTATGGCATAGTCTTAGGAGTGCCAGAAACTACAAGCACCTCCATATAATCAGCCAAGGAGGGACACATGCAATGAATGGATCAATGAGTAAAAAGAAATCAAAAAACAGAAAAAAGAAAACCTATGACTCAAAATTATGAATGAGAATTTTTTTTTTTTTTTTTTAAATTGAATAACACACATATATATATTATATAAAGTTTTATGGATCTAGTGGATAAAAAAACATAAGTAACATCTTAAATCACATAAATAGCTAATATCATCCACTCGAGTAGCGCGTATGTATCTATTTATGGAATAAACCACGAGCGTCTCAATGGAAACAGCAAAAGGGCAGCGCATGCCCAGAGTAAATCAATAGGCAAAAGGAAACAAGTAAAAGAAAGCCTATAACTGTAGAGGTCTCCAAACTGTAAATAAAGAAATAATTAGATAACACGCATCAATGTAATATGGCATAATTAAGCGAATTTGATGAGCAAAATGACAATAAGAGCAATATTATGCAATGTGAAAAGCACATATCAATCACTCAAATAACGCAATATGTATGTACTATGGCATAGTCTTAGGAGTGCTAGAACCAAAAACACTACCATATGAACAGCCAGGGGGCGACAAATACACAAAATGGATCAATAGGTAAAAGGAAACTAACAACAGAAAACCTATGACTCAAAACTATAAATAAAAAGAAAATTAAGTAACACACATAAATATCTTATAACAAAATTGTTGTGAGTTAAATAAACTAAATGGAAATAAATACCAAATTAATATGGACAAAAGAGTCATATAGGCAAAAGGAATTAAATAACGGAAAGCCAATGAATATATATATCTCTGAGCTGTGGATCAAAGAATGGTTATTTTATTTTTTGTAAAAACCAGTAAATAATAATTCCTCATTGAGTCCTCTACGCGCTAAACTGTTGAGTTGGAAAATCCATCTTGATTCTCTTCTGAGTAGTTCGTTAGTGCAACAACCACCCCTGATGGTGGTGTCTACCTTATCGACAACCAAGACACGTAAATGCTTAGTAGAACTGTTATGAGTTGTGAGAAAATGATTGGCCAATGAGGTGATAGGCTTATCTGAGGCCTTATCTCTACGTGCACAAGAAATATTAGAGATATGATGTTGAATACGTCTACGAAGTTCCTGACCTGTTTGTCCCACATAGATCATAGGACAACTACAAACAATGATGTAAACCACATTTCTGGTACGACAATTCGCATAATAGCGTGTCTGTACCCGTTCCATAGAACCTGGAAGAGTGATAGTATCATCAACAATAACAAAGGGGCAGATAGTACAATTGCCACATGGATATGTGCCAATGAGTTTGAAACCCCTACCCAAAGTTTGTGTAGGACGTCTGAAATGACTTGACACAAAAAATCTCCAAGATTCTTGGCACGTTTGGCAATGAGCCTAGGTTTTTCAGTTACATGAGGTAAGACCCTAGGTTCACTCAATAAGATATTCCAATTTTTTCGTAAGATAATATGAATTTCAGTCCACTGATTATTATAGGGAGTGATAATATTGGTTGTAGAGAATTCTTTCTTCTGTCTTGGTTGCAACAGTTCATTGTGGTCTTTTTGTCTTGAAGCCTGGAACGCCTGTGAAATAATACGTTTAGGGTAACCCCTCCCTCTAAAGCGTGATGTAAGAGATCTTGCTTCCTTGTAGAAAGAGTCCTGTTCACTGCAATTTCGTTTAATACGGTAAAACTGTCCTCGTGGTATGCCATTGCGAACGTGTGGCGGGTAAAGCTCCTGTAATGGAGCAAGCTATTGGATGCAGTAGTTTTTCGGAAAAGTGACGTGCAGACACTTTCCCCTTTCTTGGTGATCTTTAAGTCCAAAAAGTCAACCGTATCCATTGATAGACTGGAAGTAAGAGAGACATTCCATGAGTTAATATTGAGATCATCAATGAATCGTAAACACTCCTCACGTGTACCAGACCAAAAGAAAAGTACATCATCTATGTACCGATGCCACCGTATAACATGCGCTTTGAACAGAGGTAGTGAGCGTACATATGTCTCCTCCCACCAACCCAAAAAAAGGTTTGCGTAGGAGGGTGCGCATCTGGCACCCATTGCGGTGCCCGCAATTTGTTTATAAAAGATGCGATCGAATACAAAATAATGATTTTCCAACACAAATTTCAAAAGATCTAATATGAACGAGTCATGTTGTCGGTCCCCCGTGGTTTTAGAGTCAAGAAAGAACGAGACAGCCTTTAAACCCAAAGAGTGCTCTATGCAGGTGTAAAGTGATTCAACATCCATAGTTACCATTATGGTATCATCATTGATTTTAAAATCCTCCAATTGATTAACAAGATGTGAAGAATCCCTTACATAGGAATCTAGGGACAAAACAAAAGGTTGGAGATAAAAGTCAAGATACATACAAGGCGTTCAAACAGGCTTCCAATGCCAGAGACAATGGGTCTACCCGGCGGTTCTTGTAAGGACTTATGTACTTTGGGGAGCATGTAGAAAGTAGGTACTACAGGATATTTGGTGGTCAAAAAGTCAAATTCTTTCTTGTTAATTATGCCAAATTCAAGTGCTCGTTTAATTAGTCCATCAATCTTTGATTTAAAAAACTGTGTAGGATCAGTGGGTAGGGCTCTATAGCAAGAAACATTGTTCAACTGCCTATATGCCTCCTTGGTGTATAAATCCACCGGAAAAAGGACAACATTTCCCCCCTTATCTGCTTCTTTGATTACAAATAAGTCATTATTCTGTAATCGCTTCAGAGCCATCTTATCATCCTTGTTGATATTATTGTTCTTGTGGACATCAACAATGAGACCATGGATATCATGGCAAGTAGTTTTATAAAAAATCTCTATTGCCGGGAAGAGTGAGAGGGACGGTGTTGCTTGTGATGGTAATCTTTGTGTAAATTCTGTCCTCTTACCTGTCCCCTGTTGATTTTCATTAAGTAGATCAAGTAAATCCCGAAAAACCTGACGGTCCTCCTGTGGTAGAGTGTCAATGATTGAGGGCTGATGGTATAATAACTTGAAAGTGACTTGTCTGCAAAAAAGATACACGTCCTTGATAAGTTCAAACTTATCTAATACTTTCATGGGAGAGAAAGAGAGTCCTTTAGACAAAAGTTTAATTTCTTGGTTGGAAAGTACATAAGAAGAAAGATTGCTGATTTGTAGATTACCTTGGGTAGAGATGTCACTTAACGTCTCCGATTCTGTCTGGTGTCCCTCTTGTAAGTTGGGGACCAAGCTCTGAATCGCGGTGACGTTTTTTCATATTTGGTGGGCTTATGCCGCCGCTTGCCCCTCCTGGTGGGTTTTCTGCGTCGGTATCCGAGGACAAAAAATCACTAGAGGAAGGGTCTTGAATTGATGAAGTTAGATCAGCTGGTTTAAATGGTATATTGCCAGTCTTAGCGGACCTGCGGTTGCCAGTGTGAGTCCATCTATAGGCTTTAAAACTGTCATAATCATTCTTATCTCTGATAAATTTAGATTTTTTCCCCCGTATGATCTCTTTTTCAAATTTATCCAGACTCTCCTTAAGTTTGAGCTGAAAAGGGTTAATATCTAGCTCTACATCAAAAGATTTGAGCTTAATTTCAAGATTTTTAATTTTTTCTTTTAGTTCACTCAGGTGCTTCTTATCATGCTCAACAAGCATATTAATAATGATTGTTGAACATTTTAGGAGACCAGACTCCCAGGTTTGTTTGAATCCCTGATCAACCTCCCATGCAGGAAAAATTTGTACTCTCAAACCTCTGGGCACCAGACCCAGTTTAAGATATTCCTCTAAGCTTTTTATATTCCACCAAGTTTTAACCACAGCTTTGTGAAGATGTATAAGTTCAGATGACAATTTTTGAAATGAGTCATCAACAGGTTCCTTAATACCAGTGGTACAAAAAATACCCGAAGCCTGATTGAGCCACGCCGCTTCTCTAGCCTCAATATCCATAGTCAAGAGAGAAAAGGAACAATGTTACAAAAATATATAATAGTGATAATTTAGATTAATAATTGTGTGCCTACGCTCAAAAAGAAAGGAGAGAAAAACCTCTAAAAGAATCTGTATAACAAAAAAGAAATTTGAGGGCACTACAAAAAATGATGAATAGGGATCTGTGACTACACACTGTGTATAACATATGTGAAAATGAGAGAAAGCAGCATGTATGTAAAGTCACGATCAACCTCAAAAAATGATAAATGAAAAATAATAGGTAGATATATAATCAAATTTTATTGGTACAAAGGACATACTGAAAAACAGAAGAACAGATTAAAACCATTTAAAAAGGACCATAGAAGGCCCATGATGAGACACTAAGGATCCACGTGAGGATCCACTAACAAACTCCCAAGAGAAATACTGGCTGAGATAGTGTGCAGTATAATAGATACTTAATGAACAGCACAATGGTATGCGGCACAATGAAAGAACATGAAGGTAAAGCAATCACTAAGGATTAACAGATAAGGGTGCCTAAACAAATGATATGAGAATATGAACAATGATAAACAATCATAGCTGCAAGTTTGTAGCACAATAATATATGGTACAATAAATAAGCACGAAGATTATGCAATAGCTAAGAGTGCACAAATCAAGATACCAATACAAAAAAATGTATATAAGCAAAGAGCAATCATGGATGTAAACGAAAAACACCTGTCAGTGCAAAACGAATACGCAACTGAAAAAGTGATAAATGGATACCTTCCTAAAGCAAAGGAAACTGCTGAAATAAAGTCAAATTGTTTCCACAAGGGAATACATATATAAACAGGATAAATAATGACTAAAGAAAAGTACCCAAAAATGATCAGAGCAGGAGAAAAAAGCCTGCAGATGGCATGGCAAACCTTAGTAAGTGCATCGCAGTAAGGAAAAAGTCAAATCTTCATATAATAATGAGGATAAGAGATAAACCTGCAGCCAGCATGAAATAGAAATGGGAGAATGTGCCCCACGCGTATCGCCACTTAGGGGCGTGGCTTCCTCAGGGGAAAGTGGATAACCTGTGTAACAGCATGTCTATTTATACCTAAGATAATTAATGTCAAAATACCTTGAACTCCTGCCTGGCGCTCGGTGAGGCGGCGTCCGGATGCCGCAGCCGCGCATGCGCGGCTGCATGACAGTGGGACGCCGGAACCACGAGCGCCTCCATGGAAACAGCAGAAGGGCGGCGCATGCTCAGAGTAAATCAAATAGGCAAAAGGAAACATGTAACAAAAAACCTATAGCGGTGGAGGTCTCCAGACTGTGAATGAAGAGGTAATTAGGTAACACACTCAATATGGTATAGAATGGTTAAACAAATTTGATGAGAAAAATGTGAATGAGAACAGTATAATGCGTAAGAAAAGCTCATGTCAATCGCTAAAATAGCGCTATAAGTATGTACTATGGCATAGTCTTAGGAGTGCCAGAAACTACAAGCACCTCCATATAATCAGCCAAGGAGCGACACAGCAATGAATGGATCAATGAGTAAAAAGAAATCAAAAAACAGAAAAAAGAAAACCTATGACTCAAAATTATGAATGAGAATTTTTTTTTTTTTTTTTTTAATTGAATAACACACATATATATATTATATAAAGTTTTATGGATCTAGTGGATAAAAAAACATAAGTAACATCTTAAATCACATAAATAGCTAATATCATCCACTCGAGTAGCGCGTATGTATCTATTTATGGAATAAACCACGAGCGTCTCAATGGAAACAGCAAAAGGGCAGCGCATGCTCAGAGTAAATCAATAGGCAAAAGGAAACAAGTAAAAGAAAGCCTATAACTGTACAGGTCTCCAAACTGTAAATAAAGAAATAATTAGATAACACGCATCAATGTAATATGGCATAATTAAGCGAATTTGATGAGCAAAATGACAATAAGAGCAATATTATGCATGTGAAAAGCACATATCAATCACTCAAATAACGCAATATGTATGTACTATGGCATAGTCTTAGGAGTGCTAGAACCAAAAACACTACCATATGAACAGCCAGGGGGCGACAAATACACAAAATGGATCAATAGGTAAAAGGAAACTAACAACAGAAAACCTATGACTCAAAACTATAAATAAAAAGAAAATTAAGTAACACACATAAATATCTTATAACAAAATTGTTGTGAGTTAAATAAACTAAATGGAAATAAATACCAAATTAATATGGACAAAAGAGTCATATAGGCAAAAGGAATTAAATAACGGAAAGCCAATGAATATATATATCTCTGAGCTGTGGATCAAAGAATGGTTATTTTATTTTTTGCAAAAACCAGTAAATAATAATTCCTCATTGAGTCCTCTAGGCGCTAAACTGGACAATCTCGGCTATTACTGGCGCAAGTGTCATCCCGTTCCGCCATCAGCCATCCGTCCACGTGGACCGTGACAAGGTCACTGGAGCCTGCCTACTACCATCCGTTCTTGACCAGGACCTTATCCTTCTCCGTCAAGAACCCTCCACGGACTCTGTAAATACTTTTTACCCTTTTGGTCCCTCTGGGACAGCTGCCACGTGTCCGGGGTCTAACTGGAGGTAGCACCTGTGTCCTCCGGGTATTCCATTCTGGTCCTGTTCGAGGGGCCTTACTACGTGACCCGGGGCTCACTAGTTACGCCCCCTTCGGAGCCCCCCGGACCGCGGTCTCGAGGTTCCACATTAAAAAATAAATACGAATGTGAACTTCACCACCTCTGCCTCCGCTTCCATTCTTTACAGATTGTCGGGCCCATGGAACCCGCTGGATGCCAGAGACCTCCGACCACGGTTCTGTGCCAGTAGGTGGCCCGTTTGGGAGTTCAACAGGACAAGATCACGACTTATCTACGCAGCTTGTCTACCCGCATGGATTCCCTATGGTCCTCGTCTGCACCTGACTCTTCTATCAATAATCAGGTACCAGTTCCCATGGCAAATCAAGGTCCCCGTCTGGCGGCTCCTACCCGTTTCCAGGGTGATCCTACTCTGTGTCGGGGTTTCCTCAATCAGTGCACTCTACACTTCGAAATCTTGGGGCATATGTTTGCTTCTGACCGAGCCAAGGTGGGCTTCATCATGTCACACCTGGGAGGAGAGGCCCTCGCCTGGCTAAACCCACTATGGGAGAGAGGGGATCAGCTGGTTAACGATCTTCAATCTTTCCTAGAGGCTTTTCGCAGGACTTTCGATGAACCTGGTCGCACCACTTCGACTGCCTCAGCTCTGCTCCGCCTGCGCCAAGGTACTCTCACGGTAGCTCAGTATGCTGTTAAATTCCGCACCCTCTCGTCTGAATTATCGTGGAACAATGAGGCCCTGGTTGCTAACTTCTGGGAAGGCCTATCCGGAAGAATCAAGGATGAGCTGGCGGACGGGACAGACCTACTCTCTTGGAAGAGCTAATATCCTTGGCAACCCGAATTGACCTGCATTTTCAGGAGCGCTCCATGGAGATCAAGCGGGACAAAAGGTCCTATCACCTGGACTCTAGTTTGTACAAAACAGGTACTTCACCCTCCGCCTCCGAGGCCATGGAGGTGGACCATGTAAGTTTGGCCACCCCCGCCGGGAGGCACGTCGCAAGGAGGGAAGTTGTTACTACTGCGGTAGTTCTGAACATTTGATTCATTTCTGTCCTAAAAAGTCGGGAAACTCCAGTGCCTAGGTTCGGTAGGAGGGGCCAACCTAGGTAAAGAGCAGTCCTCTCCCTCTTTACACATCTCTGTCACCGTGTCCTATGGAGCAATAAAATTCTCCGAACACTGTCTACTGGATTCTGGAGCTGCAGGGAACTTCATCCAGCAGGCGGTTGTGGATCATTACCGCTTACCAGTCCAGCGTCTTCCTGATCCGTTACAGGTGTCCGCCGTGGATGGCAAACCGCTGACCGAGCCCGTCCAGTTTCAAACCGAGTTGGTGGAACTCCGGGTAGGTCTAATGCATACTGAACGAATGCGATTTTATGTATATCCTGGTTTATCCCATCCCATGCTTCTAGGTTTACCTTGGCTTCAGATGCATGAACCAGTCCTTAATTGGAAAACTGGAGAAGTTCTGCGTTGGGAGATTTCCTGCATGAATCGTTGCTTAACCCGGATTCAACCTGTTTCGCCTCCAGTCCAGCCTGATACCCTGCCAGGGTTGCCTCCCGCCTATTGGTCCTTCTCTGACGTCTTTGGGAAAAAGGAGGCTGAGAGACTACCTCCACACAGGTCGTATGACTGTCAGATAGAGCTTCTTCCTGGAGCATCTCCTCCTCGCGAGAGAGTTTATCCTCTTTCACAGGCAGAGACTCAGGCCATGTCGGACTACATTCAAGAGAATTTGGCTAGAGGATTTATCCGAAAGTCATCGTCACCGGCAGGAGCTGGATTCTTCTTTGTGAAGAAAAAGGACGGATCCTTGCGGCCCTGCATTGACTATCGGGGTCTAAATCAAATCACGGTAAAAAACAGGCATCCATTGCCTCTTATTTCAGAGCTGTTTGATCGTCTCCGAGGGGCCAAGATCTTCACCAAATTGACCTCAGAGGGGCCTACAACCTGATCCGAATCAGAGAGGGAGACGAATGGAAAACAGCCTTCAACACCCGTGACGGCCACTATGAATACCTGGTAATGCCATTCGGCCTAAGCAATGCACCTGCGGTTTTTCAGGAATTTGTTAATGACATTTTCAGGGACTTGCTTATACTTGTGTCGTGGTTTACCTGGACGATATTTTGATTTTTTCTGCTGAATTGACGTCACACCGGAGGCAAGTACGCCTGGTCTTACAAAGACTGAGAGAGAACAGGCTCTATGCCAAATATGAGAAATGAGTCTTTGAGCAGTCCTCTTTGCCTTTCCTTGGGTACATTTTATCTTCCACAGGATTAAAGATGGATCCGGAGAAGTTGTCTGCAGTTCTCAACTGGCCTCGTCCGTCTGGGCTAAAAGCCATACAAAGGTTCCTCGGATTCGCCAATTACTACCGGCAATTCATTCCATACTTTTCCACCCGAGTGGCTCCAATCACAGCCTTAACCCGGAAAGGTGTAAACTCTAAGGAATGGTCCTCCGAGGCAGAAGAGGCCTTTGTTTCTCTCAAAAAAGCCTTCGCTTCCGCACCCGTTCTCCATCGTCCTAATTCAAGTGAGCAATTTTTTCTTGAAGTTGACGCTTCTTCCATAGGTGTAGGAGCAGTTCTGACCCAGAAGTCGTCTACCGGGCGGATGATCTCGTGTGTTTTTTTCCAAGGTTTTTTCTCCTGCAGAAAGGAACTACTCTGTCGGTGATCGCGAACTGTTGGCCATCAAATTGGCTCTGGAGGAATGGAGACATCTTCTTGAAGGAGCTCATCACCAGGTAATCATATTCACCGACCATAAAAACCTTGCCTATCTCCAATCTGCTTTAAGACTGAATCCCCGTCAGGCCCGTTGGGCATTGTTTTTTGCCCGTTTCAATTTTGTACTTCATTTCCGTCCAGCTAACAAGAACATCAAGGCAGACGCACTCTCTAGGGCCTTCTTGCCTCCTGAACTGGAGGAGGAACCTCAGCACATTATTGAACCTTCTAGGTTAGTCTCTGTTGCCTCCACTGATCTGGCCCGGCTTCCTCCTGGGAAGACTTTCGTGTCTGCTTCTGACCGTACTCGTGTTCTGCGCTGGGGTCATTCTTCTAAGTTGGCTGGCCATGCTGGTCAGAAAAAGACGCAGCAACTCATCTCCCGGTATTACTGGTGGTCTACCATGGTCAAGGATATCCAGGAGTTCGTCGCAGCATGTCCTTCATGTGCTCGTAACAAAACTGTTAAACATCTACCAGCCGGCAGGCTTCTGCCTCTTCCGATTCCGTCCGCTCCCTGGCAGCACATCGCGATGGATTTCATCACTGATCTTCCCATCTCTTCTGGCTGCTCAGTGGTATGGGTTGTGGTGGACCGCTTCTCTAAAATGGCTCACTTTGTTCCGCTATCTGGCCTCCCGTCTGCTCCAGAACTGGCCACTCACTTCATCCAGCACATCTTTCGTCTACATGGATTTCCTCTCCACATCGTGTCCGACAGGGGCGTCCAGTTCACCTCTAAGTTCTGGAGAGGACTCTGTAAAATGGTAAAAATTAAACTAGATTTTTCTTCTGCATATCATCCCCAGTCTAATGGGCAAGTGGAGAGGATTAATCAAATCCTGGCTGGATACCTGTGTCACTTCGTCAACGCTCATCATAATGACTGGGTAGAATTACTGCCCTGGGCGGAATTCTCCTACAACAATCAAGTAAGTGAATCTTCTGGAAAGTCTCCCTTTCAGATTGTGTTTGGACTGCAACCCGGAATTCCTCTTCCTATCTCTGGATCGTCTGATGTTCCGGCAGTCGATACTTTGTCAAAGAATTTCTCGGACATTTGGAGAGAGACCAGGTCGGCTTTGGAGAAAGCTTCTCAACGTATGAAAACGCATGCGGACAAAAGACGTTTGGAGGCTCCCATCTTTCGTCCAGGAGACAAGGTATGGCTCTCCTCCAAGTACATCCGTCTGAATTTATCATCGTACAAATTGGGTCCTCGTTTCATTGGTCCCTTTGAAGTTTTGAGACAGATCAACCCGGTCTCTTATAAACTGAAATTGCCTAATTCTCTAAGAGTACCTAACTCCTTTCATGTCTCCCTCCTCAAACCAGTAGTGTTGAGCTCCTTTTTAAGGACCCGGGTACCACTCCTGATCCGGTCTCTGAGGATGATGTTTTTGAGGTAAAACATATCTTGGCCTCTAAGCGAGTAAGAGGTAGGATCTATTACCTGGTGGACTGGAGGGGTTTTGGTCCTGAGGAGAGGTCTTGGGAGCCTAAAGAGAACATCCAGGCCCCTCTTCTTCTTAAAGATTTCACGCAGGCTTGAAAAAGAGGGGGAGTAAAGAGGGGGATACTGTTACACCCGGTCCCAGCGCTGCCTCTGCACTCCGTTCTGCTCACTCACCTGTTCCTCGGGCTGTCCCTCTGCGGCGGTCTGTGCGTGGGCTGGGGTCTCCTGTCCCATCTGCTCTCCGGCGTCCTGAGTCCTTCTCCACTTCCTGGCACGCTGCTGGCAGGCCTCCAGACAGTCGGCTTAGGACGCGAGGCCGCGCCCACCACCTCTCTTAAAGGGGCAGCGTGCATCTTTTGAAATAGCTAATTATCCAATGGCTGCGCACTCAGTACTATATCTGGTCACTCCACCATTAGGGGAGTGCCGTAGCAACGTGTTCTATCATTGCTACATCCGGTTCTGTTCCTGTTCTGTCTGCGCTGCGTCTGCAGTCTCTGTGCTTCGCTGATACTGTTTGTCTCCTCAGATCATTGGTAACCCGTATCTGGCTAATCTGGACAATCTCGGCTATTACTGGCGCAAGTGTCATCCCGTTCCGCCATCAGCCATCCGTACCCGTGGACCGTGACAAGGTCACTGGAGCCAGCCTACTACCATCCGTTCTGGACCAGGACCTTATCCTTCTCCGTCAAGAACCCTCCATGGACTCTGCAAATACTTGTTACCCTTTTGGTCCCTCTGGGACAGCTGCCACGTGTCCGGGGTCTAACTGGAGGTAGCACCTGTGTCCTCCGGGTATTCCATTCTGGTCCTGTTTGAGGGGCCTTACTACGGGTACCCGGGGCTCACTAGTTACGCCCCCTTCGGAGCCCCCCGGACCGCGTCTCGAGGTTCCACATTAAAAAATAAATACGAATGTGAACTTCACCACCTCTGCCTCCGCTTCCATTCGTTACAATACCCCTACAGAAGTCTATTCCCCTACTGGGGATTGATTCTACCCCTTTGGCTGAGAATAAACCTCAGTTCTCTACTCAGGTGATAATGAGGGTTGAACCTGATCATCAGGAGTGCTGTAAATTTTTGGTTCTGTATAATCTGCATGATATTATCATACTGGACTTCCCTTGGTTGCAGTCTCATAATCCTGTTTTGGATTGGAAATCTGTGTCTGTAACCAGTTGGGGCTGCCAATGTGTTAATACCAACACTCCTGTTTTTCCTGCCTCCCCCCAGGCTCAGGATGTTCCTGACTTTTTGATTGATTTTTCTGATGTGTTTAGCGAAAGTAAATCTGCATCCTTGCCTCCCCATAGGAGCTATGACTGCGCTATTGAATTAGTGCCTGGTAGTAAATTCCCTAAAGGTCGCCTTTTTAACTTGTCTGTACCTGAACATGACGCTATGCGGTCTTATATCAAGGAATCATTGGAGAAGGGTCATATCAGACCATCCTCTTCACCCTTAGGTGCCGGTTTTTTCTTTGTGGCCAAAAAGGATGGTTCATTAAGGCCGTGTATTGATTATCGTCTTTTGAACAATATTACTGTAAAATATCAATACCCGTTACCTTTGATTTCTGACCTGTTTTCCAGGGTGAAAAACGCTACTTGATTTACCAAGCTTGACCTCAGGGGGCATATAACCTTATTCGCATTAAGCACGGGGATGAATGGAAGACGGCATTCAATACCCCTGAGGGGCATTTTGAGTACCTTGTGATGCCCTTTGGGCTCACTAATGCTCCTTCTGTCTTCCAGTCCTTCATGAATGACATTTTCAGGGATTTTGTGGATAAATTTCTGA
Organism: Oophaga sylvatica; assembly: GCA_033576555.1. Classification (NCBI taxonomy): domain Eukaryota; kingdom Metazoa; phylum Chordata; class Amphibia; order Anura; family Dendrobatidae; genus Oophaga; species Oophaga sylvatica. The sequence goes on along the minus strand of JARQOD010000003.1, from coordinate 479,399,701 downwards.
TTGTTTATTTGGATGATATCTTGATTTTTTTCTAATGACTGGGACTCTCATGTGAAACATGTTCGAACTGTATTCCGGATTTTGAGAGAGAATGCTCTGTATGTGAAGGTATCAAAGTGTCTTTTTGGCGTACAGAGGATCTCATTTCTGGGATTCATTTTGTCCCCATCTATTATTGAAATGGACCCGGTCAAGGTTCAGGCCATCTGTGATTGGGTCCAACCTACTAAAGGCTCTTCAAAGATTTTTGGGTTTTGCCAATTTTTATCGTAAATTTATTGGTAATTTCTCGGTTATTGTTAAACCATTAACTGATTTGACCAAAAAGGGTTCTGATGTGGTGAATTGGCCTCCTGAGGCAGTCTCTGCATTTCAGGAACTTAATCAGAGATTCACTTCTGCTCCTGTTCTACGGCAGCCTGATGTTTCTCTGCCATTTCAGGTGGACGTTGATGCCTCTGAAATTGGGGCAGGTGCCGTTTTGTCCCAAAAAGATCCAGAGACCTCTAAAAGTAACCCTTGTGCCTTTTTCTCTCGAAAATTTTCTCCTACTGAACGTAATTATGACGTGGGTAATCGGGAGTTACTGGCCATGAAGTGGGCTTTTGAAGAGTGCAGACATTGGCTGGAGGGAGCCAAACATCAGGTGGTGGTCCTTACGGACCATAAGAATCTGGTTTATCTGGAATCTGCCAAGCGACTCAATCCTAGACAGGCCAGGTGGGCCTTGTTTTTCACACGTTTTAATTTTGTGGTTTCCTTTCTTCCTGGCACTAAGAATGTTAAGGCGGATGCCCTCTCGAGGAGTTTTCTTGCGGACTCTCCTGAGTTATCTGATCCTTCTGTTTTTTTGAAAGAGGGTGTAGTTCTTTCCGCCATCTCACCCAATTTGAGACTTGCTCTGGAGGGGTGTCAGGAGGATAGGCCCGAGCGTTGCCCTGTTGGAAAATTGTTTGTCCCGGACCAGTGGAAAAAGAGAGTGATGTCTGAGATTCATTGTTCCGCATTGGCTGGGCATCCCAGAATTTTTGGTACCAGAGACTTGGTTAGTCGGTCCTTTTGGTGGCCTACCTTGTCTCGTGATGTCAGGGAATTTGTGCAGTCCTGCGGGACTTGCTCTCGCTCCAAGCCTTGCTCTCGCTCTAGTGGTTTGTTGATGCCATTGCCTGTGCCCAAGAGACCATGGACCCATATCTCTATGGATTTCATTTCCGACCTCCCTGTTTCTCAGAGAATGACCGTCATCTGGGTGATTTGTGATAGGTTTTCCAAGATGATACATCTTGTGCCATTACCTAAGTTGCCTTCCTCCTCTGAATTGGTGCCTTTGTTCCTTCAGCACGTGGTTCGTTTACACGGCATTCCTGAGAACATTGTGTCTGACAGAGGAGTCCAGTTTGTTTCCAGATTTTGGAGGACCTTTTGTTCTAAACTTGGTGTTCAATTGTCTTTCTCCTCGGCGTTTCATCCTCAGACCAATGGTCAAGCTGAGAGAACAAACCAGACATTGGAGACTTATCTAAGATGCTTTGTGTCTGCTGATCAGGATGACTGGGTCTCTTTTTTGCCTTTGGCTGAGTTTGCTCTTAATAATAGGGCTAGCTCTGCCACTTTGATGTCTCCATTTTTCTGTAATTCTGGGTTTCACCCTCGATTTTCTTCAGGACAGACGGAGGCTTCTGTCTGTCCAGGTGTTGACTCTGTTGTGGAGCGTATGCAGCAGATTTGGGACCAGGTAGTGGAGAGGTTGTCCCTCTCTCAGGAGAGGGCCCAGCGGTTTGCTAACCGGCATAGGACTGATGGTCCTCAGTTTAGAGTGGGGGACTTGGTCTGGTTGTCCTCAAAAAATATTCCTATGAGAGTGGCATCTCCTAAATTTAAGCCTAGGTTCATTGGACCTTATAAGATCATGGAGATTCTTAATCCTGTTTCTTTTCGTTTGCTTCTTCCAGGGACATTTAAGATCCATAACGTGTTCCACAAGTCCTTGTTGAAGAGTTTTGTTGAGCCAGTGGTTCCTACTGCTTTGCCTCCTGACCCTGTTCTGGTTGAGGGCAATATGGAGTTTGTGGTTGAGAAAATATTGAATTCTCGTTTTTCTAGACGGAAACTCCAGTATTTGGTTAAGTGGAGAGGTTATGGTCAGGAAGACAATTCTTGGGTGTTTGCTTCTGACATCCATGCTAGGAGACTCATCCGTGCGTATCATAGAAATCATCCTGACCGACCTGGTTGCTCAAGTGAGGGTTCGGTGACCCCTCCTCAAGGGGGGGGTTACTGTTGTGAAAGGACTTGAAATGAGTTCTGAGCAGAGGCTCCCTCTGGTGGTTACAAGCGGTACTGGACTGTCCAGTGAAGATTGTGAGGAGTGGGAATCAGGTGTTACTGACTGGTCTTATATAAGGGAGTCGCCTTCCCATCAGGGTTGCCGGTGATCAATTGTTCTGGTCTCAATCCTTGAGTCCTGTTTCCTTTGTAGCCTGCTGTGTCGTGTCTGCATCTCCTGCTAACAGATAAGACATTTTCTTCTTTTTGTTTTTGTGCTTGATTTTTGCATTTTGTCCTGCTCTTCTGTGGGGGCCTTCAGGGTCCCCTCCGGGGGCTTTTGCCCTCTCAGTTTAGTTCAGCCACTGATGTTTGTACTTTTGCTTTTTCCAGTTTTTTCAGTGGCTGCTGTTTTGATTTTGTTACACCAGAGAACTAATTTAGGTGGTAGAGGTCGTGTGATCTCAGGTGATTTTGAAATTAGTAGAGTTGGTGCTTTTCAGGGTTTTTTTTGGGATTGCAGTAAGTGCCCTTACTATCCTTTTCTTTTTAGGTAGTTTGGCCCCAACGTTTGCTCATACTATTTTCTGTCTGTGTCAGTATTTCTTCTTGTCTAACCGCCATTACATGTTTGGGGGCTTTCTATGTTCTTTGGGGATCTGCTCCGGGGCAGATAGCTTTCCTCTTTCTATCTTTAGGTGTAGTTAAATTCTCAGGCTGTGACGAGGCGTCTAGGACCAACGTAGGAACGCTCCACGGCTGCCTCTAGTTGTGGTGGTTAGTCAGGGTACTGCAATCTCATAGATTCCAACTGCTCTGGTGTATTGCCTTTTTTACCTGCACTCCTCAGCTACCGAAACATAACAGATGTCACTTTGGGGTATTTTCTGCCATATAGACCCCTCAAAGTGACTTTAAATGTGAGGTGGTCCCTAAAAAAAATGGTTTTGTAAATTTTGTAGTAAAAATGAGAAATCGCTGGTCAACTTTTAACCCTTATAACTTCCTAACAAAAAAAAATGTTTCAAAATTGTACTGATGTAAAGTAGACATGTGCGTAAGGTTATTTATTAACTATTTTTTGTCACATAACTCTCTGGTTTAACAGAATAAAAATTCAACATTTGAAAATTGCGAAATTTTCAAAATTTTCACCAAATTTCTGTTTTTTTCACAAATAAACGCAAAAATTATCGACCTAAGTTTGCCAATAACATGAAGCCCAATATGTCACGAAAAAACATTTTCAGAATCGCTAGGATCCATTGAAGCATTCCTGAGTTATTACCTCATATAGGGACACTGGTCAGAATTGCAAAAAAATGGCCAGATCTGTAAGGTCAAAATAGGCTGGGTCATGAAGGGGTTAAGTGACAAAAATAAAGAAAAAAAATGTTGTCATTTATCCTGCAATGACAATCATAGGAGTCTCCTGCAGACCCTGGGTTGTCATGCCAGCCATCTGCGACCCACGGTCATGTGACCCCGGTGCCAATTGGCTGGGTTTTTTATGCATTTCTGGTGCGAGAATGTTAAATGCCGCTGTCAGAGATTGACAGAGGCATTTAACATGTTGACAGCCACAGGTGGATTGCTATTCCATCCACGGCTATTAGAGGCACATGTCAGCTGATGAAATCAGCTGACATTTGCTGGAAAAATTGTGGGCTCATCGCCGGAGTCTGCAGCCTACAGGGGGAGGTGACATTGGATTTTCCTAAACTTCCAAGGCAGTGAAGAGGTTAATAAATCCCTCTTTACAGCTGTCACAGCTTCCAATTCTCTGTAAAAGCTTTTCTACAAGATAATGGAGTGGGTCTGTCGGTTCATTTTGCAGAAGAGCATTTGTGAGGTCTGACACTCATGTCTTTATACACGTTTCTAGTAAAATGTCATCATTCCTTACGCAACTCCATCCGAGGCTTGTAATTGTGCTTGGTGATGTAAGGCTTGATTGCAGCTGCATGGCCATGGTAACCGATGCCATGAAGCTCCTGGTACACAGTTTCAGTGCTAATGTTAGTGCCAAAGGAGATTTAAAACACTTAAGTCATAGATAAGTAGAATATTTGTGACTTTTATGTGTTATTGCCCTGATTTATCAAAGTGTTTAAATTGGAAATCTAGAGTAAAACACTTTGAAAAGTTGTAGTTTTTTTTGTGAATGGGAGGTTGTTTTAGAATATCAAGTGATTAAGACTAGGGTTGAGCATTCCGATACTGCAAATATCAGGTATCGGCCGATATTAGCTGTATCGGACTTCCGATTCCGAGTACCGATATTTTCGTCATATCGGATACCGGAATCGGAATGTCACTGTCACTGTCAGTGTCCGTCGGTCGGGTCTGTCAGGAGTCAGCGGCACTTACCTGGCAGAAGATCTCCGGCGGTCACGTCCTGGACTGCTTTGATGGCCGCCATCCTCTTCTCCCTGGCGGTCACATGCAGTTTCTCGCGATAACTGCAGTGACTGCTGGGTAATCGCGGCCGTAAAGCAGTCCGATGACGTCACCGCCGGGGAAGCAGGTAATCAGCTGTGCTGCGTCGGGATGTTAGGCCCTGCCTGGCATTGCGATGTAGCAGAGCTGGATCGTCGTGGGACCCTCGTTACTATGGACTGCGTCGGACAGGTGGTATACTGTTGGTTTGTTTTTTTTATTTTTTTTACAGGAGATCGATGGCGTCGCAGGAATGAGAGAGTAATAAAATTAATGAAAACTGTGTTGTCTCTTTTATTTCATTAAAATACTTTTTTCTGGCTGTGTCTTTTTTTTAAACATTTAAAAACTTTGGGATTAATAATGGATCGGTGTCTTATTGACGCCTCTCCATTATTAACCCTTGTTTATTGTCACCGTGCAATCAACGGTGACATTAACCCCTTATTACCCCGCTTGCCACCGCTACAGGGCAAGTGGGAAGAGCCGGGTAAAGTGCCACAATTGGCACATCTTTTGATGCGCCAAATGTGGGGCTGCTGTAGCCTGGTATTATCAGGCTGTTGAGGGCCAAAATCCATGGGCCTTGACAGTCTTTTAATACCAGGCCGCAGCAGTCTGCATTTTACTTGGCTGGTTAACAAAAATAGGGGGACCCCTACGCCGTTTTTTTTTTTCGAGGGGATCCCCTATTTTTGTTAACCAGCCAATCTAAACAGACTGCTGTGGCCTGGTATTATCAGGCTGGCAAGGTCCATGGATATTGGATCCTTACCAGCCTGAAAAACCAGGCCTCAGCAGTCTGCTTCATCTTACTGGTTAACAAAAATAGGGGGGACCCCACGCCAATTTTTTTTCTAGGTTATCCCCTATTTTTGTTAACCAGCCAAGATATGCAGACTGCTGTTGCCTGGTATTATCAGGCTGGCAAGGACCATGGATCTTGGCTCCTTAACAGCCTGAAAAACCAGGCCTCAGCAGTCTGCTTCATCTGGCTGGTTAACAAAAATAGGGGGGACCCCACGCCAATTTTTTTCGAGGGGATCCCCTATTTTTGTTAACCAGCCAAGATATACGGACTGCTGTGGCCTGGTATTATCAGGCTGGCAAGGTCCATGGATCTTGGCTCCTTAACAGCCTGAAAAACCAGGCCTCAGCAGTCTGCTTCATCTGGCTGGTTAACAAAAATAGGGGGGACCCCACGCCAATTTTTTTCGACGGGATCCCCTATTTTTGTTAACCAGCAAAGATAAGCAGACTGCTGTGGCCTGGTATTATCAGGCTGGCAAGCAGGGTCGGACTGAGCCACCGGGACACCGGAGAAACCTCCGGTGGGCCCCAGCTCCTGCGTGGTGGGCCCTGATTTGAAAGGATAGGTCGCACAGCACGCCGATACAGTTACATTCTGCGGCAGGGCAGGGAGAATCGCTCTCCCTGCTCTGCCGCCCGGAAGCTATGGGGCCTGAACAGGCGGTGGGGGGCCCGGTGCCAGCAGTGGGCCCCCCACCCGTCATCGGAGGGTCAGCTGTATCGGCATCCAGCCGATACAGCTGACCGCATAGAGAGAGAAGGAGCTAGTGCTCCTTCTCTCCCATAATCCCCCTCTCAGCGTCTGACAGCGGGCGCGATGACATCACCTGCCGGCGCCCGCTGTCAGACGCTGAGAGGGAGAACAGTGAGCAGCACAGGAGCCGGGAGGTGAGTATTGTTTTTTTTTTATTTAATGGGGGTGCATTATACTACAGAGGCTGTATATGGGGGTGCATTTATACTACAGAGGCTGTTTATGGGGGCTGCATTATACTACAGAGGCTCCATATTGGGGTGCATCATACTACAGAGACTCCCTATGTGGATGCATTATACTACAGAGGCTGCCTATGGGGGGTGCATTATAATATAGCGGCTGCCTATGGTGGTGCATTATATTATAGACTCTGCCTATGGGGGTTTATTATAATATAGAGGCTGCCTATGGGGGTGCATTATACTATATTGAGGACTATCTGGTGTATTATGCTGTATGGATGCTATCTAGGGGCCATCATACAGTGTTGGACCCATTAAATAGTTTGGGGACATTAAGGGGTCAGTATATATGTAGTGAGGGGGCATTATTCTGTGTATAGGGGAGATGTACAGGGGGAGACTTGGGACATTATTAAATGTAAAGTGGACACTTATTGTTATAGGGGAACTCGGGTTACTGTGACTGTCAAAGGGGCACACAGGGCATTATTACAGTCTAGGGGACAAAATGTGGGCACTGTTTTCTAGGGCACTTGCACCCGGCATTACTATATTCTAGAGGGGTGCTTTAAAATTTAGAGGTCACACAGAACCACACAGCAGGTGCAGTAATAGGGACACATACGGCAGCAGCAGCTCAGTATTGGGTATCAGGTGCAGTAATAGGGACACATATGGCAGCAGCGGCTCAGTATTGGGTATCAGGTGCAGAAATAGGGACACATATGGCAGCAGCGGCTCAGTATTGGGGTATCAGCAGTATGAGGAGTTTGTGCAGGTAGAGAATAGTCCAATTGGTGACCGTGACAGTGCTAAAAATATGAGAGGTGAAATTTGTCTTTGTTGTAATCTCTGCAGTCGAGTCCTGGCTGGAGAAGTCGTCATGTCTGTCTGGGCCAGATGGAAAAGACATGAAAAGTGAACAATTCCATTAGAAAGAACATCAGCGGTAAGTCATTATCTGTACCTGTGCTGTAATCTATTATATGTTCTGTAGGACTGGTATTATTTACCACAGACCATATGGCGGTAATATCAATTGGTCTTTTTATATATAGATTATTTTTGGTAACAGCGTGGTCATTTGCTGAGGTTCTCTGATTAGGGGCCCACTCAGAAGTTTCGCCCCACTAAACCAAAACCCTAGCTACGCCTCTGGCTCTCTCTCTAGTCTTTCTTTCTCTCTCTAGTCTTTCTCGCTCTCTGTTCTTTCTTTCTCGCTCTCTATTCTTTTTTCTCTCTGTTCTTTCTTTATCTCTCTCTTTTCTTTCTTTCCTCTCTTTCTTTCTCTGTTTGTTCTTTCTCTCTCGCTGCTCTTTCTTTCTTTTCCTCAGTACCAGCCACTGTGCCCTCATTACCAGTCAGTGTGATCAGCAGTGCTAAATGGGTACGCTTGGGGCGAGGATAGGGGTGTGATTAGCTGTTAAATGGGTGTGGTCGGGGCGTGGCCTAAAATTTGCAGCGTCGCGCTATGCGCGCCGCAGCCTTTAACCCTCTTTCCTGTCTTCAAAACTTGGGAGGTATGCTGTATGACCTCCCTACAACTTCTGGGCATGCTCCTGATGAGCGCGACGGATGGTCTCCTGAGGGATCTCCTCCCACACCTGGACTAAAGCATCCACCAACTCCTGGACAGTCTGTGGTGCAACGTGGCATGGCCTAAAATTTGCTGCAGCAGGCACAGCGTGCCACAGCCTTTGTCCCTCTTTCCTTCTTCAAAGGTTGGGAAGTATGATGGTGGGCCCCAAGAATAATTTTCTCTGGTGGGCCCAAGGTACTCCAGTCCGACGCTGCTGGCAAGGTCCATGGATATTGGCTCCTTAACAGCCTTAAATACCATGCCTTAGCAGCAGCAGGGGCGTACATAGAAATCATGGGCCCCATAGCAAAAGTCTGAATGGGCCCCCCCAAAAAAAAAAAAATACCCAGAGCCATTGTAAATGTAAAGTGCCAGCACAGTGAGGGGACACATTAAACAAAAAAATGTATTATGCCCCATAGATTGTGCCCCATAGATGCTCCATAGATCATGCCCCCATAGATTGTGCCCCCATAGATTGTGCCCCCATAGATGCTCATAGTATAGGCCCTTATGCTGCCGCAGCTGCTGCAACGAAAAAAAAAAAAAAAGACATACTCACCTCTCGTCGCTGGGGGCCAGGTGCCGGTGTCCTGAGCAGGGGGTGACACCAGGTGCCGATGTCACCACTCGCTCAGGGCCACGGCACCTGAGATATTTACCTGTCCTCTCTCCACTGCTGAGTGCCGCTGTCTTCGGGTCCTCCAGCAGTGAATGATCAGGCAGAGGGCGCTGCGCGCACTAACGACGTCATCGCGCCCTCTTGAACATTGCAGCAAGAAGACGCGAGCAACGGTGGAACGGGACAGGTAAATATCCCTTATACTCACCCTTCCGCCGGCGCGGTCTCTGCAGCCCCTGCTCTTCTCCCGCGGTCTCCGCCGCCAGTGTTCAGCGGTCACGCGGGACAGCTCATTACAGTCATGAATATGTGCATATTCATGACTGTAATGAGCGGTACCACCTGACCGCTGAACACAGGCGTCGGAGACCGTTGGAAAAAGCAGGGGCTGCAGAGACCGCGCCGGCGGAAGGGTGAGTATATAGAAGAGCTGCCCTCCCCCGCCGACCCCCTGGTAGTACTGTGTCAGCACAGCTACCCGACCGTCACGGCCCCCTCACCTGTCCGGGCCCCCATAGCAGCTGCATGGTCTGCTTCATTCACGGTACGCCATGCTCAGCATTTGCTTCATCAGGCTGGTTAACAAAAAAAGGGGGACCCCACGCTATTTTTTTTTCAAAGGGAACCCCTATTTTTGTTAATCAGTTCCCTCTGACTCCACTGATTGTGTCCCTGGCTGACCTGAAGTGAAAGTGGAAAGCAATCAATAAAGCTTTCCACTTCCTCTCCTGTCAGCCAGGAGAGGACCATTCATTTGGGGGTTTACTGTGAGGCTGCAGCATTAGCTGCGGTCCCTGCAGTAAACATTAACCCTTTCTGAAGGATTACACCGTGGGACCTGACTGTGCATGGGATAGGTAAGAAAAATTTTGCTTTTTTATTTTATTTTTATTACAGGAAATGGTTTTTTGCAGTAAAATAAAAGATGGTCAAAAACATTGGTCTTTATTTCATTAAAATGATTTTCAATTAAAGTGTGTGGTGTTTTATTTTTATTTCATGCAATAGGATTAATAATTGATAGTTGTCTAATTGACAGCTCTCAATTATTAACCTGGCTTAAGGTCACCTTCAATAGCAAGGTGACATTAACCCCTTATTAAC
>JARQOD010000003.1:479326520-479389843 GCA_033576555.1 Oophaga sylvatica | reverse complement strand
AAAACCCAAAATTTTAAAAAAAAATTTTTGGGACGCAGGGCGGCTTTTTTTTAAAATTTGTTTTTTAAAAGCTTTTTGGGGAAGGGGTCAGACCCAAAGTAATTTAACCCCTTTGTCGCGGAAACCCCCATTTTTCCCCCCTAAAAAACCCCCCCAAAAATTTACCCCCCTATTTTTTAATTCCCAAAATTCCCCCTTTTAATTTTAGGACCCTCCCCAACTTTACCAAATTTAACCCCTAATTTTTTAAAAAAATAAAAAAATTTTTTTTTTTTTTTTTTTTTTTGGTTTTTTTAAAAAGGGGTTTTTTACTTTTTTACTTTTTTATATTGGCCTGGCAAAAATTTTTTTTTTAAAAAAGGTGTTTTTGCCCCCACATTTTAGGCTTTAATTTTTTTTTGGCCCCAAGAGGGGTTTTTTTTTCCAGGTCCTTTTTTTAATTTTTCCTCTTTTTCGTTTTTTTTCATTTTTATTTTTGCTCGCTTCTTTTTTTTTTTGGGGTATTTTTATTTTCCTTTTAAAAAAATTTTTAAAATTTTTTTTCTTTCAAAATTATCTCCTTTTTTCTTTTTTATTTTTGGTTTTTTTTCCCAATTTTTAAAAAAAATTTTTTTTTTTTTTTTTCCCCAAATTTCCCTTTTTTTTTTTTTTCTATTTTTTTTGGGGGCTTTTTTTTCCAAAATACTTTCCCCCCCCTTTTTTAAACCTTTTTTACTGTTTTCCACTTTTTGTTCCTTTATAAAAAAACAATTTTTTTTCTTTTTTTTTTTATTTTTTGGGTTTCCGGGGTTCCTAGGGGTTTTTTTTATCTTGCCTTATCCTTATTTCTTTTTTTTTTATTTTTTTTTTTCTAAAAATTTTTTTGGGGGGAAATTTTTTTTTTTTTTTTTTTTTTTTTGGTTTTTTTTTCCTGTTTTTTTATTTTTTTATTTTTTATTTCCCCAGGGTCTCTTTTTCTTTCGATCCTTTCGGGGCACCCCTTTAAAACCCTGTGCTCCATTTCTCCTTCTCCCTGGGGCCCCCCTCCCCCCCCCGGCCTTTGGGGGGGGGGGGAAAAACCCACCCAGCCCCTTTGGGGAGGGTCTCGGGGGGGCGCAGGGGCCCCCCCCGCGGATCCTCCCCTGGCCCCAGTACACCGCGATCGTTTGATCGCGGTGTGCAAGGGGGTTAATTGCCGGAGCGGTCCGTGACCCTCCCGCAAATCACGGGTGTCGCTGTGATAATCAGTGACCCGGCGGCGATTGCTGCGCTCCCTGGGGGCAGTAATCGCTTACACTATCCCCTCCATGTCAAATGGGACGGGTTTTATGGAGGGATGTCGTCTAATGTAGAGGGGGGTTAAACCGGATTGATTTCTCTTTTTTAAAATATCTGTAAAAAACAATACCCTTACCTTTTTTTTTACCTGTTTTCCGGGTGAAAAAAGCTACTTGATTTACCAAGTTGACCCCAGGGGGGATTTAAACTTATTTCCCTTAAGCACGGGGATGAATGGAAGACGCAAACAAAAACCCCCGGGGGCATTTTGGTCCTTTGATGCCTTTGGGGTCATAAGCTCCTTTTTGTCTTACAGTCTTCTGTGAATTTTCAGGGGGTTTTGTGGATAAATTTCTGATTTTTTATTTTGGGTGATATCTTGATTTTTTTTAATGATGGATCTCAGTGAAACATGTTCGAACGTATTCCGGATTTTGGAGAGAAAAGCTCTGTATGTGAAGGGTTTAAATGTCTTTTTGGCGTTCAGAGGGTTCATTTCTGGGATTCTTTTTTCCCCCCCTATTTTTTAAAGGCCCCGGGCAAGGTTCCCGGCCATCTTGATTGGGTCCAAAACCCACTTCTTAAAGGCTCTTCAAGATTTTTGGGGTTTTCCAAAATTTTTTTGTAATTTATTGGGAATTTCTGGTTTTGTTTAAAAATTAACTGATTTGACCAAAAAGGGTTCTGTGGGGAATTGGCCCCCTGAGGGGTCTCGCTTTCAGGAACTTAATCAGAATTTACTTCTGCTTTTTTCTACGGCAGCCCGAGTTCTCTGCCTTTTTAGGTGGAGGGTTTATGTCTGAAATTTTGGGGGAGGTGCCGTTTTGTCCCAAAAAAAATCCCGAACCCCTTAAAAAAAACCCCTTTTGCCTTTTTTTCTGAAAAAAATTTTCCTACTGAACGTAATTTGAAAGTGGGAACAGGAGTTACTGGCCATGAAGTGGGCTTTTGAAGAGTGGAGACATTGGCTGGAGGAAGCCAAACATCAGGTGGTGGTCCTTATGGACCATAAGAATCTGGTTTATCTGGAATCTGCCAAGCGACTCAATCCTAGACAGGCCAGGTGGGCCTTGTTTTTCACACGTTTTAATTTTGTGGTTTCCTTTCTTCCTGGCACTAAGAATGTTAAGGCGGATGCCCTCTCGAGGAGTTTCCTTGCGGACTCTCCTGAGTTATCTGATCCTTCTGTTATTTTGAAAGAGGGTGTAGTTCTTTCCGCCATCTCACCCAATTTGAGACTTGCTCTGGAGGGGTGTCAGGAGGATAGGCCCGAGCGTTGCCCTGTTGGAAAATTGTTTGTCCCGGACCAGTGGAAAAAGAGAGTGATGTCTGAGATTCATTGTTCCGCATTGGCTGGGCATCCCGGAATTTTTGGTACCAGAGACTTGGTTAGTCGGTCCTTTTGGTGGCCTACCTTGTCTCGTGATGTCAGGGAATTTGTGCAGTCCTGCGGGACTTGCTCTCGCTCCAAGCCTTGCTCTCGCTCTAGTGGTTTGTTGATGCCATTGCCTGTGCCCAAGAGACCATGGACCCATATCTCTATGGATTTCATTTCTGACCTCCCTGTTTCTCAGAGAATGACCGTCATCTGGGTGATTTGTGATAGGTTTTCCAAGATGATACATCTTGTGCCATTACCTAAGTTGCCTTCCTCCTCTGAATTGGTGCCTTTGTTCCTTCAGCACGTGGTTCGTTTACACGGCATTCCTGAGAACATTGTGTCTGACAGAGGAGTCCAGTTTGTTTCCAGATTTTGGAGGACCTTTTGTTCTAAACTTGGTGTTCAATTGTCTTTCTCCTCGGCGTTTCATCCTCAGACCAATGGTCAAGCTGAGAGAACAAACCAGACATTGGAGACTTATCTAAGATGCTTTGTGTCTGCTGATCAAGATGACTGGGTCTCTTTTTTGCCTTTGGCTGAGTTTGCTCTTAATAATAGGCTAGCTCTGCCACTTTGATGTCTGCATTTTTCTGTAATTCTGGGTTTCACCCTCGATTTTCTTCAGGACAGACGGAGGCTTCTGTCTGTCCAGGTGTTGACTCTGTTGTGGAGCGTATGCAGCAGATTTGGGACCAGGTAGTGGAGAGGTTGTCCCTCTCTCAGGAGAGGGCCCAGCGGTTTGCTAACCGGCATAGGACTGATGGTCCTCGGTTTAGAGTGGGGGACTTGGTCTGGTTGTCCTCAAAAAATATTCCTATGAGAGTGGCATCTCCTAAATTTAAGCCTAGGTTCATTGGACCTTATAAGATCATGGAGATTCTTAATCCTGTTTCCTTTCGTTTACTTCTTCCAGGGACATTTAAGATCCATAACGTGTTCCACATGTCCTTGTTGAAGAGTTTTGTTGAGCCAGTGGTTCCTACTGCTTTGCCTCCTGACCCTGTTCTGGTTGAGGGCAATATGGAGTTTGTGGTTGAGAAAATATTGAATTCTCGTTTTTCTAGACGGAAACTCCAGTATTTGGTTAAGTGGAGAGGTTATGGTCAGGAAGACAATTCTTGGGTGTTTGCTTCTGACATCCATGCTAGGAGACTCATCCGTGCGTATCATAGAAATCATCCTGACCGACCTGGTTGCTCAAGTGAGGGTTCGGTGACCCCTCCTCAAGGGGGGGGTACTGTTGTGAATGGACTTGAAATGAGTTCTGAGCAGAGGCTCCCTCTGGTGGTTACAAGCGGTACTGGACTGTCCAGTGAAGATTGTGAGGAGTGGGAATCAGGTGTTACTGACTGGTCTTATATAAGGGAGTCGCCTTCCCATCAGGGTTGCCGGTGATCAATTGTTCTGGTCTCAATCCTTGAGTCCTGTTTCCTTTGTAGCCTGCTGTGTCGTGTCTGCATCTCCTGCTAACAGATAAGACATTTTCTTCTTTTTGTTTTTGTGCTTGATTTTTGCATTTTGTCCTGCTCTTCTGTGGGGGCCTTCAGGGTCCCCTCCGGGGGCTTTTGCCCTCTCAGTTTAGTTCAGCCACTGATGTTTGTACTTTTGCTTTTTCCAGTTTTTTCAGTGGCTGCTGTTTTGATTTTGTTACACCAGAGAACTAATTTAGGTGGTAGAGGTCGTGTGATCTCAGGTGATTTTGAAATTAGTAGAGTTGGTGCTTTTCAGGGATTTTTTTTTGGGATTGCAGTAAGTGCCCTTACTATCCTTTTCTTTTTAGGTAGTTTGGGCCCCAACGTTTGCTCATACTATTTTCTGTCTGTGTCAGTATTTCTTCTTGTCTAACCGCCATTACATGTTTGGGGGCTTTCTATGTTCTTTGGGGATCTGCTCCGGGGCAGATAGCTTTCCTCTTTCTATCTTTAGGTGTAGTTAGTTTCTCAGGCTGTGACGAGGCGTCTAGGACCAACGTAGGAACGCTCCACGGCTGCCTCTAGTTGTGGTGGTTAGTCAGGGTACTGCAATCTCATAGATTCCAACTGCTCTGGTGTATTGCCTTTTTTACCTGCACTCCTCAGCTACCGAAACATAACAGATGTCACTTTGGGGTATTTTCTGCCATATAGACCCCTCAAAGTGACTTTAAATGTGAGGTGGTCCCTAAAAAAAATGGTTTTGTAAATTTTGTAGTAAAAATGAGAAATCGCTGGTCAACTTTTAACCCTTATATCTTCCTAACAAAAAAAAATGTTTCAAAATTGTACTGATGTAAAGTAGACATGTGCGTAAGGTTATTTATTAACTATTTTTTGTCACATAACTCTCTGGTTTAACAGAATAAAAATTCAACATTTGAAAATTGCGAAATTTTCAAAATTTTCACCAAATTTCTGTTTTTTTCACAAATAAACGCAAAAATTATCGACCTAAGTTTGCCAATAACATGAAGCCCAATATGTCACGAAAAAACATTTTCAGAATCGCTAGGATCCATTGAAGCATTCCTGAGTTATTACCTCATATAGGGACACTGGTCAGAATTGCAAAAAAATGGCCAGATCTTTAAGGTCAAAATAGGCTGGGTCATGAAGGGGTTAATTGATAAAAATAAAGAAAAAAAATGTTGTCATTTATCCTGCAATGACAATCATAGGAGTCTCCTGCAGACCCTGGGTTGTCATGCCAGCCATCTGCGACCCACGGTCATGTGACCCCGGTGCCAATTGGCTGCGTTTTTTAATGCATTTCTGGTGCGAGAATGTTAAATGCCGCTGTCAGAGATTGACAGAGGCATTTAACATGTTGACAGCCACAGGTGGATTGCTATTCCATCCACGGCTATTAGAGGCACATGTCAGCTGATGAAATCAGTTGACATTTGCTGGAAAAATTGTGGGCTCATCGCCGGAGCCTGCAGCCTACAGGGGGAGGTGACATTGGATTTTCCTAAACTTCCAAGGCAGTGAAGAGGTTAATAAATCCCTCTTTACAGCTGTCACAGCTTCCAATTCTCTGTAAAAGCTTTTCTACAAGATAATGGAGTGGGTCTGTCGGTTCATTTTGCAGAAGAGCATTTGTGAGGTCTGACACTCATGTCTTTATACACGTTTCTAGTAAAATGTCATCATTCCTTACGCAACTCCATCCGAGACTTGTAATTGTGCTTGGTGATGTAAGGCTTGATTGCAGCTGCATGGCCATGGTAACCGATGCCATGAAGCTCCTGGTACACAGTTTCAGTGCTAATGTTAGTGCCAAAGGAGATTTAAAACACTTAAGTCATAGATAAGTAGAATATTTGTGACTTTTATGTGTTATTGCCCTGATTTATCAAAGTGTTTAAATTGGAAATCTAGAGTAAAACACTTTGAAAAGTTGTAGTTTTTTTTTGTGAATGGGAGGTTGTTTTAGAATATCAAGTGATTAAGACTAGGGTTGAGCATTCCGATACTGCAAATATCGGGTATCGGCCGACATTAGCTGTATCGGACTTCCGATTCCGAGTACCGATATTTTCGTCATATCGGATACCGGAATCGGAATGTCACTGTCACTGTCAGTGTCCGTCGGTCGGGTCTGTCAGGAGTCAGCGGCACTTACCTGGCAGAAGATCTCCGGCGGTCACGTCCTGGACTGCTTTGATGGCCGCCATCCTCTTCTCCCTGGCGGTCACATGCAGTTTCTCGCGATAACTGCAGTGACTGCTGGGTAATCGCGGCCGTAAAGCAGTCCGATGACGTCACCGCCGGGGAAGCAGGTAATCAGCTGTGCTGCGTCGGGATGTCAGGCCCTGCCTGGCATTGCAATGTAGCAGAGCTGGATCGTCGTGGGACCCTCGTTACTATGGACTGCGTCGGACAGGTGGTATACTGTTGGTTTGTTTTTTTTATTTTTTTACAGGAGATCGATGGCGTCGCAGGAATGAGAGAGTAATAAAATTAATGAAAACTGTGTTGTCTCTTTTATTTCATTAAAATACTTTTTTCTGGCTGTGTCTTTTTTTTAAACATTTAAAAACTTTGGGATTAATAATGGATCGGTGTCTTATTGACGCCTCTCCATTATTAACCCTTGTTTATTGTCACCGTGCAATCAACGGTGACATTAACCCCTTATTACCCCGCTTGCCACCGCTACAGGGCATGTGGGAAGAGCCGGGTAAAGTGCCACAATTGGCACATCTTTTGATGCGCCAAATGTGGGGCTGCTGTAGCCTGGTATTATCAGGCTGTTGAGGGCCAAAATCCATGGGCCTTGACAGTCTTTTAATACCAGGCCGCAGCAGTCTGCATTTTACTTGGCTGGTTAACAAAAATAGGGGGACCCTACGCCGTTTTTTTTTTTCAAGGGGATCCCCTATTTTTGTTAACCAGCCAAGCTAAACAGACTGCTGTGGCTTGGTATTATCAGGCTGGCAAGGTCCATGGATATTGGATCCTTACCAGCATGAAAAACCAGGCCTCAGCAGTCTGCTTCATCTTACTGGTTAACAAAAATAGGGGGGACCCCACGCCAATTTTTTTTCGAGGTTATCCCCTATTTTTGTTAACCAGCCAAGATATGCAGACTGCTGTGGCCTGGTATTATCAGGCTGGCAAGGACCATGGATCTTGGCTCCTTAACAGCCTGAAAAACCAGGCCTCAGCAGTCTGCTTCATCTGGCTGGTTAACAAAAATAGGGGGGACCCCACGCCAATTTTTTTCGAGGGGATCCCCTATTTTTGTTAACCAGCCAAGATATACGGACTGCTGTGGCCTGGTATTATCAGGCTGGCAAGGTCCATGGATCTTGGCTCCTTAACAGCCTGAAAAACCAGGCCTCAGCAGTCTGCTTCATCTGGCTGGTTAACAAAAATAGGGGGGACCCCACGCCAATTTTTTTCGACGGGATCCCCTATTTTTGTTAACCAGCAAAGATAAGCAGACTGCTGTGGCATGGTATTATCAGGCTGGCAAGCAGGGTCGGACTGAGCCACCGGGACACCGGAGAAACCTCCGGTGGGCCCCAGCTCCTGCGTGGTGGGCCCTGATTTGAAAGGATAGGTCGCACAGCACGCCAATACAGTTACATTCTGCGGCAGAGCAGGGAGAATCGCTCTCCCTGCTCTGCCGCCCGGAAGCTATGGGGCCTGAACAGGCGGTGGGGGGCCCGGTGCCAGCAGTGGGCCCCCCACCCGTCATCGGAGGGTCAGCTGTATCGGCATCCAGCCGATACAGCTGACCGCATAGAGAGAGAAGGAGCTAGTGCTCCTTCTCTCCCATAATCCCCCTCTCAGCGTCTGACAGCGGGCGCGATGACATCACCTGCCGGCGCCCGCTGTCAGACGCTGAGAGGGAGAACAGTGAGCAGCACAGGAGCCGGGAGGTGAGTATTGTTTTTTTTTTATTTAATGGGGGTGCATTATACTACAGAGGCTGTATATGGGGGGTGCATTATACTACAGAGGCTGTATATGGGGGCTGCATTATACTACAGAGGCTCCATATTGGGGTGCATCATACTACAGAGACTCCCTATGGGGATGCATTATACTACAGAGGCTGCCTATGGGGGTGCATTATAATATAGCGGCTGCCTATGGTGGTGCATTATATTATAGACTCTGCCTATGGGGGTTTATTATAATATAGAGGCTGCCTATGGGGGTGCATTATACTATATTGAGGACTATCTGGTGTATTATGCTGTATGGATGCTATCTAGGGGCCATCATACAGTGTTGGACCCATTAAATAGTTTGGGGACATTAAGGGGTCAGTATATATGTAGTGAGGGGGCATTATTCTGTGTATAGGGGAGATGTACAGGGGGAGACTTGGGACATTATTAAATGTAAAGTGGACACTTATTGTTATAGGGGAACTCGGGTTACTGTGACTGTCAAAGGGGCACACAGGGCATTATTACAGTCTAGGGGACAAAATGTGGGCACTGTTTTCTAGGGCACTTGCACCCGGCATTACTATATTCTAGAGGGGTGCTTTAAAATTTAGAGGTCACACAGAACCACACAGCAGGTGCAGTAATAGGGACACATACGGCAGCAGCAGCTCAGTATTGGGGTATCAGGTGCAGTAATAGGGACACATATGGCAGCAGCGGCTCAGTATTGGGGTATCAGGTGCAGAAATAGGGACACATATGGCAGCAGCGGCTCAGTATTGGGGTATCAGCAGATGAGGAGTTTGTGCAGGTAGAGAATAGTCCAATTGGTGACCGTGACAGTGCTAAAAATATGAGAAGTGAAATTTGTCTTTGTTGTAATCTCTGCAGTCGAGTCCTGGCTGGAGAAGTCGTCATGTCTGTCTGGGCCAGATGGAAAATACATGAAAAGTGAACAATTCCATTAGAAAGAACATCAGCGGTAAGTCATTATCTGTACCTGTGCTGTAATCTATTATATGTTCTGTAGGACTGGTATTATTTACCACAGACCATATGGCGGTAATATCAATATTGTTCTTTTTATATATAGATTATTTTTGGTAACAGCGTGGTCATTTGCTGAGGTTCTCTGATTAGGGGCCCACTCAGAAGTTTCGCCCCCACTAAACCAAAACCCTAGCTACGCCTCTGGCTCTCTCTCTAGTCTTTCTTTCTCTCTCTAGTCTTTCTCGCTCTCTGTTCTTTCTTTCTCGCTCTCTATTCTTTTTTCTCTCTGTTCTTTCTTTATCTCTCTCTTTTCTTTCTTTCCTCTCTTTCTTTCTCTGTTTGTTCTTTCTCTCTCGCTGCTCTTTCTTTCTTTTCCTCAGTACCAGCCACTGTGCCCTCATTACCAGTCAGTGTGATCAGCAGTGCTAAATGGGTACGCTTGGGGCGAGGATATGGGTGTGATTAGCTGTGAAATGGGTGTGGTCGGGGCGTGGCCTAAAATTTGCAGCGTTGCGCTATGCGCGCCGCAGCCTTTAACCCTCTTTCCTGTCTTCAAAACTTGGGAGGTATGCTGTATGACCTCTCTACAACTTCTGGGCATGCTCCTGATGAGCGCGACGGATGGTCTCCTGAGGGATCTCCTCCCACACCTGGACTAAAGCATCCACCAACTCCTGGACAGTCTGTGGTGCAACGTGGCATGGCCTAAAATTTGCTGCAGCAGGCACAGCGTGCCACAGCCTTTGTCCCTCTTTCCCTTCTTCAAAGGTTGGGAAGTATGATGGTGGGCCCCAAGAATAATTTTTCTCTGGTGGGCCCAAGGTACTCCAGTCCGACGCTGCTGGCAAGGTCCATGGATATTGGCTCCTTAACAGCCTTAAATACCATGCCTTAGCAGCAGCAGGGGCGTACATAGAAATCATGGGGCCCCATAGCAAAAGTCTGAATGGGCCCCCCCAAAAAAAAAAAATACCCAGAGCCATTGTAAATGTAAAGTGCCAGCACAGTGAGGGGACACATTAAACAAAAAAATGTATTATGCCCCCATAGATTGTGCCCCCATAGATGCTCCATAGATCATGCCCCCATAGATTGTGCCCCCATAGATTGTGCCCCCATAGATGCTCCATAGTATAGGCCCTTATGCTGCCGCAGCTGCTGCAACGAAAAAAAAAAAAAAGACATACTCACCTCTCGTCGCTGGGGGCCAGGTGCTGGTGTCCTGAGCAGGGGGTGACACCAGGTGCCGATGTCACCACTCGCTCAGGGCCCCGGCACCTGAGATATTTACCTGTCCTCTCTCCACTGCTGAGTGCCGCTGTCTTCGGGGTCCTCCAGCAGTGAATGATCAGGCAGAGGGCGCTGCGCGCACTAACGACGTCATCGCGCCCTCTTGAACATTGCAGCAAGAAGACGCGAGCAACGGTGGAACGGGACAGGTAAATATCCCTTATACTCACCCTTCCGCCGGCGCGGTCTCTGCAGCCCCTGCTCTTCTCCCGCGGTCTCCGCCGCCAGTGTTCAGCGGTCACGCGGGACAGCTCATTACAGTCATGAATATGTGCATATTCATGACTGTAATGAGCGGTACCACCTGACCGCTGAACACAGGCGTCGGAGACCGTTGGAAAAGAGCAGGGGCTGCAGAGACCGCGCCGGCGGAAGGGTGAGTATATAGAAGAGCTGCCCTCCCCTCCCCCGCCGACCCCCTGGTAGTACTGTGTCAGCACAGCTACCCGACCGTCACGGGCCCCCTCACCTGTCCGGGCCACATAGCAGCTGCATGGTCTGCTTCATTCACGGTACGCCACTGCTCAGCATTCTGCTTCATCAGGCTGGTTAACATAAATAGGGGGGAACCCACGCTATTTTTTTTTCAAAGGGAACCCCTATTTTTGTTAATCAGTTCCCTCTGACGTCACTGATTGTGTCCCTGGCTGACCTGAAGTGAAAGTGGAAAGCAATCAATTAAGCTTTCCACTTCCTCTCCTGTCAGCCAGGAGAGGAACTCATTCATTTGGGGGTTTACTGTGAGGCAGCAGCATTAGCTGCGGTCCCTGCAGTAAACATTAACCCTTTCTGAAGGATTACACCGTGGGACCTGACTGTGCATGGGATAGGTAAGAATAATTTTGCTTTTTTATTTTATTTTTATTACAGGAAATGGTTTTTGCAGTAAAATAAAAGATGGTCAAAAACATGTGTCTTTATTTCATTAAAATGATTTTAATTAAAGTGTGTGTGTTTTATTTTTATTTCATGCAATAGGATTAATAATTGATAGTTGTCTAATTGACAGCTCTCAATTATTAACCTGGCTTAAGGTCACCTTTCAATAGCAAGGTGACATTAACCCCTTATTAACCCATTCGCCACCGCTACAGGGCAATGGGAATAGACGGGCAAAGTGCCAGAAAGGGCGAATCTAATTATAGATTTGTCTTTCCTGGGGTGTCTAGGGGCAGATGTTAGTAGCCAGGGGGGGGCAAAAATCATGGTCCCTCTCTGGGCTATTATTATCTGCCCCCACTCGCTGGCTTTGTCTGGTTGCGAAAATAGGGCGGGAGCCCACGCATTTTTTTTCAACAATTTTACACCTCATATATATATATATATATACATGTCATTGAATTTGTGACACATATATATATATATATATATATATATATATATTATATATTTATATTTATAGTTCATACACTTCTACATAGTATAATAGCCGCTAATTCAATTGCCGGCTTTTGTGAAAATGCAGAACCCGACATGAAATGACACATGGTTTACATAGAGTTAACCATGTCATTTCAAGTTGTTTGATCTATTGTTTTCACTAACAATTACATGAGTGGCTGTGTGCAACATTTCACACCTGTAGGGGTTAATTAAAGGTGTAAATTCGTAGCAAAAAAGTCCGGTTTTTTTACAACAAATTTACACCTTTAATTAACCCCTACAGGTGTGAAATTTTGCACACAGCCACTCATGTAATTGTTTGTGCAAATCAGATATTAAACTACATGAAAAGACATGGTTAACTCTATGTAAACCAAGTGTCATTTCATGTCGGGTGCTTCTGTCTTTTCACAAAAGCCGGCTTTACCCGACAATTGAATCAGAGGCTATTTTACTATGTAGAAGTGTATAAACTATTAATATATGTATATATATATGTCACAATGACATGTGTATATATTTATATATATGTATTCTATGTGTGTATATTTAGTGTTTACAAGGAAAGAAAGAGGTTTTTTTAGTTACGATATTTCTGTCCCATAGACTTACATTGGATTTCCGGTATCGGTATCGGGTATCGCCGATATTTTTTGGGTATCGGCGATACCATTCCGATACCGATACTTTTGGATATCGGAAAGTATCGCTCAACTCTAATTAAGACTTAACTAAACGAAGAAGCGACATCTTTTTCACAAGTCGTTCCACAATTATCTTGTTAATTAGAGAGTCAAGACAGGTGCACAGTTTTGAACGTGAAGTAGTAAGTAGTAATGGCTTCTCAACTAGGTGAGAAGAAATTATTTATTTATTTTACTCACTAATATAGCACCACAAATGCTTTACAGACATTATCAGCACTGTCCCCATTGGGACTCACAATCTAGATTCCCTATCAGCATGTCTTTGGAGTGTGGCTGGAAAACCGAAGAACCCAGAGGAAATCCATGCAAAACGCATAGGAGTAATATATTATCTTCTCTTTAGTCTGCAAGTCGTTTGCTAATGACAAATTGATTAGGCAATTACAAAAGATTTTTTAAGCTTTTATTTCTTGAGACAAATTAGCCGAACTGTATAAACATAAAGAATTTAAGGCTTTTAAAATAGGAGAGAAAAATTATTCCTTTTTGAAGATCTGCAGCAGTTGTGCTAATCTGAAAATGAAAAATCAATTACAAAGGCTTTTTATGAAGCGATCCAACCATTATCCACTTTTTTTAGTGAAACAAAACAGGAATACTCTTTTTTAAAGAGAAGAAACTATAGCAGGTTGAAATCAAGCTTTTTCAGATGGAAGTCCTAATTTGGGAGCTGCTTTGTATTTGTGTACACTTTGGAAAGAACATTTCCAATCATCAGCATTACAGTTTATCACTATGAAACAGAGTAGGTAGCCAGGTGATGTGAAATTAGCAAAGCTGTGCCAGGGGCAGCATGGTGAGAATTAAGATAAAACTGGCAGGGAGATATGGGGCAGTTTAGGGACAGCAATAACAGCCCTGGCAACGGTATAGCATAGCACTATGAAACAGTGCGCAGCCAAAAGATATGTGGCTAGCTTGGATGAGCAGTTGCTGTAAGAGCACCATGATAAAAAGTTAGGATGGGGCAGAAATTGGATGTGTGGCAGTTAACAGTTAAACAGCTAGAAATGGCAGCCCTTGCAGCTAAACTACAGTATACAAAACATGGTGGACACTGATGACAGATAAACAATGTAAAAAGCAGTGAACAGACAGTCAACATACAGTCAACCAGATAGACAAATGGTATGACTAGGTATGGACTGGGACTGAAATTCAGCCCTGGCATTTGCAATTACACAGGCCCATGTTGTCCCCATCTCCAAGCACTGGAAGAGGATATATTGCTAATATTACCCTGGATGGAGGAAAGTAAGATTTATTACAAGACAAGCATTTCTAATGATACCTGTGGCCTGCTGGGGTAAGTGATGGAGTCAGCGACTTTGTGCACCGTCACACTGATTCTGTTAACAATGTAGCAGACAAGGCAGCCAACAACCTCACAGGCCCTTCTGGCATTTGCCAGAATTGCCAGATGGCCAGTCCGTCCCTGAGTATGACCAATGCACTTAATGGCATCAGCCATCGTCGCATTAAATTCTGCAGAGATCCATGCCTGATTAATTTTGAAAAACTTTAGGATTCCCAGTCTTGTGGCAGATAACCCAGTCTATTTTGGTGTGACAAATCCACAGGACACATTGAATAATCTCTCTGACATGACACCAGAGGTTGGACATGACAGTAGGATCATAGCAAACTGAGCCAGCTCTTGCCACTGATACAATAAACTGACTTAAAAATCTATCAGATGAGGGCTCAAGGTATCCGCATGAGAAAAAATACAGTTTATGTACAAATGAACCTGATTGTTTAGCCGGTGTGTCTGTCTTTCATGAAGTTCCCCAGCTTGTTGCTATGGCAGATCAAATATCTTGCCTATCATGGTAAATCTACTGTAAGTGTTGTTTCTGTCGCATGTGACATGGATATTGAGAATCGTCAACAGACACATGACAGCAATAAATAAGTTTAAATTGGTATTATTCCACCATTCATTCTTGTGTCTTACCACAATAAATATCAGTGAGGATACAAAATTGATTCTGCACATATCCCTATTGACAAGTTTTGGAGCCTCTTCAAATGGCTTCAGTAGGTGACTGGCATCCCTCCTTAGTTGTTAATATCAAATCTCGAAGTAACCCATTTTCCAAATTGACTGGTGAATGATATAATGTATCACCTGTTTGTACTACTCCTGCAACATATTCAGCATTGAATTCCAGAGGATTATGACTTACAAACTAGGTGATGCTCTTTCAAATTGTGAGAAATAATTGTAAGTGTGGACATTCTAGAGAGGCTCTATACAAACCATGGTTTTGCTAATGACAGCAGAATCCACAAGCTGGTAAGGCATCAAATGCACCCACAGTAACGTGATAAAGTTCAAAATGAGTTAGCAAAATAGCGGATTACTGGGAGTGTATGCTAGTTTCTTCAACATACACTCGGAGATTAATAATTGCTGTTGCGGTGGAGAAGGAAGAGGAAGTCAATGGAATCAATGGAATCAGCCAGAGTATGGCACACAATAAAGAATAATGATAATGATTAAGGAGGGAATGAAGATAAACACCTAGTTAAACCTAAAGGTGTGGCTTAGTTGACATAATGATGAGCATGGAGAGAAAAGTAGTAGGACAACTTGAACCTTGCTCTGATTTTAGCCTGACTTGGCTTTGTCAAATGAGCACGTAATGTCACTTCATGTGCTAATGGAGAGCTGCATTTCTTTGCATATATAAGAGCCAGGATGATCAGATCCTATTTTCCTCTTACAGAGCCTGCAGAGTGCCAAAGGCTTATCTGACAGTAAAGTTCAGAAGAACTCCCACACATGAGAAGCCAGAATGTATGTTTCAACAATACCGTCAGCACAATGAGACATTTCAAATGCTGTAGAGCATCCTCCACCAACATCATATGCGGTATCCATCTGATCGATAGCTGATTTGGCCCTACAGGATTTTTTTACTTGCATCACTTGCACTGTGTATTGTTGATGCCAGCAACTACCCTCTTTCATGACGTCAACTTCTTATCAACCCTGTTTGTTTTCCAGATTTTGTCCAAAACAGAATCATTATCACCATCATCATCGTCATTTTCATTTTTGATTCACCTGACAAGTGACAGTTTGTGGAAAATGATCAGTGCTCCTTGTTTCCTATATGTTTACTAAGATGTTATTTCCCCTGGCTTAGAGAGACACTACCATTGGCAGTCTCTCTATCAACATTACTATCAGAGTCAGGAACACAGCTTTGAAATAGAATTGTGTTCTCCATCTCCTCTGTCACCTGTCTCCTGAAAACAATGGCTGATTGTTTATCTCATCAAAAAAATCTCCTGAAGAAGTTGCTCTTGTGGAGTATGTTTCTTAGCCCCAGGCAGCTGTGAGTTAGAGGACTATGGGGCAGAACAAAAACAGAAATGATTTATGGATTAGAAATTCCTCTATACACAACACTAAATATTATGCAGCAAAGGAGAAGAACTGAGCAGAACACTTACTCCAGCTGAAATGTTGTTGTAGTCAGAGGATATATCATCTTGTTGTGATTGATACAAATAATGAGATATTTACTCCATTGCAGTGATGGGAGAAGACCACCACTTAGCATCAAGTATGCATACTCTCAACCATATTACAACTAGATAGGCAGAGCCCCACTCAATGTAAATGTAAAAAGTAAGGCCGGAAACAGTCTAGTCTGAATATGGCCGGGAGTATACATATCATATTCTTGCAGTCACATGACCACCAACTCCTCGTGCCAGCACCGGATAACCAGAAAATCCTTACAGCGTGAAGTGCACGCTATATGAGGATTAACAAATCTGCAGTCACTTAAAATGACGGCAGACTTTCAGCTTAAGACTGGACAACTACTTCAATATCTTATTTTTTTAACTTGTATATATATTGTGACAGAGTCACTGGTGCCGTATGTGAGGGGAGACATGTGTCACAAAGGTTGTTATCCTGCATGATTGTGAAAGCCATAAATTTTCCTCAAGCATGATATGTTCTGAGACTAAATCAGTTGTTCCCAGGGTCTGGCTTTCATGGTGAGTAGGTCAGAGATATGGGGGACGCCTACTCACCATATCTCCACTTCAACGCTGTAGTTGGAGGGAGTTAAATGTCCAGCCAGTGTTTTTTTTCTGACTGTGTTATTTTGGAGGAAGGAAGCCTCCAGGCTGTGCTCCAGAGAAAGCTGCCATGCATGTTTGTCCCAGAAGGCAGCAGCCATACTGGGAAGGACTTTGTATGGCCTTTTTATTTTCATTTGTGTAAGAAAGGCTGTGTTTTGTTACTATTTTGGGCTTTATGGTTTATGAAGTACTAAACCTCCCAGAGGCTTTAACCTAAAAGTGTTTATCATGGCAACCAGCTGAGTATATACTGTATATACATATACTGTATATATATATATTATATATATATATATATATATATATATATATATATATATATATATATATATAATTGAAAATCACCTTTTTAACCAAGCTGTAACTTAATTTAAGGAAACTTGATTGCAAAGACGTTTTATTTTTATTGTGACAAAAAATGTACACTTGCCTTTACAATATATTATTATACTAGAATATCAAGGCAAACTCATTCCCTTAAAGGAAGCACCTGCTAGTGGTTGCTGTATGCAGATGGCATGTGTACCCTTTTAATATTAAACTATTAAAAGAAATGAAGTGGGCTGAAACATTTATTTTAACAAATGCGCACACTTTGGTTAGTAAACAGATGTATTTATTTTTCAGGAATATGAAGATTCCTTTTTCCAAAAAAAAATAACTGTGGCTTGCATGTCTCAAAATATAGGAATCACACTTTCAGTGACACACAAGCTTTGAATTCAGAATTTTATTTGCATTATTAGGAATGGGGGTGTATTACTGACCATCCTTGCTGTGAAAAAAAATGCAGCTATTAATAGGTTGCTAAATTAAGTGGCTATACAGCTGCATCAGTTCCCTATTTATCACTTAAATCTTTGGAATAGTATTCACAGACTGAGTACACTACAATCACATTCATCCTTTTCCTATCTGGATGGTGTTTAATTTGAGCCCCTATTCCTACATAGTACAGGCATACTACAATATTTATTGTTGGCCCCTTTCTTTTAAACTAGTTGTGATAGCTCCCATAATTAGCTGGGTAAGACCACAATCTGATTGCAGTTTGTGAAATAGCGTTGGGCATTTTTTGCTAATTCTTGTGATCAAATCACAGAGCGTTTGAACTTACGTGGAATTGAAAATTTCAGGAATTTGATTTTAACTCAATCCTTTAGAGATCAATTTGCTCATCTCTACTCATTAAACTAATCAATTCAGTCAACCCAAAGCAAAATATTAGTGAGATTTCTTTTCCACTGTTGGTTAAAAGCCACGTTGCATATTTCTTGACTAGTGTTGATTGAGCACTGAAATGCTCGAGTGCTCGGTACTCGAATCGAGCTTGTTGGATGATCGGACATGCCCAACTTGAGTAGTGAGCATACTAGAAGTGAATGCAAACTCAAACTTTTTTCTGGATCTCTCACTCTCTCTCCAAGCTCAGATGATTAAAGTGAGCTTCTTTCTAGGACTTGAGAGCCAGGCGATACTTGGCACTGCTCGATACTTGATCGAGTAACCTGATGCTTAATCGAGTATCGATCAGTGCTGAAAATGCTCGCCTATCACTAATCTTGACCTAAGAATATCAAATCACAGTGTCCAAATTACTGAGCAACTCTTTCAAACTTCTCAAGTGACCACAAAGTATGGTGTTAATATGCTATTTGTTTACCACATGTCATCTTTTCATCTTTATGCTGCCACATATTATCTAGGTTCTAGTTACTATGACTCTATTTGCTTCACATTAATAGCTACTTAAACTTAACATAAAAAAGTCAATTCAGGTTTTGCATTCATTGCCTTGTGTAAGGTTTGTGCAGCACCCAGAAAACTTCATATCTCTTCATTAGTCTGGAAGGTCTCCCTATTTCTGGGAGCCTCTAAGTGAAAAGGCTAGTATGATCTAAAGCAAGCTAGTCACTTTACATCACAAATATAAAAGGTTCAGAAGAAACACACTTTGAATTTACCCTAAGCGATGTATAACGTTGCATTTTATATTACAGACCACTGATTATTACCATACTCAATTTTCCATTGTTTCTGCTGGGTCCCATATGGTAAGCTGCTTATCCCTGACACATTAAAATCAGATGATTGCTCAAGTCACACTCAAGATAAAATGGTGTTGTCATGTTTAAACAACTTAGGGCCCAGTCTCACATAGCGACACACCAGCGATCCCGACAACGATCAGGATCGCTGGTGTGTCGCTACATGAATGCTGCTGAGCTGCCAAACAGGCAGCTCAGGCAGCGATCAGAACAGCGACACTGCGGGTAACATCGTCTAGTTACCCGCAGTGTATGTTGGATACCAGCCCGCTGCTGCAGGGAGCTGGTAACCAAGGTACACTTCGGGTTTCCAGGCACTGCGCGGTGCCTGGAAACTTGATGTGTACCTTGGTTACCAGCTTCCCTGCAACAGCGCGCTGGTATCCAATGTACACATCGGGTTTCCAGGCACAGCCCCGCGCCTGGAAGCCCGAAGTGTACCTTGGATACCAGCTGATCGCTGGTCTCCCGCCTGTCACACGCAGCGATGCGTGCTGGCCAGCGGGAGACCAGCGATCAAAAAAATGTCCAGGCATTTCTGACACGACCAGCGATTCACAGCATGGGCCTGATCGCTGGTACGTGTCAGACATAGCGATCTCGCTATGTGAGACGGGGCCTTTACAGTATTTAGGTGAGTAAAACTGGCTTTACAGATTTTTTTAGTGCACACAAAGCTTAATGTATTATGTCAAAACTTCAGCTAAATCTTACACTAAAACCTAGCTAGCTAGATGTAGACAAGTTTGAGAACCATATTATAGGGAAAGAAGAATATAAGTCAAACACAAGTGCTTCTGCATTATCATTTAAAAATAGTCTACGCTGCATTATTCAAGCAAATAAATGCTGGAATGATACTAGTGGTGAGAAGGAATCCTAAAAAAATTTTTTAGCATCTGCTGCAAGAGAATAAACAAATATATTGAGTTTACAGCTTGCAAATTTATCTTTTAGACAAGTGATAAGAGACTCTTGTCTGGAAAGATAAGATCAAGATTCTGCATTCTTCAGCTATTATATATAGATAAAAGGATGTAAGTACGTAATAACAGGCACTAGATTGTAGTCAAAATAGTCTTTCAGTATTAATTTGTACTAATTTACATCTCAGAAAAAGTACTAATTTACATCTCAGATACAGAATATGATGTGCTTCATATTCTGTCCCTCAAGTAGGCTTGACCCCTTACTTCATATTATATATATAAAATTTCTGGTCACAACATGTAGTTAGAAGACAGTAGTACTCTGTAGCAGGGAATGTCGCCCCACACAATAAAGCAAAATATCACAGTAATCACTTGAATTTGCAATTAATGTTTCATTGGTAAGTCAAACTATGGAAGTAGAAAGGATGGCAGTTCTTTCTATATCCATAGGCTGACATACCAATACAAATTTATTTGCATGTTCAAGAGGGTGCTGTGGTATTTAACACTTAATTTATATATGCCTCTAAAGAACGAGGCCATATTATCATTATTTTAAAAAATGTGCGAATATATAAGTATTACTGATTATTCTCTTACACTTGTTACTGCAGCTTTCCCAACAAACTGCATGGCTCTCTTACCACATAATGACCATTTATGGATATTATGTGAAAATAACTGTTCTAATTAAAAAACACTTCACATGTGAGATATATTTTTCAATTGGAACAGGCTGATAGACAGGTCTGGTCATATGCACTTAAATCAGCAGCCAATTAATGGACAGTAGAGATGTGCAGTCTGTATTGAAGGCCATATGTACAATTGCAGGTGAAGAAGCTATAACACTTATTTATTAGTATGTGCCTCAATATCATAATAATACAAAAAAACTACAGAAACACCTTAGTTTTACTCATACTATGTTCCTCAATTAATACTATGCAAAGCTGAGAATATCAAGCTGACAATATTTTTTTCTGAGGAGTAGATGGAAATATAATTATCAGAGAAGCGCAAACCTGAACTGTAAAGTTCGGGGTTCTTACTGGACGTGTCCGGCACTGAAATAACAATACGGATTTCTCCTGGAAGTCCATTTTAATGTTCGTTAGTAGAGTTGAGCGAAACAGGTCGGTCAGATTCAAAAGTCGCCGACTTTCGCCAAAGTCGGTTTTGTTGGCCGAAACCCGACCATAGAATGCAGTTGGCCATGCGGTCGTCGACTCGAGCGCCCAAGTCGATTTTCCCATAATGCTTGCAGGCGCCTTTTTTCAGCCAATGAGCAAGGACGTACACTGTGGGCAACGAGATGACATGGGCAGCGTCCACCATCATCTTAGAGAAGGGCATTGCAGTAATTGGCTTGCTTTGGGGGGCGTCATAGTGTCTATGAAAGCCCTGAGCGCTGACCTCCATTTTACTTCTGCCGATATTAACAGTAGGAGAGGTTGCTGATGCTGTTTATCAGTAGGGAGAGAGTTAATGCAGGAAAGAGAAGTTCTATGCTTGTGCTGATAGCAATTGTGCTGTACAGTTAAAGTGCAGTGACAGGGGAGGATTTTCTTGTGTGCAGCTGCACTGGTTATTAGGCTGCCTGATAGCTGTATTGCTGTGTGTACACTGCTGTGCAGACTGCTTTTACACAGCACTAATACTTTTATTCTTTTTTTCTGCACACTTACCGACCGTTCATTTTTTCCCACACCGTATAGAGCTGTACGCTACTGACACAATACCGTGTACCGGCTGGTATCACAGACACATACATGCTGACTATCTGTGTGTGACTCTTGAAATATATACGGAGATTGCAATTTTCCCCTACACCGTATACAGCTGTACACTTCTGAGACAGTACCGTATATCTGCTCTTTGTATTATGGTCAAATCCATACTGAATGAGCGTCTACGTGTGACTCCGGAAATATATACAAGATTGCAATTTTCCCCTACACCATATACAGCTGTACGCTTCTGAGACAGTACCGTATATCTGCTCTTTGTATTACGGTCAAATCCATACTGAGTGAGCGTCTGTGTGTGACTCCGGAATATATACGGAGATTTAAATTTTCCCCTTCGCCATATACAGCTGTACGCTCCTCATACAGTACCATATATCTGCTAGTATTTTTGGTACATTTTCCCAAACATGAGGAAGTATGGTGGAAGAGGCCGCGGACATGGGCGAGGGGGGCCAGCTGGTAATGATGGTGGTGGTGCATCTACTGGTAGTGCCAAAAGCCGAATAGCATCTAAGGCAGGAGGTGTTGAGCCTGCGTCATCGTCTGGCTCCAGAAGGCCTGGAAGGCTCCCTTTTCTGGGATTAGGTAAACCACTTTTAAAGCCGGAGCATCAGGAACAGGTTTTGGCTGACATTGCCGAAACAGCCTCCAGCTCTATCGCCTCCTCTTCTGAAGTTTCAAAAAAAGCAAGCACTGAGTCGTCAGTGCAGGCTCCTGGTCAGGAACAACACCTTTCATTGTGTCCTTCACCCCCAACAAAAGTGAAGGATGCGGCAGGCCACACTTCCGATTACTCCATGGAGCTCTTTTCATATAACATGCCTGGGTTAGCAAGTCAAGTCCTGAATTCCCCAGTCCAAGATGAATATGACATGGAGTGCACTGATGCACAGCCGCTGCTATCTTATTCTGCTGGTACATTCACCCAGAGTACTGCATTGCCCTCGCAGTCTACTGAGCCAGAATCTAACCCTGATGAAACCCAGGTTCCCTTCCCGCATACGATACCACCTTACATGGTAACACAGAAGAAGGTGCAGATGAAATTGAAGAGGAGGTGATGGATGACCCAGTTGTTGACCCGGATTGGCATCCACTGGAGGAAGAGGGTGCTGCTGGCAATAGCTTATAGGAGGAGGAGGATCTGTAGCAGGCTGTTATGTTTTGGTAGCTGAGGAGAGTAAGCAAAAACAGCAATACACCAGAGAGGCTGGAACCTATTGGATTGCAGTAACCTGAACTAACCACACAACTAGAGGTAGCCGTGGAACATTCCTACGTTGATCCTAGATGCCTCGTCACAGCCTGAGAGATAACTACACCTAAAAGAAGAAAGATGAAAGCTATCTGCCCCAGAGCAGATCCCCAAAGAAAATAGGAAGCCCCCAAACATGTAATGGCGGTTAGACAAGAAGAAACACGGACACAGACAGAAAATAGAATGAGCAAACGCTGGGCCCAATCTGTCTAGACAGAAAAGTACAGGAAAGGATACTCACTGCAATCCAAAAAACCCCCAAAAAATACCAACTCTACTGATTGCAAAAACACCTGAGATCACACGACCTCTACCACCTAAATCAGTGGTGTAACAAAATTAAGCCGCAGCCACTGAAAAAACAGGAAAAAGCAAATGAACAAACAACAGTGGCTCCAGATAAACTGAGAGGAGCACAAGCCCCCCGGAGGGGACCTGGCTGACCTCCACAGAAGTGCAGGGAACAATGCAAAAAGCAAGCACAAAAATAAAAGCAGAAAATATCTTATCTGATAGCAGAAGATGCAGGCAAGACTCAGCAAGCTTCCAAATGAACCAGGAACCACAATTTTATTATTATTATTATTATTATACATTGATATAGCGCCATTTATTCCATGGCGCTTAACATATGAAAAGGGAAAAATATAGACAGGTACAATAAACATATGCTAGACAAGGGACACACAAGTACAGAAGGAGAGAGGACCCTGCCCGCGAGGGCTCACAGTCTGCGGGGATGGTGAGAATACACTAGGAAAGGGTAGAGCTGGTCGTGCGATGGTTCAGTACACTGAGGATCATTGCAGGTTGTAGGCTTGTCGGAACAGGTGGGTCTTCAGGTTTTTCTTGAAGGTCTCCGTTGTTGGTGAAAGTCTGATGTTTTGCGGCAGGGAGTTCCAGAGTATGGGGGAAGCCCGGGAGAAGTCTTGTATGCGGTTGTGGGAAGAAGAGATGAGGGGGGAGTCGAGGAGGAGATCTTGAGAGGATCGAAGTTTGCATGTAGGTAGGTAGCGGGAGACCATGTCACAGATGTATGGAGGAGAAAGGTTGTGCATGGCTTTGTATGTCATGGTTAAGGTTTTGAACTGGAGCCTCTGGGCAATAAAAGCCAGTGAAGGGCCTGACATAGGGGGGAGGCTGGGGAATAGCGGGGAGACAGGTGGATTAGTCGTGCAGCAGAGTGTAGGATGGACTGGAGTGATGCCAGAGTGCTAGAGGGGAGGCCAGACAGTAGGAGGTTGCAGTAGTCGAGGCGGGAGATGATAAGGGCGTGCACTCATGTTTTTGTGGTTTCATGGTTGAGGAATGAGCGGATCCGGGAAATATTTTTGAGTTTGAGGCGGCAGTAGGTGGCGAGGGCTTGAATATGTGATTTGAAAGAGAGGGCAGAGTCGAGTTGATCACACCAAGGCACCGAGCATGTGGGACTGGGGAAAGCGAGCAGCCATTAACATTGATGGATAGGTCTGGTGGAGGGGTAGAATGAGGTGGGGGAAAGATGATGAATTCTGTTTTGTCCATGTTCAGTTTGAGAAAGCGAGCTGAAAAGAAGGCTGAGATAGCAGACAGACACTGTGGGATTTTGGTCAGTAGGGAGGTGAGGTCAGGTCCAGATAGGTAGATCTGCGTGTCATCGGCGTAGAGGTGATACTGCAAGCCGTGGGATTCTATGAGCTGTCCCAGGCCGAAGGTGTAGATGGAGAAGAGTAGGGGTCCTAGGACTGAGCCTTGAGGAACACCGACAGACAGGGGCGAGGTGAGGAGGTGGTGTGTGAGAGGGAGACACTAAATGTTCGGTCTGTTAGGTATGATGAGATCCAGGATAGGGCCAAGTCTGTGATGCCAAGAGATGAGAGAATCTGTAGCAGGAGGGAATGGTCCACGGTTTCAAAGGCAGAAGACAGGTCCAGGAGAAAGAGGACAGAGTAGTGTCGCTTGCTCTTGGCGGTTAGCAGGTCGTTAGTGACTTTAGTTAGGCAGTTTCAGTTGAGTGATGCGGTCGAAAGCCTGATTGTAACCGGTCAAAGAGGGAACAGGAGGAAAGGTGGGAGGATAGTTCAAGATATACATGCTGTTCCAGTAGTTTTGAGGAGTAGGGGAGAAGAGATATCAGGTGATAGCTAGACGCAGAGGATGGGTCGAGGGAGGGCTTTTTGAGGATCGGTGTGATTGAAGCATGTTTGAAGGATGAATGAAAGACACCATTTGTAAGTGAAAGGTTGAAGAGGTGTGTGAGAGTAGGGATGAAGACTGTGGCAAAATTAGGGATGAGGTGGGACGGGAGTGGGTCAAGAGCGCAAGTGGTGAGGTGTGATCTTGACAGGAGAGTGGAGAGCTGATCTTCTGTCATGGTGGTGAAGCTGGTTTTGGAAGAACAGGGCTGAGTGGCTAAGAGGGGCATTGGGGCTGTGGGCCAAAGCCTTCTCTGATAGTATCAATCTTTTTCTTAATGAAGTAGGAAATGAGAGGAGAGGGAGGAGGTGCTGTGGGATGGAGTAGAGAATTGAAAGTGTTGAAGAGCTGTTTAGGGTTGTGAGACAGGGAGGATATGAGAGATGCAAAGTAAGTTTGTTTTGCGGCAGAGAGCGTGGACTTGAAGCTGGCAAGGGATTGCTTGTATGCGTTGAAGTGCTCGGTAGAATGGGTTCTCTTCCATCTCCGCTCGGTAACCCTGGAAGCCCGTCTCAGTTCTGATTGTACGACAATTGAGACAAGAACAATTGATCACCATCAACCATCATGGGAGGGAACCTCCCTTATATCAGACAAGTCCGTGATCCCAGATTGCCACTCCTCGCTGAAAGGTTCAGTACTGTCAGTAACCACCAGAGGGAGCTTCTGCTCAGAAACCATTTTAAGCACATTCATAACAGCAGGAATCGACATCGCAGCTGCGGTTATCTGGAAGGCCCGTAGCAGTACAAAAACATGTTAAAAAAACAAAAAGAGTTGCAGGACAGCTTGGCCAGACAGTCAAATTAGCACAGTGTGCAAGCCCTGAATATTTATCCCATAGTAGGAAGAGTGCAGTGTGGCACTTTTTTGACCAAAATCCTATTGATGAGGGAAAGGTTATCTGTAAGAAGTGCGGAAGGACCTTTATCCGAGGGAAAAATCTCTGAAAATTGAATACTAGTTGCATGCTTACATTTAAACACCATGCACTTGCAAGCGTGGACGGACTACAAAACCTCACTGGCTTTGAACGCCTACATTGCCAAACTGATCTCATTAGAGATGATGCCCTTTCGTTTGGTTGAAAGCGCAGTGTTCCGAGAGCTCATGGCCTATGCTGTCCCACACTATGACCTACCCAGTCGGGACTTCTTTTATAGAAAAGCCATGCCTGTCATCCACCTGCATGTGAAAGACCGCATTGTCCATGCAATCAAACAATCAGCGAGTGCAAAGGTACACCTTACAACTGATGCATGGGCCAGTAGGCATGGCCAGGGCCGTTACGTGTCCATCACTAGCACTGGGTTAATGTGGTGGATGCAGGGTCCACAGGGGACAGCGGCGGTGGGACAGTGCTGCCTAGCCCACAGTATAGGCAACAGTTGGCTGTAGGTGTTCGACCCTCCTCCTCCTCCTCCAGAAGCAAAAAGCTCGTCGACAGAGCGCAGTCGCACGAGCACTCTATCCGCAGCTGCCAGTGTTGCACACAAGGTGTCCCACTATCGATCAGCTAGTGGTAAGCGTCAGCAGGCTGTTTTACAAATGATGTGTTTGGGCAACAACAGACACACCATGGAGGCAGTGGCCGACTGCTTGCAGCAGGAAACTGAGTCATGGCTGGACAGTCTACATCTTGAGCCAGGCAAGCTAGTCAGTGATAACGGCCGTAATTTTGTGGCGGCAATAGCCCTGACAAAACTCAGACACATACCTTGCCTGGCTCACACCTTGAACCTGGTGGTGCAGTGCTTTATAAATAATTATCTGGAGTTACCAGCCCTGCTCCATAAGGTGCGAAGATTATGCTCGCACATCCGTTGCTCGCCCGTAGACTCCCGTCGTATGCAGAGGCTGCAGCGATCACTCCACCTCCCCAAGCACCGCCTAATCATAGACGTTGCAACAAGGTGCAACTCCACCATGCACATGGTTGAGAAGCTGTGCGTGCAGAGGCAGGCTGTAATGATTTGTGGGAGGATATACAGGCAGGCAGTTTGAGGGCAGACATGGAGTTGTTGGATGTGCAGTGGTCAAAGCTGAAAGACCTCTGTAAAGTCCATCAGTGTTTTGAGGCATGCACATGGCTGGTAAGCGCATACGACGCCATCATAAGCATGTGCATCCCACTTATGCGTCTTCTCATGCAAACTTTGATACACATTAAGGATCAGGAGTATGCAGAGGAGGAGGAGGAGGGAAACCTTCATGACAGTCAGGCATTGTCTGCTCAGGGAGCTGTCCTGGACGAGGTGGAGGAAGAAGAGGAAGAGGAGGAGGATGAGGATGATGAGTATGATTATTTTGGGGAGGATGATGCTTCTCAGGGAGCAAAAGAAAATGTTGGCTTGCCAAGGTCAGGTACAGGGTCTGTGCATGACTGGAGGGATGTGGATTTGGCAGAAAGTGCTCCTCCACCCACCACTGGCAGTGCATCATTGACACCTGGAACATTAGCCCACATGTGTGATTATGTCTTTCGTATACTAAAAAGGGACCCCCGCATTGTCAAAACTATGAAGGATGATGACTACTGGTTGGCCAGCATCCTCGATCAACGCTATAAAGGCAAATTACAAAACATCATGCAACAGGAGAACCTAGAGATAATATTGGCGAACAAGCAAGCAAATCTGGTAAACCGTTTGTTAGAGGCATTCACAGCATACAGCAGCGGTGCAGGTTCTACCACGAGCCGTACTGTGCAACATGGAAGAGGCGTTTGTGGTGCACACAGCCGAAGTGGCATTGGAGACAGGGATTTCATGACCATGTTGTGGACTGATTTCTCGAGTACCGCTCACACTTCGTTAATACTTAATCAACTGCAACAGACAGGAGACAGCAGTTGCCCACTATGGTTCAAAATTACCTCTCCTCCCTTATCGATGTTCTTCCTCACAGTTCATTCCCCTTTGACTACTGGGCCTGTAAACTGTACACCTGGCCTAAATTGGCACAATATGCCTTACAGTAGCTCGCTTGCAGTGCTGGCAGTGTGCTATCAGAAAGAGTCTTCAGTGCTGCTGGATCAATCCTGACAGAAAGAAGGACCCGGCTGTCGACCCAAAATGTAGGTGATTTTACTTCCATTAAAATGAACCATGCCTGGGTTTCAAAGGATTTTGTGCCACCTTCCCCTGATGACAGATAGGTTGCCAGCAAAATGGCTCCCTTTGTCCTCCTCTTCCTACGACTTCTCCAATTCCTCCATTTGCAGCTGCAGAACTTCAAGCCTACACCTCAACATATGCCACTTTTCCCACCTCCCTAACTGGGCTGTCCCCCCCCAGGGCCAGCGTCAGCACGTGGCGCACCCGGGCAAGTGCCGGGGCCCTGAGCAGATTGGGGCCCACTCGCTGTCACTATGAGGGGCACTGTGCCAGTTCCCGTCGCCCACAAGTGTGCCCCACCTGCTTGCTCAGGGCCCTAGCACTTGCAATACAGGTCAGAGAGCGCGATGATGTCAAGTCTGTGTGCCCTCTGCCTGAACAGTCACAGTGCAGTGAGCTGGAAGATGGCGACGCTGAGGAGTCCAGAGTAGAGCATTCCTCAGCGAGGAGAGGTATTTCATTTTTTTTAATGGTTGGAGCAATATATGGGACCATTATATTTGGAGCATTATATGGGGCTCATCACACACTGGAGCATCATATATGGGGCCTATCATATACTAGAGCATCATATGGGGTTCATTATTTATGGGGAATCATATAGGGCCCTTTATATATGGAGCATCATATGGAGCACATATGGGCCCATTCTGTATGGAGCATTATATGGAGCCCATTCTGTGTGGAGCAAAATATGGGGCTCATTATTCTGTATAGAGCAATATATAGGCTCATTATTCTGTATGGTGCACTATGTGGTGCCCATAGTACTGTATGGAGGTCTATACTATCCGTTTTTTGAGCTATGTATAATTTAAAATAGATATCAGTCATGAAATTGAAAAAAGTGAAGTATTTGGCATTGTACTATACCTATATTTCTTTGCCGTATCGGAACATCATGAATTGTGGTATGTGTTAAAGGGGCCCATTGAGACTCTTTCGCCCGGGGCCCTCGAAAACCTGGAGCCAGCCCACAACTTTAGCCAAATAACCCCCAGTTTTCAATGTGCTACTATTATTATAAAGTAAATTAAGGTTGACAAGCTTAAGTAATAAGAATTGATGTGGTTGGCATTGTAATGGGCACTGTAGGTGTATTTACTGTCCTCCACTCCCTGCCGACTTTTATTCCCCATTGTCTTGCATTGGGGTTGGATTTCACAAAACCCGACTTGACCTTAAAAAAGGCAAAGTTGCTCATCTCTCTTCGTTAGTAGTGGTGAGCGATACTGCTCGATATCTAAAAATATCGTATCGAAATGGTATGCCGATATCACTAAATATCGTCGATATCCGATTCTGATACCGGAAGTCCCATGTAAGTCTATGGGAACAAAATATCGCAACAAAAAAAACCCTTTCTTTCGTTGTAAACACAAAATATACACACATAGAATACATATATATATAATATATACATGTCATTGTGACATATATATATATATACATATATTTATAGTTTATACACTTCTACATAGTAAAATAGACTCTGATTCAATTGCCAGGTAAAGCCGTGACATACCCCATAGAAGTCGATGGCTCGGTGCCGAGTACCCCCAAAACCTCTGGCTCTGTGCGACTCAACTTGGGCGTCACGAACAGGATTCTGTAGCTCGCTATAAGCGAGTCCTGTGTGCCTGAATTGAACTGGTTTTGTGCTTGAGAATTGCTAAAATCATCAGAGAATGTATTTGCCATTTTTCTGCCATATCTGCGTCACGACGAGGCACTGGTGAAGAAGAAGGGCGTGCTCTTCGTGGGTGTACACTCACTCAGTGGCGCGAAAACGATGGCCGACCACTGTAAATGGTACTGCAATGTAACATCGTGCCCCACAGCTCTTCAGTTCCGCCTCCTCATCCTCCTCAGTGTGCGGAAACTAACACGAAGGTCCCGCCTCCCTACAAAAGAGGGGCCCTCTCCAGATGCTAATGACACATGTGACTTGGCAGAGATGGCTAATGGACACGAGCAGAAGTGTGAAGGGATGGAGCAGTCAGAGCTCTCCCCCCACGGAAGCGACCCGATCGCCACGGAACCACCGTTGGGCACCCGGCCTGGAAACCCTCCTACGCTGCAAGAAGCGGAGGATACCCTAAGAGACCTGGCCCGGCACCGGGAGGAGGTCGCCAGGATGGAAGCCAGCTGGCGTGCCCTAAAACTAAACTTGGAGCGGCGCCAATCCCTCTTACCTGAAGTGTCTGTACCGGAAGGTGAGGCACCCGTTCTAGTAGAGGAGCCCTTGCAATGTGATCCGGTTGACGTTGTCGCAGTGGAGGCACCCGTTCCTGCAAAAAACTCTGCACCGGCAGCACCCCAGATCCCGCTGTCTGCCCCCGTCGCTGAGACAGAAGAAGCGACACCCGTCCTCATGGAGGAGGCCGCGCAGGCACCAGAGGTCTACCTGCCTGTACCGGAGCCCCGACTGTCATCTGTTCCAGAGCCGGCTGCTTCCTCCGCAGGTGAGCGCCGCCAGGACTGGGGGAGCCAGGAGAGCTGCCGCAAACCGGACACTGTAAGCTGCAGTTTGATGGTGGAGACATGGAGCTGCTGGTGGAGGAGAATTTCAACCAGCGTCAGGAGGAAGAGTGGAGACGTTGGGAGCGGAAGCAGAGCGACAAAGGGAGTAGCGAGAAACCCAAAAGCTTCGCCAACGTCAGCTGGAGAAGGACCGGGCAGATAAGGACCGGATGAGAAAAGATAAAGGAACCCTGTGGGAGCCGCGGCGTAAGGGTGCAGTACGGAGCTTTAAATTGAAAGGTGGTTGGGGCTTCATCCAGGAGCCTGGACTTTATTTAGAAGTTTTTGTGAACCGGCGGGATGTGGAGGCTCACCTCCCAGAAGGACACCCGGGAGGGACCTGTTACCAGGAGACTTAGTGACTTACACCCGACACTGGGGTTACAATGGATGGTACGCCCTAAATGTTACCAGTGCGACCCCTACTCCCCAGAGTGTCAGGAACCTGTGAGACCCTCGGAGCCTTCAGCCTCCCACATCCAGGCCTCTGCAAAAGTGCCCACCCCACGCCGTAAATCTCCCCAGCCTCCCTCAGTGGTCTCCTCAGCAGCCCCAGCTATGGACATGATAAGTATAGCTGGCCCGTACCCGGCGCCTGTTAGGCCCCCTGGGGTTCGTTCAGTCCGGGACATAGGGTTCCAGACCCGGAGGAGATGAAAGAGGTGGCCACACAGACCCAGATAGCGGGTCACGACTTGACTGTACAGGCCACACGACGTCATCAGGTCCTGGTGGTCCTTGGTGCCTCGGATGTTTGGCAAGCATCAGAAGAGTACCAGGTGGTACCTGGAACACCCCTGCCAAAGAATTATAAATAACCCGGACAGGGTCCCTGTATGTAAATAGTTAAATTGTTGATGTACCCGGACGGGTGAATGTTCATAAAAAAGTTTTTTCATTTAATAAAAAAAAACAAAATACAGTTTTCATTACTTTTATTACAGTCTCATCCTGCGACGCCATTGATCTCCTGTAAAAAAATGAAAAAAAAAAAAAAAAGTATACCACCTGACCGACGCAGTCCATAGTAACGAGTGTCCCACGACGATCCAGCTCTGCTACATCAGAATGACAGGCAGAGCCTGTCATCCCGGCGCAGCACAGCTGATTACCTGCTTCCCCGCGGTGACGTCATCGGACTGGTTTACGGCCGGGATTACCCTGCAGTC
Organism: Oophaga sylvatica; assembly: GCA_033576555.1. Taxonomy (NCBI): domain Eukaryota; kingdom Metazoa; phylum Chordata; class Amphibia; order Anura; family Dendrobatidae; genus Oophaga; species Oophaga sylvatica. Next base: position 479,358,370 of record JARQOD010000003.1, on the reverse strand, counting down.
ACTGCAGCTATCGCGAAAAACTGCATGTGACCGCCAGGGAGAAGATAATGGCGGCCATCAAGCAGTCCAGGACGTGACCGCTGGAGATCTTCTGCCAGGTAAGTGCCGCTGACTCCTGACAGACCCGACCGACGGACACTCACAGTGACAGTGACAAATCCGATTCCGGTATTCGATATGACGAAAATATCGGTATTCGGAATCGAAAGCCCGATACAGCTAATATCGGCCGATACCCGATATTTGCAGTATCGTATCGCTCAACACTATTCGTTAGTGTTCAGAATTTGGATGCACAAAGAGAGAAAGATTGAGAGATTCTATGGAGGTACTCTACGTCCTTTCGCAGCCACCTAGTCCTTACTATGACCATTTTACAGCCCATTTACAGCATCAAAGAATCCTTGGCTCTAAAATGCAATTTTGAATTAAAGATCAGTCAAGCCTGACAAACTCAATTCAATTGCATAAACCAAGTGTCTTTGGGGTCCTTGAAAAATATGTTTGAGTCCCTGTGGCTGCACGTCTTGCGACTGTTAGAAAGCCGCAACACATGCAGGATTGCCTGGTTGTTAGGAAATCCCAGCATGTATTGAGGCTGTCGAACAGCCATGAGACAAGTAGCTGCAGGGGCTCAAACATATTTTTTGAGAGCGCCAAAGTAACTCGATTAGCATCAGAGCATGCTCGGATAACACCTTATCCAAGCACGTTCGCTCATCGCTAGTGAGCACTTATAGCAATAACTTAGTTAATGTTACAGATGAGCAAAATGATTCACAACTGAGCCATAGGATAGGTAGAGAAATCCACAAACACTAAAGAAACTTGAAGGTTATGTTCACTTATTGGATCTGTGTTGATTTTTTTACTGCAGTGGGAACAGAATGTACAATTTTGTTGAAATTTGCACATCAAAAATATTGCAGTTCTACTGCTATCAAAAAATTAAACGAGGTTACAACATGTGAACACAGCCTGGAGATCGTGAGATTAGTGCATGAGGAACAGTGTCATACATGATTTAAGAATAATTGAAGGCTTTGGAGCATTGCCAATATGCTGCAAATCAATTCGCCACCAATCAAATTTCCCCCCAAATTTGTTAAATCTGGCTAATTTAAATTTTAACCCCTAAATGACCGCCAATATACCTTTTAACAGCGGCAGTTAAGGGACCTTTTTCCTCAGCTATGCTTTTAATGGCGCTGAGAAATAAGTGTATAGCACCCCCCAGAATTGGAAACTCTCTGGGATCTCAGCTTCCTGGATAGCTGAGACCCTGGAGAACATGATTCGGGTTGGTTTTTACCATCCCCAGTTACGTGATCCCCGTTATGCGGTTAACGGCGATCAAATAAAAAAAATTTGATTTAAAATCTAATTACCTTTGAATATGATCTGACATATCATTGAAGAGAGAACTGTATCTTAGGTACTGGATCAGTGATCCCCCGGTCCCCCGACACCCCTCCTTCCTTCTGCAGAAAGAAAATGGCGGGCACATGCGCAGTGCGCTCACCAAGATCTGCCTGCACCTGTCAACAGCTGAAAATGTTCTCATTGACTCCTGGCTTTTGATTACTGTGATCAAAAGCTGCCAATATTTGTAAATATGGCAGTACTTGGTCTCTGCCTCTCTATTCTCTCTGCTGCCCTGTCAGAAAAAAGTGACACAAAAATAATTTCTACGTTTGCATCTGCAAACCCCCTAAACCTCTGATTACACACTCCTGTTCTGCATTATCCTCATTGTCAGGGGATTATATTTTTTTTCAGAATTTTTATTTTTTCTACTTTTTTGCATTTAGGGTTAAGCTTATTAGGGTTAGGGTTAGGCTTATTAAGGTTAGGGTAACGCTTATTAGGATTAGGGTTAGTCTTATTAGGGTTAGGATTATGCTTATTAGGGTCAATAAGAAACCCCCATTACTAACCCCATAGTCACATTGTAAGAAAACGCAGACAACCAGAAAAAAGTCCTTTAATTGAAAGAAAGACACAGACTCCATTAATAATCTTAATTAAACCATACTTACGATCTTGTCTATTCCCCTGATGCCCTCGTCATCTGCAAAAGAGGTAAAAAAAACAAACAACAATATCCCTCATCTTTCCTCAGAGAATGCTTTAAATCCATTTCTCCCACAACGGGTCTAGCTCTGCTACATCTAGGCAATTACTACATGAGCATCCCCCTATTTATATCCCTCCATGCTGCATATATAGGGGCCTGTGGGACAGTCAGGAAAATCCAAGTGGGTTTTCCATCACATTCTCACTCGCAAGTGACAAACTTCTTGCAGTGAAGTGGAATGACAGGAAGGACATCTACATGCTAACCACACTGCATCTGGACACCACTGTGACGGTCAGAGATAGGGGCGCCATAAGGGACAAACAGAAACCAATCTGTGTCACAGATTACAACAAATTCACTGGTAACATTGACCTGTCAGACCAGGTTCTTCAACCATACCTGGTGAAGCAAAAGACCAGGGCCTGGTACAAAAAGGTAGCAATCTACCTCATACAGATTGCTACCTATAACAGTTTTGTAATGTATAAAAAAATCAAGAGGACCACTCTCTTTCCAGTTCCAATTTGAGTCGATGGCACAGGAGGAAGCCTTCAAGTCTGAGGATGTCTGGAAACTTGCAGAGCGCCACTCCCACACAAAAGTATCCCCAAAAAAGATTCCAGCTTTGTAGGAAGCATGGTATAAGGAGTGATTCCGGGTACTATTGCCCCATGTGCCCATTCCAGCCAGGCTTTTGCATCTCTCCATGTTTTGAGACCTACCATACACTTTACAATTATTAGGGTTTTTTTTATCAAATAATTTATATTGTCTGCTTAATGGGCCCCAGTACAGTAATTTTTATGGAACAAGTAATGAAGAGAAAATTCCATTTTAGCCCATTTCACAATTAATTCCAGAACTTGATTAATCTCATATCACAATTAATTCCAGAACTTGATCAATCACATACCAAACTACTATTTGGACAAATTCTTGCCCACATACCCACATCTGTATACTCCAGAGTGTGGACCCCACAAATGTTCTTGAAAAAGTCAGGTAATCTGACAATTAATTCCATGACATGATCAATCACATACCAAACTACTATTCAGTCATATTCTCATCTATATACCCATGTCTACATACTACAGAGTGTGGACCCCACAAATGTTTTTGAAAAAAGTCAGGTCATCTGACAATTAATTACATGACTTGATCAATCACATACCAAACTACTATTCAGACAAAATGTCATCCACTTTCCCACGTCCGAATGCTCCAGAGTGTAGACCCCACAATTGTTCTCGAATAGTCAGGTCATCATCTGAAAATTAATTCTAGGACTTGATTGCTCACAAACATTTTTGACCATTTATCTAACTTTGACTGTTTTAACAACTATGTCATGCTACACAAAACTTTTGTTTCCATTTATATTGCTTATATACCGTATATACTTGAGTATAAGCCGACCCGAGTATAAGCCGACCCCCCTAATTTTGACACAAAAAACTGGGAAAACTTACTGACTCGAGTATAAGCCTTGGGTGGAAAATGAGATTATGCCCTATATGCTGCCCCATGTATTATGCCCCCATAGATGCTCCGTAGATTGTGCCCCATAGATTCTCCATAGATTGTGCCCCCATAGATGATCCATAGATTGTGCCCCCATAGATGATCCATAGATTATGCCCCCATAGATGCTCCATAGATTGTGCCCCCATAGATGCTCCATAGATTGTGCCCCCATATATGATCCATAGATTGTGCCCCGATATATGATCCATAGATTATGCCCCCATAGGTGCTCCATAGATTGTGCCCCCATATATGATCCATAGATTATTCCCCCATAGATGCTCCATAGATTGTGCCCCCATAGATTATGCCCCTATAGATGCTCCATAGATTATGCCTCCATAGATGCCCCATAGTATAGGCCTCATACGCTGCCGCTGCTGCTGCAACCGAAAAAAAAAAAAACATACCCACCTCTTGTCGCTGGGGGCCAGGTGCCGGTGTCCTGAGCAGGCGGGGACACCGGCACGCTATGGGGGACAGGTGCCGGTGTCACCGCTCACTCAGGGCCCGGCACCAGCGATATTTACCTGTCACCGGGTTCACCGCTGCTCGCCGCTGTCTTCCGGGTCCTCCAGCAGTGAATAATCAGGCAGAGGGCGCGGCGCGCAGTAACCACGTCATCGCGCCCTCTGCCTGAACATCGCAGAAAGAGGACCCGAGGACACAGCAGCGCATCGGTGGAACGGGACAGGTAAATATCCCTTATACTCACCCCTCCTGCCAGCGCGTCTCTGCCCTGCTCTTCTCCCACGGTCCCGGCGCCTGTGTTCAGCGGTCACATGGTACCACTCATTAAAGTCATGAATATGTGCATATTCATGACTTTAATGAACGGTACCACTGAGGGCTGAACACAGGAGCCGGGACCGTGGGAGGAGAGCAGGAGGGCTGCAGAATGTAAGGTTCTTTGTCTCTGTTGACATGTTCCTTGAAACTCAGTTTTCCGTCGGCCATTTTGTTTTCTCTCTTTCTGCAGCTCTTGCCCTCAGTTAATATGGAGTTTCCAGTTTTCATGTTCCCGCCCTGATTCTTCCCTCTTGCTTCTTAAGCAGCCTCAGCTGAACAATCAGTGCTCCTGAATCAAGCCTCAGTCAGTCTGTGACCTGACTCCTGGAAGCCTTGGACTTGTACTCCAGCTATTCCCTACTGAGGAACCTTGGAACACTTTTGGACTCTGGAAACCTGCTGTTTGGTGAATCCATGTTTGCAGAGGAATTACGGTACAGAGAAGAGATCCTGAACCTGCTTTGGAGATTTATTGTAGTGCTTGAAGTTACTCTGGCCTGCTGTGTCTCCTGTCGCTGTTCCTGCAAACTGTGTGAACTTTTCAGCATGCTTGTATGAAGTAATACAAGTCATTTCATTTCAACCTATGTCTCCTGTGTTTTCCTCGCACCCAAGCACAAGACGCTATAGGAACTGTACACTATACATGACAAGATTCAGGAGTCAATGTTTAGTGTCTGCTGGGTCTGGGAAAGCCGTGTCTGCTGTGACTGTGGATATCAGATGTCCGTTTAATACCTTATGTGATGACAGTGGTTGTGACTTCTCACAACCATTCCAGGTGAGCGCATTCCCTTAAAATTTTACTCTGGAGTGTTACCACAGGTAAACACTATTGTTTTTTTTTTCCTTTCCTCTTCTCCTTCCAGCACCTCTGCCTTAAAAGATCTGGAAGATGGAGGCCTGCATAAAGGAACTTTGAGGAGTGACTGATACAATCCTTTCAGATGTACAGACTTTAAAAACCCGTTTTGCAAGCCTACAGGACCTCACTAATCATAATTTGCAAGTGTTTGGACAGACTACCCAGGAATTGCGAGCCAGGATTGAGGCTCTAGAGGAACGAGCCCAGGCTCCTGCCATAACCCCAAGTTCTGGGATCCCCAAATTACCTAATTTTCGTTTTGGCGGTGAACGTGAGAAATTCAGGGGATTTATTAATCAATGCAATTTATTTTTCTCTGCACATGCTTCACAATTTCCCACTGAACGATCCAAAGTGCTTACTATAATCATGTTGCTTACCAATAAGGCTTTGATGTGGGCAAACCCTCTGATTGAGACTGAGGATGATTGTTTGAATCACCTTGATGCTTTTATTTCAGCCATGGGGCAGGTGTTTGATGACCCCAATCGAGGTGCAACAGCTGAAGCAGCCATGTTAACTTTGCGCCAAGGAAAGCGTTCAGTAGCCGAATATGCCCTGGATTTCAGGAGATGGGCTCTTGATACCACTTGGGACACTTCCGCTAAAAAATCTATTTTTCGGAAAGGGTTGTCTCCACTGATTAAGGATGAACTTGCTCGTGCCGACCCTCCCACTGCGTTAGGTCACTTTATTAACTATTGTATCCGTATTGATGCTCGTCTGACTGAACGCAGAGAAGAGAGATGGTTCGAAAATAATCGCACTAACCTTTTACTACCTCCCTCCTCAGCTAAGGAACCTTTGAGTAGGATCACAAGGGAACCAGAACCTGAACCCATGCAGGTGGACTCTTTACAAAGACGGGTTAGTGATGCACGCAAAGAACATCGTATAAAGGAAAATCTATGTTTCTACTGTGGTAAGTCAGGGCACTTCATTATAAACTGCCCCAGCCGTTCTCGTAAGACTACTGCAGCAGTCATTCACTGTGAGTGTTGCGAGAGGAGCTCTGTCATGTCCGAGCCTCAGGCTCCAGAGAGATCTGCTGCAAGAGATCTTGATTTCTCGGACTTAAACTCTGTTAGTTCTGGGGACGATGATGGTATAAACGCTGCAATTTTTCAAGTTTCCTCAGCGGTGTCCCAGCTGAGTTGTAAAAGAAACAATTCTCATTGCTTCCTTTCCATCAAACTCTGGGTTGATTCAGTTTGGGTGTCTAGCTCTGCTATGATCGACTCAGGAGCAAGTGGAAATTTTATGGATATCTCCTTTGCTCTGAAACAGGGGATACGTTCAGTGAAGAAGGCTACTCCAGTACAGATGGAGACTGTGGATGGCTCTCTACTGACTTCTGGACCAGTGGATCAAGAAACAGAGCCTTTGAGGGTCCTTATGGGTAAAGATCATCAGGAGAAAATGTCTTTTTTGCTTATCTCTTCTCCCCACTTTCCCATCATTCTAGGGCTACCATGGCTGCAGGCGCAGAATCCTACGATTAACTGGGAGACCAAGGAATTACACTTTCCGGAGAAACAGATGAGTCAAGGAATTTCAGCTTACTCTGTTCCTAAAGGAACCATGTCAGTCCCTGAACTACCAGCTGTATACCAGGACTATGTGGATTTATGTGACAAGAAGAACGCTGATCAGCTTCCTCCTCACCGTCCATATGATTGTCCAATTGAATTATTGCCCGGAGCCGAGATACCTTTTGGTAAGATCTACCCCCTAGCGGGGCCCGAGCTAAAAGCTTTGAAGGATTATATAGACGAAAATTTAGCCAAGGGCTTCATACGCCCCTCTTCATCTCCCGCAGGTGCACCCATCTTCTTTGTGAAGAAGAAAGATGGATCTCTGAGACCCTGCATAGACTATAGGGAACTCAATAAGGTTACTATTAGAAACCGTTATCCATTGCCTTTAATCCCTGAGTTGTTGGAGAGAGTGCGGCATGCCAAAATTTTCTCTAAACTGGATCTCTGTGGGGCCTATAACTTGGTCCGTATTAGACCTGGGGATGAATGGAAGACTGCTTTCAGGTCACGCTATGGACACTTTGAATATCTAGTTATGCCTTTTGGTCTGAGTACCGCCCCAGCCACTTTCCAACACTTCGTGAATGATATCTTCAGGGATCTCCTAGATACATTTGTGGTGATTTATCTGGATGATATTCTAATTTTTTCTAACTCCACAGAGGAACATCATGGACATGTGAGAATGGTCTTAGAACGCCTAAGACAAAACCATCTCTACATCAAGCTTGAAAAATGTGAATTCCATAGGACCGAAATTCAATTTCTGGGGTATGTACTATCTACGCAAGGGATTAGTATGGATGGAAGCAAGACCCAAGCCATCAAGGATTGGCCAATTCCTAGAAATGTGAAGGAGGTGCAGCGTTTCATCGGGTTTGCCAACTTCCATAGACGTTTCATTAAGAATTTTTCTGAGGTAGTGTCACCTATCACCCAACTTACCCGGAAACAGTCTAGGTTCTCCTGGACCCCGCAAGCTCAGGAAGCATTTTCCTGTTTAAAGGATAAATTTACCACCGCACCTATCTTAGTACATCCCAACCCCGAGCTTGCCTTCATAATAGAGGTGGATGCTTCAGACTGTGCCGTTGGAGCTATACTCTCTCAGAGAACAGGTGAGAAGAATGTCTTGCATCCCTGTGCCTTCTTTTCCCAGCAGTTGTCTTCGGCTGAGAGGAACTACGATGTGGGCAATAGAGAATTGTTGGCCATTATTGCCGCCTTCAAGGAATGGAGACACCTTCTTCAGGGTGCTGCACAGCAAATAGTCGTCCTGACAGACCATCGTAACCTTGAATTTATCAGGTCGGCTAAGTGCCTGACTCCTCGCCAGGCTCGCTGGAATCTTTACCTAAACCAATTTAATTTTGTCATTTCTTATAGACCAGGATCGCGCAATGGAAAGGCTGATGCACTCTCTAGGATTCATTCAGCACAGACACGTCCACTTACTCCTCCTAAGACTATTCTTCCTGACTCTAGATTCCTGGGAGTGATTCATAATCAAGACCTACTTAAGGACATCAAGGAAGCATACCATGCGGATTCTTTGTTGGCTCAACCCCCAAGGGACGTAAGTCTTGTCTTTAAGAATGGTGTGTGGATTGAGGGACAACGTCTGTATATACCTGAAACAGTCAGATTGAGAGTATTGCAACTCATCCACGATTCCAAGATAGCCGGGCATAGGGGAATTCTAAAGACACAAGAATTTCATTCTCGTTTCTTTTGGTGGCCCACTTACAGGAAAGATGTCTTAAACTATGTCACTTCATGTGAAGTCTGTGCAAGATGCAAAACACCTCGCTCCTCACCAACTGGTCTGTTGCAACCTCTTCCCACCCCATCCCGCCCGTGGGGATCCATTTCTATGGACTTCATTGTGGAGTTACCAACCTCTCAAGGGAAGAACACCATTCTAGTGGTGGTTGACCGTCTAACAAAGGCAGCTCATTTTATCCCTTGTGTCGGCTTACCCACTGCAAAACAGACATCAGACTTGATGATTAAGAATGTGTTTCGCTTACATGGAGTACCGGATGAGGTCATTTCGGATCGAGGGGTGCAATTCACTTCAAGGTTTTGGCAAAATTTCTGTGCAGCATTGGACATTAAAGTAAACCTTTCTTCTGCTTTTCATCCCCAGACTAATGGACAGACAGAACGAACCAATCAGACCCTGGAGCAGTATCTCCGCTGTTTTATCTGCCACCTACAGGATGATTGGGTGGATCTACTTCCACTGGCTGAGTTCTCTTATAACAACTCTCAGAGCGCCTCCACTAAGCAGTCTCCTTTTTACTCCAATCTAGGTTATCATCCTAACATTCTTCCTCGATTTCCCATAGATACGCCCTTGCCGGCAGTGGCTGAAAGAATCACTTCTTTACAAAAGAATATGGATCTTCTAAAGGAAAATCTAGAATTGGCTCAGGAAAGGTACAAGAAAGCAGCAGAAAAATTTTGGAAACCTGCACCAGCTTTCAAGGTAGGAGATTTGGTCTGGCTGTCAACCAGAAATCTTAAATTAAAGATTCCATCATCTAAATTGGGACATAAGTACATTGGACCTTATAAGATCAATAAGATTATAAGTGCTGTTGCTTGTCGTCTTCAACTGCCCAGAACTATGAGAATCCACCCTGTCTTTCATGTATCCCTACTAAAGGCTGCAACACCCAATACGTTTCCTGGACGTTCTTCTCCTTGCCCTGACCCAGTGCTGGTTGATGGTCAGGAAGAATTTATGGTGGAAAGGATTCTAGATTCCAGGTTGTACAGAAATCAGTTGCAATATTTGATTAAATGGCAGGGCTACCCAGTGGAGGACAACTCATGGGAACCAGTCAATAATGTAAATGCTCCTCGCCTGCTCCGCCAGTTTCATCAGAGGTACCCTGACAAGCCTGGTCTGAGGTCATCCGGAGGTTGTCCCTAAAGGGGGAGTAATGTAAGGTTCTTTGTCTCTGTTGACATGTTCCTTGAAACTCAGTTTTCCGTCGGACAATTTGCTTTCTGTCTTTCTGCAGCTCTTGCCCTCAGTTAATATGGAGTTTCCAGTTTTCATGTTCCCGCCCTGATTCTTCCCTCTTGCTTCTTAAGCAGCCTCAGCTGAACAATCAGTGCTCCTGAATCAAGCCTCAGTCAGTCTGTGACCTGACTCCTGGAAGCCTTGGACTTGTACTCCAGCTATTCCCTACTGAGGAACCTTGGTACACTTTCGGACTCTGGAAACCTGCTGCTTGGTGAATCCATGTTTGCAGAGGAATTACGGTACAGAGAAGAGATCCTGAACCTGCTTTGGAGATTTATTGTAGTGCTTGAAGTTACTCTGGCCTGCTGTGTCTCCTGTCGCTGTTCCTGCAAACTGTGTGAACTTTTCAGCATGCTTGTATGAAGTAATACAAGTCATTTCATTTCAACCTATGTCTCCTGTGTTTTCCTCACACCCAAGCACAAGACGCTATAGGAACTGTACACTATACATGACACAGAGACGGCGCCAGCGGAGGGGTGAGTATATAGGACAGCTGCGCTCCCCCTCCCCCGCCGACCCCCTGGTATATGACTCGAATATAAGCTGAGAGGGGGACTTTCAGCCCTAAAAAATGGGCTGAAAATCTCGGCTTATATTCGAGTATATACGGTATTTATGTTAATGATACGGGCATGATCATTTTATTGGAGGATCTATAATAATTAGAGTGTTCAGTACTTATACATTATGGGCTTTACTGTATGTTTTCTGTAGGGGATTGGTTGTTTTGTGCATATAACGGTTCCTACCTTGGTGACTGGGAGCTTGCATCGGTGTACCACATCTATTGGCACATTCTTCTCTCATATAGGGATTGATGGAGCTAAAGGGATGTTGTACATCTAGTCTCTTAAAGTATCTGTCATTCTAGCCCTGCTGGTGCTCTTTCATCTTTGGAACAAACTCAGCTTTGCCACATAGTTGCCTGCATTTTCCTCCACATTTTGCCCTTCATTCCAGTACAGTTCATTCTTCCTGCTACAATGTACGCAAATGCGTGACAACTGTTTTGTTAGCAAGGCCAAGTTTCATAATCAGCCAATGTGTTTATAGGAGTATACCTCTCTCTGTGAGAAATAATTCCTTGAAGGATTTCCTTGCTTGCTCAATATCTCTGTAAGCTTTGAATGGGTCCTGGAACTTGTTCAATTTTATCCTAATGACCAAATGATGTGCCCTTTATTATTTTTTGCAAAGCCATGTGTTCAGTACTCACATTAATGCCATATTGGATGTACTTTTGAACACTGAAAAACTAGTGCAATAAGTTGAGGTGTGTTACTCAGAACGTACAAAAAAGAATCATAAAAGAGACAGTGAAAAAAATGCAGATTTTAAATGTTCAAACTTGTGTTGCATCAACTGCATAAAAAATGGTGGCATCAAACTACTCACTACCTCCCTAGATAAATGCATTAGAGGTATAATTTACAAAAAAGACATTTATGGGGATTTCTGTTGCTCTTTAACCACACAGGTTCTGCAAATATGACAATTTATTTCAAATAAAGCCAAATTTGGCACATTGTGCCCCTTCCTGTCATAGCCCGGCCGTTTGTCCAAACAGAACCTTTTGACTACATATGGGCTATCGCCGTGCTTGTAAGAAAGTGGGTAACAAATGGTGGGGTCCACTTTTTGATATCTAGTAAAAATTAGAAATTTGGGGCAAAAGGAATATTTTTGTGAAAAAATTAGCTTTTTCAATATGACGACGTAATGTTATCAAAGTCTATGTTTTACCTGTGATTTCAAAATGCTCAATACACCCCTAGATAAAATCCTTGCAGTTTCCAAAATGCAGGCAGTTGTGGGGGGTTTATGCTGTTAAGGCACCTTAGGGGCCCTGCAAATGGGACATGGTGCCCGCCATCTTCAGAAAATTTTGTCTTCCAAAATTCATATATTGCTCCTGCCGTTTGTAAAAACAGAACTTTTTGACTACATATGTAGCTCCACACTCGTAAGACAGTGGGTAACAAATTGTGGGGTTCACTTTTTGGTGTTATCAATGGCAAAAGGGAAAAACTCAGAGCTAAAAGAAGATTTTTGTAAAAAAAATGAACTTTTTCAATATGCTGACGTAATTTTATCAAATTTTTTGTTGTACCTGTGGGTTCAAATTGCTAAATATTTCCCTAGATAATATCAATGAGGGGTGTAGTTTCCAAAAATGGGTCAGTTGTGGTGGGGATTATGCTGTTTAGGTACATCACGGACTTACTAAGCCCAACATTGCAACCGCTCTCAATTGCAGCTAATTTTGAGATTAAAATGTCAAATGGTGCTGCTTACCTTCTGATCCCTGACGTGCCCTCAAACAGTTGGTTTTCCCCACATATTGGGTATTAGCATATTTAGGAGAAATTGCTAAACAAATTTTGTTGTTTATTTTCTCTTTTTATCCTTGTGAAAATAAGAAAAATGCTTCTGAAGAAAAATTTTTGTGAAAAAAAGTTGAATGTTCATTTTTTCCTTTCACGTGTCTTCAGTTCCTGTGAAGCAACTGAAGGGTTAATAAACTTCTTGAATGTGGTTTTGAGCACCTTGAAGGGTACAGTTTTTAGAATGGTGTCTCTTTTGTGTATTTTCTATCAAATTGACCCCTAAAAGTTACTTCAAAAGTGAGGTGGTCCATAAAAAAAGGTTTTGTACATTTAGTTGTAAAAATGAGAAATTTATTGTCAAATTTTAACCCTTAAAACCTCCTAACAAAAAAAAGTTTCAAAAATTGTGCTGATGTAAAGTAGACATGTGGAAACGTTCTTTATTAATTATTTTGTTTGACATATTTCTCTGATTTAACCCCTTCACCCCCAAGGGTGGTTTGCACGTTAATGACCGGGCCAATATTTACAATTCAGACCACTGTCTCTTTATGAGGTTATAACTCTGGAACGCTTCAACGGATCTTCGCGATTCTGAGATTGTTTTCTCGTGACATATTGTACTTCACGTTAGTGATAAAATTTCTTCGATATACCTTGCGTTTACTTTTGAAAAAAATGCAAATATGGCGAAAATTTAGAAATTTTGCAATTTTCAAACTTTGAATTTTTTTTCCCTTAAAACAGAGAAATATGTCACACAACATAGTTAAGAAATAACATTTCCCACATGTCTATTTTACATCAGCACAATTTTGGAACCAAATTTTTTTTTTGTTAGGAAATTATAAGGGTTAAAATTTGACCAGTGATTTCTCATTTTTACAACAAAATTTACAAAGCCATTTTTTTAGGGACCACCTCACATTTGAAGTAACTTTGACGGGTCTATATAGCAGAAAATACCCAAAAGTGACACCATTTTAAAAACTGCACCCCTCAAGGTACTCAAAACCACATTCAAGATATTTAATAACCCTTCAGGTGCTTCACAGGAGCTGAAGCAACGTGGAAGGAAAAAATGTATATTTAACTTTTTAGCCACAAAAATGATCTTTTACAAACTTTTTTTTATTTTCACAAGGGTAAAAGGAGAAAATGGGCAGATAAAGTTGTTGTGCAATTTCTCCTGAGTACGTCAATACCCTATATGTGGGGGAAAACCACTGTTTGGGCACGCTGCAGAGCTCATAAGGGAAGGAGCGCCGTTTGACTTTTTCAAACTAAAATTGGCTGGAGTTGAGATTGGACGTCATGTCGTGTTTGGAGAGCCCCTGCTGCGCCTAAACAGTGGAAACCCCCACAAGTGACACCATTTTGGAAACTAGACCCCCTAAGGAACTTATCTAGATCTGTTGTGAGCACTTTGAACCCCAAAGTGTTTCACAAAAGTTTATAATGCCTGGGTGTGAATAAAATAAAAAAACAATTTTCCACAAAAATGATTTTTTAGTCCCAAATTTTTGATTTTTCCCAAGGAAATTGGATCCCAAAAGTTGTTGTCCAATTTGTCCTGAGTACGCTGATACCCCATATGTGGTTTGGGGAACTGTTTGGGCGCACGGCAGGGCTTGGAAAGGAAGCAGTAACGTTTTGGAATGCAAACATTGATGGGGGTCATTTTCAGTTTGTAGTGCACCAGATGAGCCTAAACAGTGGAAACCCCCAACAAGTGACCCCATTTTGGAAGCTAGACCCCCTAAGTAACTTATCTAGATCTGTTGTGAGCACTTTGAACCCCAAAGTGTTTCACAAAAGTTTATAATGCCTGGGTGTGAATAAAATAAAAAAACAATTTTCCACAAAAATGATTTTTTAGTCCCAAATTTTTGATTTTTCCCAAGGAAATTGGATCCCAAAAGTTGTTGTCCAATTTGTCCTGAGTACGCTGATACCCCATATGTGGTTTGGGGAACTGTTTGGGCGCACGGCAGGGCTTGGAAAGGAAGCAGTAACGTTTTGGAATGCAAACATTGATGGGGGTCATTTTCCGTTTGTAGTGCACCAGATGAGCCTAAACAGTGGAAACCCCCAACAAGTGACCCCATTTTGGAAGCTAGACCCCCTAAGGAACTTATCTAGATCTTTGGTGAGCACTTTGAACCCCCAAGTGCTTCACACAAGTTTATAATGCCCGGGCATGAAAATAAAAAATCCTATTTTTTTCCCACAAAAATTTTCTCTTAGTCACTAATTTTTTATTTTCCCATAGGTAACAGGAGAAATTGGACCTCAAAAGTTGTTGTCCAATTTTTCCTGAGTACGCTGATACTCCATATGTGGGGGGGGACCACTGTTTGGGTGCATGGCAGAGCTCGGAATGGAAGGAGCACCATTTGACTTTTTCCAACCAAAATTGGCTGTAATTAAGATTGGACGCCATGTTGCATTTGGAGAGTTCCTGATGTGCCTAAACAGTGGAAACCCCCCACAAGTGACCCCATTTGGGAAACTAGACCCCCTAAGGAACTTATCTAGATCTTTGGTGAGCAATTTGAACCCCCAAGTGCTTCACACAAGTTTATAACGTAGAGCCGTAAAATTAAAAAATCATATTTTTTCCACAAAATTGATCTTTTCACCCCAATTTTTATTTTCCCAAGGGTAACAAGACTCCAAAAGTTATTGTCATTTGTCCTGAGCACGCTGATACCCCATATGTGGGGGTAATCTACTGTTTGGGTGCATGGCAGAGTTTGGAAGGGAAGGAGCGCCGTTTGACTTTTTCAGCGCAGAATTGGCTGGATGCCATGTCGTGTTTGGAGAGCTCCTGATCTGCCTAAACAGTGGAAACCCCCCACAAATGACACCATTTTGGAAACTAGACCCCTCAAGGAACTTATCTAGATGTGTGGTGAGCACTTTGAACCACAAAGTGCTTCACAGAAGTTTATAACGTACAGCCGTAAAATAAAAAAATCTTTTTTTTTTGACAAAAATTATTTTTTCGCCCCCATTATTTTATTTTCACAAGGGTAACAGGAGAAATTGGACCCCAAAAGTTGTTGTCCAATTTGTCCTGAGTACGCTGATACCCAATATGTGGGAGAAAACTACTGTATGGGTGCACGTCTGGGCTCGGAAGGGAAGTAGTGACGCTTTGGATTGCAGAATTTGATGGAATGGTCTGGGGGCGTCATGTCGCATTTGGAGAGCCCTGATGCGCCAAAACAGTGGAAACCCACAACAAGTGACCCATTTTGGAAAATAGACCCACAAGGAACTAATCTAGAAGTGTGGTGAGCACTATGAAGCCCCAAGGTGCTTCACAGAAAATTTATAACATACAGCGTAAAAAAAAAAAATCATTTTTTTTTTTACAAAAATTATTTGTCGCCCCAGTTTTTTTTTTCCCAAGGTAAAGAAGAAATAGGACAATTGCACAATAACTCTTGTGGTCCAGAGTATGCTGATACCCCATATGCGGGGGTAAACTACTGTTTGGGCGCATGGCAGAGCTCAGAAGTGAAGGAGCACCGTTTGACTTTTTCAACGCAGAATTGGCTGGAATTGAGATCAGACGCCATGTCACATTTGGAGAGCCCTGATATGCCTAAACGCAGAAACCCCCAATTCTAACTCCAACCCCAACCCACACACCCCTAACCCTAGTCCCAACCTAACCACAAACTAACCAACACATCCCTGACCCTAATCCAACCCTAACCTAATCCTAACGTTAGCACAACCCTAACCCTAACTTTAGCCGCAACCTAACCCTAATGGAAAATGGAAATAAATACATTTTTTTAATTTTATTATTTTTCCCTAACTAACGGGTGATAAAGGGGGGTTTAGATTTACTATTTATAGCGGGTTTTTAGATTGGCAGCTGTCACGCTAAAAGACGCTTTTTATTGCAAAAAGTAGTTTTTGTATCACCATATTTTGAGAGCTATAATTTTTGCATATTTTGGCCCACAGAGTCATGTGAGGTCTTATTTTTGCGGACGAGGTGACATTTTTATTGGTACCATTTATGACCACGTGACATTTTTTGATCGCTTTTTATTTCGATTTTTGGAGGTTGAATGAACAAAAATCAGCAATTCATGAATTTCTTTGGGGGAGGTGTTTAAAACCGTTCCGCGTGGGGTAAATATGATAAAGCAGTTTTATTCTTCGGGTCAGTATGATTACGGTGATACCTCATTTATATCATTTTTTTATGTTTTGGCGCTTTTAGAATAAAACAATTTATATAAAAAATTATTATTTTTGCATCGCTTTATTCTGCGAGCTATAACTTTTTATTCTTTTGCTGATGATGCTGTATGATGCTCTTTTTTTGCGGGACAAGATGTCGTTTTCAGCAATACCATGTTTATTTATATCTGTCTTTTTGATTGCGTATTATTCCACTTTTTGTTCAGCGGTATGATGATAAAGCATTGATTTTTTGCTTAGTTTTTATTTTATTTTTTTAAGGGGTTCACTAATGGGTTTAACTAGTGGGACAGTTTTATAGGGGGGTCGTTACGGACGCGGCGATAACAAATATGTGTACTTTTATTGTTTTGTTTTTTTTTATTTACAGGAAGAAATGAATTTATTGGGATATTTTTTTTTTTTTATGATTTTTTTTACCACTTTTTTTTTTATTTTTTTACTTTTTTACTTTGTCCAAGTGGGACATCACAGTATTGTAGCAGATCGCTGGTGTGACAGAGTGCACAGCACTCTGTCACACCAGCGATCGCTCTGGCATCGCTGCAGGCTTCCTCAGCGCCTGCTTCAGCAGGCACTGAGGAAGCCGCTCCTGCAGGACCCTGGCGCATCTTGGATCTGGGACCTGGAGGGATGAGGACCCTCGGAACAGCGCGACACATCGCGCTGCTCTGAGGGTCTCAGGGAGCGCAAGGGAGCCCCTCCCTGCGCGATCCTCCCCTGTGCCCCGGTACACCGCGATCATGTTTGATCGCGGTTGTGCCAGGGGTTAATGTGCCGGGAGCGGTCCGTGACCGCTCCTGACTATAGTGCTGGGTGTCAGCTGTGATAAACAGCTGACACCCGGCCGCGATCAACTGCGCTCCCCACGAGAGCGCAGCTGATCGCCCATGACGTACTATTCCGTCCATGGGAATTAGGTCCAGGGTCACATGGACGGAATAGTACGTCGGATGGAATAAAGGGGTTGAGAGCACAACAATTCAAAGTTTGAAAAATGCAAAATGTTCAACATTTTTCCAAATTTTCATTTTTTATACAAATAAACGCTAGTTACATCAAATAAATTTTATCACTATCATGAAGTACTGTATTGTCTTGAAAAAAATATCTCAGAATCAGAGTGATCTATTACAGTGTTCCAGAGTTTTAATCACATAAGGTGACAATGGTCAGAATTGTATAATTTTGCGTTGTCATTAAGGTAAAAATTGGCTCAATGACTAAGGGGTTAAAATATTTCTTTATCTCTAGTTAATATATGTTCATCATGCCCACATATCTGGTCTCTGTTTGTGGATAAAGTAAATCTGTTCTCCTTCACAGGGAAAACTCATTTTAAGCTTCTGGAGCAAGGAATTGAGTGCAGGTCTCCAAGTATTAAAACTCAGCAATCCCAAAAGAAAGCAACCAAATCAACAGGAAACAGGAGCTCTCTAGATATTATGTGCAGTGAACAACAGTAAGTGAAAAATAGGAAGAATATAGGTGACTACATAGCTTTTCCATATTATTACACAATGGTCACAGAAGGATACCAAAGCCTATTCTTGGAGCACATAATATAAATATAGTGACATAACTTTTCTGAGTTTTCTTCTTATATCTATTTGTATTACTTTACTGTTTTCTTTAATAGAGTGCCAATTAAAATAAGAAAAAAAGATGGTAAAGAAATTCTTGTTCTGACTTTTACCTAGAAGAATGTGTTCAATATACATGTATTTATACGTCAATTAAATTATTACATTTTATTGTGATTATGATTATGCTTTTAAAGTCTTTTATTTTATTTTTGTATCTGTTTGCACCTACTATATTGGGTATATAACAATATTACATTAAGAATTGTTTCAGCCATGCCATCTCCAGATGAACAAAATCACTGCTGAACAAAATTATGAAATTATATATTTTAGTCACATTGTACTTTTTTTGAACATACTTGAAGAGCACATTAAGTTTTGTTAACAAAAACAAGAAGAGCTAATAAATTAATGTGCCTGGCTCATTCACTAGAGGTGCTCTCAGAAGGTCTAATAAAAGGAGAAGAAGAATAAATACACTGGCAAATTACTTGCCTATAGTCTATTAATGTGTGCCGTAGGGAGCTGATTCTAAATTAAAGTATTCAGTCTGCAATCTTGAAGCATGGATGGATTAGTTCACTCACTGCATATGTAAATCGGAAGAGGTAGTCTAATTTACACAGGCGGCTCCACACAAAATGCAGATTTGTTGCTTGTTTTTGTAATATTGATCGCAGTTGCTATCTTTTGTAGAAACTGTTATTGTTGGTACTATTTATTACAAGCCATTTGTGCCACCCTAATTCTTAGTCACTAAATAGTGGACAATAAACTACAGTTAATAAGTGAGTAAAAGATGTGTAGATATGAGTGTCTAAATGTACATGTTATGGCTCACCATGTGACGTGGATTCACTAAGCCACAGGTCAATGTAATCACATGGACCAAAGTCCATTGGGCAGACATTTCCAGATGGCATGTGGAACAGAGGTGACAAGGACAATAGAGTAACCTGGATGGCAGGTAGGAAAGTGTAGAATGACACACTAGAAGTTACTGATTTAGGGATGTAGACAAACACAGGAATACAAGAAGTACAGCAAGTCCAAAGACCTCCACTGTAATGTCAACAAGTCCATAGGAGAATTCACTAGCAAACAAAAGGGTTATTAGAAAACAAATGAACAGCCACTGTCAGCAGAGATGAGAAGGCAAACTTGTTTATAGAAAAGATATAGTCGGTACGGAAAGTAATCAGACCCTTTAAATTTTTCTCTTTCTTTCATTGCAGCCATTTGGTAAATTCAGAAAAGTTCATTTTTTTCTCATTATTTGTACACTCTGCACCCCATCTTGACTGAAAAAAACCCCGAAATGTACAAATTTTTGTAGATTTATTAAAAAAGAAAAACTGAAAGATCACATGTTCATAAGTATTCAGACCCTTTGCTGAGACCCTCATGTTTAAGTCACATGCTGTCCATTTCCTTGTGATCCTCCTTGACATGGTTCTACTCCTTCATTGGAGTCCAGCTGTGTTAAATTAAACTGATAGGACTTCATTTGTAAACGCACACACCTGTCTATATAAGACCTCACAGCTCACAGTGCATTCCAGACCAAATGAGAATCATGTGGTTAAACAAACTGGCCAAGGAGTTCAGAGACAAAATTGTGGCAAGGCACATATCTGGCCAATATTACAAAATAATTTCTTCAGTACTAAAGGTTCCAAAGAGCACAGTGGCCTCCATACTCCTTAAATGGAAGAATTTTGGGACGCCCAGAAGTTTTCCAAGACCTGGCCATCCAGTCAAACTGAGAAATCGTGGGAGAAGAGCCTTGGTAAGAAAGGTAAAGAAGAACCCCAAAATCACTGTGTCTGAGCTCCACAGATGCAGTAGGGAGATGTGACAAATTTCCACAAAGTCAACTATCACTGCAACCCTCCACCAGTCAGGCCTTTATGGCAGTATGGCCCCAACAAAAGCCTCTCCTCAGTGCAAGACATATGAAAGTCCACATAGGGTTTCCTAAAAAACACATGAAGGACTTCCATACTATGAGAAATAAGATTCTCTTGTCTTATGAGACAAAGATAGAACTTTTTGGTGATAATTCTAAGTTTTATGTGTGTAGAAAACCAGGTACTGCTCATCACCTGCCCAATACAATCCCAACAGTGAATCATGCTGGTGACAGCATCATGCTATGGGGGTGTTTTTCAGCTGCAGGGACAGGACAACTAGTTGCAATTGAAGGAAACATGAGTGCGACAAAATACAGAGATATCCTGGATGGAAACATCTTCCAGAGTCCTGTGGACCTCAGACTTGGCAGAAAGTTCACCCCCAACAAGACAATGAACATAAGCACACAGCTAAAATAACAAAGGAGTGGCTTCAAAACAACTCTGTGACCATTCTTGACTGGCCCAGCCAGAGCCCTGATCTAAACCCAATTGAGCTTCTCTGGAGAGACCTGAAAATGGCTGTCCACCAACATTCACCATCCAACCTGATGGAACTAGAGAAAAGGCAGAGGATTTCCAAATCCAGGTGTGAAAAAATTGTTGCATATTTCCCAAGAAGACTCATGGCTGTACTAGCTCAAAATGGTGCTTCTACTCAATACTGAGCAAAGGGTCTGAATACATATAACCATGTGATATTTCAGTTTTTCTTTTTTAATAAATTTGCCAACATTTCCTCATCTCTGTTTTTTTCTGTCAAGATGGGGTGCAGAGTAGAGTTGAGCGAAACAGGTCGTTCAGATTCATAAGTCGCCGACTTTCGCCAAAGTCAGGTTTCGCCGAGCGAAACCCGACCATAAACTGAAGTCGACCATGAGTTCGGCAAAACAAGCGCCAAAGTCGGTTTTCCCAGGCACCTTTTTTCAGCCAATGAGCAAGGACGTACACTGTGGGCAACGAGATGACTTGGGCAGCGGCCACCACCATCTTAGAGAAGGGCATTGCAGTGATTGGCTTGCTTTGGGGGGGGCGTCATAGTGTCTATAAAAGCCCTGAGCACGGACCTCCATTTTACTTCTGCCAATCTTAACAGTAGGGAGAGGTTGCTTGCTGTTTATCAGTAGGGAGAGAGTTAGGGCTGGAAAGAGAAGTTCTTATGTGCTTGTGCTGATAGCAATTGTGCTGTACAGTAAGGCCTCTTTCACACATCCGTCTTTTTGTATCAGGCATGATCCATCGAACACCTGAAGGGACGGATCCGGCGCTAAAACAAAAAAACTGATGCAAAGGATCCGTTTTTTTGCTGGATCCGACCTGAACTTTTGAACCCAGAAAAAGAGGGTTTCTGATGCCCGGAGACACTGGAAAATGTAGTAGTAGTAGTAGTAGTAGTTAGTAGTAGTAGTAGTAGACCTTGATTTCCAGAATCCGGATCAGACTTTTGCCGGATTGCACAAAAGTCTGATCCGGTTCCATTGAATTCTATTGTTTCCGGCCGCCTGATGCGCCGCTTCAGGCACATCAGGCGGCTCCGGCAAAAAAAAAAAAAACGTTACATGCTCCGTTTTGTCCGGCCGCCGGAATGTACATTTCCGCCGGATCCGGACAAAAACGGATACAATGCAATGACATCAGGCACGATCCGGCGCTAATGAAAGTCAATGGTAAAAAAACGCATCCGGTACCGGATCCGTGTTTTTACCAACACGCCGGATCATGCCTGATACAAAAAGACGGATGTGTGAAAGAGGCCTTAGTGTGCAGTGACGGGAGGATTTTCTTGTGTGCAGCAGCGCTGGTTATTAGGCTGCCTGATAGCTGTGTGTACACTGCTGTGCAGACTGCTTTATACACAGCACTAATACTTTTATTCTTTTTTTCTGCACAGTTATCGAGCATTCATTTTTTCCCAAACCGTATAGAGATGTAAGCTCCACACACACTACCGTGTAACGGCAGGAATCACGGACAAATACATGCTGACTATCTTTGTGTGACTCCGGAAATATATACGAATATTTAAATTTTCCCCTACACTGCATACAGCTGTACGATTCGGATGCAGTACCGTTTTTCTGCTTTTTGTATTACTGTCAAATCCATACTGAGAGAGCATCTGTGTGTGACTCCGGAAATATATACGGAGATTTAAATTTTCCACTTCATCGTATACAGCTGTATGCTTCTGATACAGTACCATTTTTCTGCTTTTTGTATTACTGTCAAATCCATACTGAGAGAGCGTCTGTTTGTGACTCCGGAAACATATACGGAGACTTAAATTTTCCCATTCACCGTATACAACAGTACACTTCTTATACTGTACCGTTTTTCTGCCTGTTGTATTCTGGTCAAATCCATACTGAGAGAGCATCTGTGTGTGACTCCTGAAATATATACGGAGTTTTAAATTTTCCCATTCACCGTAAACAGCTGTACGCTTCTGATACAGTACAGTTTTTCGTTTTTTTGTTTTCTGGTTTAATCCATACTGAGTGAGCGTCTGTGTGTGACTCCATAAATATATACGGAGATTTAAATTTTCCCTACACTGTATACAGCTGTACACTTCTGATGCAGTACTGTTTTCTGCTTTTGGTATTATGGTGTAATCCATACTGAGTGAGCGTCTATGTGTGACTCTGGAATTATATACGGAGATTTAAATTTTCCCCTTTTCCGTAAACAGCTGTACGCTTCTAATACAGTGCCGTTTTTCTCATTTTTGTATTACGGTCAAATCCATACTGAGAGAGCGTCTGTGTGTGACTCCGGAAACATATACGGATATTTAAATTTTCCCCTTCACCGTATACAGCTGTACGCTTCTGATACAGTACAGTTTTTCTGCTTTTTGTATTCTGGTACAATCCATACTGAGTGAGCGTCTGTGTGTGACTCCAGAAATATATATGGAGATTTAAATTTTCCCCTACAATGTATACAGCTGTATGCTTCTGATACAGTACCGTTTTTCTGCTTTTTGTATTATGGTCAAATCCATACTCAGCGAACGTCTGGAAATAAAGTATATACGGAGATTTAAATTTTCCCCTACACTGTATACAGCTGTACGCTTCTGATACAGTACCGTTTTTCTGCTTTTTGTATTCTGGTTAGTGTTGAGCATTCCGATACTGCAAATATCGGGTATCGGCCGATATTCGCTGTATCGGAATTCCGATTCTGAGAACCAATATTTTTTGCATATCGGATACCGGAATCAGAGTTTTCCTGTAAAGTCTATGGGGAGTTCCTGTGTCACAGTACGAAGTACGTGACACAGGAACTTCCCGAAAGTGTCACTGTCAGTGTCGGTCGGGTCTGTCAGGTGTCAGCAGCACTTACCTGGCAGAAGATCCCCAGCGGTCATGTCCTGGACTCCTTGATGGCCGCCATTACCCTCTCCCTGGCGGTCACGTGCAGCTTCTCGCGATAACTGCACGTGCTGCCGAGTACTGGGTAATCTCGGCCAGCTGTACTCTCGCGACAGCTGGCCGTAAACCAGTCTGATGACGTCACCATTGGGGAATCTCCTCAGGTAAGCAGCTCTGCTACATCTGGATGCCAGGCTCGGCCTGGCATCCAGATGTAGGAGAGCTAGAGTCGTCGTGGGACACTCGTGATTTTGGACTGCGTCGGACAGGGAGTATTTGTGTTGGTTTGTTATTTTTGTTTCTTTACAGGAGAATGATGGTGTCGCAGGATGAGCGTGCAATAAAAATAATGAAAACTGTGTGGTGTTTTATTTCATTAAAAGACTTTTTTCTGACTGTGTATTTTTTAAAAAATTTACAAACTATGATTAATAATGGATCGGTGTCTTATTGATGCCTCTTTATTATTAACCTGGCTTATTGTCAGCTTTCAATCAAAGGTGATATTAACCCTTATTACCCCACTTGCCAACGCTACAGGGCAAGTGGGAAGAGCCGGGTAAAGTGCCACAATTGGCGCATCTTTGGATGCGCAAATTGTGGGGCTGCTGCAGCCTGGTATTTTTAGGCTGTTGAGGGTCAAAATCCATGGGCCTTGACAGTCTTTTAATACCAGGCCGCAGCAGTCTGCTTTTTACTTGGCGGTTAACAAAAATAGGGGGACCCCCACGCCATTTTTTTTTCGAGGGGATCCCCTATTTTTGTTAATCAGCCAAGCTAAGCAAACTGCTGTGGCCTGGTATTATCAGGCTTGCAAGGTTCATGGATATTGGATCCTTACCAGCCTGAAAAATAAGGCCTCAGCAGTCTGCTTCATCTGGGTGGTTAGCAAAAATAGGGGGGACCCCACGCCATTTTTTTTCGAGGGATCCCCTATTTTTGTTACCCAGCCAAGATAAGCAGACTGCTGTGGTCTGGTATTATCAGGCTTGCAAGGTCCATGGATATTGGCTCCTTAACAGCCTGAAAAACCAGGCCTCAGTAGTCTGCTTCATGAGGCTGGTTGGCAAAAATAGGGGGGACCCCACGCCATTTTTTTTTTCTAGGGGATCCCCTATTTTTGTTAATCAGTTCACTTCATGTCAGCCGAGATTCCCTCTGACGTCACTGATGATGCGGTTTCCCTGGCTGACCTGAAGTGAAAGTGGGAAGCAATCAATTATGCTAACCACTTCCTCTTCTGTCAGCCAGGAGAGGAGATGATTTAGTCTGGGGTTTACTGCGAGGCTGTCAGCATTAGCTGCGGTCCCTGCAGTAAACATTAACCCTTTCAGAAAGATTACATCGGATGACCTGACTGATCATCAGATAGGTAAGAATAATGTTGCTTTATTATTTTATTTTTATTACAGGTGAACAAGGGCTTCGCAAGGAATGGCAGTAAAATAAAATATGGTTAAAAACTGTGTGTTTATTTCATTAAAATGATTTTTAATTAAAGTGTGTGTTTTATTTTTATTTCATACAATAGGATTAATAATTGATAGTTGTCTAATTTACAGCTCCCAATTATTAACCTGGCTTAAAGTCACCTTTCAATAGCAAGGTGGCTTTAACCCCTTATTAACCCATTCGCCACCGCTACAGGGCAATGGGAATAGACGGGCACAGTGCCAGAAAGGGCGAATATAATTATAGATTTGCCTTTTCTGGGGTGTCTGGGGGCAGATGTTAGTAGCCGGGGGGGGGCAAAAATAATGGTCCCTCTCTGGGCTATTATTATCTGCCCCCACTGTTTGAGAAAATAGGGCGGGAGCCCACGCATTTTTTTTCAACAATTTTACACCTCATATATATATATATATATATATATATATATATATACATGTCATTGAATTTTTGACACATATATATATATATATATATATATACATATATATATATATATATATATATTTATAGTACATACACATCTACATAGTATAATAGCCGCTAATTCAATTGCCGGCTTTTGTGAAATTACAGACCCGACATGAAATGACACATGGTTTATATAGAGTTGACCATGTCATTTCAAGTAGTTTAATATATGGTTTTCACTATCAATTACATGAGTGCATGTGTGCAAATTTCAGACATGTAGGGGTTAATTAAAGGTGTAAATTCGTAGCAAAAAAATGTGTTTTTTTACAACGAATTTACTCCTTTAATTAACCCCTACTTGTGTGAAATTTTGCACACATACACTCATGTAATTGTTATATATGTATTCTATGTGTGTATATCTAATGTTTACAAGGAAATAAAGGTTTTTTTTTAATTCCGATATTTCTGTCCCATTGACTTGCATTGGGTTTCCGGTATCGGAATCGGCGATACCCGATACTTTTTGAGTATCGGGCCAATCCAATACAATCCAATATTTCTGGATATTGGGCAGTATCGCTCAACACTAATTCTGGTCAAATCCATACTGAGTGAGCGTCTGTGTGTGACTACGGAAATATATATGGAGATTTAAATTTTCCCTACACTGTATACAGCTGTGCGCTTCTGATGCAGGACCGTTTTTCTGCTTTTGGTATTCTGGTGTAATCCATACTGAGTGAGCGTCTATGTGGGTCTCCGGAAATATATACGGAGAGTTAAATTTTCCCCTTCACTGTATACAGCTGTACGCTTCTGAAACAGTACCATATATCTGCTGGTATTTTTGTTACATTTTCCCAAACATGAGGAAGTGGCCGTGGATGTGGGTGGGGGTGGCCAGCTGGTACTGATCGTGGAGGTGGTGCATCTGCTTGTAGTGCAAAAAGCACAACAGCCGGAGCATCAGGAACATGTTTTGCCTTACATTGCTGAAACAGCCTCCAGCTCTATCGCCTCCTCTTCTGAAGTTTCAAAAAACTGCAAGCACTAAGTCGTCAGTGCAGGCTATCTAGTGTTTACAAGGAAAAAAAGGGTTTTAAATTACGATATTTCTGTCCCATTGACTTGCATTGGGTTTCCGGTGCTAACCAGCCTGATAAAGCAGACTACTGAGGCCTGGTTTTTCAGGCTGGTAAGGATCCAATATCCATGAACCTTGCAAGCCTGATAATACCAGGCCACAGCAGTCTGCTTAGCTTGGCTGATTAACAAAAATAGGGGATCCCCTCGAAAAAAAATTGCGTGGGGTTCCCCCTATTTTTGTTAACCAGCCAAGTAAAAAGCAGACTGCTGCGGCCTGGTATTAAAAGACTGTCAAGGCCCATGGATTTTGGCCCTCAACAGCCTAAAAATACCAGGCTGCAGCAGCCCCACAATTTGCGCATCCAAAGATGCGCCAATTGTGGCACTTTACCCGGCTCTTCCCACTTGCCCTGTAGCGGTGGCAAGAGGGGTAATAAGGGGTTAATGTCACCTTTGATTGAAAGGTTACAATAAGTCCGGTTAATAATGGAGAGGCGTCAATAAGACACAGATCCATTATTAATCATAAAGTTTGTAAATTTTTTAAAAAAATACACAGCCAGAAAAAAGTATTTTAATGAAATAAAACAACACAGTTTTCATTATTTTTATTTCACGCTCATCCTGCAAAGCCATCGTTCTCCTGTAATAAACCAAAAATAACAAACCAACACAAATACTCCCTGTCCGACGCAGTCCAAGATCACGAGTGTCCCACGACAAGTCCAGCTCTGCTACATCAGATGTAGCAGAGCTGCTTACCTGAGGAGATTCCCTGGCGGTGACATCATTGGGCTGGTTTACGGCCAGCTGTCGCGAGAGTACAGCTGGCCCAGATTACCCAGTACCCGGCAGCACATGCAGTTATCCGAGAAGCTGCACGTGACCGCCAGGGAGAGGGTAATGGTGGCCATCAAGGAGTCCAGGACGTGACCGCCGGGGATCTTCTGCCAGGTAAGTGCTGCTGACACCTGACAGAGCCGACCGACACTGACAGTGACACTTTCGGGAAGTTCCTGTGTCACGTACTTCGTTCTGTGACACAGGAACTCCCCATAGACTTTACAGGAAAACTCAGATTCCGGTATCCGACATGCAAAAAATATTGGATCTCAGAATCGGAATTCCGATACAGCAAATATCGGCCGATACCCGATATTTGCAGTATCGGAATGCTGAAAACTAGTCTCAAGCTTAGTAAAACGCTGGTTTTGAAGTAGTCACTTCAAGAATATAGTGGACATGGAGATGGTTTGGCTCTAAGTTTTTAGAGAAAGTTCAAATATCACTTATACAGTGTATATTGCTATGTACTAATGCAGTACATCATGAAACATCTCATTAAAGAAGAGCTGTAACACAGCTTTTGAGTTGCATTAACCAAAAGGCATAACTAAACATTCATGGTGAACAACACAAGTGTTGAATGCTGTCTTACATTCGTCGTCCTTTTTAACCACTTAGCGATCGCTGATACTCATTAAAATGGGGGCCACTAAGGGTACTTATTCTCTCATTGCCATTTTATACCAGCAATCTGAAATAAGGCTGTGGTGTTATGATTTGGTAGGTGAGGAGAGCAGGCAAAAACGGCAATACACCAGAGAGGTTGGAATCTACTGGATTGCAGTACCCTGACTAACCACCACAACTAAAGGCAGCCGTGGAGCGTTCCTACGTTGGTCCTAGACGCCTCGTCACAGCCTGAGAGGTTAACTACACCTAAAGATAGAAAGAGGAAAGCTATCTGCCCCGGAGCAGATCCCCAAAGAACATAGGAAGCCCCCAAACATGTAATGGCGGTTAGACAAGAGGAAATACAGACACAGACAGAAAATAGTAAGAGCAAACGTTGGGGCCCAATCTGCCTAGAAAGAAAAAGGATAGGAAGGACACTTACTGCAATCCAAAAAAACCCTAAAAAATACCAACTCTACTAATTGCAAAAACACCTGAGATCACACGACCTCTACCACCTAAATTAGTTCTCTGGTGTCACAAAACTAAGCCGCAGATACTGAAAAAACTGGAAAAGGCAAATGAACAAATAACAGTGGCTCAGATAAACTGAGAGGAGCACAAGCCCCCAGAGGGGACCTGGCTGACCTCCACAGAAGTGCAGGGAACAATGCAAAAAGCAAGCACAAAAATAAAAACAGAAAATATCTTATCTGAGAGCAGGAGAAGAGGCAAGACTCAGCAAGCTTCCAAGTGAACCAGGAACCACAGTTGAGACAAGAACAATTGATCACCGGCAACCATGATGGGAGGAAGCCTCCCTTATATAAGACCAGTCTGTAACTCCTGATTGCCAATCTTCATTGAATGGTTCAATACTGTTTGTAACCACCAGAGGGAGCTTCTGCTCAGAATTCATTTCTAACACATTCACAACACCGTGGCGCCACCCAGATTCGGAAAATCTCCAGGGTCTTGGCTATGGGGATGGCTGAGACCCCTTGAGAACATGATCAGGGACGGATTTTCCGGTGCCTGATCACGTGATCGTTGTTTTCAGTGAATGATAGTGACCACCAAAAAAAGTGTGCTTGCTGTTTCAATGATTTCTCTCTTCTAACCTGATATACATGTCAAAGGAGAGAGAATGATGATCCCCGGTTCCTCTTCCACCCCCTGGCTCTCCTGTTTCATCCCCAGGACTGGCATCATCTTTATGGAAAAAAAATGGCGGAACATACGCAGTGCGCCCGCCGAGATTTGCCGGCCAGTACCCGGCAACAATAGGATTAGAGTTAGAGTTGGGGTTGGGGATAGGGTTGGGATTAGAATTGGGTTGTTTTCAAAAGTAAAAAAATGACGATATGACAGCTAGTGTTGAGCACGAGTGTTCGCTACTCAAATTTGCATTGGGTGCTCGAGTATGTGTGGAGCCCCTTCCGCCTCACTGCCCCTGTGACTGTCTTATTGATCTCTTGCCTGATGCTGAGCCTCCCTGGGGTTGAGTCTATCCGCTGTCTCTCCTGGGGATGGAGGCAATGTCTCAGTATATTAAGGAAAATCTGGCAAGAGGATTCATTAGGAAGTCAGAGTCACCTGCAGGGGCTGGGTTATTCTTTATGCAGAAGAACGGGGAGTTACATCCATGCATAGACTACAGGGATCTTAATGCTATAACCGTCAAAAATAAATACCCTTTGCCTCTTACCTCTGAACTCTTTGATATTTTGCGGGAGCAAGGGTATTTACAAAATTAGATCTGTGGGGCGCTTATAACTTGATACGCATCCTTGAGGGGGATGAGTGGAAGATGGCATTTAACACCAGAGATGGCCACTATGAATAACTGGTGATGCCCTGCCATTTTCCAAGACTTTGTGAATGAAATCTTCTGGGATATGCGAACCATCTCAGTCGTAGTCTATCTGGATGATATTCTCATCTACTCTCCAGATATATTCCAACCGGAGAGATGTTTGCAAAGTCTTTGACCTCCTACGGGCAACCTCCCTCTATGCCAATTTGGAGAAGTGTGTGTTTGAGCAGGAGTCCTTGCCTTTCCTGGGCTATATGATCTTGGCCCAGGGAATGGCCATGGATCCTGACAAGCTACAAGCTGTGATAGACTGGCAAGAACCCCATTCTCTTAAAGCGGTACAGTGCTTTATGGGGTACATCAATTACAATCTCCAGTTCATTCCCCACTTCTCAACTTTGGTAGTTCCCCTGGTTGCCCTCACCAAGCAGGGAGCTAACCCCAAATTATGGTCAGAGGAGGCCTCCGAGATATTTCTGTCTATAAAGTCACATTTCGCTAGTGCTCCCATTTTACATCGCCCCGATGTCGATAAACCTTTTCCATGGAGGTGGACGTTTCTTCTGTCGGTGCTGGAGCCATCCTCTTTCAAAGGATGCTCAATATCGGAAGCATCCTTGCTTCTTTTTCTCCAAGACCTTCTCACCGGCGAGGAGAAATTATTCAATCGGGGACATTGAGTTGCTGGTGTTGTTGAGCGATACGATACTGCAAATATCGGATATCGGCCGATATTAGCTGTATCGGCCTTTCGATTCCGAATACCGATATTTTCGTCATATCGAATACCGGAATCGGATTTGTCACTGTCACTGTGAGTGTCCGTCGGTCGGGTCTGTCAGGAGTCAGCGGCACTTACCTGGCAGAAGATCTCCGGCGGTCACATCCTGGACTGCTTGAGGCCGCCATTATCTTCTCCCTGGCGGTCACATGCAGTTTTTCGCGATAACTGCAGCCAGTGACTGCAGGGTAATCCCGGCCGTAAACCAGTCCGATGACGTCACCGCCGGGGAAGCAGGTAATCAGCTGTGCTGCGCCGGGATGACAGGCTCTGCCTGTCATTCTGATGTAGCAGAGCTGGATCGTCGTGGGACACTCGTTACTATGGACTGCGTCGGTCAGGTGGTATACTTTTTTTTTTTTTTTTTCATTTTTTTACAGGAGATCGATGGCGTCGCAGGATGAGACTGTAATAAAAGTAATGAAAAATGTGTTTTTTTTTTTTTTTATTAAATTAAAAAACTTTTTTATGAACATTCACCCGTCCGGGTACATCAACAATTTAACTATTTATCAACAATTTAACTATTTACATACAGGGACCCTGTCCGGGTTATTTATACTTCTTTGGCCGGGGTGTTCCAGGTACCACCTGGTACTCTTCTGATGCTTGCCAAACATCCGAGGCACCAAGGACCACCAGGACCTGATGACGTCGTGTGGCCTGTACAGTCAAGTCGTGACCCGCTATCTGGGTCTGTGTGGCCACCTCTTTCATCTCCCTCCGGGTCTGGAACCCTATGTCCCGGACTGAACGAACCCCAGGGGGCCTAACAGGCGCCGGTACGGGCCAGCTATAGTTATCATGTCCATAGCTGGGGCTGCTGAGGAGACCACTGAGGGAGGCTGTGGAGATTTACGGCGTGGGGTGGGCACTTTTGCAGAGGCCTGGATGTGGGAGGCTGAAGGCTCCGAGGGTCTCACAGGTTCCTGACACTCTGGGGAGTAGGGGTCGCACCTGGTAACATTTAGGGCGTACCACCCATTGTAACCCCAGTGTCGGGTGTAAGTCACCAAGTCTCCTGGCAACAGGTCCCTCCCGGGTGTCCTTCTGGGAGGTGAGTCTCCACGTCCCGCCGGGTCACAAAACCTTCTAAATAAAGTCCAGGCTCCTGGATGAAGCCCCAACCACCTTTCAATTTAAAGCTCCGTACTGCACCCTTACGCCGCGGCTCCCTCAGGGTTCCTTTATCCTTTCTCATCCGGTCCTTATCTGCCCGGTCCTTCTCCACCTGACGTTGGCGAAGTTTTAGGGTTTCTCGCTGCTCCCTTTGTCGCTCTGCTTCCCGCTCCCAACGTCTCCACTCTTCCTCCTGACGCCGGTTGAAATTCTCCTCCACCAGCAGCTCCATGTCTCCACCACTCCACTGGAGCTTGCGATGTCCGGTTTGCGGCAGCTCTCCTGGCGCCCCCCAGTCCTGGCGGCGCTCCCCTGCGGAGGAAGCAGACGGCTCTAAATCAGATGACAGTCGGGGCTCCGGTACAGACAGGTAGACCTCTGGTGCCTGCTCGGCCTCCTCCATGAGGACGGGTGTCGCTTCTTCTGTCTCAGCGACGGGGGCAGACAGCGGG
>JARQOD010000003.1:479310528-479326420 GCA_033576555.1 Oophaga sylvatica | reverse complement strand
TATCGGTATCGGGTATCGCCGATATTTTAATGGTATCGGCGATACCATTCCGATTCCGATACTTTTGGATATCGGAAAGTAACGCTCAACTCTACTCTTCACTACCTACTTGCTTTAATTCCCTAAACGCTTTCTTTTTGTCCCTTATTGAGCCCCTTACAGCTCTATTTAGCCATAGTGGTTTCCTCCTAATTCTAGCATGTTTATTCCCATAGGGTATATACTGTGCACAGGTCCTATTCAGGATACTAATAAACGTCTCCCATTTTCTTTGTGTATTTTTATGTCTCAGGATATCGTCCCAGTTTATTGCACCAAGATCATCTCTCATCCGTTGGAAATTTGCCTTCCTGAAGTTTAGTGTCCTTGTAACCCCTCGACTACACATCTTATTAAAGGATACATGAAAGCTTATTATTTTGTGATCACTATTACCCAAGTGACCCCCAACCCTCATATTTGATATGCGGTCTGGCCTGTTGGATAATATTAGGTCTAGCAGTGCCCCCCCCTCTTGTTGGGTCCTGAACTAGTTGTGAAAGGTAATTGTCTCTCATAGTTGCCAAAAACTTATTACCTTTGCTGGAACTGCAGGTTTCTGTTCCCCAATGTATTTCAGGGTAGTTGAAGTCCCCCATAATAATGACTTCTCCTTGAGTTGCTGCTTCATCTATTTGCTTTACGAGGATATTCTCTGTTGCTTCCATTATTTTAGGAGACTTATAACAAACCCCTATCAATAATTTATTATTTTTCCCCCCTCCCCTAATCTCCACCCACAGAGACTCTACATCTTCATTAGATTCACAGATATCACGCAGGATGGGTTTTAAGGATGATTTTACATATAAACACACACCCCCACCTCGCTTATTTTTACGGTCATTTCTAAACAGACTATAGCCCTGTAAATTAACCGCCCAGTCGTGGCTCTCATCCAGCCAAGTCTCAGATATCCCCACCATGTCATAATTATGTTCCAACAAAATTAATTCTAATTCCGCCATTTTGTTGGTGAGGCTTCTAGCATTAGTATACATGCACTTTATGTATCTCTCTGAACCTCTATTCTTTCTTAAATTATTAACTGTTCTAACCCCACCCCCCATGCCACCCCCACCCCCAATTTCATTATTTGTGCCCAGGTCTCTATCTGTACTGCCTTCCCCTCCTATAAAATGAATACCCTCCCCCCCAGTCCCTAGTTTAAAGACTCCTCCAACCTTCTAGCCATTTTCTCCCCCAGCACAGCTGCACCCTCCCCATTGAGGTGCAGCCCATCCCTAGCATAGAACCTGTAGCCAACTGAGAAGTCGGCCCAGTTCTCCAGGAACCCAAACCCCTCCTTCCTACACCAATTCTTGAGCCACTTATTAACCTCCCTAATCTCCCGTTGCCTCTCTGGTGTGGCACATGGTACCGGCAGTATTTCAGAAAATACAACGTTGGAGGTCCTTGCTTTAAGCTTGCAGCCTAATTCCCTGAAATCATCTTTAAGGACCTACCACCTACCTCTAACTTTGTCATTTGTGCCAATGTGCACCATGACCGCTGGGTCCTCACCAGCCCCTCCCAGTAATCTGTCAACCCGATCAGCGATGTGTCGGACTCGAGCGCCAGGTAGGCAGCACACTGTTCGACGATCCCTGTCTTTGTGACAGATTGCCCTATCTGTTCCCCTAATAATTGAGTCCCCCACTACCAGCACCTGTCTGGCCTGCCCTGCTCTCCTAATTCCCCCCTTACTGGAGCAGACACTCCCCCAGCTTTCAGAGGACATGCCTGGCTGCAGCAGTGCTACCCCTGTACTGACAACCCCCTCATCTGCCAACTTTGCAAACTTATTGGGGTGTGCCAGATCAGGACTAGCCTCCCTGGCGCTCTTCCCTCTACCCCGCTTTCTAACTGTCACCCAGCTTCCTACTTCAGTGTCCTGCAGCTCCACCCTAGCATCCCCCCCTCATCTATCCCAATGAGCATCTGCTCAGTGAGCAGAAGACTCCTTTCCATATTGTCTATGGATCTCAGTGTTGCCAGCTGCACATTTAGATCCAGAATTTGGGCTTCCAAATGCACAACGTGCTCACATCTCACACAGCAGTATGCACCCTCGACCGGCTGTTCAAGGACTGCATACATGTGGCAAGATGTACACTGGATGGCATTGGCAATAGTGGAGCACATATCTAATGGGGATTTCACCAGACAGCAAAGATAAGTAAAAATAAATAAAAAGTATTAATAAAATATACAGTAACAGCAATTCAGTAAATCCTCCCTTGGAAACTCCCTGAATCCAAAGTCACTGAATCTCAAGTCACACTTACCACCGTTCACACTTGCGCACCGGTCACACTCAGCTCGCTCACACTCGCTGAAGCAGAAGACTTAAAGAGAGATTTTTTTTTTTTTCTCCTTCAGCAGCAAATCACCCTGCTGCTCTAATGCACTTCCAAAAAGACTTGAGTCCCAACCAGCTGGCCCTTATAAACCCTTAATTATGAACCCCCACCCTTAATTAACCCCTTGTGAATATAGCTACCCAAGATTTAAATGCAATATAGTTAACCTTTAAACCTTTAAAAACACAGATAGTAAAATAAGAGATTAATCCTTTAGAGAGAAAAAATAGGTTAATAAAGCCCCCAAAAGATAGAACAGGTAGAAAGGCACTCAGCAATCCACAATTCAGCCACTCACACCAATTCACACAGGTATTTGATTAAAGGTTTTTCAAATACTTCTTCACTGAATCTCAAGTCACACTTACCACCGTTCACACTTGCGCACCGCTCACACTCAGCTCGCTCACACTCGCTGAAGCAGAAGATTTAAAGAGAGATTTTTTTTTTTTTTCTCCTTCAGCAGCAAATCACCCTGCTGCTCTAATGCACTTCCAAAAAGACTTGAGCCCCAACCAGCTGGCCCTTATAAACCCTTAATTATGAACACCCACCCTTAATTAACCCCTTGTGAATATAGCTACACCAAGATTTAAATGCAATATAGTTAACCTTTAAACCTTTAAACACACAGATAGTAAAATAAGAGATTAATCCTTTAGAGAGAAAAAATAGGTTAAAAAAGCCCCCAAAAGATAGAACAGGTAGAAAGGCACTCAGCAATCCACAATTCAGCCACTCACACCAATTCACACAGGTATTTGATTAAAGGTTTTTCAAATACTTCTTCACTGAATCTCAAGTCACACTTACCACCGTTCACACTTGCGCACCGGTCACACTCAGCTCGCTCACACTCGCTGAAGCAGAAGATTTAAAGAGAGATTTTTTTTTTTCTCCTTCAGCAGCAAATCACCCTGCTGCTCTAATGCACTTCCAAAAAAAAAAGGAAAAAAAAAAAAAAAAAACGGCTGCCTCTAGTTGTGGTGGTTAGTCAGGGTACTGCAATCTCATAGATTCCAACTGCTCTGGTGTATTTCCTTTTTTACCTGCACTCCTCAGCTACCGAAACATAACAGTATCACCGGCCCAAAAAATTGAATGGTACTCACAGAAGGGAAAAATATTGTGAAAGAAAAAAGGTTGTCAGAGTTGTCAGAGATATTTTTCTGTTTGTTGCATTTTTTTTTTTTCCCTCTGTATCTCTGGGTGCTGAGGAGGATTTTTTCTCTCAATGGAGTTTGCACAGTTGTCTGGCCGTGTGGATCAGCTTGCCACTGAGGTTCGGAGTATTGCTACCTATCTTGCTAGGTT
Organism: Oophaga sylvatica; assembly: GCA_033576555.1. Taxonomy (NCBI): domain Eukaryota; kingdom Metazoa; phylum Chordata; class Amphibia; order Anura; family Dendrobatidae; genus Oophaga; species Oophaga sylvatica. Next base: position 479,322,704 of record JARQOD010000003.1, on the reverse strand, counting down.
GCCTGTGGTGGAACCTAGAATTCCCATGCCAGATTTGTTTTTGGGGGATCGAACCAAGTTTCTGAATTTCAAAAATAATTGTAAATTGTTTTTTGCCTTAAAATCTAAGTCCTCAGGGAACGCAGCGCAGCAGGTTCAAATTGTCATCTCTCTCCTGCGTGGCGATCCTCAGGATTGGGCTTTTTTCCCTGACACCTGGGGATCCTGTTTTGAGTGATGTTGATGCATTTTTTCGGGCCTTGGGGTTGTTGTACGATGGGCCTTGTGTCACTGATCAAGCTGAGGGAGCCTTGTTGGCATTAGATCAGGGGCTTGATGACGCTGAGTTATACTGTCAGAGATTCCGTAGGTGGGCAGTCCTGACCAAATGGAATGACGACGCTTTGGCAGCCCTTTTTCGGAAGGGTCTGTCAGATAATGTAAAGGATGTTATGGTGGGATTCCCTGTCCCCTCTGGTCTCAATGATTCTATGTCATTAGCGATTCAAATTGACAGACGTTTGCGTGAGCGGAGAAGTATGCGTGGAATAGTGTTGCCTTGTGAACCTGCTTCTGAATCCATGCAGTGTGATAGAGTGGTTTCTGGGACACAGCGTCATGAGTTTCGAAAGCACAATGGGTTATGTTTCTACTGTGGTGATGTCTCTCATGCTATTTCAGTCTGCCCTAAGCGGGGAAGAAGTTTTGCACGCTCAGTTGTCTTGGGTAGTGTTCAGACTAAGTTTTTATTAACTGTTACTCTGATATGCTCTCTGTCCTCATTTTCTGCTCAGGCTTTCGTTGATTCGGGAGCAGCTATTAACCTGATGGATTTTGATTTTGCTAAACGTTGTGGGTTTCCCTTGATACCCCTACAGAAGTCTATTCCCCTACGGGGGATCGATTCTACCCCTTTGGCTGAGAATAAACCTCAGTTCTCTACTCAGGTGATAATGAGGGTTGAACCTGATCATCAGGAGAGCTGCAAATTTTTGGTTCTGTATAATCTGCATGACATTATCGTGCTGGGTTTCCCTTGGTTACAGTCTCATAATCCTGTTTTGGATTGGAAATCTGTGTCTGTAACTAGTTGGGGCTGCCAATGTGTTAATACCAACACTCCTGTTTTTTCTGCCTCCCCCCAGGCTCAGGATGTTCCTGACTTTTTGATTGATTTTTCTGATGTGTTTAGCGAAAGTAAATCTGCATCCTTGCCTCCCCATAGGAGCTATGACTGAGCTATTGAATTAGTGCCTGGTAGTAAATTCCCTAAAGGTCGCCTTTTTAATTTGTCTGTACCTGAACATGACGCTATGCGGTCTTATATCAAGGAGTCATTGGAGAAAGGTCATATCAGACCATCCTCTTCACCCTTAGGTGCCGGTTTTTTCTTTGTGGCCAAAAAGGATGGTTCATTAAGGCCGTGTATTGATTATCGTCTTTTGAACAATATTACTGTGAAATATCAATACCAGTTACCCTTGATTTCTGACCTGTTTTCCAGGGTGAAAAACGCTACTTGGTTTACCAAGCTTGACCTCAGGGGGGCATATAACCTTATTCGCATTAAGCACGGGGATGAATGGAAGATGGCATTTAACACCCCTGAGGGGCATTTTGAGTACCTTGTGATGCCCTTTGGGCTCACTAATGCTCCTTCTGTCTTCCAGTCCTTCATGAATGACATTTTCAGGGATTTTGTGGATAAATTTCTGATTGTTTATTTGGATGATATCTTGATTTTTTCCAATGACTGGGACTCTCATGTGAAACATGTTCGAACTGTATTCCAGATTTTGAGAGAGAATGCTCTGTATGTGAAGGGATCAAAGTGTCTTTTTGGCGTACAGAGGATCTCATTTTTGGGATTCATTTTGTCCCCATCTGTTATTGAAATGGACCCGGTCAAGGTTCAGGCCATCTGTGATTGGGTCCAACCTACTTCATTAAAGGCTCTTCAAAGATTTTTGGGTTTTGCCAATTTTTATCGCAAATTTATTGGTAATTTCTTGGTTATTGTTAAACCATTAACTGATTTGACCAAAAAGGGTTCTGATGTGGTGAATTGGCCTCCAGAGGCAGTCTCTGCATTTCAGGAACTTAAGCAGAGATTCACTTCTGCTCCTGTTCTACGGCAGCCTGATGTTTCTCTGCCATTTCAGGTGGAGGTTGATGCCTCTGAAATTGGGGCAGGTGCCGTTTTGTCCCAAAGAGATCCAGAGACCTCTAAAAGTAACCCTTGTGCCTTTTTCTCTCGAAAATTTTCTCCTACTGAACGTAATTATGATGTGGGTAATGGGAGTTATTGGCCATGAAGTGGGCTTTTGAAGAGTGGAGACATTGGCTGGAGGGAGCCAAACATCAGGTGGTGGTCCTTACTGACCATAAGAATCTGGTTTATCTGGAATCTGCCAAGCGACTTAATCCTAGACAGGCCAGGTGGGCCTTGTTTTTCACACGTTTTAATTTTGTGGTTTCCTTTCTTCCTGGCATTAAGAATGTTAAGGCGGATGCCCTTTCAAGGAGTTTCCTTGCGGACTCTCCTGAGTTATCTGATCCTTCTGATATTTTGAAAGAAGGTGTAATTCTTTCAGCCATCTCGCCCAATTTGAGACTGGCTCTGGAGGGGTGTCAGGAGGATAGGCCCGAGCGCTGTCCTGTTGGGAAATTGTTTGTCCCGGACCATTGGAAAAAGAGTGTCATGTCTGAGATTCATTGTTCCGCGTTGGCCGGTCATCCCGGAATTTTTGGTACCAGAGACTTGGTTAGTCGGTCCTTTTGGTGGCCTACCTTGTCTCGTGATGTCAGGGAATTTGTGCAGTCCTGCGGGACTTGCTCTCGCTCCAAGCCTTGCTCTCGCTCTAGTGGTTTGTTGATGCCATTGCCTGTGCCCAAGAGACCATGGACCCATATCTCTATGGATTTCATTTCCGACCTCCCTGTTTCTCAGAGAATGACCGTCATCTGGGTGATTTGTGAAAGGTTTTCCAAGATGATACATCTTGTGCCATTACCTAAGTTGCCTTCCTCCTCTGAATTGGTACCTTTGTTCCTTCAACACGTGGTTCGTTTACACGGCATTCCTGAAACATTGTGTCTGACAGAGGAGTCCAGTTTGTTTCCAGATTTTGGAGGACCTTTTGTTCTAAACTTGGTGTTCAATTGTCTTTCTCCTCGGCGTTTCATCCTCAGATCAATGGTCAAACTGAGAGAACAAATCAGACATTGGAGACTTATCTAAGATGCTTTGTGTCTGCTGATCAGGATGACTGGGTCTCATTTTTGCCTTTGGCTGAATTTGCTCTTAATAATAGGGCTAGCTCTGCCACTTTGATGTTTCCATTTTTCTGTAATTCTGGGTTTCACCCTCGATTTTCTTCAGGACAGACGGAGGCTTCTGTCTGTCCAGGTGTTGACTCTGTTGTGGAGGGTATGCAACAGATTTGGGACCAGGTAGTGCAGAGGTTGTCCCTCTCTCAGGAGAGGTCCCAGCGGTTTGCTAACCGGCATAGGACTGATGGTCCTCGGTTTAAAGTGGGGGACTTGGTCTGGTTGTCCTCAAAAAATATTCCTATGAGAGTGGCATCTCCTAAATTTAAGCCTAGGTTCATTGGACCTTATAAGATCATGGAGATTCTTAATCCTGTTTCTTTTCGTTTGCTTCTTCCAGGGACATTTAAGATCCATAATGTGTTCCACAAGTCCTTGTTGAAGAGGTTTGTTGAGCCAGTGGTTCCTACTGCTTTGCCTCCTGACCCTGTTTTGGTTGAGGGCAATATGGAGTTTGTGGTTGAGAAAATTTTGAATTCTCATTTTTCTAGACGGAAACTCCAGTATTTGGTTAAGTGGAGAGGTTATGGTCAGGAAGACAATTCTTGGGTGTTTGCTTCGGACATTCATGCTAGGAGACTCATCCGTGCGTATCATAGAACTCATCCTGACCAACCTGGTTGTTCAAGTGAGGGTTCGGTGACCCCTCCTCAAGGGGGGGGTACTGTTGTGAATGGACTTGAAATGAGTTCTGAGCAGAGGCTCCCTCTGGTGGTTACAAGCGGTACTGGACTGTCCAGTGAAGATTGTGAGGATTGGGAATCAGGTGTTACTGACTGGTCTTATATAAGGGAGTCGCCTTCCCATCAGGGTTGCCGGTGATCAATTGTTCTGGTCTCATCCTTGATTCCTGTTTCCTTTGTAGCCTGCTGTGTCGTGTCTGCATCTCCTGCTAACTGATATGACATTTTCTTCTTTTTGTTTTTGTGCTTGATTTTTGCATTTTGTCCTGCACTTCTGTGGGGGCCTTCAGGGTCCCCTCCGGGGCTTTTGCCCTCTCAGTTTAGTTCAGCCACTGATGTTTGTACATTTGCTTTTTCCAGTTTTTTCAGTGGCTGCTGTTTTGATTTTGTTACACCAGAGAACTAATTTAGGTGGTAGAGGTCGTGTGATCTCAGGTGTTTTTGAAATTAGTAGAGTTGGTGCTTTTCAGGGTTTTTTTGGGATTGCAGTAAGTGCCCTTCCTATCCTTTTCTATTTAGGTAGTTTGAGCCCCAACGTTTGCTCATACTATTTTCTGTCTGTGTCAGTATTTCTTCTTGTCTAACCGCCATTACATGTTTGGGGGCTTTCTATGTTCTTTGGGGATCTGCTCCGGGGCAGATAGCTTTCCTCTTTCTATCTTTAGGTGTAGTTAGTTTCTCAGGCTGTGACGAGGCGTCTAGGACCAACGTAGGAACGCTCCACGGCTGCCTCTAGTTGTGGTGGTTAGTCAGGGTACTGCAATCTCATAGATTCCAACTGCTCTGGTGTATTTCCTTTTTTACCTGCACTCCTCAGCTACCGAAACATAACATCTAATCATGGAGCAATATGTTGTAAAATTAAAAGTATAGATGACATCTTCTTTCAGAGAGCAACATGGGGTGGATTATGTTGACAGATTTCCAATAAGTAACATCCAGAACATGGTTTCACAAAGATGCCAAATAAATTGATTAAAAATTGTAATTTTATTGAACACAATATATAAAAGAATTAATAAAATGTAGCAAGATAACAACCACAAGTACAACTCAGTAGGTGGGTACACCCAGGAAACTATATAGTATGCTAGGTATATAAATCCATGTCCATACAATGAAGAAAATATATTAAAAAGTTCAGTCGAGGATCCTATTGTGCACTCATATTACTCAACAATATGAAGAATCAAAAAAAGTATACATTCATGGCATACAATAAAGCACCAACAGCAATGTTTGCAGAGCCAAGCCAAACAAAAAAAATAACAACCCCCCTTAAATAATAATAGCATTGTTGCAATCAGAAGATGGGGTACATAAAAGCAAATAAAGTCCAAGTGGCAGAGTCATATTTAGCTTTATCAGTAGGTACAGGCAATTATATTGCACATTTAGGACATATAGTGTCACAAAATCATTATAAGTGAATACATGGCATAATTATCTGAAAAGAAAGAACCCAGTGGACCCACCTCACCCGACACGCATTTGACAATGAAATGCTTCACCCAGGGATGATTTCCATTAAGGATAATTATTTGGTATTATAAACAAAGGTAGTTAAGGAGGGATTGGCGGAAAGGGAAGGATTTATTTTCCTAAATTCTTTCTAGCATATATGGACAAAACATATTACATTATATAGTTAATTACTCAGTCTGTCTATCACTGAACCACATTTAATAAAATGGACCTCAACTACCTTGACATGAAAACCTTAAAACAATGCTGAAATGCCGATAATGAGCCAAAACTTCAAGGTGGACATTAGGGATACAACTTTAAAATCAACTTGGTGTCATTGAAACATCTGTATCAGATTCCTCAACTATCAGAAGCTACTTATAGCACTGCTATACGCAAGAAAAATTGGTGCCACTTGTGCCAAATTAATGATAATTATATAAAATATAGTGCTAAAAATTAATACAAATGTGAATAAATGACAAGAAGCTACCAATAGTCCAAGAAGAAATGAGATGGCAGACCATCCGGAAAGATGCAAAACCTTATATAACAGACGTGGATAAAAGTGAGAGGACCCAATTGAATCAATTGTGTGAAATAATTGTAAGCAATCCAATGTGTATAACATAAAATATAATCTTTATTGAACAATGTAGTACAAGAAACAAAAAAATAAATAAAAAAATATATATAATTGATGGAATAACATTAAAACATGACTGACAGTGACAACACCCAATTAATGCACTCAGACTGAAAAATGTACCAGGAGCAACGGTGCAATGAGCCAAGTGAACCTGCCACTTATAAATGGCATAAATAATCTAATAACACCGAGCAACTAGTGCTGAGGGTATATATAAATCCTCAGTGTCTAACACCACCAATATGTGCACATGATGTATAGGATGAGAAGTATATAAAAAAGACACAAGTGCATGAATGACAGTGGATGGAAGTAAACGCTACCTGGAAGCCTGGAGGGTGCTGTCAGCCTGTCAGCCAGAAAGAACGCGCCCCGACGCGCGTTTCGGTATGACTAACCTTCGTCAGGGGATGTACATAATCGGTGCATGAGAGTTTAAATAGTTTCCTGGTTAATAAGCCAGTGAATGAGCGGCGCATCTCAGCAAGCGGGAGACCGGAAGTCGCACTGGTGTCTGACGTCACATGAGCCGGCGAAACCGGAAGTATCGAGCCGCCAGCCCATGGATAGACGCCGTCGCCATGCAACCCCGCCCCCGTCTTGCCGACATGCGCACATCACTGCCATGTGTGGTGACTGCATGCATCGGACAGTGCACTAAAGAAATGCAAAGTAAGGAGTGAGCTAGTGGATAATATACCAAGAAGGTAAATAAGGTGACAAGCAGAATGAACATGTATACATGATTTGTCCAGGTCCTAATCTTACAGTCTACCTAAATAATTCATTCATTGCATACTGTAAACATAATCCAAAATGCATAAAAAACAAATACATAAAAATAATATATACAAATCAAAAATGAAGTCTTATAGCACTGCTGGAGGACATGCAACTGGATCCAAACCAAATCACAGATGAAGTTTTAATATTGTGCTACTTTTTTTGTTTATTTATCTGGGATAAATAAATTGTCTGTCTACAATTTGTCTTATGTTGAACAAATGTTTTCAGTCTTTCAACTTTTAGTCCATTTGATTCGGTATAATTAATAAGATCTGGGTAGTTACATTGGGATAGTTCTGTAAATTTCTCTTAATCTATAAGCAATTGATTAAAATGCAGCATAAACAGAGTGTGAAATCCAGTCTGCACATACCACAATGCATGTATTTCCTGCTATTTGTCTGTGCAAACTAAACACTAGTCAAAACCACATAAGAAGGTAAGAATTACTATTCTTAATGGCAATCACTATTAATGAATGCTGCTATAGTCTTAGTAGATTTTAATTAACGGTTAGATTGTGTGCATTAAACATGATTACAGAATATCCTCTCATGACCTGCATACCAATTAAACATAAGCCTGAAAATACTTGCTATATGTAATCATTGTATTAAGTCAGTGTAAGGAGCACTGTCAGCATATATATATTTGGGTTTCATACCATGTTATTTCTAAAATAGCTGATGTAAACATATAATTAGAATTATTGTAATTTTCCTCTTTGACGATTTTGCTAATTCATTCAGTGAAACCTCCTACGTAAGAGCCCTTTCAAGATCCATGCATTTTTCCTCCCAGTTCATTGCAGATTTCAGAGCAGCCTTCAGAGCATACTACACACGCCTGATAAGAGAAAACAGAAGCCATTATTTAATATACCAACAAGGTAACAATGTAATTACTGTAATTGCACATTTTATCAATATGATTGGTTCTTCCAGGAAAAGGCATAGATGGGGTTCAACAGCAAGCAATCAAAGGACCCCTTCCTGTATTACACACCTAACTAGCTGCTCAAAGAAGTAGTCTTGTGTTATTTTTAACTACCATGTTTCTCTGAATATAAGACCGGCTCTTATATTATTTTTTGCTAAACAAATGAGTTAGGTTTATGATCCAGGAATGTCTTATTTTTTTCCATGAACAACAATCCACATTTATTCTTGAACAAAAAAATAAACATTTATTCATATCATGTTGTCACACATGCATACTGCACATAGACATGTATGTACACAGATACAGCACATACATACACATTTAAATACACATACACTGCACATACACATTTATATACACATACACTGCACATACAAATGTATATACACACTATGCACATATGCGCTCATGTATATACGCACATTGCACATACATACACATTTATATACACATACACTGCACATATACATATCAAAGAAGGAAAGGTATCCAGCAACAGATCCAATAGTGAAAAATTATTTAAACACAAAAATCTTTAAAATATAGCATGGTACTCTGAACCAGGATTAAGAAACAGTCAGTTTGAAATGCGTAAGGCCATGAGCTTCCCGGACTTCTTGCCGTTTTTCTAAATTAATGATTTTATACCATAATTTTACCCATGTTATATTTTAAAGATTTTTGTTTTTAAATAATTTTTCACTGATAGATCTGCTGCTGGATACCTTTCCTTCTTTGATACTGCTCGTTTGCTGCTAACACAAACTTCTTTCTGTGCATGGCCATTGGATTCCTCTGCGGTGAGCTTAATTTTTTCTGCAAAGTGAAAACCCCCCACAAGTGACCCCATTTTGGAAACTAGACCCCCTAAGGAACTTATCTACAAAAAAACATACTAAACCTATCAATGAATTAATCTAGGGTTATAATGATCATATTGATACCAAGGATGCATCAATTTTTTTTAACCCCAGATTTAACATTTTCACACAAGAAGTGGGTAAAATTGGCACCAGAATGTGTCACACAATTTCTGCTGAATATAGAAATACACCATATGCGGCTATACAGTACTGCTTAGCCATACGGAGAGTCTCGGTAGGGATGGAGCGCTATTTGCCTCCTGGAATGCAGATTTTCCTAGAATAGTTTGCAAGCTCCATATAAAGAGCTCCCTAAATGCTACGGAGCAGAATCCTCGTTCCCCTTTGATTAGGTGAATTTATTCTTCGGGTCGGAGCGATTACAGCGATACCAGATTTATGTCCTTTTTTATGTTTAGCTTCTGTCACACTTTAAAATATACATTTTTTTGCAAGAATAAGTTTCTGCATCACCACATTTTGAGAGCTATAATTTTTCCATATGTCAGCCAACAGAGTCATGTGAGGTCTTGTTTTTTGTGGCACGAGCTGACGTTTTTATTGGTACCATTTTTGGACACATGACATTTTTTGATCGCATTCTATTCCGATTTTTGTGGAGGCAGAATGAACAAAAACCAGTAATTCATTAATTATTTTTTTCTCGTTCTGTGTGGTAAAATTCATAAGGCAGTTTTATTCTTTGGGTCAGTATGATTACAGCGATGCCACATTTATATTTTTTTATGTTTTGGCACTTTTACACAATAAAAACTTTTATAGAAAAAATAATTATTTTTGCATAGTTTTATTCTGACAGCTATAACTTTTTTATTTTACCGCTAATGGAGCTGTATGGAGGCTTGTTTTTTGTGGGACAAGATGGAGTTTTCAGTGTTTTATTCCACTTTCTCCAAAGTATAATGATAAAGCATATTTTCCTACATTTTTTTAACGTCGTTCATTGAAGGGGTTAAGTAGTATGACACTTTTATAGATTGGACTTTTACGATCACGGTGATACCAAACATGTATACTTTTTTGCTTACTTTTTCCATAAAAATGTGTATTTATTATGGTGCAAATCGCCTCTTCAGAGGAAAAGAGGACTTGAACTCTATAGCGCCACCTATTGGAAGTAGCGATCCTACAAGTTAAAATCAACCCTTTAACAAGTTTTTCAATATGACAGGAGAAAAGCCAACTCAGTTATCTCAATTTGCAGTGTTTCGGGCTATTGGCCCTCATCAGTGCAAAGTATGAGAACTGATTTGGCTAGGTGAGAGGCTCTGGACTGAGGTCTAAGAGGTAAGGCTTCTCCTTGTGAAAAGTGACATACCAGCTCTGGCTTGTCAAAGTAAGGAGCAGGGCCGGCATCAGCACCCAGTGCACCCGGGCAAGTGCCGGGGCCCTGAGCAGGCGTGGGGCCCACTCACAGTCAGGGACACTGGCATGCTATGGGGGCCCGGTGCCTGTTCCAGTAGTGGGGGCCGGTGCCTCGAGCAGAGCAGCTGCCAGTGAGGAGAGGTGAGTATTTCATTTTTTATTTTTTATGTTTTGTGCAATATATAGAGACCATATCATATATTGAGCAAATTATACACTAGAGCATCATATATGGGGCCCATTATACACTGGAGCATCATATATGGAGCATTACATGGGGCCTATCATACACTGGAACATCATATATGGGGCCCATTATATATGGAGCATTATATGGGACAAATAATATACTGGAGCATCATATATAGGTCCATTATATATGAAGCATTATATGGGGACCATTATGTATTGAAGCATGATATATGGGGCCCTCATATACTGTAGAATCATATGGGGCCCATTATATCTGGAACATCATATAGGGCCCATTATATATGGAACATCATATCGGGCCCATTATGTATGGAGCATCATTTGGGGCCTATTATATATGGAGCATCTTATAGGGTCCATTGTATATTAAGCATTATATGGGGCCCATTATATATGAGCATTATATGGGGCTCATTATTCTGTATGGAGCTCTATGTGGTGACCATAATAATGTATGGAGCAATATATAGGCTCATTATTCTGTATGGAACACTATGTGGTGCCCATAATACTGTATGAAGCAATATATGGAGCACATTAAGCTGTATGGAGCAAAATATGGGGCTCATTATTCTGCATGGAGCACTATGGGGTGCCATAATACTGTATGGAACAATATATGGAGTTCATTATTCTGTATGGAGCACTATGTGGTGCCCATAATACTGTATTGATGACTATGCTGTTTGTCTTTTGAGCTATTGTAGAATTTACATTAGATACCACTCATGTAATGTATGAAGTAAGTGAAATGTTTGGCATTGTACTATACCTATATTTCTCTGCCGTATCTATGCATCATAAATTGTGGTATGTGTTAAAGGGGTCCATTGAGACTCTTTCGCCCAGGGCCCATGAAACCTGGAGCCGACCCTGGTAAGGAGGCTTATTTGGCGTGCAATGCTCCTCTGGGAAATTTAATATGCAAATTGCCTCTTCAGAGAAAAAGAAGACTTGAACTCTATAGCGCCACCTAATGGAAGTAGCAATCCTACAAGTCACAATCAACACTTTAACAAGTTTTGTAATATGACTTAGGATACAAGCCAAATCAGTATCTCAATTTGAAAACATGGTGTTTCGGGCTATTGGCCCTCGTCAGTGCAAAGTATGAGACCTGATTTGGCTAGGTGAGAGGCTCACTGGCAGCACTGAGCTGCTCCACTGACCGGTCAGGAGATGCTGAAATTTCAGCATTTCCTGCCCAATCATGCTGTGATTGGTCAGTCAGATTGATCGATCATAGCATTCTGGGTGCAGGGACTGATGGCATGGGTCCCCGCACCTCTTCCCGTGCCTCTCAGCTGTCTGTGACAGCTGTCGGCACAGAACTGTCACTGCGTGTTAACATGCAGTGACAGTTTAAATGCAGGACGGACATAGTCCATCATGGTGCGGGAACTTTCACCCTGACATGACAGACTGTGTCTGTCCATGGACGTTAAGGGGTTAAACGGTCACCGGTAGATAAATATTTACCAATTGGTGGTCTTTGAATGCCACCAATCGATTGGTTTAAGCGAACCATTAGAGTACAGTAGGAAAAATGCAGAAAATCATTTTTAAATGAAGAACTTCAGTAAACAAGCCTAGAGTCAAAACTCTTATTTGAAGTCTTGAATTAATCTATTGATAATAGACAATCACAAATGGCAAAATTACATTTCCCATTAGAGTTGACTTCAGCCTCCACTGACTCTGAATTGCAGGTGAAGCTATATTATTAACCAGATAAAATATGTAATATACACCATATTCTACTCCTTCACTGCATTTCATTCTGGGAGAACAAATTATAGAGATAAGTAATATATTAAACTGGAAAAACTAAATTATGCATTAGTTATGATGTTTATGTTTTAGCTCTTATTGAAATTA
>JARQOD010000003.1:479171144-479310428 GCA_033576555.1 Oophaga sylvatica | reverse complement strand
GCTGAAAAAAAAGCGGGGCTCCCCCCCTATTTTCGCAACCAACAGAAAAGCCAGTGAGGGGGGCAGATAATAATAGCCCAAGAGGACATTTTTTTTGCCCCCCCCCGCATTTCACTGCCCCCGACACCCCAGAAAGGGCAAATCTCTATTAGATTTGCCCTTCTGGCACTTTGCCCGTCTATTCCCATTGCCCTGTAGCGGTGGCGAATGGGTTATAAGGGGTTAAAATGACCTTGTAATTGAAAGGTCACTTTAAGCCAGGTTAATAATTGAGAGCTGTCAATTAGAACTATCAATTATTAATCCTATTGTATGAAAGAAAAATCAAACACACCACTTTAATAAAAATGAAGTTTAATGAAATAATCACACAGTTTTTTGACCAATTTTTATTTACCTGCTAAAAAACCATTTCCTGTAATAAAATAAAATAATAAAGCAAAATTATTCTTACCAATCCGAGCACAGTCAGGTCCCACGGTGTAATCCTTCAGAAAGGGTTAATGTTTACTGCAGGGACCGCAGCTAATGCTGCAGCCTCACAGTAAACCCCCAAATGAATGAGTTCTCTCCTGGCTGACAGGAGAGGAAGTGGAAAGCTAATTGATTGCTTCCACTTTTCCTTCAGGTCAGCTAGGGACACCATCAGTGACGTCAGAGGGAACGGGATTAACAAAAATAGGGGTTCCCTTCGAAAAAAAAATGGCGTGGGGTCCCCCTATTTTTGTTAACCAGCCAGAATGAAGCAGACCGCTGAGGCCTGGATTTTCAGGCTGTTAAGGAGCCAAGATCCATGGACCTTGCCAGCCTGATAATACCAGGCACAGCAGTCTGCATATCTTGGCTGATTAACAACAAATAGGGGATCCCCTCGAAAAAAATTGGCGTGGGTCCCCCCTAATTTTTGTTAACCAGCCAGATGAAGCAGACCGCTGAGGCCTGGTTTTTCAGGCTGGTAAGGATCCAATATCCATGGACCTTGCAAGCTGATAATACCAGGCCACACAGTCTGCTTAGCTTGGCTGGTTAACAAAAATAGGGGATCCCCTCGAAAAAAAAACTGCGTAGGGGTCCCCCTATTTTTGTTAACCAGCCAAGTAAAATGCAGACTGCTGCGGCCTGGTAATAAAAGACTGTCAAGGCCCATGGATTTTGGCCCTCAACAGCCTGATAATACCAGGCTACAGCAGCCCCACATTTGGCGCATCAAAAGATGTGCCAATTGTGGCACTTTACCCGGCTCTTCCCACTGCCCTGTAGCGGTGGCAAGTGGGGTAATAAGGGGTTAATGTCACCGTTTGATTGCACGGTGAACATAAGCCCGGTTAATAATGGATAGGCCTCAATAAGACACCGATCCATTATTAATCCCAAAGTTTTTTAAATGTGTAAAAAAAAGATACAGCAAGAAAAAAGTCTTTTAATGAAATAAAAGAGACAACACAGTTTCATTTTTTTTATTACCTCTCATTCCTGCGACGCCATCGATCTCCTGTAAAAAAAGAAAAAAAACAAACCAACAGTATACCACCTGTCCGACGCAGTCCATAACGACAGTCCCACGACGATCCAGCTCTGCTACATTGCAATGACAGGCAGAGCCTGTCATTGCAACTCAGCACAGCTGATTACTGCTTCCCCGGCGGTGACGTCATCGGACTGACTGCTTTACGGCCGGGATTACCCAGCAGTCACTGCAGTTATCGCGAGAAACTGCATGTGACCGCCGGGAGAAGAGGATGGCGGCCATGAAGCAGTCCAGGACGTGACCGCCGGAGATCTTCTGCCAGGTAAGTGCCGCTGACTCCTGACAGACCCGACAGACGGACACTGACAGTGACAGTGACATCCCGATTCCGGTATCCGATATGACGAAAATATCGGAACTCGGAATCGGAATTCCGATACAGCCAATATCGGCCGATACCCGATATTTGCAGTATCGGAATGCTCAACCCTAGTGAAGAGGCATTAAATAAATATCAGAACACTGAATAAATTCTGTAAAAAGCAAATCAAGACAGCAAAGATTGAGGCAGAGAGACTCATTGCCAGAGAAAGTAAAAATAATCCCAAAATATTCTTTAACTACATAAATAGCAAGAAACTAAAAAATGATAGTGTTGGTCCCCTTAAAAATAGTCTGGGTGAAATGGTGGATGAGGATGAGGAAAAAGCCAATATGCTAAATGACTTTTTTTCAACTGTATTTACACAAGAAAATCCCATGACAGATAACATGATCAGAGATAAAAAAATGTCTCCATTAAATGTCACATGCTTAACCCAGCAGAAGTACGGCGGCGTCTAAAAATCACTAAAGTTGACAAATCCCCGGGTCCGGATGGGATACACCCCCGAGTATTGCAGAATTAAGTACAGTTATAGATAGATCATTATTTTTAATCTTTAAAGATTCCATAATAACTGGGTCTGTACCACAGGACTGGCGTATAGCAAATGTGGTGCCAATATTCAAAAAGTGGGCAAAAACTGAACCTGGAAATTATAGGCCAGTGAGCTTAACATCTACTGTGGGTAAAATCCTGGAGGGTTTTTTAAGGGATACTATATTGGAGTATCTGAAGCTGAATAACCTCATGACACAGTATCAGCATGGGTTTACGAGGGACCGTTTCTTGTCAGACTAATCTGATAAGCTTTTATGAAGGGGTAAGTTCAGGACTGGACCAAGGGAATGCAGTGGACGTGGTGTTCATGGACTTCTCAAAAGCTTTTGATACAGTGCCACACAAAAGGTTGATACATAAAATGAGAACAATGGGGATAGGGGAAAATATGTGTAAGTGGGTTAAGAACTGCTCATGGATAGGAAACAAAGGGTGGTTATTAATGGAGCACACTCGGACTGGGTCACGGTTAGCAGTGGGGTACCACAGGGGTCAGTATTGGGGCCGCTTCTCTTTAACATATTTATTAATGACCTTGTAGGGGGCATACAGAGTAGTATTTCAATATTTGCAGATGATACTAAACTCTGCAGGGTATAAATACAGAGGAGGATAATTTTATATTACAGGAGGATTTATGTAAACTAGAAGCTTGGGCTGATAAATGGCAAATGAGCTTTAATGGGGATAAATGTAAGGTCATGCACTTGGGTAGAACAAATAAGATGTATAATTATGTGCTTAATTGTAAAACACTGGACAAAACTGTCACTGAAAAAGACTTGGGTGTATGGGTGGACGACAAACTCACATTTAGTGGCCAATGTCAGGCAGCTGCTGCCAAGGCAAATAAAATAATGGATGCATTAGACGAGGCATAGATGCTCATGAGAAGAACATAATTTTACCTCTATACAAGTCACTGGTGCAACCACACTTAGAATACTGTGTGCAGTTCTGGTCTCCGGTGTATAAGAAAGACATAGCTGAACTGGAGCGGGTGCAGAGAAGAGCGACCAAGGTTATTAGAGAACTGGGGGGTCTGCAATACCAAGACAGGTTATACACTTGGGGTTATTTAGTTTGGAAAAACGAAGGCTTAGGGGTGATCTTATTACAATGTACAAATATATGAGGGGACAGTACAAAGACCTTTCTAATGATCTTTTTACTCTTAGACCTGTGACGGGGACGAGGGGGCATCCTCTACGTCTGGAGGAAAGAAGGTTTAGCCATAATCACAGATGCAGATTCTTTACTGTAAGAGCAGTGAGACTATGGAACTCTCTGCCGTCTAATGTTGTAATGAGTGATTCCTTACTAAAATTTAAGAGGGGACTGGATGCCTTTCTTGAAAAGTATAATATTACAGGCTATATTCACTATTTCCTAGATACAGCGTTGATCCAGGGAGCTAGTCTGATTGCCGTATGTGGAGTCGGGAAGGAATTTTTTTCCCCAATGTGAAGCTTACTGTTTGCCACTTGGGTTTTTTTTGCCTTCCTCTGGATCAACATGTTAGGGCAGGTTAGGATAGGATATGGGTTGAACTAGATGGACTTAAAGTCTTCCTTCAACCTTAATAACTATGTAAATAACTATGTACAACTAGAGGCAGCCGTGGCGTTCCTACGTTGGTCCTAGACGCCTCGTCACAGCCTGAGAAACTAACTACACCTAAAGATAGAAAGAGGAAAGCTATCTGCCCCGGAGCAGATCCCCAAAGAACATAGAAAGCCCCCAAACATGTAATGGCGGTTAGACAAGAAGAAATACTGACACAGACAGAAAATAGTATGAGCAAACGTTGGGGCCCAAACTACCTAAATAGAAAAGGATAGGAAGGGCACTTACTGCAATCCCAAAAAAAACCCTGAAAAGCACCAACTCTACTAATTCCAAAACACCTGAGATCACACGACCTCTACCACCTAAATTAGTTCTCTGGTGTAACAAAATCAAAACAGCAGCCACTGAAAAAACTGGAAAAAGCAAATGTACAAACATCAGTGGCTGAACTAAACTGAGAGGGCAAAAGCCCCCGGAGGGGACCCTGAAGGCCCCCACAGAAGTGCAGGACAAAATGCAAAATTCAAGCACAAAAACAAAAAGAAGAAAATGTCTTATCTGTTAGCAGGAGATGCAGACACGACACAGCAGGCTACAAAGGAAACAGGAATCAAGGATGAGATCAGAACAATTGATCACCGGCAAACCTGATGGGAAGGCGACTCCCTTATATAAGACCAGTCAGTAACACCTGATTCCCAATCCTCACAATCTTCACTGGACAGTCCAGTACCGCTTGTAACCACCAGAGGGAGCCTCTGCTCAGAACTCATTTCAAGTCCATTCACAACAGTTAGATATGATTAGAGCACTTCACAAGCCATTGCCTCCCCAATTCTATTCCCCTCCCAGCCTCTACTTTCTCTGCTCCACTGGCAACTTACTGGCTTAACTGCACAGCCAATGAGCTATTAGTCTAGCACAGGAAGTGGAGCTGGGTGGAGATTAGAAAAAGCAAGGCAGAATCTTACAAAGTGCTTTGACACTCCCAAGGAACTAAAGCTCCATTTGCATATGAATTAAAACAGTGATTTTTTTAGTCAGAGAACAACAGATTGCATAAACAAAATGTATGGTTGACATTATTTTTCAAAGAGTAACTTGGCCACATTTACAGTTAGGGAGTGGAAGCGTGTATGATTGTGGCTTTTGGTTCATGCTTGCCACGAAGCATAGCACTCCTGAAGGGTGTTTGTATGGACCAATTGCATTATTGAGCCACTGGCTTGATTAATAGTGGCATGTAAAAGTTTTAGCATCCCTGGTTATTATTACTTTTATTGTGAACAGTTAAGCAAGTTGAAGATTAAATGATCTCTAAAAGGCCTAAAGTTAAAGATGACACAATTCCTTTGTATTGTATACAAAAAAAAAATATTTTCAGCTTTTATATTTTAAAAATTAAAAAAGGAAAACAGGCAGATGCAAAAGTTTGAGAACCCTGCATGTTTAGTGCCTAGTAGAACCCCCTTTTGAAAGTATAACAGCTTGTAAACGCGTTTAGTAGCAAGACAAGAGTCTTTCATTTCTTGTTTAAGGTATTTTCATCAATTCTTCCTTGGTTCCTTGTTCTACGAGATCTCTAGGTCATCTTGCATACACTGCTATGCTATGAGGTCCAGTCACAGATTTTCAATGATATTCAGAACAGGGGACTGTGAGGACCTTTGTAAAACCTTCAGCTTTTGCCTTTTGAGGTAGTCTATTGTGGATTCTGAAGTGTGTTTAGAATTCATTATCCATTTGTCTCCTCTTTTCAAATTCAGCTTTTTTACAGATGGTGCTATGTTTGCATCAAGAACTTGTTGAAATTTAATTTAATCCATTCTTCACACTACCCTTGAAAAGTTGGCTGCAATAAAAGCCCAAAGCATGCTTTATCCACCCCTATGCTTAATAGTTGGCAATATGTTCTTTTCTTGAAATTATCTGCCCTTTTTTACCACACATACCTTTGATCATTGTGGAAAATAGCACTATTTTAACCTCATTGGTCCACAGGACTTGTTTTAAAAATGCATCAGGCTTGTTTAGATTTGCTTTTACATAGTTCTGACACTGAATTTTATGGTGAGTACACAGAACAGGTTTTATTCTCATGAAGGCCATGTATGTTCAGGTGTCTCTGAACAGTACAACAATATACCAAAACTCCAGAGTTTGATAAATCTTTCTGAAGGTCTTTCAGAGTCAAGCATGGCTTCTGATTTGCCTATACAGTAATCTTACTAGCAACTCTCATTGAAATTTAGCTTGGTCTTCCAGGCCTTATCTTGATCTCCATTCTTCTTGTTAACTGCCATTTCTTAGTTAGTGTTATGTCTGTGCTCGTACCTCAGCTGTACCATCGGCGGGGTCCCCGTCCTCAGGCTGTGGTGGCCAGACCTCTGCAAGACCCTCAGTGGGGCCCTTGTCTTCTGTCTGTGTCTGGCGGTCCCACTCCTTCCCCTGCTTCCTGGCGTGCAGCCAGCACATCCCCCGGCCAGAGACTAAGGCCACGCACGCGCATTTTCCAGATCTCTTAAAGAGACAGCATGCATTTTTCTAAAAGTAATTAGCCAATGAATTCTTTACACTATTTCTGGCCCCTCTGCCTTAGAGAAAGTGCCGGAGCAACAAATATCTTTTTTGCTAGCTTCCGGTTCTGCTGTGCTAGTGCCTGTGTCATTGCAGTGTTCTGCCTTCTGCTTCACTTACACTATTTGTCTCCACAGACTATCAGTTCTCGATTACCTGGCTGTCCAGGACAACGTATGTATGGACGACGTCAGCTCTGTTCCGTTCCCCCATTCAGCCATCTGAAACTCTGCACTACGCCGGTACCAGCTTATACCCAAGTACCTTGGACTCATCAGTCAGCTCTACCATTTCTTTTATATCAATTAACCCTTTGGTTCTTCTAGGACAACTGCCACGTGTCCGGGGTGTAACTGGAGGTAGCACCTTGTGTCCCCCAGACATTCCATTCTGACTCTGTTCGAGGAGACTTACTATGGGTGTCTGGGGCTCACTTAGTCAAGCCTCCTTCGGAGCTCCCCAAACCATGGACCCGAGGTTTCACTACAACAATAAAAAATGAATGTGAACTTCACCACCTTTGCCTCCACTTCCATTCGCTACAGTTACAATTTGAAGTGAGGAAAGGCAACTTTAAATCGCTTTGCTAACTTCTTACAACCTTCTCCTGCTTTGTAGGCTTCCACCATTTTATTTTCAGAGTGCTATACACTTGCTTAGAAGGACCCATGGCTGCTATTTTTTGGCACAATGTTAGAGAAGGCTGAGTTTTTATGAAGCTGGGAAATTTGCATCACCTGGCTTTTCCCAACAATGATTTAAGGTCTGAAACCTTGGTCAAAGTTATCTGAGCACATAAATCTCCAAGGGTGCCGAAACTTTTGCATCTCCCATTTTCCTATTTGTAATTTTTAAAATGTGAAAAAGGACAATACATTTTTTTGCCTTAAATACAAAGGAAATATGTCATCTTTAATTTTAGTCCTTTTAGAGATAATTTAAACTTCAACTTTGTTAACTATTCTGGACACTGAAGCTAACAGGACCCAGCTTCAGAGAAATCTGTAAAGCAGAGAACTTGTAATCACTGTGTTAATTGCATAGGACATAAGGGTATGCCACACTAAGCGAGATCGCTAGTGAGATCGCTAATGAGATCGCTACTGCATCACCATTTAGGCTAAGTGCACACGATCAGGAATAATTGCGTTTTTTTCGCGGTTTTTCCGCGGTTTTCCGCGGTAAAAACGCGATAAAAACGCAAGCATTAAGCATCCTATACATGTTAATTGATTCCGCATGTTTTGGCCACATGTTGCGTTTTTTTCCGCGAAAAAAACGCTTTGCGGAAAAAATAGCAACATGTTCATTAATTTTGCGGAATGTAAGCGGTTCATGTGCGGTGGTACCCAGGGTCTGGAGGAGAGGAGACTCTCCTCCAGGCCCTGGGTACCATATCCCTGGTAAAACAATAATTAAAATAAAAAATAATGATATTCTCACCTTCCGGGGCCCCCGCAGCCTTCCCGCGGCCCCCGCAGCCTTCCCGCCTTCAGCGACGCTCCCGGCAACTTCCGGTCCCAAGAGTCCTTTGCGAGAATCACCCAGATGGCATAGCGGTCTCGCGAGATGCTACGTCATCGGTGTGATTTGCCGCAAAGCATCCTTGGGACCGGAGTTGCCGGGAGCGTCGCTGAAGGCGGGAAGGCTGCGGGGGCCGCCGGAAGGTGAGAATATCATTATTTATTATTTTTACATTAGATCTTTTTACTATTGATGCGACATAGGCGGCATCAATAGTAAAAAGTTGGTCACACTTGTCAAACACTATGTTTGACTCGTGTGACCAACCTGTCAATCAGTTTTCCAAGCGATGCTACAGATCGCTAGGAAAACGCTAGCATTCTGCAAGCTAATTACGCTTGCAAAACGCTATTATTCTGGCGGGAATCAGCACACAAAAAACGTGCGTATTTCCTGCGGGAGAAGTGCGGGATTGCCGCGGAAATTTCCGCGGCAATTCCGCAACGTGTGAACTTAGCCTTATGATGCAGTAGCGTTCTCGCTAGCGACTTAGCTGTGTGTGACATGTAGCAGCGATGTGGCCCCTGCTAAGATGTCGTTGATCGCTCATGAACATTCTGAGCCGTTTTTTGGTTGTTGGTGTCCCGCTGGTGAGCCTGAATCGCTGAGTATGACACCCTTTATGAACGACTTCACCAGCATCGCAGGTGGGACTAGGTTTTCCCAACGACCGCAGAGGTCGTTATACAGATCGCTGATCAGTTGTGTTTGGAATCACAGATCGCTGATGAGTTGTGTTTGGAATCACAGATCGCTGATGAGTTGTGTTTGGAATCACAGATCGCTGATGAGTTGTGTTTGGAATCGCACTAGCGATCTCGCCAGGTTAAGTCGTTGTTGTGATCGCTAGTGCGATCGCTAAGTGTGGCAGTGCCTATAGGCCACTGCTGATTGACTCCAAAGATGGGCAATGAGATAAACAATGAACATTGAAACAATAATTAATTTAGAAAATATTTATTAAGAGATAAATGACAAAGCTGTTTATCTCTACAAGTACTTTGCAAATTTACCCATTTAAGAAAATGAGAAAACCTCTCAAAGGTTACCTTCACATGAAATAGATTTGTTGCAGTAATATGCATTCAATATTGAATAGTGCTGCTTCCAGAACATCTATCATGCATATATTTTGTTATTTTTATTTTATGCACCTTTTTGTCCACATAAGTTTCCTATAATCAAGCAAAAAATAACCCACTTAAAGATAAAATTTTCTAAAAAAAGTGAAAACATGCTTCTCCATCACATTTCTATGGACAAAGTATCCTCAAAAGCTCATTGAGTTCTTTTCAACTTCAAGAGTGCAGATAAGGTCATTTGTATTATAGGATTTTCTTGTAATAACTAGAACTTCATTCTCACCCAGATGCATTACCTTACAGGATTTGGGCACTGGACTTTGCCATGTGCACAAACCTTTAAATTTAGTTGAACACTTGATATTTTAAGGTCCCTGAGCCATATGGCAATAAAATTGAAAACAGTGACCTTCATATGTTCTTCACATAATCCAGTGCAAAAACACCTTTCATCAAAACATTATACCATTTGAATTTTAAAACAAATACTTGATACATACAATTCTGTTATTTAATGTAAAGAATGCCATAACATGTTGCAAACGTCTATTAAAAATTCAAGTAGCATCCTTCAGGATTTCTTGTGGTCTTAACAGGGCTTTCTACACACAACTGTGCCAAACACAAGGTGAAGAAGATTTGAGATGAATAGAGGTAGAAGGACTGTTTGTTCAAGCTCCAGGAGATTAATGACAAATCTCAGTGTAACTATAACATAGCTTCCAGAGTAGTATAATTTGTAATAAGATGTTTATCTATATGGCTTATAGGACCATAAAAACATAGAACTTGACTGCAGATAAGAACCAATGGGCTCATTATCTACCATAGCTTGTCTATTTTTCAATCCTTTCTCAAGTCTCATGGGTGTTACTTTGTACTTGATGCATCCTCATCTCTGGCACAATGCTATACAATTTGTTTTTTTAAGAAACTCACAACTGAAACATTTTTCGATTAGTAGGCTTTAAATATTAGGATATTTGAGCTCCGTAGAAATTGAGGAACTATGACAAAACTGTAAGCTTGGGAAGAGACCACTCGACAGATACAAAAAAACTCACAGGATGGAGATAAAACAAACAAAAAGCAAAATGTATATATAAAAGTAGATTAATAGATAATCAAAATTTAATTAAAGTCAAACCGCAGATACAGGACACTATGAATGCTAGACTACAGTTACTCTGGGGGATATTAATGTACTAGCAGTCCATTGCTCCTCTTCAGTTCACCCACTGATTAATGCCCTGCTTAGCTTGATTCAAAGGGTATACAGAGGCTGTTGCTGGGGACCTCTATGCTTTGTACTTTGGCCAGTAGCATTAAAGAATGAACATTGAAACAATAATAATTAATTTAGAAAATATGTATTAAGAGATAAATGACAAAGCTGTTTATCTTTACAATTACAGCCTCTGTCTAATCTGTCGATTAAGTATTTGTCAGGTCAGAAAAACTGAAGTTGAGCAATGGGTTATAAGTGCCTCAATATTCTCCAGAACACTTGTATTCTAATTTGGAAATTGATAATAAGCAATATTTCTCTGCAATAGAATCATAGATCCCATGGGACAAAAGCAATTTTAAATGTTTAACCATGACAAGAAAACACTACTTCACATTGCCATACTATATTATTGCTGACAGGTTTCCTATAAAGCTACCTTTCCATATAAATAATTTATATATAAAAAATAGAACAAAAATATTCACTTTGCTGTTCACCAGTCCTGCAACCAAAGGCACGGCATGTCTTCCAAGCAGTTCCCTCTAGCCTCCTTTTTTCTTCTCCTCTACATGCAACATCCTCTTCCTCAACCTTTACTCCGTGCCAAGGTTTCTGATCTAAGTAGACCTCTGACATAAAGATACACCAGTCAGCATCTTGGGTGATGCAGGTTGTGACTTCAGATGCCCTTAAATCGCTGGCACAGAGGGAATATGTTGGAATAAGACATTGCACGCTTTGAAGAAGTAAAGTCCAGTAAGCTGCGGAGAGAACCAAATAGGGAACTTTGGTAGCAGGACAGTGAGTGAATGTATGAGTATTTTGTATCACCTTATGTATATGAAATAAAACAGAGAAGGTAGCATGCATAACATGAGGATCTTGAGTGGCCATATTAGTATGTACCTAATATGTCTATGGTGTAGTTTATGAAGTATTAACATTGATTCAGGTCTGGCAACAGCCTGGCCATATTGTGGGCCATTGTTTGATTTCTATGTTATGTGCTGTTTTAAATGTTTTTAATAATGTGGTGTTTTCGTGTTGTCATTTAATAAAGATTAATCTATTATTTGTTTGGAGATCCTCGTGTTTTCCACGCTACCTTCTCTCTGTTTTGTCTCATGCATTTTTTCAAGCGTGTTACAGGTGACCCTTGTTAGTGGTGCCCTCCAGTACTCTTTCTTGTTACCCTATGTATATTGCGCTATGTGGTAATTATAAGGCATATTTGCTATGAGCACCATAAGGCACAATTCATTCAAATTAAATACACAAATATATTTGTATGGCACCTTAGAAGCTTGCAACAATATGACCAAAATGACCACTGTTTCCATGGCAGAAATACCTTTGAGCAGTTCTTCAAGAAAGTGTATTACTAGTTTATAGAGTTAACTCCACTTGTCCAAGAAGAAATATGCAGCAGTTTAATTAATTTAAGCACAGTTAAAAAGTCAATGGAAAACCTTATGATAGAAACAGACCATGTCTCCACAGAAGGCTTGGCTATGTTATTTATACATTGGCAAGCAACCAAACACATTTACAGCAATATCCTTCAGTGCATTCATAGTTTGAAATTGGACTTCCCTTCAGTAGCAAATCAATGAACATATATGAATCTGTTTATAGGTCAGTTAGAGAGAGCCAGGGATCATTTCCAACTCCCTGTTGCTTTTTCATATCCATTTTAAATAGAGTGAATGAAAAAGCAGAAGTCAAAGATTCGATTTGACAACTTATACATGAAAAGATGTGATAGTACTAGAAGTGCCTAAAGGAACCTTAAAGGAGAGCACAATGCTGGGGAAATCATACACTCCTCAAATGGCTGCAGGACAAAAGTCTGACAGATATACACTGCAGGCTTCTGAAATGCCCTGCACTATTGAACGGTAATGCTAGACATTGAAAATGTAATGAAATGATCTGTCACTATAGGATAACCGTACAGGAACCACTGCAGAAAGTTCATCCACAAAGTTCATCCAGCTTGTACTTCTTAGATCATGCCTTTAAAATTTTAAGAATATGACATGATGTTTATTTATACAATACTATTTTTAGCCATTATTTTTCAATTAGACTTCCTACAATATGTGGAAATTTTAAATGGAGATGATAAAATTACTTCATGGAATTGAAAAATATTTAGACTTGAGAGTCCTCAGTGGTTGATACCTTTTAATGGCTAACTGAAAAGATGGTAACAAATTTCGAGACTACTTAGGTCTCTTCATCAGGCAAAGACTAATACAAAATCTGAAGAATCACATATTTATATACAACAGGACACAGGAATAATGCAATAGGTAAGACAAGTGACTATCTACTGGCTAACACGGTACGAAGATACACATCTTTCCTATATCTTCATGGAATTGGAAAGTCATGGCTGTTTCTGATCTGCAAGTTGTGTCTGGTATAGTATAGTTCCATTGATTGTTCTGAACTGCAATATCATTCACAACTGTGAACAGTTTTTGTGCTGTATTTGGAAAATGAAAACATTAACATTCATTAGTAATCCTTTATTAAATTCCTTAGGGTGGCACTGAATTATTTACTGAAATTTAGTGTCATTATAAAATGCATATTTTTGAAAACAATACCACTGAACAAAATGATACATAGGCCCCGATTCATCAAGACCACCAATTCTCTTACAGAGGCCAGGAAGCCAAAGGGGCACTTGCAGCAGCGACTCTTGCCGATGAGTGCTCCAACAACAGGATTCTAGAGGCCACGAAACCTGTGGGCTGGAGAGGGAGTAAGACGAACATGGTGCCTGCTGTCCCTGCCCCTAAGCTTAAGGGGGCATCTGTAAGAGGATGTGGGTGTGGATGATATACTGTGTACCTCTCCCTTTGGAGGGAGGAGATCAATCAAGTAAGCTGTAGTAATGCCTTAGAGTGTGGCCAACCAGCATGCTGGAACCTTTTGTCCTGGGAGTTTTAAAAGGACAGGCAGAGAGCATACACATGCAGAGGGGGACAATGCAATTGAGGGCAGGGCTGTCCAAGGAGAGGTAGCTCTCCTAGGTAAGGCATATTTGCAGGGTTCCTCCACAACCGGGATGTCAAAGAGCCAGGTTAGTCACTCTGGACCAGCAACTTGGTAAAAAACAGTAAAGAAGCGGGCACTACCCCTGGTTGCAGTGGCCGTGGCTTATGTCACGCACAGTGATAGCGCAGGGGTCCCAGGGGCCTTTGAGGGGCTAAACGGCTTCCCCCCTTTCCGACCAATTGTTTGCCAGGTCAAATGGAGGCCAGGAGACAGGTCCAGGGGAGCAGAATGTCACATTGGTGAAAGTGGGGAGACCGGAATTTGTGATCCTTCTGACGTAATAGTGACACAAGACAGGGTGGCAAGGTGCAGGTTCATCACAGTTGCTGATTACCTATTGTATCAGTCCTTGCAGATTATTGTTCTGCTATTCTTGAGGGATAAAGGTGTAGTTAAATTGAACAATCAATGTTTATTAATATGGGTATTACCCATTGCATCATGAAATGCAGCGTGTTGTTCTGCAAACATTACAGTAACATTTACAGCAAAATATACAGGTTGATTGAACACTCAAACAATGAGAGATGAGCTCCTTCCACATTCCCCAAATCCTGTGGAAAAATACCTGAATAAGAGCTGTGAACTATAAAAGGAAGAACTTCCTCTGTTTCCATAGACTATACAGAAAAGTAGCCAGGGAACCATGGCATGAACTGGAGGAGTACAGGTCTGCTCCACTGACTATCACTGAACCCATGGATATGTTTGGAGAATCCAGGTTGGGACAATCAGGTCACTTGACCACATAACTCAATGGACTGTATCAGGTTCCTAAGCTGGAAGCTACCTTTTCTCTGTGGGTGCCTGATAAACAGGTTTGGTAGCTGGCCATAGAAGCCACCAGGTTACAGATGTTCTAATTCCTGTCAAGGGTGAGACTATGTCATTTGCACCATCATATGTACTTGCTGGCATTGTATTATCTGTTATTGTCTGTTGGTGGCTCAATAAAGTATTGTTACACTGTGTTACCCTCACCCTGTGTTGTCTGAGTAGAATTTGTATTGAGTACAATCGTTCAGTGGGATGAGTTCTTGTCCATGCTGTCTTTCTGAGGACAGTTAGGCGAGCGTACGAGAGTACCCACTGACCCTGTTGTCTCCACAAGCAGCATATGAGAACCAAAGAAAGAACACTGAACATAAGATCAAGAAAGGAATAATTGGGACAATTAGTGTAAGGATAAAATACCTTTTATAACAATTGACAACACCACACTTTCCCCCGTACTGGAGGTCCGCTGCCTCCGAGTAACCCTTGACTCTGCCCTGTCCTTCAAACCACACATCCAAGCTCTTTCTACCTCCTGTCGCCTCCAGCTCAAAAATATTTCCAGAATCTGTTCCTTCCTCAACCCTCAATCTACTAAAATGCTTGTGCATGCCCTCATCATCTCCCGCCTCGACTACTGCAACTTCCCTTTCTCTGGCCTCCCTGCTAACACCCTCACACTTCTCCAGTCCATCCTTAACTCTGCTGCCCGACTAATTCATCTCTCTCCTCGCTACTCTTCCGCATTTCCCCTCTGCAAGTCTCTTCATTGGCTCCCATTCCCTCAGCGAATCCAATTCAAATTACTAATACTGACCTACAAGGCCATCTATAACCTGTCTCCCCCATATGTCTCTGAACTAATCTCCCGATACCTTCCCTCACGTAATCTCCTGTCCTCCCAAGACCTCCTTCTCTCCTCCACACTTATTCGCTCCTCACCCAACCGTGTTATGTTTTGGTAGCTGAGGAGTGCAGGTAAAAAAGGAAATACACCAGAGCAGTTGGAATCTATGAGATTGCAGTACCCTGACTAACCACAACTAGAGGCAGCCGTGGAGCGTTCCTACGTTGGTCCTAGACGCCTCGTCACAGCCTGAGAAACTAACTACACCTAAAGGTAGAAAGAGGAAAGCTATCTGACCCGGAGCAGATCCCCAAAGAGCATAGAAGCCCTCAAACATGTAATGGCGGTTAGACAAGAAGAAATACTGACACAGACAGAAAATAGTATGAGCAAATGTTGGGGCCCAAACTACCTAAATAGAAAAGGATAGGAAGGGTACTTACTGCAATCCCAAAAAACCCTGAAAAGCACCATCTCTACTAATTTCAAAAACACCTGAGATCACACGACCTCTACCACCTAAATTAGTTCTCTGGTGTAACAAAATCAAAACAGCAGCCACTGAAAAAACTGGAACAAAGCAAATGTAAAAACATCAGTGGCTGAACTAAACTGAGAGGGCAAAAGCCCCCGGAGGGGACCCTGAAGGCCCCACAGAAGTGCAGGACAAAATGCAAAAATCAAGCACAAAAACAAAAAGAAGAAAATGTCTCATCTGTTAGCAGGAAATGCAGACACGACACAGCAGGCTACAAAGGAAACAGGAATCAAGGATTGAGACCAGAACAATTGATCACCGGCAACCCTGATGGGAAGGCGACTCCCTTATATAAGACCAGTCAGTAACACCTGATTCCCAATCCTCACAATCTTCACTGGACAGTCCAGTACCGCTAGTAACCACCAGAGGGAGCCTCTGCTCAGAACTCATCTCAAGCCCATTCACAACACAACCGCCTCCAAGACTTCTCCCGAATATCCCCGATCCTCCGGAATTCTTTGCCCCAACACGTCCGACTATCAACCACTCTAGGATCCTTCAGACGTAACCTGAAAACCCATCTCTTCAGGAAAGCCTACAGCCTGCAATGACCCCGCTGCCTTCTCACCACTACCGGAGATATCGCCTCAACCAACACCGGAACTGCTGCAATCCCCCAACCTGCTGTCTCCCTCCCCCATCCTGTAGAATGTAAGCCCGAAAGGGCAGGGTCCTCTCCCTTCTGTACCAGTCTGTGATTGTTAGTTTGTTTACTGTAAGTGATATCTGTAATTTGTATCTAACCCCTTCTCATGTACAGCACCATGGAATCAATGGCGCTATATAAATAAATAATAATAATAAAATAATTAACGAGAGGGGTTGGAGATAGCACCACATACAAATAGGTGCCCAAACAAATTAATAAAAAGAAAAATGATTATGCACAACAATAAATATATATATATATTTAAATTTAAAAACTGAACCACAAAGTAATAAATGAGAAAATGTATGTAGACCTGAATATATAACATGGGGTGGTAATTCATAAATTAGAAATTATATTCAGTGCATCATAGCCTGGACAGCCTCCCCTTTTTAAAACTCCGGTTCACTATGACTGATACTACCTGATGAAGGATACATTCCAAAATGTGCATTGGGTTGTGCGCCGCACCAGAACCGTGAACCACCCAGATAACCCATCCAGCCTCTGCACACATCTCCGTACTCTAACTGCATTCTAATAGGTTCTGTAGCTAGCCGCTATCACCTGCTTGCCTTTCATATCTTTGGGCACATTATATATCCTACCTAAATATATACATCCTTTGTCTATGCTCCTGTATAAGTTTATACCCATTTAGTGTTTATTTTTCTTTCCACTTAAGGAGAATACAAACCTCCATCTCTCTATAGAGATGTGGCCATTTGGTCAATCTTGTGACTGAGCCGTTGCCTCA
Organism: Oophaga sylvatica; assembly: GCA_033576555.1. Taxonomy (NCBI): domain Eukaryota; kingdom Metazoa; phylum Chordata; class Amphibia; order Anura; family Dendrobatidae; genus Oophaga; species Oophaga sylvatica. Next base: position 479,293,397 of record JARQOD010000003.1, on the reverse strand, counting down.
GTCACAATATCATTGTGAGAAAGAGTAATCTCCCCGCAGGCTATGAATACAATGAATTTATAAAATACCACCCCATGTTATATATAGAGGTCTGCATATATTTTCTCATTTATTACCTTGTGGCTCTGTTTTTAAATTTAAGTATATATTTTATTGTTGTGCATAATCATTTTTCTTTTTATCAATTTTACGAGCACCACTTTGTATGTGTGTCATACTGGGTGAGGGAGAAGTAAAGGGCACAACAACGAGGAGAAGGAGGGGGATGCCAAAACACTAGGGAAGGACGGAGTGGAGACCCTTGGCAGATCTAATAACACCCTGTCTGCCCTAAATGTCCCTAAATAGGTTCTGCACCTATTGCTGAGCAGGAACCTAATTCCTGCCTGACCCTAGCGATAGGCCATGGATAGGGAAGGGACGGGGTAAGCACTAGTCAGCCCCCACTACAATTAAAGACAGAGAAGGTGGATGAATGAGGGGATACATTTAACATCAAGCCAGCAATTCTTCAAGAGTCCTCTGAGAAGATACTAACTGACTGCTAGTATTTCCAACAAGACAGAGGCAAATTTGAGCTAACATCACCATGATGCAGAAACTGAATGCATTTAAACCTTCAGCAAAGGTGTGAAATTAGCAGCAGATTATGGAGGTAACTGTTGGGGCCTAGAGGGAGAAGGATATTGCTCCATAACAGAGATGTGAAAATCAAGAAGGTGCTTGAGCTAATCGAAAGCACATGTTTATTGTATCTGTCTATATTTTTCCCTTTTCATATGTAAAGCGCCATGGAATAAATGGCGCTATATAAATGTATAATAATAATAATAATAATAATATAGCCAGATCCAGGATGACAGTCTGACACACCTGACACACCCTTGACATTGTGTTGCTTCCTCCTTCCACTCCCGTTAATAAAAGTATTTTATACTTACACTAATTGACCCAATTTTTGTTTTCTTGATCATATGTTCGGTGCTCTTTCTTTGGTTCTCATAATTTTCCGAATGGTCTACCATTTATTCTTTTCACCAAATATGTATCACTCACTCCATAAGAGATTTATTATATCACTCTTCATGGTTAGATATATACCTACTGCGGCGTTCAGTACATGTCTAAATTAAAGCAGCATATAAGACCTCATTCAGACATCAGCTGTGAAAAGCACAGATAAAACACATATGTGAAAAACAGATATCTAAAAGAGGTCTAAGTAAGTAAGCTGACATAACCTACGCTACACGTGTACTCTGCTTTGCGCCAGCTGCATAGCATTGGTACAATACATGTCCATCTTTTTGTGCACTGGGGTTAATCTATTATCTTTGGTTTTCAATCAAGCTAAAATGTCCACTTACAAAATTAATCCAATTTGCCATTAATACTTCAAAAGCAAATACCGTAATAACAAAATCTTTATAGAGTTTACAAGGTATACTTGAGAAAATGAAGACACTTTCCACTTAATATTAATATACTTTAATTTTGCATTAAATGTTTATCTATATCACTATTACACAGTACTAAGAGATTGAACTCTGATCTCAAAATGTTCAAATTCAAGTGAAACCATGAATTTAAGGAAATTTGACTCAAACTTGATTCACCATGAAACAATCTGTTAACCTATTATTGCAATGCAATAGATTGCAATGACTATTGCAATAAAAAATATGTATAATGGATAAGCATAGTTCCTTTATCAATTTCTCTGCTGGAAACTGTTGTGCCAAAGATGGACCTTGAAACCTCCCTCATCTTTGGAATCATCCATACATTCATACAGATTTTATGGCAATATGTTTGAACATTCATGTTCATGATAGATTAGGGAGACATAGATGTTGGCAAATGATAATTCAGCCAACAACTATCTAAGTGTATCGCAGCTTAACCCCTTACCGACCTATGATGCCTACATAGGCATCATGAAAACCTGTGCCTTCCCGACCTGTGACACCTATGTAGGCGCCATGGAATAAATCAAATTCCTGTGGGTCGGGTGACCGGGGTCACTGAAATGTCACCCGACCTGCAGACACAGGAACACTTGTGTTTCACCCCAGGGGGGTGGCTTTGCTGTTTTGGACAGCTGACATGTGCCCGCAATAGGCGCGGGTGAAATCGTGATCCACCTTCGCCTATTAACTAGTTAAATGCTGCTTTTTTAAAGCTCGCTTCCTGCCATCGGGCAGGAAATACGCTCACCGTTGACCCCCGTTACGTTATCGGGAGTCATCGGTTCATCACCATAACAACTAGAAGTCTCCTTGACACCTCTATAGATTTTGATGCTGGATTGCTATGAGCACCACCCTGTGGTTGGCACTCATAGCAATGCAGTAATTCTGCTACATAGAGGCGATCTGAGCATCGCCTCTATGTAGCAGAGCCGATCAAGCTATGGCAGCTTCTAGTCTCCCATGGAGACTATTGAAGCATGCCAAAAGTTAAAGAAAAATGGTTTTAAAAATATTAAAAAAATTAAAAAACATAAAATTTCAAACTACCCCCTTTTACCCCATTCAAAATAAAACAACAAAAAGATCAAACATACACATATTTGGTATTGCCGCGTTTAGAATTGCCCAATCTATCAAGAAAAAAAGTATTACCTGATAGTTAAACAGCATAGCAAGAAAAAAATTGAAATGCCAGAATTATGTTTTTTGGTCACCGCGACATTGCATTAAACTGCAATAATGGGCGATCAAAAGAACATAGCTGCACAACTGTGGTATCATTAAAAACGTTTCAGCTCGGTGTGCAAAAAATAAGCCCTCACCCAACCTGGGAACACAAAAAGTGGAGACGCTACGGGTCTTCTAAAATTGTGTAAATTTTTTTTTATTAGCAAATTTTGGAATTTTTTTTTACCACTTAGATAAAAAAAGAACCTAGACATGTTTGGTGAAATTGTAATGACCAGGAAACTCATAGTAGCAGGGCAGTTTTACCATTTAGTGAACCAGCAACAAAGCCAAACAAAAAACAAGTGTGGGATTGCACTTTTTTTACAATTTCACCACACTTGGAATTTTTTTATTGTTTTGGAGTACAAGACATGCTAAAACTAATGGAGTTTTTCCAAATTACAACTTGTCTCGCAAAAAATAAGCCCTCACATGGCCATATTGAAGGAAAAATATAAAAGTTATGGCTCTGGAAAGAAAGGGAGCGAAAAATGAAAACACAAAACCGAAAAAAGCTCTGGTCATGAAGGGGTTAACTCTATATAATGACTAGCAGGATAAAAAAACACATATATAAAGTGTCATGGTGCATAAACAAGTGCATAAAATGTCAATCTCATCCATTTGAATTTTAAGGGATACAAGTTTTAAGGGGTATTCCTCGATAGTCTTCAGCCTCTTTCACGCATCAGTTTTTTTACAATCAGTCACAATCCGTCAAATTTACAAAAAAACGGATCCAGTGCAAATTTTAAAAAACTGAGAGAGAGAGAGATTTTTTTATATGCCAGAACGGCTGTGGGGGTTAAAATAAAGGAAAATAAATTATTTTAGGCATGCTCAGTTGTAAAAAACAGATCCGTCACCGGAATACGTCTGTTAGGGGTCGCTTCTGCACAAGGGGAATCTCGAGCCATTCCGGCTGCGGTCTTCCATTCGTCTCCGGCCGCAGTGGACTCTGCTCAGGTTAGACATCGGTCCCAGCGTCTCGCCCAGTCTGGCAGTGTGCAGAGGAATACTGCTGCTCCTCCAGACTCTGCTATTGTGGCCAGTACTGGTTAGCGGCGAGCAGACGTCTTTAGGACAAAGTCCTTGTTTTTCCCTTCTGAGCATGCGCAGGGTGAGATCTCTCATTGAAGATCGGGGGTCACATGCTCAGGTACTTCAACAGCTCCCATTGGTCTGCCAGGAAGGTCCTGTGACTACTGGTGTTCTGGAACAAGTTTCATTGGTCCTTGTTTCTGGCAGGTCCTGTAGCTGTTATTATAAAAGGGTGGCAATGCTGAGCCACCATGCGCTAGTATCAACCAATATATGCTTTTCGCCAGTGTGGTCATGCGTGTGTGTGGTTAGGGCCCAGCTGAAATAAGCCCCTAGAATACCGACTTAATCGGTGAGGAGTTTGGTATGCTAGCTGGTCAGGGTCGGTGTCCTAGATGCCCTAGATTACCGGCATAACCGGTGAGGAGTTTGATTGCCATATTCAGGGTCTGGCGTTCAGACGCCATAGATTGCGGGTGACTCCCGCGAGGACATTAGCGCATGATCACGTTCTATGTTCGCTTTGCACTTGACTGTGTACCTGGGTGCCTGACAGGACACAGAACTTTTTCTCAGCGGCTCTGTGACTTAACAGGGTTCGCTTTCAATGCTAGACAGCGCCCTAGCGTGTTTATTTTGCGACTCAGTTGTGTTAAGTGAGTTCGCACACATCGCCATATAGCGTCGCGGCACTCCATCTAGCGGCTCTGTGAAATAAAAGAGTTTGCACATATTGCCACAGCGCATTGCGGCGTTTATTTTGGCGACTCTTGCGCCATTTTACTAGCAGCAGGTTCCGCCTGCACGGTGGACCCCGGGCTGCGAATGCACCTCTCTACCTCATATATTTGGTGCGTTCCGCAGACCCTAACAACTTCTTTTGACGGACAGTGACGGACCCTGCGCCCATAGGCTTCCATTATAGCCTACGACAAATGGTCCTGGATCCGTCACTGTCCGACTTTTCAACATACAGAAAAAATGTTCCTTTGTTCGTTGCCTCAGTCTGACGGACAAAGAGTTTTCTACGAATCCATCAAAAAACGGATGAAATTTTTCGGCCATCCATCGCAATTCATCGCTAATACAACTCTATGAGAAAAAAAAACGGATCCTGCAACATCAATTGCAGGATCTGTTTTTTTCACAAAACAACGGATTGTGACTCATGGTAAAAAACTAATGTGTGAAATATGCCTTAAGCAGTTGGTTCAATCTGCCCTGTCATGCCCTTTACATGTCCCCCCTCCCAATCAAGGGCAGTACACAAGTATAGCTCTATTGATGTGTACCCCCCAAAAAAATCATTCCTGATGTATTTTTTTCTCAATAATGAGATGTCATCAGGGGAGTGTACATATTAAGGGGAAGGTATATGATAAAAATAAAAGTGATGAGGTTCATATTGCTCAGTGGTCCATAGAGCAAAGAAGGTGCCTCAGTGCTTATAAAGTGACTAGTGCCAAATGAAAAAGAGGAAATCCCACAGTGGTGGATATTCAATAAGGAGGTACACAGTCATGCCAGCCCCTTGTAGAAAAAATGGGGAGGCATAGCCTAGCTCTTCTCACCGGATTTACTAAGTCCACAGTAAGGAAGCTGTCCCAATGCAAGGCATGCCACTGCATATGTCTTGATGTATTATAATGCAAAACTAAATAGATGACAGCATGCAGTACTTGTTTAACAGCAGTAATACTGATTATTGTATTTTATTCAATCTAGTATTGAAATTTACAGCATGGATTACCAGAATAACTGAATGAATAGACTGTAGGAAGCCAACAAAACTATAAAAACCTTGATATTAGATTGGTTACAAGAGAACTCTTTTACTTAAGTGTAATTCACACTGAAAGTTGAAAAGTACCTTTAATTGTCCACTTTTCACCTATTAAGCTGTTACAAGTGTCAAGTGGTTATGAGTGTTGAATTCACTTCAGTCTTGAAATACTCTTAATTAAAATATTCCCTTATCCACACTAGTAAAAAAAGGCATAATATTGTGTAGCTAGATTTTCAAGTTGGAAATAAATGTTATACAAAATATATTCAAATACAGTGCAATTAAGTTTCCAAATTTAGCATAAATGTGAAAAATCAACCCAATATTTTATGCTGCGTCTGTTCATTCCAGAACTGTTTTGCATTATTTTTTTATCAACTTTGAAACTAAGCCCCAAATGTGTTTTTTATTTCCACCTACACCACTTCACAGATTTCTTATCACATTAATATTCATTATTTAAAATAGCATTGGCACATTCCAAAGTCAAATGCCACAGGCATTATAGTTCCCCGTTGTCAGGCTCTTACCTCAAAGTTTCTGAGTTCCTAATTTCAAACTAGTCAGTCTGCAAATATATTCTAAAAAAAAAAAAAAGAAAAATATACCTGCCTATTTTCAATGTCTAGTTTAAGAACTTGAATGGGAACAGGTAATTGTTCTTTAGATTGGAAAGCTGCCACTAAGGCGATGTCCACACCTGGTGTTTTTTGCTGCATTTTTTTTTTAATGCAAATTTTCTGTTGCATTTTGGAGTACCAGCAAAGTCTATGATTTCAGAAATCTCATGCACACAGCTTGGTTTAGCTTGATTTTTTTAGTCCTCAGTTTTTTGGCTTTGCTTGGTTTTCGCAGAATAGGGCATGTTCCTACTTTCAAATTTTTTCAGCGTTTTTCACCCATTGAAAATAATGGGTGGTGAAAAATGCTAAAAACAAGCAACTATCAGGTGCTGTGTTTATTGTGCCAAGACCTTTATGAAGTACATTATGATTATTTTTGTCACTAACTTTATAGGCATTCACAAGAAACAAATATATCATGACTAGTGTTGAGCATTCCGATACCGCAAGTATCGGGTATCGGCCGATATTCGCGTTATCGGAATTCCGATACTTAATTCCGATACTTTTTCCATATCGTATACCGGAATCGGAAGTTCCCATAATTCTTTGAGAGGCAATGTGATTTTAGTCAGCCAATGAGGAATCCTACGAAGTGTGGGCACATCCTGTAATGATGCGGTCATCTTAACTAATGGCATGGCTGTGATTGGCTGCTGAAATGATGTCAGAATGCACTATAAAAGGCGCCGCAGCCATTTTAGCGTCACTGTGCTGTGAACTCAGTTAGGGACAGAACGCTGCTGTGCTGACTCTGAGGGACAGTTAGATATTGCGATTTTGTGTACTACTGTGCTTGAGGCAGGCTAGTTTACCAACCGCTGTGTAAAGCTTCATTTTGCCAGTGTTGTTTTAACAGCTCTGTGCAAGGTGTTGTGTGTGACAGTGCAGGTGACGCTGCAGTTTGCTCTGCATCCACCGCTGTTTGTAGGCATCTGCACGTGTCACTTTTTTTTTTTTTTTTTTTATTTTATTTAGTGGAATTGGTGCAGCTCCATTATATTAGAAAAAAATCAAATCTATTAGTGTGACGTGCTTCCATCCGTATACAATACATTGGTTGCAAACACTATAGAAGTACAGAAAGGAGCTTTTCACAGATTGTGGACAGTTGTGTTTCAGTGTTCACTTCAGTCTGTGTTTTTTACTTTTTTTAGTGCAGATCACGCTCCAGTTACATGTTCAAGCACTGCTGCTTGTACTCTGCTGAGCGTGTCTCAGTGGCTCATCCTTTTCATTTATCTCCAATTGGTTCTGCTACATTCCATTTAAAATAAATCTAATCTATTAGTGTGACGCGCTTCCATCCGTATACAATACATTGGTTGCAAACACTATAGAAGTACAGAAAGGAGCTTTTCACAGATTGTGGACAGTTGTGTTTCAGTGTTCACTTCAGTCTGTGTTTTTTTACTTTTTTTAGTGCAGATCACGCTCCAGTTACATGTTCAAGCACTGCTGCTTGTACTCTGCTGAGCGTGTCTCAGTGGCTCATCCTTTTCATTTATCTCCAATTGGTTCTGCTACATTCCATTTAAAATAAATCTAATCTATTAGTGTGACGCGCTTCCATCCGTATACAATACATTGGTTGCAAACACTATAGAAGTACAGAAAGGAGCTTTTCACAGATTGTGGACAGTTGTGTTTCAGTGTTCACTTCAGTCTGTGTTTTTTACTTTTTTTAGTGCAGATCACGCTCCAGTTACATGTTCAAGCACTGCTGCTTGTACTCTGCTGAGCGTGTCTCAGTGGCTCATCCTTTTCATTTATCTCCAATTGGTTCTGCTACATTCCATTTAAAATAAATCTAATCTATTAGTGTGACGCGCTTCCATCCGTATACAATACATTGGTTGCAAACAATATAGAAGTACACAAACGGGCCTTTCACAGCTACTGAACATGGGTTTTTAATTTTTAACTAAAAATATGTATTTTTTCAAATGACACAAATATAAGTAATGTTGAAGAGGAATAGTCCTACATCCATTGTTTGCACAATATTACAGGTGTACATCATGTCCCTTAATCAACAATGTATTATTATATTTACTTGTATGCTTTTATTTAAAAGCCAAGAACACAGAAGGATAACCTTCGCACTGCAGCTGTTGTCAAAGTTCAACCCACATTATGCACTTCCAACATTGCAGCATTTGAGGCATGATGTGAGTTGGATTGGTCAAAGTTATGGAGTGAGAAGGTTCACCATCAGTACCCTATAGCATAAGTATGCTTTTGTGTTAGCATTTGTGTTAGACATGTGGATATCTGCCATAATATGTCACAATTATTTAGTTACAGATTTGTTACCAACACTAATCATTGAATGGTTTTAAATTTGACGTTTCACTTGTTTACAGCTTAGAAATAAGGGTGTAGCCTGATATCTATGTGTAGCACTAGCCACTTTAACATGTCATGTTTTTTAAACATGTGTAGCTAGGTAGCAGTAATTTTTGCCGGACACACAGCAGGGGAACAGCAGGCGTTACTGAACCCCACTATCACTATAGCTTGTGTATTGGTCTGTGGACACGACACTTCTGAGCAGCAACTGGCAGTGTTGTAGCCCAGGGAGTATAGCTCAGGTGGTAGAAAGATGAACATAACAGGAGACATGGAAAACGTTGTCAACCAGTTAGTTAATCTGAAACCGGACAGGCAAATTCAGGCGAGATCCATGCCTAGTTCATTTTCAGAAAAGTAAGCCGTTCTACATTATCGTAGGATAGTCGCATGCAACGGTCTGTTAGTACACCACCTGCAGCAGTAAAGACGCGCTCCGATAATACACTGCCAGCAGATCAAGCCAGCACCTCCAATGCATACTGGCTAAGCTCTGGCCATGTATCCAGCTTAGAGACACAAAACTTGAATGGGGAAGAGCCATCTGGGAGTACACTGAGAGGGCAAGACATGTAGTCTGTCACCATCTTACGGAAATGTTGCCTCCTGCTGACTGGAGCCGTCTCGGATGGTGTAGACATTGGTGGCGCTGCCACAAAACTTCGACACATTTGGAACATACTGTTCTTGCCCTGTGCAGAGGCGCTGCTTGTGCTCCCTCTTGTTGCAGAGCTGTCTCCACTGCCTCGACGCACAGAGCTGCTTTGTAAATCAGTAGCAGCAGCAGTGCTCTCGGCTGGAATGGAGAACATTATGGATTGCACCAGTGTGTCTTGGTACTTCCGCATTTTACGCTCCCGGTTCAACGGTGTGATGAGGCTTTGTAAGTTGTCCCGGTAGCGAGGGTCTAGGAGGGTGTACACCCAATAATCAGACGTGGTGTGAATGTGTTCGATGCGGCGGTCGTTTCTCAGCCACTGCAGCATGAAATCAACCATGTGCTGCAGACTCCCAACTGGCCAAGAAACGTTGTCCCCTGCAAGAGGCGTCATCTCCGCCTGCTGTGAATCACCCCACCCTTGGTCTACATACTGACTAGAGCATTGTCTACCTCCCTCTGGAGCGATGTCTTCCTCCTCCATTGACTCCTCCTCATCCTCCTCACAAAGTCCTTCAAATACATATAAATTTACAAAATTTAAAACTCAAAATTTAAAAACTTTGTATCATAATTCTGTAACATCAGTTTATGGAAACACAATAGCATTACAAAAGGATAGACAAAAAATGTACATTATGTGCTTTGTAAATACATTAAAAGTTTGTAATGGTTATGAAAATATAGACAGCGACTCTGGAGGTTCAATTGTTGATACAGCATGGTACTTTGAAAGTCCTCCAGCCCTTTGTGAGGAACCACGTTGCGCTGACTGTCCAGAAGGTGATGGAATTTGTGACTCCTCATCCTCCACCTCTTCCAAAACCTCATGCCTTAGTGCTTGCAGTGTTTTTTGAAGCAGGCAGATAAGGGGGACAGTCAGGCTGACTAGTGCATCATCTGCACTCGCCATCCGCGTTGACTCATCAAACGCACGCAAAACGTGGCAGATATCCTTCATAGAGTTATTCGCCACTCATTACACTGGCAGTGGCTGCCCATTCATTATAGGATCCAATTCTAATTACTGGTTCTCACCAACATAGCTCTCCACAGCGCAGCACCCCCCTACATCTCCTCCCTTATTTATATTTATAGGCCTAACCGACTGCTGCACTCTGCAAACGACCTTCGACTAACCTCTGCACTAATCCGTACCTCCCACTCCCAACTCCAAGACTTCACCCGCGCTGCGCCAATCCTCTGGAATGCTCTACCCCAAGAAATTAGGACTATCCGCAATTTGGATGGTTTCAGGCGCTCCCTCAAAACACATTTGTTCACAGTGGCCTATCACATTCACTAATCAAAGTCATTCTATGTGTAATTCTGTGTGTGTAGCCCATTCACTATCTCCATGCATCCGTCACTTCCTTAAAATGGCTGGACCATCATTGTAAAAACACCATTGTATATAAACACCTGTACTTTGTATCTCCCACACCTCATTGTAGATTGTAAGCTTTCACCAGCAGGGGCGGCTGATTTTGCTTTAATTATTGTATTGTTAACGTTGTTACTTATGACTCGTGTTTTGAAACTGTTAAACTGTAAAGCACTGCGGAATATTATGGCGCTATATAAATAAATAATATTATTATTCTTATTATAGAGGCCCACTCAGTAGTGGTGAAGTGTGAACGCCGCAAATTGCGAGTTGACTGCGCCTGATGCAGCTGATACTCCATTACTGTTGGCTGCTGCTCACACAACCGCTCCAACATATGTAACGAGGAATTCCACCTGGTGGGTACGTCACATATAATGCGATGTTCATGAAGGTGAAATCTGCGTTGCAGAGCTGCAATCAGCGATCTGGCCATGCTGGAACGTCGCAAGTGAGCGCACTCTAGGCGGACCTTGTGCAGCAGTGCATCAAGATCCGGATAGTCCCTCAAAAAACTCTGCACGACCAAGTTGAGCACATATGACAGACATGGTATGTGACTGAGGTTGCCAAGGCCCAGAGCTGACACCAGATTTCGGCCATTGTCACACACTACCAAGCCTGCCTGTAGATTCTCTTCCAAAAACCACACGTCGCTCTCCTGCTTTATGGCATTACAGAGCTCCTGCGCTGTGTGGCTAAGATTCCCCATGGAAATTAATTTCAGGATGGCCTGTTGACATTTGGACACGGCTGTGCTCATATCGGTCGCAACAGGTAAACGTTCACGGGTCCATGTGGAGGTAGACCGTGACGGCTCCTGCAGCGATGATTCTGAGGAACTGGAATAGGAGGAGGAATCAATGTGTACAGACTTGATTCCTGCAATCCTTGGAGTTGGCAGAACACGTACAGCGCCACTCGCAAGATCAGTACCCGGCTGCACAACATTGACCCAATGGGCAGTGAGGGAAAGGTATTGTCCCTGGCCATGGGTGTTAGAACCCTCTTGTTAGGTTTTGTTTCAGTTTGCTGGTCACATGACCTTTTTTCCCTATTTAGTCTGGCTCCGCCCTTCTGGCTTTGCTTGACTTCATTGTATTATCTACTGTTAAGCTAGCCGGGTGCTTAGGTGCCTTAATCTGTGAGTTTTGCTTGATGTTAGGATCACAAAGTATTTATTTTTCTGTTTAATTATCCATGCTACAATTTATGTTAGGAGGTGTCCACCTTTTCTCCCAGTCCCTAGATCTTGTAGGGATTACTCCTCGCAACTATAGGTCTTCGTTCACACTAGATGAGGACTTTAGCGGGTCTGGTCGCAGGATCAGGTTCCCCGTTACATCGTAGGGATTCAGCTTAGTTGTATTGTAGGGACAGAATTCCCTTCTTTCCTTACTGGTTGTAGCAGATCATAACAATGGGTACTGGTCCACGCATCGGTGGTCAGGTGGACCTTGCTACTGAGGGCTTTTAGTAGCGCATGTTTAATTTTTCCCTCAACATGCTTTTGCAGACCAGGGACGGCTTGCCTGCTGAAATGAAATCGGCTTGGCACATTGTATTGTGGGATTGACAATGATATTCAGTTACGGAAACTGTCTGTCTCCACCAGCCTGAATCACAGCATTTCAAGGGACAGGAGTTTTGCAATGCCAGCATTCAGAGCCTGTGCTCGTGCATGGTTTGCGGAGTATGGCCGTCTTTTATCCCATGCCTGTGCTACCGCTGGCTGTTTTGTGGCCTGGGAGTGTGAGGATGACAGGGAACTTGCTGCTGTGTGTGGAATAACAGTTTGTCTCTGGACAACAGTGGCCGAGGTTCTTCCATGGCGATCCTGTGAGGAAGCATAACCAGCTGTGTGTGAGCTCGATGAAGAGGCTTCAACACAACCTGAAGATGTAGGTGCTGCTGTAGGTTGGCCTACATCTCCAGTGTGTCTTTGTAACTCAACTACGTGCTTTGTCCGCACATGTTTCCACATATTTGTGGTATTGAGGTGACTGACACTTTTAGCTATTTTTAATTTTTGATTACACAGCTTGCATTTCACATAGCAAATATCATGTGCAAGTGTGTGAAAAAAGGACCACGCAGTGCAAGTCCTGGGAGCGCACGTTTTGACTTTTGGAAGACAACTGCTCCGAACAGGTGCCAAACTGGAGGCTACAGGCAACCGAGTCTGCAGCCTAACTCTCCCTCCTGTTTGTACCGTTGGGGCAATGTCTTCCTCTATCTTCCTTCTATCACTAACCATTTCTCTAGGCCTCTCCCAGCTTTCAACCAAAGTACTGGTTCTCACCCACAAAGCTCTCCACAGTGCAGCACCCCTCCTACATCTCCTCCCTCATTTCTATCTATCGGCCTAACCGACTGCTGCGCTCTGCAAACGACTTTCGACTAACCTCTGCACTAATACGTACCTCCCACTCCCGACTCCAAGACTTCTCCTGCTCTACGCCAATCCTCTGGAATGCTGTACCCCAAGAAATTAGGACTATCCACAATTTGCATGGTTTCAGGCGCTCCCTCAAAACACATTTGTTCAGAGCGGCCTATCACATTCACTAATCAAAGTCATTCTATGTATTCTGTGTAAGTGTGTGTGTGTCTCTAGCCCATTCACTATCTCCATCCCTCAGTCCCTTAAGATGGCTGGAACATCATTGTAAATGCACCATTGTATATAAACACCTATACTTTGTATCTCCCCCATCTCATTGTACATTGTAAGCTGTCACGAGCAGGGGCGACTTATTTAGCTTAAATTATTGTATTGTTAACGTTGTTACTTATGACTTGTGTTCTGAAACTGCTAAACTGTAAAGCGCTGCGGAATATGATGGCGCTATATAAATAAATATTATTATTATTCCTCTGAGCTGCTCCCACCACCTTCCTGTTCTTCATGCCATGTTGGGTATTGGACCTCATCATCTCCACTACCCTCTTCCAACACCTGCTGTTGGGTGGTCTGGCCAGCACCATGCTCAACAGAAACTGGCACCTGGGTCTCATCATCATCATCAGATGCGTTCTGCGGTGTGCTGACCATCGGCACTGTCTCACCCGCCTCTTCAGATTCAGAGAGACACAGCTGTTGCGCATCACTGCATACTCCCTCTTCTTCACATTACAGAATGCTGCTTGGCTGGGCCCCTGTTTGCAAGCCAATAGATTCTGAGAACAGAAGCAGACACTCAGCTGGCTCCTGTACAGAACTCTCTGACTGCCTGGGCAATTTGCCAGGCGGTGAAGAGACAGATGGTTGCCCAACAGTGCTGTGGTCCTGAGAGGAGGTGGAAGCAATTGAAGTCGATGCATTGGCTGAGATCCAAACAACAACGGCTTCAATTTGTTCTTCCCGCAGCAGGGGGGTACTCCGAGCTCCTACAAAAGTGCGCATAAAGGAACGCTCACGGCCCGGGGAAAACTGGTGGATGCTGTGTCACTGGGGGCCGCAGCAGCCACAGAATCCCCACGTCCTCTCCCTGAAGAAACTCCACGACCACGTGCCTTACTCCCTGCCTTCTTCATCTTGGTAGATTGATAAAGAAAGTCTGAAAAGTTATAAGGCCTAAGTGTGGTTATTCCGCAGAGACTGCAGTGAACACTGCACACAACTGTTCAGTAGGTGTGAAAGGCCCCTTTGTGTACTTCTATAGTGTTTGCAACCAATGTATTGTATACGGATGGAAGCGCGTCACACTAATAGATTTTATTTATTTGTAATAGAATGGAGCAGCAACAATTAGAGAAAAATTTCAAGGATGTGCCAGTGACACACGCTCAGCAGACTACAACCAGCAGTGGTTGAAGAACTAACTGGAGCGTGATCTGCACTCCAAAAAGGAAAACCTCAGACTACAGTGAACACTGCACACAACTGTTCACTACCCAACGCGTCTCAGCAGGAAGGCAGTCTGTGCGTCAAAACAAAGGCGCAAGCATACATCCACGTACCCTGTTTATAAAGCTATATAAAAAAAATTATGTAGTAGTGACGCACACTTTATTGAGGTACAGTATTACATCGCCATTCACCATCTGTGGCTATGCAGTGTCATCTATATATACCTTATCTATCCGTTGTCATGCTTGCAAGTCGACAGTCAGGCATAAATAGCAATTTTCACTATGCACTATGCACTTTTTAAAGGTTATGTTTGTTAATAAACATGATTATTGCCACATATTATGAGTATTACATGATGGAAATTGTATAATTTTGTATAAACTGTTTAGTGACATTATTCAGCAAATGTAACATTTTAGTAATGTCACAGATAACTTGTAATGCTGATGATGTTTTGAAGTCAGACATTCATTGTCTATACAATAAAAATGGTGTACATACTGTTACTTATCCATCATTAATGGATTCAGATATGTACTTGTATGCTTTTATGTACAACCGTATAGCAGATTCCTTAACTAATTTATTTTGTGGTTTGCATTGCTGTTCAACATGTTAATGTATGTGTTTATGTTTGTCAATTCTTTATTTATCTAGATATTAGTTTAAATGAAATCATCATCTTATGGTAGTAAAGGTTATCTTTCTCTTGTTTGAAGTATAGACATTTAAAATTGACAGGTAACAAGGAAATTACTTGATCTAGTATTTAAACATCCTCCTTGACCCTGGGCTCCAACACCGCCAGTTGTTGCTCGGAAGTGCTGTTAGCACAGTCAACACTTGCTCCTGTGTTACTGGGGTTCAGTAACGTCAGCTGGTCCTCGGTTGTGCCATTGGCTCTTTTCCTTCTGCTGCCCCTCCGGGTTCCAGCACAGTCAGCTGGTCCTCGTTACTTGCATTGGCTCTTGTACCTTCTGCTACCCGTCCGGGTTCCAGTACCGTCAACTGGTTCTCCGCAGTGCCTTTGGCCTAGGTGCCTCCATCTCGGTATCCGAGTTCCAGCAACGTCTGCTGGTCCTTGGTAGTGCTTTGGAGCACAGGTACCTCCTGCTTAGTAATCGTGTCCTAGTAACGTCAGCTGGTCCTCGGTTGTGCCATTGGCTCTTTTCCTTCTGCTGCCCCTCCGGGTTCCAGTACCGTCAACTGGTTCTCCGCAGTGCCTTTGGTCTAGGTGCCTCCATCTCGGTATCCGAGTTCCAGCAACGTCTGCTGGTCCTTGGTAGTGCTTTGGAGCACAGGTACCTCCTGCTTAGTAACCGTGTCCCAGTAACATCAGCTGGTACAAGATTGTGCTACAAATACAAGATACGGAACAAGAGACACAAGAACAATAAGCAGAAGATCTAAAAGCAGAAGAACATGAAGTATAAGACCAAAATGAAGAGCAAAATATATGCTCTAAATTCTAAGCAGAAGAAGACTAAGCAGTGTATGGGGGTGAGTCCGTTCCTCCTCGTGGTGCCCCTGGAAAATGCCTGCTGCTGCAGGCTAAACTGAACACGGACAAATACTGTTGTAATTTAAATCTTTTGTGACAGCAAGAACGGAAGGATGAAAAATTCATACTTTGACAGATTACAAGTACAGGATTCTCTGTCACAAATAAGAATATGATGAAGAAGATGAAGCAGAATATGAATAAGAATAATAGTTTAATAAGAAGAATATGAGTAATGTTAACAAAGATGAATAGCAAGAAGTTTAAGAAGAAGATAAAGAAGGTGAAGATGAAGAATAATTTGATGAAAAAGATGATGCTGCAGAAGATTATGAAGGAGAAAGTGTGTGAAAAGTTAAAAAGGTGAAGATGAAGAGCATGGAAGTTGTGTAATATACATATTTGCCAAAATATAAAAAACGTTAACATTGTCAATTTCTTCGTCAATCCGAACATCTTTAAAAAAAAAAATATTTATGCTATTCCATTTGATTGGGTTAAACATCTATGCCTTTAATGTCTCCTCAACCTTCCCCAATACATTCTACATTACTCTTTCTTGTTTTCCTTCATGTACAATTAACCAACAAGGCAAGAATGGTTTTTTTTTTAATTTCGATATTTTGTTCCCATAGACTTACATGGGACTTCCGGTATCGGTATCGGGTATCGCCGATATTTTAGTGATATCGGCGATACCATTCCGATTCCGATAATTTAGGATATCGGAAAGTATCGCTCAACTCTAATCATGACAAAAACACAACAAAAATGCAGCAAAAACTTCAAGAAAAAACAAGCAAATCCTGCAGCTAAAACACAATGTGTGAATATAGCCTTATGGTCACCAGTAGATTCATAAAGAACATACCGTATATACTCGTGTATAAGCCGACCTGTGTATAAGCCGACCCCCCTAATTTTGCCACAAAAAACTGGGAAAAATTATTGACTCGTGTATAAGCCGGGTGTATAAACTGCCCTCCTGCTCTGTGCTGCCCCCGTCCTGCTCCTTGCTCCCCCATCCAGCTCTGTGCTCCCCCATTCTCCTCTGTACTCCCCCCCTCCTGCTCCATCCTCCGCTGTGCTCCCCCATTCCTTCTCCGTCCTCCTGTGCCCCCGTCCTGCTCCATGCTCCTCTGTGCCCTCCATCCTCCCCTGTCCTGCTCCATGCTTCCCCGTCTTCCTCCACGCTTCCCCCGTCCACCGATCTCCCCCCGTCCTGCTCCATGCTTCCCCGTCCTCCTCCATGCTTCCCCCGTCCTCCTCTATGCTTCCCCCGTCCACCGTTCTCCCCCCCGTCCTGTTCCATGCTCCTTGTCCTCTCCTCCATCATACTCACCCTTCCCCGTGCCATCGCTGAGCGTCCCTGCAATCCTGCGTTCTCCCCGTCTTCCTGCAGCTCTCCAGCACTGAGCGGTGATGTAATACCGCTCATTAAGGCCATGAATATGGAGGCCACGCCCATGGGAGTGGCGTTGCGTCCATATTACATGACCTTAATGAGCGGGTATTACATCACCGCTCAGTGCTGAAGAGCTACAGGAAGCCGGGGAGAACGCAGGATTGCAGGGACGCTCAGCGATGGCACGGGGAGGGGTGAGTATGATCCCAGCCACCGGCTCCTGCCATGGCATCCCCTCCCCCGCTGGTTTCTGCCCTATGACTCGTGTATAAGCCGAGGGGGCATTTTCAGCACGAAAAAAGGTGCTGAAAATCTCGGCTTATACACGAGTATATACGGTAAGTTTATTTTTTCAATGATGTGTCAGGAATTGCATAAAACACTCATATTTTTAAAGTTCTTAACTGCTTCCTACACACATAGTGATCATACTGCAGCTGAAAACTGCAGCAGTCTTGTGCCAATTTACTTTTTTCACTGTTTTCTTGTACAATTGCTTCATCTTTCAGGGAAAGGCCGGCGTCACACTGGCGACAGAATCGGACGACTGCAATGCGATGAAAAATCGTATTGCAGTCTGCCCTATGTTAATCTATGGAGCAGCTCCCAGTATCAGATTTTTTGTGGTCCGTTTTAAACGTCCGTGTGCAATCGCAGCATGCTGCGATTGTCACCGATTGTGGGTCGACTATCGCCAATGCAAGTCTATGGGAGCGATGAAAAATCTGATTACAAACGGACTGCATGTGTGACTTGCGATGAAATCGCATCGGTGTCCTTTAGAAAAGCCGGCAATTCATCCCCGGCTATACTGTAAAATCACACTGACAGCTTTAATAAAGACTAGAAAGAATAGATATACACACATAGAATACATATATATATATATATGTAATTGTGACATGTATATATATATATATTTATATTTCCTAGACTTCTACATACTGTAATAGCCGCAAATTCAATTGCCGGCTTCTGTGAAATCACAGAAGCCGACATGAAATGATACATTGTTTCCACACAGTTAACCATGTGTATTTGTGCTAAATTTCAGACATGTAGGGGTTAATTAAAGGTGTAAATTCGTTGACAAAAAAATGCGTGGGCTCCCGCTGTATTTTCTCCACCAGACAGACAAAGCAAGCGAGTGGGGGCAGATAATAATAGCCTAGGGAGGGTACTTTTTTTTTGTGCCCCCCCTGGCTACTAACATCTGCCCCCAAATCTATAATTAGATTCGCCCTTTCTGGCACTTTGCCCGTAGCGGTTACTAATCTCACCTTAATGTCACCTGACCTTAGTATTGAAAGGTGACCTTAAGGCAGGTTAATAATTGAGAGCTGTCAATTAGACAACTATCAATTATTAATCCTATTGAAGTAAATTAAAAAAAACACATACACATTAATAAAAATTTATTTTGATGAAATAAAAACACATTTTTTTGACCATCTTTTATTTTACACTTAATCCGTGCAAAGCCATTGATCTCCTAAAATAAAGAAAAAAAAATAAAACAACATTATTCTTACCTATTTCGCCGATCTGTCACGTCCCACGCTGTAATCCTTCACAAAGGGTTAACTAGCTTTGAGCCAAGCAGTGCAAGTAATCCTGCATGCTCAGCTCAAAGCTCCTGAATGAATAAGTTCCTCTCCCGGCGACACTCTCCCGGCGACAGGAGAGGATGTGTTTAATGAATGAAGCTTAATTGATTGTGTCCACTTTCCCTTTAGGTCAGGTCACTAAAGTTAAATTGCCAATAAATCAATTAAGCTCCATTCATGAATCTATTCCTCTACTTTCTGTGGTAGAGGAACTTATTCATTCAGGGGGTTACAGCTAGGAGACAGAATTATCTCTCTGCTAACTGTAACCTCTTAACCCTTTCTGATGGATTACAGCATGGGACCTGACTGTACATCGGATTGGTAAGTATGATTTTGCTTTTTTATTTTATTTTTATTACAGGAAATGGTTTTAGCAGGAAAATAAAATATTGTCAAAAACTGTGTGATTATTTCATTAAACTTCTTTTTTATTAAACTGTGTGTGTTTGATTTTTCTTTCATACAATAGGATTAATAATTGATAGTTGTCTAATTGACAGCTCTCAATTATTAACCTGCCTTAAGGTCACCTTTCAATACTAAGGTGACATTAAGGTGAGATTATTAACCCATTCGCCACCGCTACAGGGCAATGGGAATAGACGGGCAAAGTGCCAGAAAGGGCGAATCTAATTATAGATTTGCCCTTTCTGGGGTGTCTGGGGGCAGATGTTAGTAGCCAGGGGGGGCACCAAAAAAATGTACCCTCCCTAGGCTGTTATTATCTGCCCCCACTCGCTTGCTTTGTCTGTCTGGTGGAGAAAATACAGCGGGAGCCCACGCATTTTTTTTCAACGAATTTACACCTTTAATTAACCCCTAAATGTCTGAAATTTTGCACAAATACACTCATGTAATTGTAAGTTCTAAACAAATATCAAAATACAGGAAATGACATGGTTAACTGTGTGGAAACAATGTATCATTTCATGTCGGCTTCTGTGATTTCACAAAAGCCGGCAATTGAATTAGCGGCTATAACAGTATGTAGAAGTCTAGGAACTATAAATATATGTATATATACATGTCACAATGACATGTATATATATATATATATATATGTGTTCTATGTGTATATATCTATTCTTTTTGTTTTGATTGAAATACTATTCTTTTGGATCCATTATATGTCAGTTTTGCAAGCCTGCGAGAAATTCTCGCAAGTCGGATGAAAATCGGATGTTACAGGGTACACACACATGCGACTAAATCGCATCTTTGAAGGAAAATCGGATGACAGAAGGATGTGTGATGTTTGCATTTTGATCCGACAATCGACCGTCTAAAACTGACCGATTTTTTGTCGTTGTGTGTGACGCCGGCCAAACAGTTGTTTCATCTGCAAACCAATGGGGTCACCACGATCAGCTGTGTAATCTTGCAGGAGGAACAATTGCAAGTTTAAGCGAATATGCAAACGACCAGTGGAAAGACCACAGTGACACCAGTCTGCTGCTTGTTACAGTCATGGTGTAGCAGATGCATGTGAATGGAGCCTGAGGGTATGTGCACACAAAGTTTTTTTCAGGCAGGTATGCTCTGTAAACACCTGAAAAATTCTAAATAGATGCTAAAAATAATGAACATATGGACTTCATTGTAAAAGTGACTTGCCGTTAATATGTTGTCTTTTCACGCTTTTATTTAACTGTGTCATGTTTCCAAGTATGTAAAGCAGTTAAAAGAAGTGACCTTACCAGCATTTCCAGAAGTGTCTACTGCTTGAAAAACTTTGTGGGCATGAACATGTCTAAAAGATGTCAAGTACACATACCCTAAAAGGATTTTCAATTCATTATTTTACTTCTTCAATTAATGAAAGTTGAAAAATGAAGAAACTTTGCAAACCTTTCTGACTCATGTTTTTCCTACAGTTTTCTGTCTACAGTCCCCTTAAGACACACCTGTTTCCATGTTTAAATATTACAAAAAAATCTGACATCATGTGCAGTCCTGTTTAAAGCTAAAGTCATCCCATTTTTGATGTTTGCTTTTGTTAGAAGTGCTTTACACAGTCCAGCTCCTCACATAGACAGATTTATGCACAAAATTAGAATATCATCAAGTTAATTTACCGTATATACTCCTGTATAAGCCGAGATTTTCAGCACATTTTTCGGCTTATACATGAGTCATGGTGCAGAAAGCCAGCGGAGGAGGGGAAGGGGGAGCGGCATGAGCCAGCGGCTGTGACATCATACTCACCCTCCTCGTGCCGTCTTTACAAGTCCCTGCGTATCTGTTGCCCGGCTTCCTGCAGCTCTCCTGTGCTGAGTGGTCACATGGTAACACTCATTAAGGTAAATAATATACACGCATCTCCACTCCCATAGGCATGGAGCGCATATTCATTACCTTAATGAGCGGTACCACGTGATCGCTCAGCACAGGAGAGCTGCAGGAAGCCGGACAACAGAGATGCAGGGACTTGCAAAGACGGCACGAGGAGGGTGAGTATGACAGGGGAGGACGGGGCAGCACAAAGGTGGATGGGGAGATGGGGGAGCGCCTAGGAGCATGGGGCAGCATGGATGAGGACGGAGGAGGATGGGGAGCACGGAGGAGGATGGGGAGCGAAGCCATATATAGAATGATGGGACTGAGGGGAGTCGAGCAATGTATAGAAGGATGGGACGGGCGAGCCAATCAATGTATAGAAGGATGGGACGGGGATGCCGAGCCATTCATAGAAGGATGGGATGGGTGGAGCCACACAGAGCACAACAAGGATGAGGGGACAATGCATACCCGGCTTACACTCGAGTCAATAAGCTTACCCAGTTAGGTGCCTCAGCTTACACTCGGGTCAGCTTATACTCAAGTATATACGGCATTTCAGTTCTTTAAGGCTGGGTTCATATTGCATTCTGGCAGTCCGTCTAACGGATTGCATTACAACGCAGCATTAACGCAATGTAACACATCCGTTAATGCATCCATAGACTGCCATAACGTAGCGCATCGCTAATGTATGTCATAATAGGTATGCGTTAGCGATGTGCAGTCATGCTGTGATGGTCCCTCGGACATGGTCTGCAGCGTTTGAGGGCCTGTCACTGCTAGCACAGATGGAGCATCTGTGCTAGAGCGATCGCATAACGAGATCACAAAAGGCATTTGCATGCGTTGAACGAACTGCCCTAACACAATGTGAACCTAGCCTAATACAAAAAGTGTAACTCATATATTATGTAGAGTTATTACAAACAGAGTGATCTATTTCAAATGAATATTTCTGTTAATGTTGATGATTCTGGCTTACAGACAATGAAAGGCTAAAAGTCATTATTTCAGTGAATTAGAATAAGTAACAAAAAACACCTGTAAAGGCTTCCTAAGCATTTAAAAAGGTCCCTTCGTCTGTTTCAGTAGGCTCCACAATCATGGGGAAGACTGCTGACTTGACAGATGTCCAGAAGGCAGTAATTGACATGCTCCACAAGGAGGATAAGCCACAAAAGATCATTGCTAAAGAAGCTGGCTGTTCACAGAGTGCTCTATATAAGAATATTAATGGAAAGTTGAGTGGAAGGAAAAAGTGTGGTAGAAAAAGGTGCAAAAGCAACCAGGATAACCGCAGCCTTGAAAAGATTGTTGATGAGAGACACCAGGCGCAACAATGCAGACAAGCTGAAGGCTGCTATCAAACAAATCTAGGCTTCCATAATACCTCAGCAGTGTCACAGGCTGATCGCCTCCATGCCACACCACAAAATTTCAGATTTTAAAATCATTTTTCAAGCTTGTTTTATAAAGTATTCTAATTTACTGAGATAATGACTTTTGGGTTTTCATTGGCTGTAAGCCATAATCATCAACATTAACAGAAATAAACACTTGAAATAGATCACTCTGTTTGTACTGACTCTATATAATATATGAGTTTCACTTTATTATTAAAGAACTGAAATAAATTAACTTTTTGAAGATATTCTAATTTTGTGATATGCACCTGTAAATGTCTGAACAGATGTGTATGTCTGTCATAGACTTTCATTATACTTAACCCCTTCATTCCATCAGACGTACTATTCCTTCCATGTGACCCTGGACCTAATTCCCATGGACGGAATAGTACGTCATATACAATCATCAGCGCTCCCGGGGGGAGCGCAGCTGATCGTGGCCGGGTGTCAGCTGTTTATCACAGCTGACACCCAGCACTATGTGTCAGGACCGCTCCCGGCACATTAACCCCTGGCACACCCCGGTCAAACATGATCGCGGTGTACCGGGGGCACAGGGGAGGATCGCGCAGGGAGGGGGCTCCCTGCGCGCTCCCCTGAGACCTTCAGAGCAGCGCGATGTGTCGCGCTGTTCCGAGGGTTCGTCCTCCCTCCAGGTCCCCGGATCCAAGATGGTCCTGCAGGGAGGCGGCTTCCTCAGCGCCTGCTGAGAGCAGGCGCTGAGGAAGCCTGCAGCGATGCCAGAGCGATCACTGGTGTGACAGAGTGCTGTGCACTCTGTCACACCAGCGATCTGCTAAAATACAGTGATGTCCCACCCTGGGACAAAGTAAAAAAGTAAAAAAAATAAAAATAAAAAGTGGTAAAAAAAATCATAAAAAAAAATTAAAATATTCCCCAATAAATTCATTTCTTCCTGTAAATAAAAAAAACAAAACAATAAAAGTACACATATTTGGTATTGCCGCGTCCATAACGACCCCCCCTATAAAACTGTCCCTTTAGTTAACCCCTTTAGTGAACCCCTTAAAAAAAAAAAATCAATGCTTTATCATCATACCGCCGAACAAAAAGTGGAATAACAGGCGATCAAAAAGACAGATATAAACAAACATGGAACCGCTGAAAACGTCATCTTGTCCCGCAAAAAACGAGCCATCATACAGCATCATCAGTGAAAAAATAAAAAAGTTATAGCTCGCAGAATAAAGCGATGCAAAAATAATAATTTTTTATATAAAATTGTTTTTACTCTATAAAAGCGCCAAAACATAAAAAAATGACATAAATGAGGTATCACCGTAATCGTACTGACGCAAAGAATAAAACTGCTTTATCAATTTTACCACACGTGGAACGGTATAAACGCCTCCCCCAAAAGAAATTCATGAATTGCTGATTTTTGTTCATTCTAACCTCCAAAAATTGAAATTTAAAGCGATCAGAAAATGTCACGTGGTCATAAATGGTACCAATAAAAACGTGACCTCGTCCCGCAAAAAATAAGACCTCACATGACTCTGTGGGCCAAAATATGCAAAAATTATAGCTCTCAAAATGTGGTGATGCAAAAAACTACTTTTTGCAATAAAAAGTGATTTTAGCGTGACAGCTGCCAATCACAAAAACCCGCTATAAATAGTAAATCAAACCCCCCTTTATCGCCCCCTTAGTTAGGGAAAAATAATAAAATTAAAAAATGTATTTATTTCCATTTTCCCATTAGGGTTAGGGTTGCGGCTAAAGTTAGGGTTAGGGTTGGCGCTAATGTTAGGATTAGGGTTAGGGTTGGGATTAGGGTTAGGGGTGTGTTAGGGTTAGGTTTGTGGTTAGGGTTGGGACTAGTGTTAGGGGTGTGTTGGGGTTAGGGTTGGAGTTAGAATTGGGGGGTTTCTGCTGTTTAGGCACATCAGGGGCTCTCCAAATGTTACATGGCGTCTGATCTCAATTCCAGCCAATTCTGCGTTGAAAAAGTCAAACGGTGCTCCTTCACTTCTGAGCTCTGCCATGCGCCCAAACAGTAGTTTACCCCGCATATGGGGTATCAGCGCACTCTGGACCACAAGAGTTATTGTGCAATTTGTCCTATTTCTTCTGTTACCCTTGGGAAAATAAAAAACTGGGGGCGACAAAATCATTTTTGTAAAAAAAATTGACTTTTTTGTTTTTACGGCTGTATGTTATAAATTTTATGTGAAGCACTTGGGGCTTCATAGCGCTCACTACACTTCTAGATAATTTCCTTGTGGGGTCTATTTTCCAAAATGGGGTCACTTGTGGGGGGTTTCCACTGTTTAGGCGCATCAGGGGCTCTCCAAATGCGACATGACGCCCCCAGACCATTCCATCAAATTCTGCAATCCAAAACGTCACTACTTCCCTTCCGAGCCCAGACGTGCACCCATACAGTCGTTTTCTCACACATGTTGGGTATCAGCGTACTCAGGACAAATTGGACAACAACTTTTGGGGTCCAATTTCTCCTGTTACCCTTGGGAAAATAAAATATTGGGGGCGAAAAAATCATTTTTGTAAAAAAAAAAGATTTTTTATTTTTACAGCTGTATGTTATAAACTTCTGTGAAGCACTTCGGGGTTCAAAGTGCTCAACACACTTCTAGATAAGTTCCTTGTGGGGTCTATTTTCCAAAATGGGGTCACTTGTGGGGGGTTTCCACTGTATAGGCACATCAGGGGCTCTCCAAATGCGACATGACGCCCCCAGACCATTCCATCAAAGTCTGCAATCCAAAACGTCACTACTTCCCTTCCGAGCCCCGACGTGCGCCCATACAGTAGTTTACTCCCACATATTGGGTATCAGCGTACTCAGAACAAATTGGACAACAACTTTTGGGGTCCAATTTCTCCTGTTACCCTTGTGAAAATAAAATATTGGGGGCGAAATAATCTTTTTTGTAAAAAAAAGAGATTTTTTTATTTTATGGCTGTACGTTATAAACTTCTGTGAAGCACTTTGTGGTTCAAAGTGCTCACCACACATCTAGATAAGTTCCTTGAGGGGTCTAGTTTCCAAAATGGTGTCATTTGTGGGGGGTTTCCACTGTTTAGGCAGATCAGGAGCTCTCCAAACACGACATGGCACCCAGTCAATTCTGCGTTGAAAAAGTCAAACGCCGTTCCTTCCCTTCCAAACTCTGCCATGCACCCAAACAGTGGTTTACCCCCACATATGGGGTATCACCATACTCAGGACAAATTGCACAATAACTTTTGGAGTCTTGTTACCCTTGGGAAAATAAAAATTGGGGTGAAAAGATCAATTTTGTGGAAAAAATATGATTTTTTAATTTTACGGCTCTATGTTATAAACTTGTGTGATGCACTTGGGGGTTCAAATTGCTCACCAAAGATCTAGATAAGTTCCTTAGGGGGTCTAGTTTCCCGAATGGGGTCACTTGTGGGGGGTTTCCACAGTTTAGGCACATCAGGGACTCTCCAAATGCAACATGGCGTCCAATCTCAATTCCAGCCAATTTTGGTTGGAAAAAGTCAAATGGTGCTCCTTCCATTCCGAGCTCTGCCATGCGCCCAAACAGTGGTTCCCCCCCACATATGGGGTATCAGCGTACTCAGGACAAATTGGACAACAACTTTTGTGGTCCAATTTATCCTGTTACCTATGGGAAAATAAAAAATTAGTGACTAAGAGATCATTTTTGTGGGAAAAAAATAGGATTTTTTATTTTCATGCCCGGGCATTATAAACTTGTGTGAAGCACTTGGGGGATCAAAGTGCTCATCAAAGATCTAGATAAGTTCCTTAAGGGGTCTAGCTTCCAAAATGGGGTCACTTGTGGGGGGTTTCCACTGTTTAGGCTCATCTGGGGCACTACAAACGGAACATGACCCCCATCAATGTTTGCATTCCAAAACGTTACTGCTTCCTTTCCAAGCCCTGCTGTGCGCCCAAACAGTTTCTCCCCCCCACATATGGGGTATCAGCGTACTCAGGACAAATTGGACAACAACTTTTTGGGTCCAATTTCCTTGGGAAAAATCAAAAATTTGGGACTAAAAAATCATTTTTGTTGAAAACTGTTTTTTTTTTTTTTCACACCCAGGCATTATAAACTTTTGTGAAACACTTTTGGGTTCAAAGTGCTCACAACAGATCTAGATAAGTTCCTTAGGGGGTCTAGTTTCCAAAATGGTGTCACTTGTGGGGGGTTTCCACTGTTTAGGCGCATCAGGGGCTCTCCAAACACGACATGGTGTCCAATCTCAACTCCAGCCAATTTTAGTTTGAAAAAGTCAAACGGCGCTCCTTCCCTTATGAGCTCTGCTGTGTACCCAAACAGTGGTTTTCCCCCACATATAGTGTATTGGCGTACTCAGGAGAAATTGCTCAACAACTTTATCTGCCCATTTTCTCCTTTTACCCTTGTGAAAATAAAAAAAAGTTTGTAAAAGATCATTTTTGTGGCTAAAAAGTTAAATATTAATTTTTTCCTTCCACGTTGCTTCAGCTTCTGTGAAGTCCTTGAAGGGTTATTAAACTTCTTAAATGTGGTTTTGAGTACCTTGAGGGGTGCAGTTTTTAGAATGGTGTCACTTTTAGGTATTTTCTGCTATATAGACCCGTCAAAGTGACTTCAAATGTGAGGTGGTCCCTAAAAAAATGGCTTTGTAAATTTTGTTGTAAAAATGAGAAATCACTGGTCAACTTTTAACCCTTATAATTTCCTAACAAAAAAAAATTTTGGTTCCAAAATTGTGCTGATGTAAAGTAGACATGTGGGAAATGTTATTTCTTAACTATTTTGTGTGACATATTTCTCTGTTTTAAGGGAAAAAAATTCAAAGTTTGAAAATTGCAAAATTTTCAAAATTTTCGCCATATTTCCATTTTTTTCATAAACAAACGCAAGTCATATCGAAGAAATTTTACCACTAGCGTGAAGTACAATATGTCACGAGAAAACAGTCTCTGAATCGCGAAGATCCGTTGAAGCGTTCCAGAGTTATAACCTCATAAAGAGACAGTGGTCAGAATTGTAAAAATTGGCCCGGTCATTAACGTGCAAACCACCCTTGGGGGTGAAGGGGTTAATTGTATTCAATAGTTCTTGCTTTTCAATACAGTTACAACTGCAAAATTGTGATGCTGCCAACAGTTACTACTTTTTAGTCATACATTTGCCTATTAAAGTGTATAGGTAAAATGGCTTACATGACAATTTGTATTCTCACTTGAATGAAAGCTTAGATAACTTTACATGACTCCTGATTCTTGATAGCCTACAGATGATAAAAAACATTACGGCAAGATTTGACAACACATGGGCTTGTTTTTGAAGAGTAACCATAGAGAGCACTATGCTTACTCAAAAAATTTAGAGGTGTATTCCAGATGCAAAGATTTAGTATTTAGGGGCTATGAATGCTTGCACTTTTCTCCTAATTGGAGTGAAGCAGAATGAAATAGGTATGACAATTGCTTCTTTCATTCGCTTAGAGACTGCCAGATTGTCGTATTCAGCTTCCATTGGCAGTCTCATATAGAATAAATGGAGCAGCTTCTGTACATAATATGATAACAGTGTCCAGAACTTGCAACTATTGGGCCAAAGGAAAATCTCCTGCTTGCGTTGATGTCACATTTATAGATCAGCTTATATTTTTCTGCTCTGCTCCGTCAAAAAGATGTCACTCGTCATGTCATGTTGATTGACAGCAGGCCTAAGTGCAGAGAATCGTCTGTCAATTAGCATGAAGTCGGCAGTGACGCCCCATCAACAGAACAGACTGGACGAGAAAAAAGCTTTTTTCTTGATGTGAGGTCAAATGAAGCAGGAGAGTCACTGCCTGAGGGCATAGATCATCATCAGGCACAACAAGGATGTAGCTAGCAAATAACTGATGGTAAGTTCTTAGCCACATATGAAAAAAATACCAAAAGCACTGTATAACCCCTTCAATAGTCTATACATTACAATTAGCAAATAAATACCAGCAGCCAAAGATGGCACAAAAAAATCTCCAAAAATGCTCAAACAGGAGCAAAAAAACTACACACCTCAAAACAAAAGACACTGGCTTGATCTTAAAGCATCCAATGTCACTGTTGTCACTGTTGGACTGTGGCATAGCAAATGTGCTCCTAGTCTGACCATAAGCTAGGGGTTCCTAGCTATCCTTGCACCTTGGATTAATCTTGAAGGTGGAGATGCCCAAGCCTCATTCCTTACCATGCTCCTAAACAGCACTAGTCTAAAACGAGTATGGGGAAATACAAAACAAGACAGTCAAGGCAGAAAAAACACTTTGTTAATAACCAGTAAACCAGAACATGTCTGACTACATGATATAAATAGTTAACAGAGTGTGGGGGCTTCCCCTTTAACCACATCTGTGCCCCGAGATGCTGATTGTGTGGTCCTGATGTTTGCCATGGCAATTCACAGCGGCCTTATAGTCTGACAGCTGTAGTGACTTGTTCAAAAGTTACTGACATTTAGGTGATAAAAATACACTGATTTACTCCTGTCATGTCACTTTGCATTAATTTCTGAGAATCTCATGAAGGGTTAATAAACTACCTGAGAGCAGTTTTCAATATGTAGAGGGGTGCTTTTTTAAAATGTTATCACTTTTGGGGGTTTTCCAACATATAGTCAGATATATAGACAGACATGGTCAACATTATTGGCACCCTTGGTTATTTATTATACAAAAGCAGTAATCTTCACATTTAAGTTGTATTTTCTATGATTTGATGCTTTTTTACCCCACAGTTTAGTGACAAAATGGAAGCATTTCCTAGTATCAGCAAAGTCAATGAGATTTCTGAAGCCTCATGCCTATGTTGGTTATTTTTTCGCTGCATATTTGATGCAGTTTAAAATCTGCAGCATGTAAATTCTTTCAGAGTTTATGCAGCATAAAAAAATCTTAAAAAACTTGTGGTCAGGAGTGTTTTTTGCTTCCTGCACATCATTATTTGCTGCAGATTTTTCTGCTGCAAATAATGAACGTGTGTACAGTATTTAATTCCATTTCCAAATACATTCAACAAAGAAGCTAACGTGTTAAAATACATGTATTCATTAAAAGAAATAAAAAAAGTAAGGTATAAGACAAGGACAAAAAGGAAAGGCACCGTTCCCTAGTACTTGGTTCCACAACCTTTGACAATAATGGAAGCTCTTAATTTTTTGCAGCTATTTTTGACCCTCTTGCTCCTGTTTGCTAGTAGTTTTTTCCATTTTTGCACTGAAATTCTGTCACGTTCTTGAATAAATGCAGAGCTCTTTTTACCAATGACACATTTCACCTGTTTTCAAAGATTAAAATTGAGATCAGAACTCATTGTTGTTCAGTTCAATACAGTCTATTATTTCCTTCCTTTGTATGCCCTGGATCACTAGTCAGCTGTATTACCCATTTTGTTTGAATCACATTTAGTTTTCTCATTTCGGGCAGAACATTTTTATGCAAAATACTCAAATAATCTTGTGATTTCATTGTTCCTTTTACAAAATCAAGATCTCCCATCTCCCAGAAACAAAGTAACCCCACAACTTTATGGAACATTAATCATGGTTCATTGTAGGAAGGAAGGTCTTTTCTTTATTCAGTAGGTTACATTTTGTCTATAAACATAATGCTGGTACATTGTACTTTGTTTTTCCAGTACATAGAACATTTTATGAGCTTTTGTACTGTGAAAATATGTAGCTTTTATGTATATGTAGCTTTTGAGAAAGCATTTAAGCATTGGGTTCCTCCTTGGCCTTTTGCCAAAAAGAACTGCTTTGTGCAATATGCAACTTTTGGAACAGGTTAAAGTCATCACTCCCGGGTGTCTCCAGCTCAGTCCTAAGTTCTTTGCTTGATGTACATGTTTCTTTCAAGATATTCAAGCCAATGTTCATAGGTTTCTCTCATCAATGTTCCTCTTTCTTCCATATCAAGTATAGTTCTTGACAGCTCAATGATTGGCAAACCAGATGATACCATTTTGAACTAGCCTGAATGCTAAGGTCTTCAGAGTATGTCTGCATGGGTCCCATTTCACTTAGCGACGTACCAGCGATCCCGACAACGATACGACCTGGTAAGGATCGCTGGTGCGTCGCTAAATGGTCGCTAGTAAGTTGCCAAACAGGCAGATCTTTTTAGCAAAGCAGCAATGATCCGGCGATCCGTATAACGACCTCGGCGGTCGTTGGTACCTTGTTACACAGCAGCTTTTCTGACGATTCCCGCTTGCGTCCCTGAGTTCTGAGTTGCCAACGAGGTCGCTCGTCGGGGTCAAACACTGTGATGCGCGCTGACCAGCGGGACACCAACGATGAAAAAATGGACCAGGACATTCGAGGACGATCAGCGATATCCAGCAGGGGGGCCAGTCGCCGCTGCGTGTCACATGTAGCGAGATCGCTGGCAAAGTCGCTGTTGCGACACAAAATTGATGACGCTTCAGCGATCTCGTTAGCGAGCTCCCTATGTGAGACGGGGGCCTATGTCTTGTACTCTTCAGACTGCTCATCTTTAGTAATGATAGCATGTTTAATCTGCTAAGAAAAATCTATTGTCTTTGCCACTATTAACAAGGAATAGGAAATAAAACTGTCTTTTTTAAGCATCAAAGCCACCATTTATAAGCCAATTAAAGACATGTGAGCACTGACAAGATAAGTTAGTCTGACTTTTTCCTTTGGTTCAAACTGAATAAAGGGTGCCATTACTTGTGTCCTTGCATTCTTTTCAATTTTGGATTCTTTTTTTATTTCCCGCTTTTTTTATTTTTGTTCTTGTTCTTTTCTGTACCATTTGAGTTCATATAAATATACAAAATTCTATAATTCAAGAGATATTTTAAATAATTAACTGAATAGTAAAGAGTACCAATAATGTTGTCCACAAGAGTATTTCTAATTTATGAAGCTTTGTTAACATGTGCGGTTCTAATGTAGCTGTAAACAATATTAGTGTTAATTCTGATTATATGTACAGTACTTAAGCCAAAATTTTTCTAAAAGAATGTGCCTCAATGATATTCGTTCACATAAGTTGTGTCTACTATAGCTATTTAATCTCTCTGACTTAGACTGAGGTCAAATGCAATACTAGACACAATGTTTGGAATTAAAATAATAATTTTTAATGTCATATAACTAGGGATCATTGTATCTTTTGAAATTTGACTTCCAGAATTTTTCCAAGAAAATATAATTTGCAGTAAATAAATCTGCACACATTTCAATACTGGAAAGTTTGTATTTGCTTGGAAAATACATGGGGGAGAGGAGAGAGAAAACCATGCTGATCATAAGAGTTTACACTCTACAGGAGACAGAAGACACTGCTGAACATAAGAGATTGCACTCTACTGGAGAGACAGACACTTACCCCATGATTCTGGTGATGGAAAACAAGCCTCCTGTACAAACTGCTCTCTTAGGAACCTGTGATGGACCAAGTCCTGATAACCAGTGTACAAGGTATGATAAGCTATAAGATGTCCTAACTGTAAGGCATTATTGACTGGCCCAAGAGGCAACACAAAATGACAAAATGACAATTGCCAACTATTTGATGCTTCATCGGTGTGGTAAATATTGTTGGGCTAGATCTCTTTTTTGTGAATTGTGAATTGAATTTCAAAATATTCACATATACAGTATATATGTTTGCATGTCAGCCAGGTATTATCTATCTATCTATTCTATCTATCTATCATATATTAATATTCCCTCTATGTTCCTTTATCCCCCCACTCACATAAATATGTCCCCACATTACTCCACATATTCTCATATATATTGTCCCCGTATAATAATTCCCCCTCATGCGTCCATCCTTGTAGATATGCACAGTACAAAACCAGCCCGGGCATATCAAAGAAGATGGACATTTGTTTATCTGTTGTCTATGGTCATATACTGACATAGTTAATTACCATGTCAGGAGATAGCCACAGACTACTAGGACAAAGGATCAACATGGCCGTGTGTCCTTGCAGCAGCTGCTGAATGCAGGGGTCCGGATACTGGCACTGATATAATCATATCAGTTCAGGTGCCCAGCACTTCAAAGCTCCATGCAGCCAGGGTGCACACAGGGGCAAACGAGTAATACTGATGTCATTTCACCACACCAGCACTCCCACCCTGCATGCAAATGGACAGGAGGAGGGTAGCGGCATTGCCAAATGGGAGCATGCATGTCGGAATTAAATATTCAATGGTTGCAGCATTGATTCTCTTCTGCCTGCTCCTGTCCTGCAACCCCATCACAACAGCCCCCTCTGTGTCACCTACTTCTCTGCCCTTTGCTTGGTCTGCCTCTGCAGCCCTCTGTGTCTCCTGATCCCCAGAACCTCTCCTCTTCACTTTACCCCTGCCTTAGACCTACATCCACCTGTGTCCCCTTCCTCTCCAGCCTCATGTGTCCTCAGCTGCCTACCCTTTTCTTGCTGACCTGAATCTCTGCTGCTCCCTTTGGCCCTACTTCTGTCCCTCTCCCATCTCACACAGCCCCATCTGCTCTCCCTTGATTGCCTCTGACTTCAGCATCTTCTCTGCCCTCTTGTGAAGCTCTTCTGTCCCTCTTCACCTTCTGACCTGTCTTTGTACTGCTCCACTGCCTCTTCTCCTCTCCCCAGGCTACCTCACTCAGCATCCTGCTCCTGTACAGTTCTCTTCTGCTCAAGTGCCCTTTCTCTTTCAAGCAGGATCTTCAGCCTCACCTTACCTTGCAGTCTCAGCACATCATACTCCTCTAAGTCTGCTATAACCCCCTTAACCTCTCTAGGGATAGCGAGTGAAAGGCATTTGGGTTATAATTAATGTACTTGTTTTTAGGCAATGTGGGTAGGAAATATTATTGGTTGATTGTGGGTTTAATTGCATTTTATATTATGTGCTATTGTCATTATTGTGTACTGTGTTAGTTTGATAATTTAGTAGTATAATAACTATAGACTTGTGTGTAATAAAAATCTTTATTGATTCATGGTCACATTTCCGGTGACTACCTCTTGAAGCTCATCAAGAGAATGCCAAGAGTGTGCAAAGCAGTAATCAAAGCAAAAGGTGGCTACTTTGAAGAACCTAGAATATAAGACATAATTTCAGTTGTTACACACTTTTTTGTAAAGTGTAATGTATAATTCCACATGTGTTAATTCATAGTTTTGATGCCTTCAGTGTGAATTTACAATTTTCATAGTCATGAAAATACAGAAAAATCTTTAAATGAGGTGTGTCCAAACTTTTGGTCAGTACTGTATTTATTAACTTCAACACTAAATTCCAGGGAATCACATGATCTCATATGCTAAATTCATTTTAGCTGCATTAATGGTTACACAGTGTAACATGTCCCACAACTGTTCTAATAAGGTCACATATATGTTTAGCCAAACCCGCAGGATTTCATCACTATCATAAAGTCCCATATAGCTTTCTATTGTCTGGAGGATTGGAGCCAACATGACCCACTCATTTCCAATATGGTGGTAGTGATGCAGAACATGTAAAAGTAATAAAGATAGATTAATGATACCCAATTTCGTGCTAGTGAATATATTCTGCAGTTGCTATAGTGATATCAGACAGAAACTAGACACCTCTTAAACAGTGTGTTCATATTTGAAAAGAATAAAGGAAAGAAAAAATAATATATTAAAATGCAAAATAATCATATTAATACTTCTTTAAGTAAAATAGAATGCAGACCTGAAAATACAATATATCTACAATTACCTATCCATGAAAATATCACTCTAAAATAATAATTTTTTCCACTTCCTTAATAATGTACACGATGTACGGTAGTAAAAACGAAAGCAGATTGAATATTTCATTAACTTATATAACCAAAACATGATCTACAAGACCCTAATGTACTAGAGTCTTGTGTGA
Source organism: Oophaga sylvatica (assembly GCA_033576555.1). Classification (NCBI taxonomy): domain Eukaryota; kingdom Metazoa; phylum Chordata; class Amphibia; order Anura; family Dendrobatidae; genus Oophaga; species Oophaga sylvatica. Next base: position 479,258,896 of record JARQOD010000003.1, on the reverse strand, counting down.
TGTCTATGACCCTAATGTACTAAAATCTGTGTGAAGTCTGGAAATGATAAGTTAAATATATATTCTGCCCATTCCATCAAGAAACTTACTTCCGAATGGAATAATATTCTACTCTATCATTAATTCAATACAGGGGACAGTAAAGAAAATGGGTGTGGCATTAGAAAATAAAGAATGCATGCATCTTCTATTTATCAACGTAGGGAGGATGGATATTGAAGGGAGTCTGTCAGGACAAAAAACTATTCAAACTAAGCTCCGATGCGCTGTCAAACTGTGTGTGACCAAACATTTCAATGCACCTTTCCATCTAATTTTTTACCTTCTATCTTTGACCCCCTTTTTCCTTGATTGTCAGCTCTGACTTAACAAGAGCTAGAGGAATGTGTGGACAATTGGAAAATGCCTATGTGGGAAGGTGCACTGAACTGTTTGGGCACGTCAAGTGGGCACTGAGCATCTTTTCTTGGGTTGAAAAGTAATTTTGTGTTGACTGACTCCTATTTTCTCAAACAATATCAAGGAATATAGTCAAGGCGATACAAGAGATATCATGAACATGGCAACTGGGGAGACAGTCGGTGCAGGGATTATATGGCAGAGGCAACAAATTAGAGACAGTGAATGACAGCAGCTTTGTGAGGAAGGTCAACTGTATGGAGAGAACAATCAAACTGAATGTCTACATTGAAGAGTGGTCAAGCAAAAATTTCCCAAATAGATATTACATCAGGAATTCAGGATATATGTCACATCATTGAAAAAAAAAGGAAAGCAGAAGAGGGCAAATGTAAAACAACAAATAAATGTGGATAGTGTTGGTGAATAAAATAAAAGAGAGGGCCTATGAAATAAATCTTGGTACCTGATACTTTTATCTTAGTGAAATTTTCAGGCTTTTAACTCACCCAACATTTCCAGAAGTCACAAGGTATTCTTGCCTAGTTACCCAGCCACACATACAGTATATATACTAGTTAAGATATATATAGCTAAGTGTGGCATATTGGTGTGTAAGCTAAACACCCCAAAAACACCCCATCCACATTTGCCTTGTCTCGCTGTGCACATTTAACTCTGTAGAATGCTCTCTCACGTTGACATAGCTGCATTATATTGATTCTTTGGTGTACAGTATTGAGGCATCTGTTTTTTAAGACTTGCAGGGGAGGCCCACAATGCACGGCTCTGATGATCATATAAAGCACTGGCATAATGGCCATGAAAAAATGCAAAATTGAATAACACAGTACCATACTTGAATTGAAGGCTTCTTTATATAATTTCATCTTACCACGTTTATTACATTAGTTTATATTTTGCATCTAACTTATTCAAGTGAAACTACTTAATATACTAGTTTTTCGGTACTTCCTACTGTGCTTCTTAGCAAATTTGTCACAATGTGACAATTTTAGCTTTTAACATATACAAGTTCATTTCGTTAATTGCTATGCTTTTATAGTTAACAAAATAATAGCATTGTTCTGGCTAATAAAGTATTAGCAAAGTAAATGTGAATCCAATCTTGCCTTCATAAAAACTAGAAATATTTCACAACATTTCAATTTAAATGGGGATTAATTTGTCTTGTATACATAGCACAGCAGTGCCCACTGAGATTTTCAAGTGAAGTCTAATGTATATCGTTTTAAAGAACTACGTGTAATATCACTGAATGGTTATTTATTTTTTAGCCCTTCTCATAAAAATGTAAGACCTATGGAGTATTAAAAGGACTTGATTATAGTTAGTGTAGGCCTATGGGGCACATACAGTGGGGGAAATAAGTTTTTGATCCCTTGCTGATTTTGTAAGTTTGTCCACTGACAAAGACATGAACAGTCTATAATTTTAAGGGTAGGTTAATTTTAACATTGAGAGATAGAATATCAAAAATAAAATCCAGAAAATCCCATTTTATAAATTTTATAACTTTATTTGCATTTTGCAGTGATAAATAAGTATTTAATATCTCTGGAAAACAAGACTTAATACTTGGCAAAACCCTTGTTGGCAAGCACAGCAGTCAGACATTTTTTGTAGTTGATGATGAGGTTTTTGCACAACAGGAAGAATTTTGATCCACTCCTCTTTTCAGATCATCTCTAAATCATTAAGATTTTGAGGCTGTCGCATGGCAACTCAGAACTTCAACTCCCTCCATATGCTTTCTATGGGATTAAGGTCTGGAGACTGGCTAGGCCATTCTAGGTCATTATTTTGCTTCTTTTTGAGCCACTCCTTTGTTGCCTTGGCTGTATGTTTTGGGTCATTGTCGTGCTGGAAGACACAGCCATGACCCATTTTTAATGTCCTTTTGGAGGGAAGGAGGTTGTCACTCAGGATTTTACTTTACATGGCTCCATCGATTCTCCCATTGATGCAGTAAAGTAGTACTATGCCCTTAGAAGAGAAACACCCCTGAAATGTAATGTTACCACCTCCATGCTTGACAGTGGGGACAGTGTTCTTTGGGTCATAGCAATTCTCTTCCTCCAAACATGGCGAGTTGAGTTAATGCAAAAGAGATCAATTTTTGTCTCATCTGACAACAGAACCTTCTCCCTTTCACTCCCAGAATCATCCTGGCATCCATTGGCAAACTTCAGACGGGCCTGCACATGTGCCTTCTTGAACAGGGAGACCTTGCGGGCACTGTAGGATTTTAAACCTTTACGGCGTAATGTGTGACCAATGGTTATATTGGTGACTGTCGTCCCAGCAGCCTTGAGATCATTAACAAGTTTCCGCATGTAGTTTTAGGCTGATCTCTCACCTTCCTTATGAACAAGGATACCCCGCAAGGCGGGTTTGTGCATGGTGTCTCAGATCGATGTCAATTGACAGTCATTTTGTATTTTTTCATTTTCTTCCTATTGCACCAACAGTTGTCTCCTTCTCACCCAGTGTCTTACAAAAGGTTTTGTAGTCTATTCCAACTTTGTAAAGGTCTATGATCTTGTCCCTGACATCCTTATAAAGCTCTTTGGTCTTGCCCATGTTGTAGAGATTAGAGTCTGACCATTAAACGAGTCTGTGGATAGGAGCGTTTTATAAAGGTGACTATGTAAGACAGCTGTCTTTAATGCAGATGATGAGTTGATTAGGAGCGTCTAACTGGTCTGTGGGAGCCAGAACTTTTAATGGTTGGTAGGGGATCAAATACTTATTTGTCACTGCAAATGCAAATAAATGTACATAATTTATGCAATATGATTTTCTGTTTGATATTCTATTTCTCAATGTAAAAATTAACCTACCTTTAAAATTATAGACTGTTAATGTCTTTGTCAGTGGGCAAACTTACAAAATCAGCAAAGGATCAAAAACTTATTTCCCCCACTGTACTTTGATTTTTCCAGTGCTCTCATAGCCTGCACAGTCCAGTTCTCCTGATCTTGTTGATAAAGTCAGAACAGAATTACAACTTTCATCATACACTTGCCATTGTCTAGGCCATACTTGGTGCTGTAGTGCCTCACATGATTTTGAAAGTTTGGAATTAGGCAATGTACTTTATAAAGTTACTACCCTAGATGAGTTTAGAAACCCTGTTTAGCAGAAATTGGCAACAAGTGGGGTCAGTGGCTAGTACTGCTTGCAATGCTGGGATCCAGGGATATAGTTCCATCAATTACAGCATCTGCAAGAAGTTTGTATGTTCTCCCCAAGTTTGCATGGGTTTTCCTCAGGGTACTTCAGTTTCCTTCCACTCTACAAAGATATACTGATAGGGAATTTAAATTGTGAAACTCATTGGGGACAGTGATGACTATGTGTCACACCACCAACGATCAGACGTTAAAGACCTATCCTAAGGATATGCCATCGATGTTAAGCACTCTTGATGATGGTTTACATAATGAATGAAAAAAGTTCTGTATCTTTAAGTAACAGATTTGTTTAAGCCCTGCAATGTGCTCAAAGTGAAAAGTTAAAAAGCTGAAAGAGACCAATTTTGTCAGAGCATTCAAAACCAGGAATACTACATGTGATAATAATAGAATAGTTAGGTTTTTTAAATCAATGGTTATAAAGTTAGAAGGCCTAGCAATTGCAAATTGGCCTCATCTTGTGTGCCCAGTGTCCATCTAGCCATATAAAGAGCAGTTAATGAGTAGATTACTAGCATTATGAAGGTGCCCTGCCACAGTACTGAAAGTGTGTCACCTGTGGGAAAATTAGCTTTATTTTTCCCAGGAGCTGCCTGCAGTGCATCAGAGCAGAGCTGGCTGTCAGTCAGTATCGGGGCGTAATTACAGCCCTGCTCTTAGTGCTGTAAGCAGTTACTGTAATTGCTACAAGCATGCCTGCATGACTGAAAGTTGGTGGCTCCTGGGAGAAATAAAGTTCATTTTCTCTGCACTACAGAGGCTAGGCATCTTCATAACGCTATTAAACTGCCGAATACCCCTGTATTTTAGCACTAGCAGACCTGACAAACTTCCTTTTAAACAAAAGAAGGGTTCATAAATAATCTGGATATATTTAGTTAGTTTAAGTCATTGTCATAGCCCCAGTTTTTAAGTCTGTATAAAGTTGGAGGTGAGTTAGCTATCCCTGATTGTACAATCAAATTTCTGGTAAATTACCCAATAAGAATGTTGGCTTGGCAGTTAAAATTGAGACACAATATCCTGATACTTTTGATATTTTTAGGGTATGTGCAGATGATCAGTAAACTCTGCGGGTTGGATGCTGCATATTTGTGCAGCGTCCAACCCACAGCATCCAAATATTACATCATGCCCACTATGGGTCCAGAGACACCTGCGGCTCACTTGCGGAGACGGACATGTGGTGCATCTCTTCAAACTGCAGCATGTCAATTTCTCCGTAAGAGAAATTTCACCCATACAGTGTATTGGATGCAGTGAATCCGCACAGTTTAGTGAACACATGTGGATTCACCTTTGTTCAATAGCTAGCAGTGCTTTGGACTGAGCAAACATGCGCTGCGTCCAAAGCGCTGCCAGTTCCTGATTGTCTGCATATATCCTTAGATTCTGTCCCATTAGGTTTGATTTATTCTAATAAATGACTTCTGTTTAGAGATGGGAGAATGGATTCACAGGACTCCGGTCGACCGGTTGGGTTAATAATCTGTAATCGCTGGATGGTAGCCCTGATAATTTCCTTACCTTCTGACATTCCCAGCTCTTATTTTGAATAGCCGGACTATTGCGATATCTTTATTGTGATGTGATGTACACAAGATGTCACGCCAGCCAGGCTAAACAAAAGAAGAACCAGGCATGTCGAGAAATAAGATTTGCAGGATTTCCTTCCAGCAGTCATAAGTTATAGACATGGCCGATGGACCGGAGTTTTGCATATTGATTCCGCCATCACTACCTCTGAGTATATTATTTCATTTAGAATTGAAAAAAGCAAGGAAGAAATTAAAGTGAAACTAAAATGTTTGCTAACATTTTAAAATATTAATCTAGAATAGATTTGGAAAATATAAGATGGCAGATTTTAGGAGAAATACAAGCTGAGGTCAGTTCACCATTTTACATTATTGGCGTTAACAAGAATTTGACGATTTATGTGTTAATGTTGGTCATCCAAGAAATGCATACTGTTGATATCTACAACTAATGTGCACTGTGGTTACTGCAAAAAAAATGTTAAATTGCGTCAGCACATAGACATTTCCTGAGCTAGGAAGCTACGGCTCAGAAAAATATGTGTTTTTAAGCTTGCTTAATTATGGAAGCAGGGGGAATGGGATACAGATATTGGTCTGCTGGGAGGTTTCAAATGGATGATGTTAACAGAAGGGAATGGTTTTCCTTTAATAGGGCACATAGTGTGGCAATTAGTTTATTTCATGCTGTTTGTATTATACCCCAAAGAGACTTACAAAATGTAATTGTAATGCAAGTATCCAAGATACAGTATGCATGAAGTGTGATAAATTTCAAGCTGCGCACAATCATATGTAATATACATGAGGAGCTATATGTTCTGATAACTAATTGAAGTATTAGAGAAGAGAGTGCTAAATAATTTAAGGGCTAAAACCTATATGAGGTTACCAAGGGATGTGGACTGGATACAAATGTCTTGGTGAAAGAAAACACTATTAGTTAGTATTTGTGGCTAGACTGATATAATAGCCAAGGAATTAATGTCTAAAGATGTGTCATAAATCTTTCAGTGGAAAAGAGCAATTAGTAAATTAATTGATCACAAATTTATCATTTTTGTTAAATGAGCGGGTCTTAAAAGAATCATAAATTTTGGATCTCCTGGATTCAGGGTATGCTCATCTCTCCTGAAAAGAAATATTCTCATTAGATGTGTAATGCAAAATGAAAGAGTTTTTTTTTTATAAGAGGCATGGTAGATAAGGCTCCCAGATAAAGTGTAATTGTATGATTTTAGGTATTAGTTTTGTAAGTAAGCAGTAAATAACGGCTTTAACAATTAAACAATAAATCGAAATGGCATGGCAAGGATATCCTAATTAGTGATGATCGAGCACTAAAATGCTCATGTGCTCAGTACTCGACTCGAACAGGCCGGACATTCAGACGGACTTGACTTGTGTACTAAGTATAATGGAGGTCAATGGGAAACTTGAGTATTTTTCTGGAAGACCCTAACAGGAGCGCTGGGGGAGAGCAAGAAAATTACTGAAATCGCTGGAAACAGTGCTCAAATGGACTTGAAACAGCATGGGGATCACACCTGGATGTTTCTCTGACTACAGGTTGCTGCGGACAATGTTCAGAGTATTATGCTACTTATAGACTGACAATAAAACATACAAACGGAAGATAAATGTTTTTACAGGAAAAAATTTAGGAAACTTCTTTCTGTATATTTGTATAAAAGGCAAAATTAAAAAGAAAAAAGTACCTCCTCAACCCTTATATCTGGGACATCTCTCACCGTTTTTCCCCCTTTGACTACAATAGATGACATATAGGAGGGAATATACTAACTCCCACCGGTATCACCGGTAAATGTAATTTTAACATTTACTTCGTCATCAGGGCATGTGGTGTATGTTTACTTGATAATTTAACGTCTGTTTAATTTATATCCAAGAGGGACTCTGAAACTCACATGCAGGACAATGCAAGAAGTACCAAAAATTGGAAGGAAAAGTTAGGCCTCATAAACATCCTGTAAAAATTATGAGATAAGTCATATACACACCTGGAAAAAATTAAAAGATGGGTCGCATGATGACCCTCTAAAAATGATGAGCAAGGGCCTTCTGTTTACCCTCTAAAAACTATGAGCGAGGGCCATCTGCTTACCCTCTAAAAATTATGAGTGAGGGGCCTGTTTACCCTCTAAAAATATGAGGAATGCTGATGACCTGAAGCTACCTTAAAAATTATGAGAGAAGGCTTCCTGATGCTCTTTAAAAATTTGGAGGAAGGCCACATAATGACCATGTAAAAATGATAAGCGAGGGCTGCCTGTTTACACTCTAAAAATTTTGAACAAGGGCTGCATGATGACTCTTTAAAAATTTGTCCACATAATGACCCTGTTGATATGGTGGAGGGAGAGGACGGCAAGAAAAAGAAGAAACCATGAACTGTATACCTACGTATTTTGGGTGGAAAGAGGTGCAAGGGAATGCACCATAAAAAAGGAGCATTTGTGGTAAGGTGTCCCTTACCGCACACTTTGCTCATTTTAAATTAGGTATATAAGATATGCCTGGAAATTTTCCGGTATTAATAAGGAAAAGAAAATATGTAGCGCTGAAAAGGACTTTTGTTTTTAGGTTGCATAAGCAGTATACAAATAGAAGGACTATAATGCAATAAACACTGCCTATGTTCCTCTAATCCACAACTATACCTCCTCCACCAGCTGTTCCTACACTGAATGCAGGTAACAGTGATTTTATTAGAGATAAGATATTATGTAGCCTCGAAAAGGACACTTGTTTTAGTGGTGTAGCAGCAGTATACAATTACTGCAATAATAGCAATTAAACATTGCCTATATGCCTGCTCTAATCTAAGCTCTCCCTCCTAGATCAATTCTCCCTGAATGGCTTCCAGATGAGAGTGTGCCGAGTATCGCGCCACCGGGTGTTAAATAAGATCAGATGACACGATGCGAGCTGGGCAATCACAGTAATGCCAGTGGCCTACATGGCTGCAGCAATAAAATGTATGGCAATCTATCCCTGCATGTTTATTGGCTGTCTAACAGCCAAGAAACAAGTGGGGTGGGAACTTGAGCATGGCGCTCGAAAACCTGTGATACTCGATGAAGCAATTAACATAGCCAAGCACAAAGATGATTGACAGAGTATCAAGCAGTAATGAGCAAACTCGTTTGTCAATATTCCTAATTTGATTTTTGGATGGATCAAATGCTGCAGACGCTATGTAAAGTCATTTTCTCACAGCTTTTACATTATTTACATTATAGCCTTATACATCCAGGTTATTGCGCAGTTGTAACACAATAAAATGGTTGTGCTCAGTCTTATTGTAAACCTATTCTTGTATTGTATGTTAGGATCAGCTGTGCTATATATCTAGTGATTTATTTAAACTTACACACGTTATGATATTATTACTCTTTTATAACATTGGATTGCTGTTAGTTATTTGATATCGTTATATAGGCTGTTAAGAAGTCAAACATTAGCATACTTTATAGCATTCTAATGGCTGCAGTGTATTTGATACAATGATAAGAACAATTTCATCCCATCATTCCAACAACAGCTAAAGTTGAAACCAAAAGTTTACATACTCTATATAAAAAGACACATATGCATGTTTTTCACAATATCTGACATGAAATCAGAATAAACCTTTCCCGTTTTAGGTCAATTAGGAGTACAATAATTATTAATATTTGTCTAATGCCAGAACAGTGAGAGAGAATATTTTAAGGCATGTTTATTACTTACTGCAAAGTCAAAAGTTTATATACACTAAAATTACCATGCCTTTAAACAATTCTGGACTACCCATATGATGATGTCATGCGTTTGGAAGCTTCTGATATGTTTTTTGGAACATGTAAGTTAATTGGAGACACACCTGTAAATGTATTTTAATGCACACCTAAACAAACTGCTTCTTTGTGTAGCATCGTGGGAAACTCTCAAGAAATTAGCCAAGATATCAGGAAGAGAATTGTGGACTTGCACAAGTCTGGCTCAGACTCGGGTACAATTTCAAGATACCTGAATGTGCCTTGTTCATTTGTGCAAACAATTATACACAAATGAAACAAGATGGAAATGTCCAGCCATCATACCACTCTGGACGGAAATGGTTCTGTGTCCCAGAGATGAACGTGTTTTGGTCCGACATGTGTATATCAACCCAAGGACAAATGGAACAGACTTTGTGAGGATGATGGTGGAAGCTGGTAAGAATGTGTCAAAATTCACAGCGAAACGAGTACTGTATCAACATGAGCTGAAAGGCCACTCTGCGAGGAAGAAGCCATTACTCCAAAAGAAATGTAAAAAGGCCAAAATAATGTTTGCAAATGCACACAGGAACAAAGATCTTATTTTTTGGAGAAATGTCCTGCAGTCTGATGAAACTAAAATTTAACTTTTTGGACATAATGCATGACCATCGTTACATTTGGAGGAAAAAAGGGAAAAGCTTGGTAGCCTAAGAACACCAATCCAACTGTGAAACATGGGGATGGCAGCATCATGTTGTGGGGTTGTTATGCTGCAGGAGCAACTGGTGCACTTCAGAAAATAAATGGCATCATGAGAAAAGAAGATTATGTGGCAATACTGCAGAAGCAACATCTTAAGACATCAGCCAGGAAGTTAGTGCGGACTCTGTTAATCCACAGAGCCGCTAGCGGGAATGCCGCAGCGCTATATGGCAATATAAGCGAACTCTGTTACACCACAGAGTCGCTGAGGTAAAGACGCAGAGATAGGTACTGTGTCCTGTTAACCCCACAGGGATACACAGATAACTGCTGTGTGGATAGCAGTCCGTGATCATGCAGACAGAAGAGCAATCAAGCAATCTCCTCACTGGAGAAGCCGGTATTCTAGGGACTTATTTCAGCCAAGCCCTGACCACGTGCACCCAAATCTCCTCACCGGAGGTGCCAGTATTCTAGGGGCTTATTTCAGCCGAGCCCTAACCACATGTGTACATGATCACACTGGCGCAAAGCACATAATGCAATTGATCCTAACGCACGGCCGTGCTGTAAGGACAGCCTTTTATAGCAGCCACGAGAAAAAGACCTTCCAGGAAGTACCAATAGGAAGCTGCTTCAGAACATCAACAGCCGGAGGACCTTCCTGAAGGACCATTAGGAGTGGCAGCTGTGTCTGAGCATGTGACCCCTGATCTCCAATGGGAGATCTCTCTCTGGGCATGCTCAGACGAAGCAACAAAGGATTTAGACATAAAGACGTCTGCTCGCCGCTGACCAGTACTGGCTATAATAGCAGAACCTGAAGAGGCAGCAGCAAGTCTCTGCACAGCATTAGACCGGGCGAGATGCTGGGACCGACGTCTTTGCTGAGCAGGCTCCACTGCGACCGGAGATGGATGGGGGACCGCAGCGGGACTGGTTCGAGACTCCCCTTGTGCAGCAGCGGGAACTCGAACTCTAACATTTTAGCTCCGGACTGTTCAATGTGCAGTGACCTTGGAGGTCTGGTCATGGCGGAAGTTTGGACCTAAATTGAACAGATTGGTAGAATTGGCTCACACCGGGGAAAGAAGAGGCAGCTCTGAGTACCGAACAGCAGGCCAAAAGCAACAAAGCAATCTGACAGGTGAATGTTGAGATGAGTTTAAATATTTTGTATCCTATGTTTACCGTGCTTTGAAATGAGGAGTGGCCCCATAAAATGACCTTCAGTTTGTGGAAAATAACTTCACTATGAGTCAAATTTCTCATGTAAATCTTCATGATTTGGTAAATTCTTCAGTTTACAAACTCAGATACAGAATACAGATCTTGTAAAAAATATATAGAATTAAAAAACATTACAGATAGAAAATAAAACAGATAAAAAGGAGATATTTCAGTATCTGATTTTAATTTGTGATAAAAATATAAAGCATTTCATTTACAAGATGAATGTTGTTGAAATCTATTTATTGTATTTTCACTTTCATTTAAAAAATGTATGATTACAGTGTTGACATAGCAAAAGTGCATGCTTTTACTCTAATCATGAGTACTGCCATAACATTATTGAACTGCCTGGAACTATGTTTTGTTTTTAAACACCAGATAAGCTATTCTGCTAAATGCTTTAACTAGAATTGCTTTATTGGCATAAGTTTGCAAAACACCACACACTTCTCAGCTGGACTGCTAATAATTGTAGCTAAATTATTAATAGTGTAGCAGCCAGCGTGTTTACATGAGGGAACACTTGTTCTACTGCTATACTTTTATTCCAGTGTTTTTCCTTCCTTTTGTCACTATTACGAGTACTAAATTTAGATTGAAAATTTGAATGTGATTTTCTTTTCATGATCTAGAACTCTCCTGCTGTCCTTCAATTCCCATCATGCCCAATAAACCAACAATCCAAAGATTTTTCATGCTAAATAAACATTGTTTCTTCTCATTTAATTAAACTTCTGCTAAAATAAGTAAAGATAAGAATTGAAGATAAGTAATGTAAATTGTCAAGCAAAGTCATTATATAGAAATATAATCTAGCTCTCCACAATTGGTGATTAACAGGTTATAAATCCTCAAAGGTAAATGGACTATAATTGAATGCAGAACCAAAGTACTGAAAAAGAACTATTTATGGCTCCCTAAAGCTGAAAGTCATAGCTGATTGCTGTTTGTCTTGTAGTCTAGATGTAGAATGGTTTTAATACTTTTTTTAATTGAAATACTATGTTTGCTACCTTAAGATTTTCTTATTATATTTTTTAAATATTGAATGTTTTACAGAGTGATAAGAGTTTCACAAATACTATCCAGTGAAATAACAAAGTGGTGACTCAAGAATTTAAAACAATATGGACACATTTAAGGCACAGTTTTTTTAACTTAAATTCTTGTGTTCCTGCATTTTTTTAATAGGTATTACAATCTTTACTGAAAAATCCACAACGAAAAAGCCTAAAGAAAAAGCCTAAAGAAGCATCCAATGTTCAAATTAAAATAACAGTTTATTTCAAAATACAAAGAAAAAGAACTAAAGGGATGGGTGGGAACAAAAAACAAAAGAAGGGGCAACACTGGTGATCAAATGCACTGATATATTGCACATAATTATAGTGTGGCTTCATATTCATAAAATATGATATCATCAGAAAAAAATATCTGAAAAAACTAGTAGGTCACAGAAAATGAATAAATAAATAAATCTTAATATTCAAATATTATGTGCATATATAAATATAAAGTGCAAAATGTAAAAAACAATTCATGAATGGGCTAAGGCACAAAGCAGTATAAAGTGCAATTCATAGGTAAATATAAAAAGCAAACTGCAGAATACATAAAAGGAGGCTGAGGCACAAGGCAGTATAAAGTGCAAATGCAATTGGTAGTCCAAGAGAGGGCTGACGTATGCAGCAATACAAAATAATGATAATAATGATCAGTCATATATCACAAAGATCAGTTCAAAAATATATTCTCAATGGCAAACAATTGTGAATACTGATATATGTTGCTGCAAATAAAATACAGTTACAAAAAATGCCCAATGTGTGCCCAGTCTATACCTTATGCCTGTAAGTGCAGGATACCCAGGATACCCCGGGCGCATCCTGTCACCTGTAAAAGCCCATATAAAAAAATGCATTTTATTTCAATTTGAAATGATGGTAGAACTATGACCCAAATATAACACATAATCTAATGAGCCTAAGTAGTGGCTTCTCTCCCTTTCATTAAAACTTGCAGTTCCAAAAGTGCTTGCATACTCTACTTAATTTTACATCAAGAATGTAAAGTGTCTATTGCTTCCAATTGTAATGAGCTAAATGTGCTGAATTCCCAGTGAATGAATTGAACTAAAAATTTGCTACTGCAATAAACAAAATAATGGTGAGCAGTACTAGTAACAACAAAATATCAATCAAAGGGAGTTAGATGTAAAAATTGAAATGGTAAAATAAATTCTTAGATTTTAAATTAATTCACTTCCATCAAGTATAGGCAATACCACATCCTACCAATGGCTATAGGGTTTATATAGCTGAACCTCATGGGAACAGATGCCCTAGTAAGCAACTGATTGTGACAGCTCTGGAAATCCCAACAAGGTGTTGTTATTGGTAAGTGAAGATTTGCCTAGCCATATTTAGCCTCTTGAGTTAAATAGAACGTGTCATGTGAAAAAATGCTATTAATCTGTAGATATGGGGTTAATCTGCAGGTTAAAAACTTTCTGAACCTGACCAGCACCTGCACTTAGACCCCCCCGCAACTGTTAGGAGATTAACTTTATTCCTCTGTCTAACATTCGGGTTTCAGTCACGGCAGTGGCCCTGACACAGTTTCAGTTGCAGCTCACTGTATAGAGAGCAGCGGCTGTAACCGTTCCCCTGGCACTGACTGACAGCTCACTCAGCATTAGGGCCTGCAGTCAGTCAGTGCCTGGGGCATGGTTACAGTCGCCTCTCTCTATGCACAGAGGAGTGACTGAAACTGTGCTAGCACCACCCTCATGGCTAAAACCCAAACATTACTGGGAGAAATTAAGTTAATTTCCTCCCAGCAAAGGATGTCTAAGTACGGTGCTGGCAGGTTCAGAACGCTATTAACCTGCAGATTTTCCCCTTTAATGCTGCCAAGGGAATAGCCAATCATAATCTACATGAATAGGTTTGATACACAAGAACATGAGTCTTTTACAGATAGGGAGCCTCTGTCTATTATTATACAAAACAAAATTGTACAAACACTAAAGTGAAAGTTGCAAGAAGTGCCACGGTAATGGACACAAGCAAATAGAGCTGGTATATATTATACACAAAGATTTAAGCAAATCCGATCTGTCTGTCCCAACTACAAATGAGAAGAGGTGGGTGGCCTAAACAATGTAGACTCGTTAGCAGGTGAAAATTCCACCATCAAAGTATCCCTCACATACAAGCACATCTCAAAGCACATATGGAAAACAGACCCAGTCATGCATGAATTCTATGGGTAATAAGTGCAATGTGTAAAAACTTGTAAAAATGGCAAGGAGGAAGAAAGAATTCTTGAGCCTGACATGAACAAATGTCTGATAAACCAGCCTAGGATCCTATGTTCACATTTTAAAGAGTTTATATCATACTGTAACATCAACAGGACATTATTGTTAAATAATTGCCTACTAGATATCTCAAGTATCTAACCCATTCCATACTATGATGCTGCAATATCTAGTATGTATGCAGCCAATATAGTGTACAAACACATGTGTGTCCCTTCTAAGGTCTTTAAGGCAAACACAATCTTATTAATGTCCAATTGTCTTCAACTTATCTGACAAGGGATAAACAGATGGTGATCGGTGGTATTGGGGTGACTTGTATGGGTCTAATATGGGACTACTACAGCAAGGAGGTGTGAAGAAAAACAATTATACAATACACATACAATTTTTTATCTAGACAGCTGTATTTAAATATCTGTATTGTAGATATTTTTCTTTAGTCTTTAACCCCTTAACACCCAATGACGTGCAGTGTCCGTTTTAGGGTGCCTCCCCCAGTTTGATGTGGGAATTGCGATCTATTCTTGGCTGTTAACATGTTAAATGCTGCTGTCAATCTCTGACAGCGACATTTAACGTGCATGCGTCGGAGAAGCGTGGCAAGTCATGCTTATTGGCGCTCCGTTCACATGATCGTGGGTCGCCTATGAGTTGGCATAACTATTCGGGGTCTGGAGGAGACCCCTGTTGTTGTCATTGCTGGATAGATATGTGCGCTGCTTAGAGATTGGAGCTCATAGTAAGTGAGCATTTTTGCTGCACAGATAAATATTAAATAATTAAAAAAATATAAAAGTTTAAATCACCCCCATTTGCCCTATAAAAATAAAAAGAACAAATATTTGGTGTCGACGCTTTCAGAATCACTCAATCTATCAATATAGAGAAAGAATTAATCCTATTGGTAAATGGCATAACGCAAAAAAAAATCTAAACACCAGAATTACGTTTTCCTGGACGAGGCAATATTGCATTTTGCAATAAAAGGCGATCAAAACATCATATCTACCCTGGGGGGCGTGGCTTGACCGTCCATCTGACTAGCTGCATGCTGGAGTAGCTCCTGGGGAGAGCTCAGTCTGAGACCCACCACAGCTTCTATTTTCTCTCATTATGGTGCGAAACGGCAGAGATAGACTGGAGGAACACAGCGGGACCCCCAAAAAGCCAAAATCACACAGCAGTTTGCAGCGGTTTGCTCACAAAAGCCGGACTGCTGCACCACAGGCCTCTCCTAAGATGGCGGCAGCAGCCGGGACACACAGCCAGCAGCAGCAGGACTGGGAGAGTGCAGAGAGTGAAGAGGAGGGGGGTGAGGAGGAGGATGCCCCACTCACCAAAGCCTTCTTCAAGGCGGCGATCCGTCGCTCGCTTCAGCTGCAGCAGAAGCAATTACAAGCAGCTCTCACTCCACTCACACAGGAGATGGCAGAGTTCCGGGCAGACTTTACTGTAATGGGCCAGAGGCTGGATGGTGTGGAAGAAGCCCACACACAGACGAGCGCGACTGTGGCTGACCTGACTGTGCAAGTTGAACGGCATGAGGCGCATTTAAACCGCGCTTTTTTAGCTTTGGAGGACCAGGAAAACAGATCGCGTCGCAACAATCTTAGGATTAAAGGATTGCCGGAGACCTGGGCCGCAGAAGCCCTCACCAAGGTGGCGACCGAGCTGTTTACTGACCTGTTAGGCCCGGATAGGGCCAGCTCCATACAGATTGAGCGGATCCACCGTGCCTTGAGACAGCGTGGGCCGGCATCTGGCCCTCCAAGGGATGTGATCTGTAAAATCCTCTCCTTCACCGACACCAAGGCCATCCTGGATTCAGCGCGCACACAAGGTACTGTACACTATGCAGACGCTCCTATATCGCTTTTTCAAAATCTTGCTGCCTCCACTTTGGCAAAGAGGAGGCTGCTTAAGCCGCTGTTAGAGGCCCTAAAATCCCAGAACTGTAAATATATGTGGATGTTCCCATTTGGACTGCGAGCCACTGTGAAGGGTAAATCCATTGAATTACATGATCCAGGGGACTTACAAGCTTTCTGGGAGGTATTGGATATGGAGCCTGTTACTATCCCTTCTTGGCTCCCGATCACTGACTCTGTGTCTGTCCGCAAACCAGGGAAGGTGACGGTGTGGCAAGTAACTGCTACTAAGAAGAAGAAGGGGCACACGCGAGCAGTGGAGTGAGATGTGCCTGCCTGTGTGGCTTTATTCTGCTTTCTGTACTAGGAGACGTGCTCCGCTTGTTTTCCCTGGTGCTGCTATGCTTTGCCAGGTGTAGGGAGGTTCTGAGGATCTTCCCCATTTAACGGTTTTTCCACAGGTCTTTTTTGCTGTATGGTGTTTCCATGCCTCTCTCCCCTGTGATGGGAATGATTGACTAAAAGTTGCATTCATGTTTAGTATAGTCTTGATGCAGTTCAGTTCTCTGTGTGGAAGCTAACTATGCACTGTGCTCAGTTTATAATGTAATTCCTGCTTTTGAACACAGGGGGGAGCACTGAGGGGGTTTTCTCCATACTCTACTTTTTCTCTTCATTTTTTGCTCCTGCATTTCCCTGGCTGACTGAGCTGGTTGAAGGGGTTTACTTCTATGCTTAGTTGTCTTCCATGAATAGCTCTGAACAGGGAGGTATGGAGATTCCCTTTCGTATACATGCTTTTTCTATATGTTATTTACTCTGAGTTTGCCAACCCTTTCCCCTTGAGCGGGGGATGGTATGCTGAGAGCTGCATTTATGTTTCTGGGGGATGTGGTACAGTTCGGTGAGCTGAATGGAACTAAACCTTACAGCCTGTCCAGTTTTTAGCGTGCAATTTATGCTCCTGGACACAGGAGGGAGCCCTTGGGTTCTTTCCCATTTAGATTGCCCATTCTTATTTGCATCTCCTGCTTTTCTCTGAGTTTCATTTGCTCTCTGAACTGATTGAGGGAATTTATGTTTGTACTTCAACGTTTACAACCTCAGGCTGCCTGTGATTACCCCCTGCAGTTCATTGGGGGGTTAATCTTCACCAGGCTTTTTGCATCTTGGGGTTTTGAGATGTGTCTTAACTGTTAACTGTTAGGTCTGCGCATACTGCTCAGACCGCCGCTGTGGAGTGGGAGGATACAGCGGGCATGAGCCGGGGGCTCCTCCCCTTTTTTCCTTATTCTGCAATGTTACTGTTTAGTTGTGTTATTGTTTACTTGCCATTTTGGGTTTATTTCTCATGAGACTGGTGGGTCTCAGCCATGCATGCGACTGCCTAGCATGGGTCAAGCCTTTTCTCTACCATTAAGTCGCCCTTTCTGGAGGAGTTGGTGGTGGAGGGGAGGGTGGGGCCTCTTCCAGACCCCTAAGCGGGGTTTGGAACGGGACCTGCTATCCTTTTGGAGCTCCCCGAGTTTGTGTATACTCAGGTGTATACACCAGTATGGCTGTTTTGATAACCTTTTGTTAGGTTCCTTAGGGAATCATCTATGTTCTGTGTTGTGTTTGTGGTGAATGTTGTTTATGTCTGTGTGTTTGTTGGTCTTGGACGTCGGGAGCTTTGCACCTTGTTTTCAAATGCTGCAGTTGGTTGGGGTCGTTACCCCTTTCTCCCGGTGGTGGCGCTTTGTCCCAGGTCTTGCCATTCCCTTTTTCGCCCCTGACAGTGGCTGCTCTGCTCATCTCTTAACCTCCCTCTTGCTTTTCATCCTAATGACCCGTTTCACTGTGCTCCTTTACTCTTCTCTTTTTCTTTGTCTCCGTACCCTTTCTGATCGGTTAGGCATGATGGACTGGTGGGCATTTGGGGGTTATATGCTAAGCTTGTTCTGTATTACTGGACTCTATGATGGCTCCTTTGTCGCTTAAGATAATATCATATAATGTAAAGGGTCTCAATTCTGCGCTTAAGCGCAGCAAGATTTTCTCCCTTCTCAGGCCTGATCTCCCAGATTTTCTCTTTTTGCAAGAGACCCATTTCCGCGACAACGGGATTCCTCAGTTGCCCGCCCGGTTCCGTTATTCACAGTGGTTCCACTTCACGGCGTCAGCTTCCAGGTCAAGAGGGGTAAGTGTTGGTGTATGTGCTGATTGCAGATTTTTGTGCGCTGCTTCACTTATCGACACAGAGGGTAGATACGTGTTACTCAAAGGGACCGTGGACGGCCAACTAATCACACTATGTAATCTTTATGCCCCCAACAAAAATACGGCTGCCTGGCTACTTAAGATGCTGCGCATGGTTCAAGCGTTTGGAGAGGACGTGTTGATACTGGGGGTGACTGGAACATAGCGTTACAACCTCTGCTGGACACATCGTCCGGCCACTCCAAGATTGCTCAGAGAGCTTTGCGCGCCATACATAAGCTCTTGCAGGAACTGAAGGTGGTAGATGGTTGGCGTTCTTTACATGCCAACGATAGAGATTACAGCTTTTATTCGCGGGTCCATGACTCATACCATCGGATAGACTTCCTATTTGTTTCATAGTCCATACTTCACTGTGTCTTGGAGGCTTCAGTGGGTGTGATTTCCCTGTCAGACCATGCTCCGATTTCCTTAACCATGTCACTACCGGGGCGTATAGGCACCAATTGGTCTTGGAAATTGAATCCGACCCTGTTGGATAGTAAAGAGGAGATGGCGTCTATCGCTTCTCGAATCTCTGAGTACTTTGCGTTGAACGTTACAGATGGGGTATCCGTGGCTTCCACGTGGGAGGCACATAAGGCGGTCCTGCGGGGCCATTTTATTGCTTTGGGTGCGCATTTTAAGAAATGTAGGACAGCCAAGCTTCACGCCCTGCTGTCAGACATCCATAGACTGGAATCCCAACATAAGAAGTTATTGGCGCGTTCAGTATTCGCTGAACTCCAGACATTACGTTCGCAGTTGAGTGATCTACTGAATGTGCGACTTGCGAAAGCATACCTCCGCACCCGTCACACGACGTATGTGCATGGTAACAGGGGAGCAAGGCCATGACCGCAATGATAAAACAATTACACCAAACCTCTCTTATCCAACGACTAAAGGCACAGGATGGCACAGTGTTGACAAATTCTCAAGCTATAGCGGACAGGTTCGCATCCTACTATCATGACCTTTACAATTTACATGAGAAGGATTCGACTCTGTCTCCGGCGGCAAAGAAGGATTTGGCTGCCGCCTTTTTACGTTCGGTAGATCTCCCAACCCTGGGGGATTCGGATAGGTCCTCTCTTATGACACCATTTACCTCTGAGGAAATTTGGCTAGTTTTGAAAGACATCTCTACTGGGAAAAGCCCAGGGCCGGATGGCTACCCGATACTCTATTATAAAAAGTTTTTTCCGACCTTGGCTCCCTTTTTAGTGAACTATTTTAATGCTCTGCTTAAAGGCCTGCCCTTGGGACAGGCATCCTTGGACGCCCACATAACTGTTCTGCCCAAACCCGATAAGGACTTGCTGGAATGTGGCAGTTACAGGCCCATTTCCCTCCTCAACACGGACTATAAGCTGTGGACGAAGTTGTTGGCGTCCAGGATTTCTGGATTCTTGGGATCCCTAGTCCACCCGGATCAGGTGGGCTTCGTCCCGGGCAGGGAGGGTAGAGACAACACATCATATCTACCCCCAAAATGTGTCAATAAAAACGTCAGTTCAGCATGCAAAAAATAAGTAATCAGCCAGCCCCAGATCCTGAAAAATGGAGACGCTACGGTTCTCGAAAAATGGCAACTTTTTTTTTCCTTTTGCAAAATTTAGATTTGTTTTTCACCACTTACATAAAGAAAGAACCAATACATATTTGGTATCAATGAACTCGCAATGACCTGAGGAATCATAATGGCAGGTCAGTTTTATAATTTAGTGAACATGGTAAAATACAAAAAACTATTCTAGAATTGCACTTTATTGCAATTTCACTGACCTCACTTTAATTTTTTTACCATTTTCTAGCACACTATTTGGCAAAACCATTTGTGTCTTTCAACATTACAACTTATTCCACAAAAAAAGCCCTCACTTGGCTATATTAACTAAAAATAACAAAATTATGGCCCTGGCAAGAAGGGGAGCAAAAAACTGACATGCAAAAAATGAAATACCCCTGGTCCTTAAGGGGTTAAATAAAATTATGGCTTGCTTGTCTCAAAAGCTAAGAAGCACACATTCTCTGACATACATGCCTTGGGTTCTGAATATTTTTCTAGTATTAGGACAGTCGGTTATTAAACTGCCTGTTAAGGTTGCGGAACGCACTGAATAGAATATTTAGTAAAGAGCGTTTGCATCCCAGGGTACACCATGCAGAAATGGGAAACTGCAGCTAATCTGCACAATGGCGATCTAAGGTAGCGATCCCCTAGTACACACGTGGTTAAACGTCACCCTTTGGAGTAAGTACGGGTCACCCTGTTCTGATAACTTCTCAGACAGGAGAGCACCGGCCAGGGACCCAACTCGGCACACTGCTGAGTGGTAGCAAAAACAAAACTAACTAAACGCACCATGGGGTGGTGCAAAATAAGAGCACAAGCTCAACTGACTGCAGAGCAGTACCAAAAGGTGTGTGCCAGAGCACGTGGATTGACTGTGCTCTGTAAACAGCCCGTGCTAAGCATCATACGTGGCGGAGACAGGCACTATGTGAAGCCAAATAAAAACCTGCCTCTCTAGGTAAAACTAGACGATCATACAAGCCGACAGAGTGGCAGGTTCTTGGCCCAAACACGTGCACACAGAGTGGTAGCTTATCCTATCTCTCATACATAAACACAAGTGATCGTAGCTCATCGATGGGCACACCAAAGATCCTTTTATAGACTGCGCCTAAGTCCAGTCAGACAGGACCTTGCTTGCTGGCCAATCCGGAACAGGCTACGGGTCTGAACAGCTGACAGCCGACCACCAATGAGAGGTCACCTCATGAGCATGCTCAGTAAAGCGACTCCTGTACTTAGTCTCAGGAAGAACCGCTCGCCGCTGTCTGTTACTTGTTACCGTAGCTGAACCTGGAGAGGCAGCAGTAACAATACGCATAGCCCAAGTCTGAGCAAGATGCCGAGACCGACGTCACTGCTTAGCAGCATCTGCTGCAGGTGGAACTAAATGGGAGACTGCAGGAGAAGACAATGCTTGGAATCTACCCTGTGCAGGGGAAGAATCCCAACACCTTAACACTATCATTCTTGTTTGCAGTTTGTGAAGGTAAAAAAAATGCTGTTATTAAGGTCAGTTACTGTATCATGTATTGTATGATATGAACCAATTCACAGTAAAGCCCCTGTCACACACAGCGATTTCACTAGCGAGATCGCTGCTGAGTAACTAGTTTTGTGACGCAACAGCGATCTCCCAAGCGAAATCGCTGTGTGTGACATTCAGCGACGATCAGCCCCCCTGCTGGGTATCGCTGATCGTCGCTGAATGTCCTGGACATTTTCTTGATCGTTGGTCTCCCGCTGGCCAGCATGCATCGCTGAGTGTGGCAGGCAGGAGACCAGCGATCAGCTGGTAACCAAGGTACACATCGGGTTTCCAGGTGCCGCGCAGCGCCTGGAAACTCGATATGTACCTTGGTTACCTGCTCCCTGCACCAGCGCGCTGGTATCCAATGTACACTGCGGGTAACAAAGCGACGTTACCCGCAGTGTCGCTGTCCTGATCGCTGCCTGAGCTGCCTGTTTGGCAGCTTAGCAGCGATCATGTAGCGACACACCAGTGATCTTGACAAGTGCATATCGTTGTCAGGATCGCTGGTGTGTCGCTATGTGTGACGGGGCCCTTACACTGACTTTGTAGGTACAGCACCTCCCTATCTTTTGATTATTTTTCCCTCCCATTTTCAATATGCTGCGGCACTAGAGTAGTACACCACAATAATAATTAGGCCGTTTTCTATCCCAATGCGGAATGAGCTGAGCACATTGGCTTCTTACCCCTACATTGTAGAATCCTATATTAGTGCTGCTTGGCCGGCCCTCATCTTTATATTGGCTCATCTAGACCATGTGATATGAAAGCTGCAAGGCATTTTGGGAAGCCCACATGGCCAAACCTGATATCATTAACCTGTTCTCTGAGTGTTCAGCATGGTGTAACTGGAACTTAGCCATTTTTACCTATTTGCATTTATGAGCAGAGCTGGGATAGCCATACATTCAACATTAAAAAGAGACTGATAGCATAAAAAAATAAAAACATTAAAGGAAGAAAGATGAAGAAAGAAAAACAAGTAAAGATTTCCAGCTGAATAGACTTTGTGATCTTTCACCGCCATCAGAAACTTTTTTAGGTGCTCTATGTCCATGTCTCAATATACATCCATGTCTAGTAAAGTGATCACTGATTTTATATAAATATTTCCATATACACTATTTTGAGAATAACATATAAATCCATTGTATAACTGTGAAATATGGCCTTCAGTGGATTCTGCATGTGTAAAACATGTTGAATGATTATTACCAAAAAGGTTATATAAAGTCAACGTCAAGTGACATTTATTGAACCAATGCTTAACATTAATCTCGTGTACCAGTGTACTGTATTGAGATGAATAGAAATTTAAGTAGTAAGACCCAGTAGATAATAAACTTAATGTTATTTATATTTGTTTGCCGCTGGGGAATGAGATACAGAATCACACCGTAAAAATTGCCAGTGTTTTATTTGAGTGTGTGAAGTTTAATACTTCTGATTTGTTTCATGTTTATTTTATATCATAGATAAATGTTATTGCAAATAGAATTAGACAATATACCTTATTTTCACTTTTTTATTGTTTTGTGTTGAATTTTAGTGCAACATTTTTAAAAGGATTGTAAGAGATTACAAAAGAAGATTTACTTTTTAACACAAAAAAAAGAATTCAGAAAATTTAGCAAATACCTGTCATCCTTGCATTGAAGCAGGGGAATTGCCTACTCTTTAGATTTCATTGTGTAAATGGTGAGCACTAACTTTAACCTGCCCTACACATAGGAATAGAACAAGTCCAAATAACTAACAATAGTGGTAATACAGTGCCTACAAGTAGTATTCAACCCCCTGCAGATTTAGCTGGTTTGATAAGATGCAAATAAGTTAGAGCCTTCAAACTGCAAACGAGAGTAGGATTTATTAACAGAAGCATAAATCTTACAAAACAAAAAGTTATGTTGCTCAGTTGAATTTTAATAAATTTTAAACATAAAAGTGTGGGTCAATTATTATACAACCCTATGTTTAATATTTCGTGGAATAACCCTTGCTTGCAATTACAGCTAATAATCGTCTTTTATAAGACCTGATCAGGCCGGCACAGGTCTGTGGAGTTATCTTGGCCCACTCCTCCATGCAGATCTTCTCCAAGTTATCTAGGTTCTTTGGGTGTCTCATGTGGACTTTAATCTTGAGCTCCTTCCACAAGTTTTCAATTGGGTTAAGGTCAGGAGACTGACTAGGCCACTCCAACACCTTGACTTTTTCCCTCTTGAACCAGGCCTTGGTTTTCTTGGCTGTGTGCTTTGGGTCGTTGTCTTGTTGGAAGATGAAATTGCGACCCATCTTAAGATCCTTGATGGAGGAGCGGAGGTTCTTGGCCAAAATCTCCAGGTAGGCCGTGCTATCCATCCTCCCATGGATGCGGACCAGATGGCCAGGCCCCTTGGCTGAGAAACAGCCCCACAGCATGATGCTGCCACCACCATGCTTGACTGTAGGGATGGTATTCTTGGGGTCTATGCAGTGCCATCCAGTCTCCAAACGTCACGTGTGTGGTTGGCACCAAAGATCTCGATCTTGGTCTCATCAGACCATAGAGCCTTGAACCAGTCTGTCTCAGAGTCCTCCAAGTGATCATGAGCAAACTGTAGACGAGCCTTGACATGACGCTTTGAAAGTAAAGGTACCTTACGGGCTCGTCTGGAACGGAGACCATTGCGGTGGAGTATGTTACTTATGGTATTGACTGAAACCAATGTCCCCACTGCCATGAGATCTTCCCCGGAGCTCCTTCCTTGTTGTCCTTGGGTTAGCCTTGACTCTTCGGACAAGCCTGGCCTCGGCACGGGAGGAAACTTTCAAAGGCTGTCCAGGTCGTGGAAGGCTAACAGTAGTTCCATAAGCCTTCCACTTACGGATGATGCTCCCAACAGTGGAGACAGGTAGGGCCAACTCCTTGGAAAGGTTTTTGTACCCCTTGCCAGCCTTGTGACCCTCCACGATCTTGTCTCTGATGGCCTTGGAATGCTCCTTTGTCTTTCCCATGTTGACCATGTATGAGTGCTGTTCACAAGTTTGGGGAGGGTCTTAAATAGTCAGAAAAGGCTGGCAAAAGAGATCATTAATCCACACATGTGAAGCTCATTATTCTTGGTGCCTGAACTACTTCTTAATACTTTAGGGGGACCAAACAGAATTCTTGTGGTTTGAGGGTTGAATAATAAATGACACTCTGAATTAATTTTTAACGTTTTTAAAAAATAAATAAATAAATAAAACAAAAATTTTTGCTGCAGTGCATTTCCCACTTCCAGGCTGATCTACAGTACAAATGTCACAAATGTCACAATGCCAAGTTAATTCCGCATGTGTCAACCAGCTAAATCTGCTGGATGCACAAATGCCAAATGTGGGATGATCTCTTTTCCCAAGGTCAAGTAGGTGATTGAAAAGAGGCTGGAAAATGTAGCACAATAAGGTGTTGTCCTAGCAACAAAGTGAGTAGTAATTAGGGAATATGCTCACCTGGTGAAGTTGAGTGCTCACAGCAACACCAAAGATGTTTGATTAAGGTTGCTGCAGACAAGCAAGATAATCCAGAATTAAAAAATTAAAAAGGAATGGGGATTTATGCACTGCCAGGACTGTCAGTTTTGAGACTGGAGATCATTAGTGGAAACCAGGAGAATTTAAGTGCAGTTTTTAACAAATTCGACAATTAATGACAATAAAAAATCTACTTAATTCTCCTGATTTCCTGGCTCCATCTACTGAGGATCTCCTTTGGTTTCAATACTTGTATTCCTGGCTGAGCAGTAAAAAACATTACTTCTTATTAATTCAAGTACAAGACGCTACTTCAGCATCCAATGATAAACAGGTAGCTTTTTTATGGCTTCATAAGTCCAGAAACAGAAGTTTCAACCTCTAGTAAAAGGCTGGATCTTTGTCATGCTTGTCGAAGATGTTTAGCAAGACATCTGTCACTCGCACATTAGCAGGCATCTGTAGACATCTCAGTCTCAGTTCACCTGAGACCTCAGCTGACCGGGAAATTATACTTGTTAGATTAAACTTTTTTAAGGCATTGAAGAATTTGAAACTTTTTGATGTTTTCATGCACCCTCTCTGTGGATAAAGTGGGCACAGATCTTTTGCCTGTTCATTTTTGTGCCACATATATAAAAAAATTATTCCAGAAAATTATTGCAAATACACATGTTGCTATACACATGTTTATATATTTTCTGTGTGTCGGAGCAACACATAAAATCAGAGAAAGAAATGTAAATTGGATACAAAACCTCAAAAATGGTCGGGTCAGAATTGTTGTCAATTTTACAAGATTGTTTTGTGAACAACTTTATTTTAAGCATGTGATGCTCGTTCAAACTCACCTTTGGCAAATAACAGGTGTGGGCAAAATGAAAATGACACCTTAATCTGATAACTTGAGGAAAAATTTACTCAATCTTTGCATTCTATGTCTGTGTGTGTGTACCACAGAAAGCATAGAAAACAGAAAGTGAAGAGAACTGTCTGAAGACTTGAGAAGAAAATTTGCTGAAAAATATCAACAATGTCATTGTTAGAATTCCATCTTCTGGAATCTTGATGTTCCTTTGTCCATGGGGCAAACATAATCAAAAAGTTTGCAACCATGGTAATGTAGCTAATCTATTGGAGGATTTTTATTCCTCTTTTTGTGGTTTTGATGTTAGAGTAGGACTGGCAAGCATAACAACTCATGACGTGGGTAGCCAGCTTATATTTTGTGGCCAGAATATCAACCTATCCCTGATTGAAGGCTGGCTGTTTCATTTGGTATTAATACACCTGTGTAGTTGCCATTTTACTTGGGTCCGCTGCACCCTGTCAGTGCATTTGTATTGAGGCATATTTAGACAGGTAAGTATCTCTGCCTGTTTTTGTTTTTTTCTTGAATATTGGAGGATTTTTATTCTTCTTTTTGTGGTTTTGATATTGTAGCTAATCTCTCTTGACATGGATGGAAGAGTAAAATTGATGAAAAGTTGCAACGCAGCATCATCTGGATGGTGGATAAGCAGCTCCAATCAAATTCCAAAGAAATTCAAGTGGTCCTGCAGCCTCAGCGTGCATCAGTGTCAGTGTGAACTATCTGTCAACATTTAAATTAAATGAAATACTATGGCAGGAGATCAGTTTGCTAAAATGTACTCGAGTAAGCCTAAATCCTACTGGGAAAGTGTCTTTTGGACAGATGAGAGCAAGAGAGAGCATTTGGTGAAACACACCATTCTACTGTTTACCAAAATCAGAATGAGGCCCACAATGAAAAGAACACAGTTCCTACAATCAAACATGGTGGAGGTTCAAATATACTTTGGGGCTGTTTTTCTGCCTCTGGCACAGGGTGCCACGACTGTATGCAAGCTATCTTGAAATCTGAAGACTAATAAAAGATTTTGAGTGGCAATGTAGTGCCCAGCATATGAAAGCTGGGTTTATATCCTATGTCATGGGTACTCCAGCTGGACAATGACCCTAAACATACTTCAAGAAGCACCCATAAGGGATGGAAACAAAATGCTGGAGAGTTCTGAAATGGCTAGCATTGAGTCTGGATCTAAAATGCAGTGAACACCTGCTGTTGGGAGAAGGCACCCTTCAAATATGAGAGGCCTGAAGCATGTTTGCAGAAGAAGCGTGGTCCAAAATTCCAGTTGAGAGGTGTAAGAAGCTTGTTGATATCTATAGGAAGTGATTGATTGCAGTTATTTATTCCAATGAGTGTGCAACCAAATATAACGTTGAGGCTGCTAGCAACAATTTTGTCCGGCCCATTTTGGGGGTTTTGTGTGGAATTATTAATTTTTTCCAGTTTTTTGTGTTTTTCCAATATTCACAAAGAAAATAAACATGGGTATAAAAATGTATAATATGAAATACTTTTCTGAGAAAAATACTTCATTTTCTGGAAAAATGTCAAGGGTGCCAACACTTTTGAGCCATGACTTTGCTTGCTTGCTCTTTTAAACATGACTTATGTTTATACATCCATGGATTATATTTAATACAGAATAATAGTGCACACTTCCAGTGTGACCATCTTCCAGAAGGAAAACTGTCTCTTAAGTGTCACTTATAGATGGCTACCCTGAAAGCTAGTGTCCAGCCCTTTATTTTTATATATCATGACTTTAGCTATAAGCTAAACCAGAAACAGAAAGCATAGTCTAGTTGTCATGATCCGTTCCAGGGTTTAGTCCTGTCTGCCCTTGGTCCGGGCGGATCATGTCAAGGGTTAACTTTGCTCTGCCTCATTCTGGGTTCAGGTTGGCTATTTAGCTCTCACACATCCTGCTAGCGTGTGAGCTATACTGCTACCTTCGGCTTGTGAATCTGACTGGTAACCCTTGATTTGTCCTGCTGTTATCCCTGACTTGTCCCGTGTCTGTTGTTCCCCTCTGGTTGCCCTGTTCCCTGCATTTCCCTGTTTGTCTGTTTGATTCTCTGGTTTTTGACTCGGCTTGTATTCGGACTCGCTTCTGCTTTCTGTCTTTGTCTTATCTGCTTCTGACCGTTGATGACCTCCTGGCTTTCTCCTGACCACGTGTATTGCTTATTCCTTTTGTCCTGCTGCCTCTGTACGGTTTTGACTTGGCTTGCCTGACCATGCTCCCGCCACTTGGTGGCGCCTGTGTTTCTGCTCTGTAGAGGACTTGCTGAGACTTATGATACTTCAGGTGACTGATTATTCCTGACTCAGTCTTGGACATTTTTGCTGCCACCTGGTGGTGGTTAGCCTGCATTACAGCTGCTTGACACTAGTACTTTTAATTGTATGTGTCATGCCCATGTAAAGGTTGTAAAAATGTGCTGATCTTGAATATCTGACTAGCAGGAAACCTTTATGGTTAAGTTTCCTCTTAACCGTGGATCAGGCGCATCTGTGGCACTCCCAAGTTCAGTTGCAGTGCGCATGATAGGTACAGGTTAGAAAACCACCTATAATATCTAATTATCTCAATTTCTGGGCTCTAAAAGTAATCAGTGACCTTTTTAGGAAAGTATTAAAAGAGAGTACATAAAATCAGATGCAAAAAAAACATTTAATAACCAAAAACGAAATAAAGAAAAAGTACCCAAGTTGCACAACTACCCCCAAAACCCTCTTATTTGTAAAACAACCTTACTTATTTCTATGATTTATTCACAAACTTTTCATTATTAATTCTTAAAATGATCAAAATAAACAATTTTGATGAAAAAGTCGAGAAAGTAGAAACTTTCAAAGTAAGAACTTCCAGGTGCAATGAACCTGAGAGGCCATGGAGGTCACAATTACTCTCCACAAGGACAGTGGTAAAACTGAGTGAGGGGATTTCAAGCAGCACCTAAAGATATAAGTTACTGGGAGGAGTGCGATGGAAAGGGGGGGAACAAAAATGTGTGAGCTGTGCCTGTCAGGCCTATTGCGCTTGACGCAGGGTTAAAAGTTAGTTAACAAGGCTGTTATTCAGAATTAAGAAAAGTAGAACTATGTTTTCACTTTTCTTCAATATATTATGGCTCTAATGATTTCCTACCATCTACATTTTTGTAAAAGAGAATCAATAGTTTCTAAGTTTAACTACCGTATATACTCGTGTATAAGCCGACCAGTGTATAAGCCGACCCCCTAATTTTGCCACAAAAAACTGGGAAAAATTATTGACTCGTGTATAAGCCGAGTGTATAAACTGCCATCCTGCTCTGTGCTGCCCCCGTCCTGCTCCTTGCTCCCCCATCCAGGTCTGTACCCCCCCTCCTTCTCCATCCTCCTGTGCCCCCCGTCCTGCTCCGTGCTCCTCTGTGCCCTCCATCCTCTCCCCCTTTCCTGCTCCATGCTCCTCTGTGCCCTCCATCCTCCCCCCGTCCTGCTCCGTGCTCATTGTCCTCCTCCATGCTTCCCCCTTCCTCCGTTCTACCCCCCTCCTGCTCCGTGCTCATTGTCCTCCTCCATGCTTCCCCCGTCCTCCGTTCTCCCCCCGTCCTGCTCCGTGCTCCTTGTCCTCTCCTCCATGCTCCTCCCATCCTCCTCCATCATACTCACCCTCCCCGTGCCATCACTGAACGTCCCTGCAATCCTGCGTTCTCCCCGGCTTCCTGCAGCTCTCCTGTGCTGAGCGGTGACGTAATGCCGCTCATTAAGGCCATGAATATGGACGCCACGCCTATGGGAGTGGCGTCGCGTCCATATTACATGACCTTAATGAGCGGTATACGTCACCGCTCAGCACAGGAGAGCTGCAGGAAGCCGGGTACAATGCAGGATTGCAGGGACATTCAGCGATGGCACGGGGAGGGTGAGTATGATGTCCCAGCCACCCCCTCCCCCGCTGGTTTCTGCCCAATGACTCGTGTATAAGCCGAGGGGGCATTTTCAGCACGAAAAAAGGTGCTGAAAATCTCGGCTTATACACGAGTATATACGGTATTTATCACTAAATTGTTGGGTTTCCGGCTAGATTATTACAGCTTTACTAGAATAACTGCTGCATTTTCTTTGTTTCAATAGTCACATTTACCCAAACACAACTTAAAGATGAAAACTTCAAGCACTTCACATTTCAGAGCAATATATCTAAAATAGTTATTTTTTTTAACATGTAATATTGGAACAAAGGCATATAAGGAAGGAGTAGCTTAGTAACAACTGACAAAATGGAAAATATTGACTTGCTTCGTACCAGTGAACAAGAGAATTGTATTATCTATTATCCTTCCAACTATAAACCAAAGATGCACTAAAAAGTACATTAAACATAGAGGGAAGACATTTCTCTCCTAACAAATAAGATAACAAAAATATGACCTGTAATATGAGATACATAACATATCCGAGAAGATTGTAACATTTCGTTTTTTTGACACCGTGATACATATATGGTCTTAAACGCTTACAAAAAAAAGAAACAATTAGTTTGACTTGTTAATTGTAGGTAAAAAGTAAAAATCATCAATCCTACAGTCTAATAATACTTTCATATGGTATTAAGGGACTATAATATAGATCTGAAGTCCCAGAATATGTAATCAGTAGAGTTGAGCGAAACAGGTCGGTCAGATTCAAAAGTTGCCGATTTTAGCAAAAGTCGGGTTTTGTTGGCCGCGCGGTGCAAATCCCCCACCAAAACCGCGCCAGCACCGCTCATTGGCTGAGCCACACGCATAGGCACGGCTTTGGTGGGGGATTTGAATCCTGCACCACTCAAAGCCGCACGGCACCGCTCCTTGGCTGAGCCGTCTGCCGGCTCTGAAAATGGGAACTGCAGGTGTGTTTACTGTCTCCCACTCCCTGCCGACTTTTATTCCCCATTGACTTGCATTGTAGTCGGATTTTCGACTCCGACCCGACCATTTCCGTTAGTCGGCCGACTTCATTACACTCTACTTTCACGAAACCCGACTAGACCCGAAAAAAGGCAAAGTCGCTCATCTCTAGTAATCAGTAAGGTAGAGCCAAACGAAATCTAGGCTCAGTCTACTTTTAATGGTATAGAGTTATTGCTTTCCATCATTGCCAGATTGATCTTTCCTTGGTGCAAAAAGCATTAGCGGGATAAGAGGGAGAAAATAACTGCTCACGAGTCACGACTCCCTATAGGGATGTGACAAGTTGAGACATACGATTTATTGCAGAACTTTACATTAAACAATCATTAAAGTTAATTCACATAAAAATAGAAAAGTTTATTTACTGTTAATAGTAGAAATATCTGTATCATATAATAATTTTGATTTAAATATTTTATTGTACATTGTTTTTTTTTCTATGTAAAACTCACTATATAATATGAGTTGTTTTCAATCAAAAACGTTGAATTTTCACTCTCTTGTACAACAACGGCACTACACATATACTTCCCTAACTTGTCAGTGGTATTTTAAGAAGATAATTGCATTTTCAATAGAATGTATGAAGAGATAAATGGTGCGTAAATCAATAGAGACTCCTCGTTTATTGGTTTATGTGCCATTCATCTCTCAGCTTGCTCCTCAGATAACCTAGATATTTCTCTTATGCTCAATTTAAAATGAAAAAGTCCCAATGGAAGAAGTGATGTTATTTAAATTTATAGCATCTCAAAAGTTCACAGTGAAAGTTGAAATATTAAAAATTAAAGATCATAAAGAAGAAATTGCCTTTGCCCAAAAAGTTGTTTACTTAAAAGGGTTGTCCACTACTATGACAACCCCTTCTTAAACTAAATGTTATGCCACAATAAAATAATAAAGCCTATATTCACCTCCTGTACTGGCTCAATTCCAAACTGTTGGCACTCGTGATCCTGGGGCTGTGATGAGGTGTAATGAGACGTGATGCCTGGCACCCAATCAGCGCTGGTGTCATTGTCTCTGCTTTTGGACAAACTGAACATGAAGAGGACATCCGGACTGCAGCTCATCTCAGATTTCCTTTTCATGTTCAGGCCGTATGAAGGTGAAGACAGTGACACTAGTGCTGACTGGGCATCAGCATCATGTGTCACAACACCACATCACAGCCCGAGGGAGAGTGAGTGCCAACACAGTGGGAACGGCGCTGGCACAGGAGGTGAGTACAGGCTTTATTATTTTATTGAGGTATAACATTTAGTTTTAAGAAGGCGCTGTCCTAGTAGTGGACAATCTTTTAAGAGTAAGAATTTGAAGAGCTTACAGGGGTTGTTCAGGCACAAAATGTTGATGATCTCTCATCTGGAAAGGTCATCAATATGAGGTTGCTGGGAGTTTTAACAGACAAGCCCATAAATGGGTCATCCAGCCTTAGGCTACCAGTCTACAGTCATTTCATGTTACAGCAAATTTGTGAATCCTCACATCTTGTGATGAGTGAGTATGCTTGTTGCTCGGGTTTTCCCGAGCATGCTCAAGTGTTCTCCGAGTATTAGGGCGTGCTGGGAGATTTAGTTGTGTCGCCGCAGCTGCATGATTTGCGGCTGCTAGACAGACTTAATACATGTAAGGAATGCCTGTTTGTTAGATAATCCCCACATGTATTCAGGCTGTCTAACATCCGCAAATCATGCAGCTGCGACGACACAAACTAAATCTACCAGCACGCCCAAATACGTTTTCCCGAGCAACAAGCATACTCACTCATCACTACTCACATCCGCCGCACTGTGCATTGAGGATTTTTTGGTGCTGGCACCTAGAGTGATCTGAATATTTACAGCCACATTCTGACTAGATGTGTCTAGCCTCACTTATACGCTTACACTGAGCGGGGCAGCATGTATGCAAATCAGATACTTGTCATGTGCCCACTGCTCCCAGCACTGAATATCCTCACAGCACAAAATTAATTCTTTTGAACAGGAGCTGATCTTCGGTACCAGGGAGCATCTGTAACACATTGAATAGACCTGTGCTTTGCAACTCAATTTAAAGTGTTTGCATATGAACCCTTTTATGCAAATAACAACTGATCAGTGAGGGCGCCATGTGTCGGAGCCCATCAATGTTATATTGATGACCTAATTTATAGCTTATCAATATGGAATAACTGGACAACCCCTTTTAAAATATTTTTATGGTATATATTTAATTACTAATAGTTATTAAATAGCCAGCCTAATAGTGTTCCAGGCTCCATATGAAACTACTTACACATTTTCTTGGTATAACTTTTGAATAATTTGTGCAAAAACAAATTTATAATACTGTACAGGGCTCGAAGACTACAACTTCTAGTCACATGTAGCCATTATTATGTTATCCAAAAACTTCTATAGAGTGCTGTTGTTCATCTGTACGAGTCCACATGTGCCACACTCAATTGAACACTGTATCACTGTGGTATTTTCTCCATAGAGCTGATTATCCCTGAAATACAACTTCACTTGATAGCATCATATAGCAAGATGCAGGGTTCTTTTCTATAGGGCAAAGAACCCTGAAGCATAATATGTGCGAGAACTCTTTTTATGGGAGGAGCTTAAAAGTTGACACTGTTTAACAATGCAATGACTTTTTCATCACTCTTTATTCCTTTTTCTGGAGGGCAGAATGAACAAAAATGTAAGTTTTATGGTAAGAGTCAATGTGGCAATACCTTAAGTAATATTTGTATGGTTTTATGTTTTTTTAAATAATGAAGAATTTTGTATTAGGGTAAGGGTTTTTTTTATTCTTTTTTAAATATTTTTAAACATATTATCAGCATTTCTTTAGCCTACTAGGTAAATGCTATTGATTGTTCTGATAGTTTACTACAGTACTTCTGTATTTGACTGTATTATATGCCTATGAGATTAGACACTAATCAAAGTATTAATATTGCAGATTTAGGGTTTCATTAGTTCTCTTTTTTACCAGAAAACCCAGAAATTTCCTGAAGCATGCATTATTTTGCAAAAAAAGGAACCTGCCAAGGAGGCTTTTAGCAGTAGGTTCAATGCAAATGTGAACCTATCTTCCTATCCTAAGAAATTAAAAGGACAGGATGGGACTTATCACTGATAACAGAACTTACAGGAGCAAGTCTACTATAATGAGAGACACTTAGCGAGGATGATGTGGGCTTGACTCCTGATACCATGCTTTCACATTGGACTGACAAGCTGTGATAACTTGTTTTTGACAGAGGGTTTTATACACAACAGATATCAAGATGAGATGATGTTACCTGGGCTTTCAACTTTCAGAACAACTAATTTTAAGGCCAGGGTCACACAACTGTAGATCCTCTCATGTGTGAGAATTGGATTGATTATGGTAATGGTACTCTGCTCAGACTCTAATCAGAGTTGAGCTGAGTGTCAACATAATGTTATCCAATTCTCTTATATGAGAGAATCGTAGCTCAATCTTCTCCATTCTGTCAGTCCAAGGAACTCAGACTGCACTCAGATATCATCTGAGTGCAGTCCGATGATTTCAACGCACCCATAGATTTGAATGGGTGAGCACGATCTGATTTGCCCTGATCAGCATTGTCCCATAGAATAACATTGGTCCAGTGTTGGCCTATAAAACATAGGATAGTACTCGTCCGATGTATACGTTTGTGTGAGCTGAGCATGAAAGTATGTGGCGCGAGAATGCGGCATGCAAAATAGCTATGCCCACTTTATAGACAGAGATGGCAGGAGAAAATATCAAAAATGATCTACAGAGCCTTAAAAAGCTTCATCGTAGGTCAGGTTCACAAGACCGACTTTTCCACATCCAAGAAAAACTGATTATTTGATCAAAGTGGAATCTGTATTTCTCGGAAGGGGAGAGAAAAAAAAGTTTCTTCACCTCCATTCTCTCAATCCATGAAAAAGTTCACACTTTTTATGTGTATGTTTGAGAAACTAATGCTCAATTAGCAAATTATCAACATAATCTAGATATAACAAAGGGACTGTTTTACCATCAGCCTCTGAAAAACTCATCTAAAAGTAAGCATGAAAACAGATGCACTTAAGGGTATGCCACACTAAACAGCGTCGCTAACGAGATCGCTAAAATACGTCACTATTTAGCGATCTCGTTAGTGACGCTGTTGTGTGTGGCATGTAGCAACGACGTGGCCCCTGCTGTGATCTCGCTGATCGTTCACTAGAGTTCTGGACCGTATTTTGATCGTTGGCGTCCCGCTGGTGAGCCTATATCGCTGTGTCTGGCACCTTTTGTGAACGATGTGCGCTGTTTTTTACATCGCAAAGTCGTTAAGGAGATCGCTAACCGCTTATGCGTCGTTAACGAGATCGCTAAGTGTGGCAGCTACTAGCGACATTAAAACGATCACAAAAACGATCGCATTAGTATGCGTCGTTATTGTGATCGTTAGCGGGAGCGTTTAGTGTGGCAGTACCTTAACTGTTGGTTTAATTGTTTTATGGGCAATTTTATGTTTTGGGTGGAAATTCACTTTAATAGTTCAAACACGACATTGATTGATCATCAGATATCATATATGGAAGGCACTTTTAATAATAAATCTACCTTATGACTCATTTTGCCTGAATTTTATATATTGCATCAGAACTTCAAATAAACAGTTCCAGGAACCATGAACTACAAATGAAATTATATTTTTCATTGTAATAAATATCGCCTACAGCAATTTGGTGAAATATAGGACATTCCTCACTATGATTTTATTTTAGTGACTCAAAGTGCAATAAAACATATTAAATACCATCTAGGCACCAGTGTAGAAAAGCAAAATTGAAAATATATCAATACTGTTTCTCTCCTAAGTACAGCGACTTATTAAGGGGCATAAATATAGTAGAGAACAATATATAACAATTCAGTAATTTAACTTAAAGTGCTTTATGTTCTCGGTAATACACTAAATTTTATAGCTCCATTGTACTCCCAGCAAAAACCTATTGATAATGCACTGTCCTTCAAGGTAGCTTTAGTCTTCTATTGATCTTAATTTTTCAAAGCCAGTTATTCATGTCACTTCAAACAAAAAAGGGTTGCTTAGTTTCGGATTTTCTGTTCTTGTACATGTTTCTCAATCCTTTATATTTTTCATGTTTCACTCATCACAACGCTGTGACTTAATGGCGTCTTCCCGAGTATAGTGTAGATTAACAATTTACTGTCAGAATACTTTTTTAATAGAAAATAGTAATGTAAAAAAAAGGATTGCAATTTGTAATAGATGAAAAAAAGTGTTTATTTTCCTGAAACAGTGCCTCTTTTATCTACAGGCTATGTCTGATTTTGCAGCTCATCACCATCAACTTGAAAGTGGCTGATTTGTAAATGACCTCCCACTGACTATTACCCAAATAGCCCTATGAAATATTGTATAGCTGCAGGTAGGAAGAAGCAATATTTGAAGTTTGAATTTTCTGCCTTTGATTAATTTTTCCTAAAAATGTTATTCATGGTGAATAACTTTGTGTGAAACTCAATACTGGAATGCTTGGGAGAGAAAATTGAGACAAAGCCCCACTGCCCATAAGCGCTTACACATTACACTAGAATGGACAGGAGAGAGAGAGAACCCCTCTGACCAAAAATCTTATACTCTACATGAAAGAGAACACCACTGATTCTAAGAACTTACACTACACAGGAGAGAAAGAAAGAGAGAAGACCACACTGGTCATAATAGCTTGCATTCTGCTGGAGAGAGTACTCCACTAATCATAAGAGCTTACAGTCTACAGGAGAGGTGAGAAAGAGAGGACATCGCAGACCATATGAGTAGCTTAAACATGTTTTACAGAGGAGAAAGAGTGTGAAAGAGAGTAACTCAAGGACCATAAGAGCTTACATTCTACAGGAGAGGGAGACTTACTTAGTGACTCTGGAGATGGAAAATGACTCTGTCATAAAAGCTGTCCCCTAATGGGAACTGTTGATCTTTGGTGGCCTAGATATTGACCACCACTGCACAAGGTATGATAGGACCCGTTGAAGCACAGTCTTTTTTTTCTGTTTTTAGACTATATGTGATTTATTTTTTGGTGTGCACCTGGATTCAGTCAGCTGTCTGGTGTTCAGCCTACACCCAGGTAGTTTTCAATCTCAGCTGAGATAACCATAGGAGTAAGTGCAGGCAACACACATCTT
The DNA here is from genome assembly GCA_033576555.1 of Oophaga sylvatica. Classification (NCBI taxonomy): domain Eukaryota; kingdom Metazoa; phylum Chordata; class Amphibia; order Anura; family Dendrobatidae; genus Oophaga; species Oophaga sylvatica. The sequence continues at coordinate 479,221,985 of JARQOD010000003.1, read as the reverse complement.
TTCAAATAATACAAGGTATGATAATCTGCTACATGTCATCAAAGCAGGGCATTATGGCAAAGCCCATGTGCCTATGAAAAAAGTATTAGTCTGCTTTATGATGATTTAGCAGTGCAGGAAACAGTGTCAAGCAAGTTTTTTGGGTGGCAAACCATAAGTCACATCTCAAGTTGTTTGAATTTGCATAAAATAGGGAATTTCTGAATATTTTACTTGAACGCGACCCTCTACTAATCTATCTGCTGTTCTCTAACTGCATGATTTGAAATATGGATATGTGTGGCAGCCATAAAAGTAACCCCTTCCACAAATGTGACATACCCAGCTCTACAGCAATGTAGATAAGATTTAAGAATAAAAATTTAAAATTTGCTATAAAAAAAACTAGGTAGCGTAAGTTTCATAAGATCAAACTGGTAGTAGAAGAATAAATCACTAGAAGACAAAAAGTAAATGTGCAGCCCTTTAATCAAGGATAGATTTCTTTTTTTAACCATTTATATTTTATTAATATTATTCCTTAAAATGACGAGATTTGGACTAGAATCAAGTTCACTTCAGAATAACATGCACAATATAATCTTAGGAAGAACTTAAAATATAAATTTATGAAACATTAAACCTCTTGAAGTTCTTATTTGATGACATTGCCACATTCTGTCCTTTTAGTCTTCATGTTCAATGGAATCTTTATCTTAATGTGTTGTTTGTTTTTGATTTTGTTATTGTGGCATACTCTTTATGGGCCTAATGTTTTTCTTACAGACTGAATGCTTTAGAATACAATTGAGATGAGTTTTTCAAAACAAAAAACAAACATGGTGAAGTGCCCCACTACTTCATAAAGAAGCCATAGGATGTTCAAGTAAGTGGACATCAGCAGTGTATCACTATAAAAGTTGGCACTGATCCATGCTTGATTCAGTTTGAAAAGATTTTCCATGCTTGATGCAGATAACTGGTCTTCTTTTGGTATTATAAGGCCACCTGCCACTCGGAATACCCTTTCTGACATTACACTGGAGACTGGACATGTCAGTACAACAACTGTGACAACTGTGCCAGTTCTAACTACTAACCCAATCCACTGATCCAGATGTCACTTAGATAGGGGCTCAGGGTTTGTGCCTGAGATAGGATACAGTCTAGGTAAGTCTAAACCTGAATATTCTGCCGGTAGGTTTCACTTTGCTAAAGTACATCAGATAGTCACAGTGGCAGATAAAACATCTGGCCCATCATGTTAAAGATGCTGTAGCTGTTACTGCTGCTGCCTCAACTATTTGTTGCCCTCCTAATGCTGGCACAAGCAGGAGCACACAGGATTCTGTTGGTCAGCAGGTGTCTGCTTGGTAAAAGAGCAGGTAACAAAGCTTATCCTGATATTAACCCTGCTGTTCTGTTCGGGTTTACTATACACTTGTTATGTTCGGGTCATTTTTGACCCGAACCTATTAAAATGTTGTTTTGAGCCACTGAAAAGTTCTTTTTGAATACCTGTTGCATTATTATACTGTGTGTGATCATAGTTGTTCATTATCAAAGAAAAATTGAATAAAAAAACTTAATTTTTTTTAATTTTGTGTTGATTAATGTAAAACAGCCTAATTGCATTTTACACCAAAGTAACAAACTTGTGCTTAAATAATCAACTATATCTTTTACAACAACATCAACAACAACTTTAGGTAACTATTAGTACAACTAACTTAAAACTAAAATAAATTTTAACAGTATAAAAGCATTTTGAAAAAAATAGTAAAAAATAATCAGAAAAAAATAGAAAAATATTTAGAGTTGAGAGTCCTCAGTGGTTGATACCTTTTAATGGCTAACTGAAAAGATGGTAACAAATTGCAAGCTTTCGAGACTACTCAGGTCTCTTCATCAGGCAAAGACTAATACAAAATCTGAAGAATCACATATTTATACACAAAGCAGCACAGAAAAAATGCAATAGGTAAGACAAGTGACGTGAAGCAGAATAGTCATTATGGCAGAGGGATGAGCATAAATATTGGAACAGTTCATAGATAAGGAGTGTGAAAGTTTTATTGCCCTCTGATTGGGGTCTGGTAATGTTTTGTGATGTTTTCACAGGGTATTTGGAGTAAATTCCTTAATTGATGTAATAGGCCATAAAACCATGTGACAGGTTCATTCCAGCATTAAGAGTGTCAAAGGTCACCATCAATTTGTATTCGCAAATTCTTCTATGTCTTTGACATGTGAAGCTGCTTCTCAGTACAAGTACTTTCATATATGACATGCTATGATCAGGGGAGCAAAAATGTTTTGCCACAGGTAGATCCATTCTTTTTTCTCTTATTGTGTGGTGATGAGAATTCATCCTTGTTCACAGTTTTTGCCCGGTCTCCCCCACATACAGACCCCCAGTTGGACATTTAGTACATATAATTAGGTACACCACATTAGATGTGATGCAGCTGAAAGTACCTGGCATCTTGTAGTCCTGATGTGAGTTGGGGATCTTTATCTTGTCCGTGGTCATTATAGATGCACAGGTTTTACATTTCTTCTTGTTGCAAGGGAAGGTTCCTGCAGCTGTTTGGGGGGACAGGGAACTTCTGACAATGATGCTTCTTAGATTTGGGGGCTGCCTAAAACACAGTAGTGGGGGGTCTGGAAATATGGATTGTAATCGGGCATCTTTTTGTAGTAAAGGTTGTAGTTTCCATGCAGCTCCCCTTAGCACCTCCAGATTTGGATTGTAGGTGACCACTAGAGGCACCCGGTTATTTTCTTCTTTAGTTTTGTAATGTAGCAGGTGATCCCTTGATATTCTGGTGGCTCTTGTAATTTGGTTTACAATTGTTCTTGGATGGTAGCCCTGATTTAAAAAGGTCTTTCTAAGGCGACCAAGGTGTTCATCTCTATCCATGGGGTTGGAACATATACGGTTGTATCTGATGGCTTGGCTGTAGACAATAGAGTTTTTTATGTGTTTTGGATGGAAACTGTCCCATTTAAGGTATGTTGGGCGGTCGATTGGCTTCTGATACAGGGATGTCTCTATTTCATTGTCCTTCAGTTTAATGATGGTGTCCAAAAAGTTAATTTCAGTGCTGGAGTAGTTGAGTGTTAAATTGATGGTGGGATGAAATTGATTGAACTGTTCATGGAACGTCTTTAGCTGTTGCTCAGACTCCGTCCAGATGATTAAAATATCATCAATGTAGCGGTTGTAGGCCCGAGGCCTGATGGGACATGAGGACAGAAAGTCGCTTTCAAGCTTGGCCATGAAAAGATTTGCATACTGTGGAGCCATTTTATTTCCCATAGCTGTGCCAGTCTCCTGTAAATAGATCTTGTTGTCAAATTCAAAGTAATTGTGGGTGAGGATGAATTTTGTGAGTTTCACCACAGAATCAGCATAATTCGCGGTGTTTTTCATGAAGTCTTTGCAGGCATTTAATCCATCCTGGTGTGGGATATTAGAGTACAAGGATTCCACATCCATGGTGGCCAGGATGGTTCCTTCTGGTAGAGGACCTATTGCTGCTAGTTTATTCAGTAGGTCCGTTGTGTCCTGAATGTAGCTGGGTGTATCCTTTACCAGAGGTTTAAGAATACCCTCTACCCATCCAGATACCTGCTCAGTAAGGGTGTCCACACATGAAATAATCGGCCTTCCTGGATTTCCGGCTTTGTGGATTTTGGGAAGCATGTAGAATGTCCCTGTTCTTGGACTCTCTGGTATCAGGTCATCAGCTCTTATGGATTTGTCAGGCAGACAAGATACCAACTTGCTTAGTTCCTTGTAATAGTCCTGTGTAGGGTCCGACTCCAGTTTTCTGTAGTAGTGTGTGTCCGTAAGTTGTCTGTTTGCTTCCTTCATATAGTCTGATGTGTTCATCATGACTATTGCACCTCCCTTGTCAGCAGGTTTAATGATGATTTCTTTGTTGGTTTTCAGAGACTGTATGGCCTTTCTCTCCTGGGCACTGATGTTGGATGCTTGTCTCCTGTTGGTGTCTATGATGGTGGATTTTATCAAATATCTGAATGAGTCTATATATTTATCCAAATGAGGGTTGCGTCCAGGAGCAGGTGTCCAGTCTGACCTCTTCTTGGTTGTTGGGATTCCTTTTCCTTCAGTCCGAGTGTTTTCTGAATCTTCTGTATCATTGAAGTATTCCCTCAGGCGCAGTCTCCTGAAAAAATGTTCCATATCACTGCAGAGTTGTTTTATCCAGGGCCTTAGTGGGACAAAATGAGAGTCCTCTAGAAAGTACGGCCAGCTCCACCTTGTTGGGTTTGTCAATCCGAGAGATTGATGACACAGTTAGATGCTTTTGTGTCTGGAATGGAGTGGTTGTACAGGTTGTCAGGTTTTGGCTTTGTTTTGGATCTGTTTGTATAGAGTCCGGAATTGAGACGCAATCTGTGTATTTCTTTTCTTTGTTATGAATCAGAAAGGTCCGTAGTTTGTTGTAGTATTGTTGTAATTTTTGTTCTGTGGTTTCTGTAAGTGTTTTCCTTAGGCTTTCAAGTTGCCCTTGGACGTTGCTCCTTATGCTGTAGAAGACATGCAAAAGATGGTTCCTAAGTCTCTCAGACGTCCTGTGACAAAGGTTTTTTGCATAATGGGTATTGTAGGTGTGAAGAATTGGGTTTGTAATCCAGAGTCCTTTGGGAATTAAATTCTCCTTTTGCATTTAGATAAGAAAAAAATATCGCTGTCCATTTGTGCACGTTTCTTCAGAAGTGGTTTTAGTTCCATAAAGATGCGGTACATTATGTTATCCTCCATTTTGATACAGTAAAGATGTATATCTTTGTACCGTGTTAGCCAGTAGATAGAAAAATATTTAGAATTGAGAGTCCTCAGTGGTTGATACCTTTTAATGGCTAACTGAAAAGATGGTAACAAATTGCAAGCTTTCGAGACTACTCAGGTCTCTTCAATAGTCATTATGGCAGAGGGATGAGCATAAATATTGGAACAGTTCATAGATAAGGAGTGTGAAAGTTTTATTGCCCTCTGATTGGGGTCTGGTAATGTTTTGTGATGTTTTCACAGGGTATTTGGAGTAAATTCCTTAATTGATGTAATAGGCCATAAAACCATGTGACAGGTTCATTCCAGCATTAAGAGTGTCAAAGGTCACCATCAATTTGTATTCGCAAATTCTTCTATTTCTTTGAGATGTTCCAATATTTATGCTCATCCCTCTGCCATAATGACTATTCTGCTTCACGTCACTTGTCTTACCTATTGCATTTTTTCTGTGCTGCTTTGTGTATAAATATGTGATTCTTCAGATTTTGTATTAGTCTTCGCCTGATGAAGAGACCTAGTAGTCTCGAAAGCTTGCAATTTGTTACATCTTTTCAGTTAGCCATTAAAAGGTATCAACCACTGAGGACTCTCAACTCTAAATATTTTTCTATCTACTGGCTAACACGGTACAAAGATATACATCTTTACTGTATCAAAATGGAGTATACCAGAATGTACCGCATCTTTATGGAACTAAAACCACTTCTGAAGAAACGCGCACAAATGGACAGCGATATTTTTTTCTTATCTAAATGCAAAAAGGAGAATTTAATTCCCAAAGGACTCTGGATTACAAACCCAATTCTTCACACCTACAATACGCATTATGCAAAAAATCTTTGTCACAGGACGTCTGAGAGACTTAGGAACCATCTTTTGCATGTCTGCTACAGCATAAGGAGCAACGTCCAAGGGCAACTTGAAAGCCTAAGGAAAACACTTACAGAAACCACAGAACAAAAATTACAACAATACTACAACAAACTACGGACCTTTCTGATTCATAACAAAGAAAAGAAACTACACAGATTGCGTCTCAATTCCGGACTCTATACAAACAGGTCCAAAACAAAGCCAAACCTGACAACTAGAGTTGAGCGATACTTTCCGATATCCAAAAATATCGGATCGGAATGGTATCGCCGATATCACTAAATATCGGCGATATCCGATTCCGATACCGGAAGTCCCATGTAAGTCTATGGGAACAAAATATCGCAACTAAAAAACACTTTCTTTCCTTGTAAACACAAAATATACACACATAGAATACATATATATATATATATATATACATGTCATTGTGACATATATATAAACATATATGTATAGTTTATACACTTCTACATAGTAAAATAGCCTCTGATTCAATTGCCGGGTAAAGCCGGCTTCTGTGAAAAGACAGAAGCACCCGACATGAAATGACACTTGGTGTACATAGGGTTAACCATGTCTTTTCATGTCTTTGCTATCTGATTTGCACAAACAATTACATCAGTCTATGTGTGCAAAATTTCACACCTGTAGGGGTTAATTAAAGTTGTAAATTCGTTGTAAAAAAAACGGACTTTTTGCTACGAATTTACACCTTTAATTAACCCCTACAGGTGTGAAATTTTGCACACATAGACTGATGTAATTGTTTGTGCAAATCAGATAGCAAAGGACATGGTTAACCCTATGTACACCAAGTGTCATTTCATGTCGGGTTCTGCATTTTCACAAAAGCCGGCAATTGAATTAGCGGCTATTATACTATTTAGAAGTGTATGAACTATAAATAAATATATATATATATATATATATATATATATATATATATATATGTGTGTCACAAATTCAATGACATGTATATATATATATATATTATATATATATATATATAGAGGTGTAAAATTGTTTAAAAAAAATGCGTGGGCTCCCGCCCTATTTTCGCAACCAGACAGACAAAGCCAGCGAATGGGGGCAGATAATAATAGCCCAGAGAGGGACCATTATTTTTGGCCCCCCCCTGGCTACTAACATCTGCCCCCAGACACCCCAGAAAAGACAAATCTATAATTAGATTCGCCCTTTCTGGCACTTTGCCGTCTATTCCCATTGCCCTGTAGCGGTGGCGAATGGGTTAATATGGGGTTAAAGCCACCTTGCAATTGAAAGGTGACCTTAAGCCAGGTTAATAATTGAGAGCTGTCAATTAGACAACTATCAATTATTAATCCTATTGCATGAAATAAAAATAAAACACACACTTTAATTAAAAATCATTTTAATGAAATAAAGACACATGTTTTTGACCATCTTTTATTTGACTGCAAAAACCATTTCCTGTAATAAAAATAAAATAAAAAAGCAAAATTATTCTTACCTATCCCATGCACAGTCAGGTCCCACGGTGTAATCCTTCAGAAAGGGTTAATGTTTACTGCAGGGACCGCAGCTAATGCTGCAGCCTCACAGTAAACCCCCAAATGAATGAGTTTCTCTCCTGGCTGACAGGAGAGGAAGTGGAAAGCTTAATTGATTGCTTTCCACTTTCACTTCAGGTCAGCCAGGGACACAATCAGTGACGTCAGAGGGAACTGATTAACAAAAATAGGGGTTCCCTTCGAAAAAAAAATGGCGTCGGGTCCCCCCTATTTTTGTCAACCAGCCTGATGAAGCAGACTGCTGAGCAGTGGCTTACCGTGAATGAAGCAGACCAAGCAGCTGCTATGGGGCCCAGACAGGTGAGGGGGCCCTCGACGGTCGGGTAGCTGTGCTGACACAGTACTACCAGGGGGTCGGCGGGGGAGGGGGAGCGCAGCTCTTCTATATACTCACCCCTCCTGGTGCGGTCTCTGCAGCCCCTGCTCTTCTCCCACGGTCTCCGACGCCTGTGTTCAGCGGTCAGGTGGTACCGCTCATTACAGTCATGAATACGCACATATTCATGACTTTAATGAGCTGTCCCGCGTGACCGCTGAACACTGGCGGCGGAGACCGTGGGAGAAGAGCAGGGGCTGCACAGACCGCGCCGGCGGAAGGGTGAGTATAAGGGATATTTACCTGTCCCGTTCCACCGTTGCTCGCGTCCTCTTGCTGCAATGTTCAGGTCAGAGGGCGCGATGACGTCGTTAGTGCGCGCCGCGCCCTCTGCCTGATCGTTCACTGCTGGAGGACCCCGAAGACAGCGGCACTCAGCAGTGGAGAGAGGACAGGTAAATATCTCAGGTGCCGGGGCCCTGAGCGAGTGGTGACATCGGCACCTGGTGTCACCCCCTGCTCAGGACACCGGCACCTGGCCCCCAGCGACGAAAGGTGAGTATGTTTTTTTTTTTTTTTTTGGCTGCAGCAGCTGCGGCAGCATAAGGGCCTATACTATGGAGCATCTATGGGGGCACAATCTATGGGGGCATAATACATTTTTTTGTTTAATGTGTCCCCTCACTGTGCTGGCACTTTACATTTACAATGGCTCTGGGTTTTTTTTCTTGGGAGGGGGCCCATTCAGACTTTTACTATGGGGCCCCATGATTTCTATGCACGCCCCTGCTCCTGAGGCATGGTATTTAAGGCTGTTAAGGAGCCAATATCCATGGACCTTGCCAGCAGCGTCGGACTGGAGTACCTTGGGCCCACCAGAGAAAAAATATTCTTGGGGCCCACCATCATACTTCCCAACCTTTGAAGAAGGGAAAGAGGGACAAAGGCTGTGGCACGCTGTGCCTGCTGCAGCAAATTTTAGGCCATGCCACGTTGCACCACAGACTGTCCAGGAGTTGGTGGATGCTTTAGTCCAGGTGTGGGAGGAGATCCCTCAGGAGACCATCCGTCGCGCTCATCAGGAGCATGGCCAGAAGTTGTAGTGAGGTCATACAGCATACCTCCCAAATTTTGAAGACAGGAAAGAGGGTTAAAGGCTGCGGCGCGCGTAGGGCGTCGCTGCAAATTTTAGGCCACGCCCCGACCACACCCATTTAACAGCTAATCACACCCATATCCTGGCCCCAAGCGTACCCATTTAGCACTGCTGATCACACTGACTGGTAATGAGGGCACAGTGGCTGGTACTGAGGAAAAGAAAGAAAGAGCAGCGAGAGAGAAAGAACAAACAGAGAAAGAAAGAGAGGAAAGAAAGAAAAGAGAGAGAGAAAGAAAGAACAGAGAGAAAAAGAACAGAGAGCGAGAAAGAAAGAACAGAGAGCGAGAAAGACTAGAGAGAGAAAGAAAGACTAGAGAGAGAGCCAGAGGCGTAGCTAGGGTTTTGGTTTAGTGGGGGCGAAACTTCTGAGTGGGCCCCTAATCAGAGAACCTCAGCAAATGACCACGCTGTTGCCAAAAATAATTTATATATAAAAAGACCAATATTGATATTACCGCCATATGGTCTGTGGTAAATAATACCAGTCCTACAGAACATATAATAGATTACAGCACAGGTACAGATAATGACTTACCGCTGATGTTCTTCTAATGGAATTGTTCACTTTTCATTTCTTTTCCATCTGGCCCAGACCGACATGACGACTTCTCCAGCCAGGACTCGACTGCAGAGATTACAACAAAGACACATTTCACTTCTCATATTTTTAGCACTGTCTTGGTCACCAATTGGACTATTCTCAACCTGCACAAACTCCTCATCCTGCTGATATCCCAATACTGAGCCGCTGCTGCATATGTGTCCATTTGCACTGTACCCAATACTGAGCCGCTGCGCCGTATGTGTCCTATTACTGCACGTGATACCCCAATACTGAGCTGCTGCTGCTGCCGTATGTGTCCCTATTACTGCACCTGCTGTGTGGTTCTGTGTGACCTCTAAATTTTAAAGCACCCCTCTAGAATATAGTAATGCCGGGTGCAAGTGCCCTAGAAAACAGTGACCACATTTTGTCCCTAGACTGTAATAATGCCCTGTGTGCCCCTTTGACAGTCACAGTAACCCGAGTTCCCCTATAACAATAAGTGTCCACTTTACATTTAATAATGTCCCAAGTCTCCCCTGTACATCTCCCCTATACACAGAATAATGCCCCTCATTGGATATATACTGACCCCTTAATGTCCCCAAACTATTTAATGGGTCCAACACTGTATGATGGCCCCTAGATAGCATCCATACAGCATAATACACCAGATAGTCCTCAATATAGTATAATGCACCCCCATAGGCAGCCTCTATATTATAATAAACCCCCATAGGCAGAGTCTATAATATAATGCACCACCATAGGCAGCCGCTATATTATAATGCACCCCCATAGGCAGCCTCTGTAGTATAATGCATCCCCATAGGGAGTCTCTGTAGTATAATGCACCCCAATATGGAGCCTCTGTAGTATAATGCAGCCCCCATATACAGCCTCTGTAGTATAATGCACCCCCCATATACAGCCTCTGTAGTATAATGCACCCCCATTAAAAAAAAAAAAAAACAATACTCACCTCCCGGCTCCTGTGCTGCTCACTGTTCTCCCTCTCAGCGTCTGACAGCGGGCGCCGGCAGGTGATGTCATCGCGCCCGCTGTCAGACGCTGAGAGGGGGATTATGGGAGAGAAGGAGCGCTCGCTCCTTCTCTCTCTATGCGGTCAGCTGTATCGGCTGGTTGCCGATACAGCTGACCCTCCGATGACGGTGGGGGGCCCACTGCTGGCACCGGGCCCCCCCAACGCCTGTTCAGGCCCCATAGCTTCTGGGCGGCAGAGCAGGAAGATCGATTCTCCCTGCTCTGCCGCAGAATGTAACTGTATCGGCGTGCTGTGCACGCCGATACAGTTACTGTAGCGTAGTTCCGGGTGGGCCCCCTCAGAGCACGGGGCCCGGAGCCACCGCCCCCTCTGCCCCGCGACCTATCCTTTCAAATCAGGGCCCACCACGCAGGAGCTGGGGCCCACCGGAGGTTTCTCCGGTGGCTCAGTCCGACCCTGCTTGCCAGCCTGATAATACCAGGCCACAGCAGTCTGCTTATCTTTGCTGGTTAACAAAAATAGGGGATCCGTCGAAAAAATTTGGCGTGGGGTCCCCCCTATTTTTGTTAACCAGCCAGATGAAGCAGACTGCTGAGGCCTGGTTTTTCAGGCTGGTAAGGAGCCAAGATCCATGGAACTTGCCAGCCTGATAATACCAGGCCACAGCAGTCTGCATATCTTGGCTGGTTAACAAAAATAGGGGATCCCCTCAAAAAAAATTTGGCGTGGGGTCCCCCCTATTTTTGTTAACCAGCCAGATGAAGCAGACTGCTGAGGCCTGGTTTTTCAGGCTGGTAAGGAGCCAAGATCCATGGACCTTGCCAGCTATAATACCAGGCCACAGCAGTCTGCATATCTTGGCTGGTTAACAAAATAGGGGATCCCCTCGAAAAAAAATTGGCATGGGGTCCCCCCTATTTTTGTTAACCAGCCAGATGAAGCAGACTGCTGAGGCCTGGTTTTTCAGGCTGGTAAGGATCCAATATCCATGGACCTTGCCAGCCTGATAATACCAGGCCACAGCAGTCTGCTTAGCTTGGCTGGTTAACAAAAATAGGGGACCCCCTCGAAAAAAAAACGGCGTAGGGGTCCCCCTATTTTTGTTAACCAGCCAAGTAAAATGCAGACTGCTGCGGCCTGGTATTAAAAGACTGTCAAGGCCAATGGATTTTGGCCCTCAACAGCCTGATAATACCAGGCTACAGCAGCCCCACATTTGGCGCATCAAAAGATGTGCCAATTGTGGCACTTTACCCGGCTCTTCCCACTGCCCTGTAGGGTGGCAAGTGGGGTAATAAGGGGTTAATGTCACCGTTGATTGCACGGTGACAATAAGCCAGGTTAATAATGGATAGGCGTCAATAAGACACCGATCCATTATTAATCCCAAAGTTTTTAAATGTATAAAAAAAAGACAAAGCAAGATAAAAGACTTTTAATGAAATAAAAGAGACAACACAGTTTTCATTTATTTTATTGTACTCTCATTCCTGCGACGCCATCGATCTCCTGTAAAAAAAGGAAAAAAAACAAACCAACAGTATACCACCTGTCCGACGCAGTCCATAGTAACGACTGTCCCACGACGATCCAGCTCTGCTACATCGCAATGACAGGCAGAGCCTGTCATCGCGACGCAGCACAGCTGATTACCTGCTTCCCCGGCGGTGACGTCATCGGACTGACTGCTTTACGGCCGGGATTACCCAGCAGTCACTGCAGTTATCGCGAGAAACTGCATGTGACCGCCGGGGAAAGATGATGGCGGCCATCAAGCAGTCCAGGCCGTGACCGCCGGAGATCTTCTGCCAGGTAAGTGCCGCTGACTCTTGACAGACCCGACCGACGGACACTGACAGTGACAGTGACAATTCCGATTCCGGTATCCGATAAGACGACAATATCGGAACTCGGAATCGAAAGTCCGATACAGCTAATATCGGCCGATACCCGATATTTGCAGTATCGTATCGCTCAACACTACTGACAACCTGTACAACCACTCCATTCCAGACACAAAAGCATCTAACTGTGTCATCAATCTCTCGGATTACAAACCCAACAAGGTGGAGCTGGCCGTACTTTCTAGAGGACTCTCATTTTGTCCCACTAAGGCCCTGGATAAAACAACTCTGCAGTGATATGGAACATTTTTTCAGGAGACTGCACCTGAGGGAATACTTCAATGATACAGAAGATTCAGAAAACAATCGGACTGAAGGAAAAGGAATCCCAACAACCAAGAAGAGGTCAGACTGGACACCTCCTCCTGGACGCAACCCTCATTTGGATAAATATATAGACTCATTCAGATATTTGATAAAATCCACCATCATAGACACCAACAGGAGACAAGCATCCAACATCAGTGCCCAGGAGAGAAAGGCCATACAGTCTCTGAAAACCAACAAAGAAATCATCATTAAACCTGCTGACAAGGGAGGTGCAATAGTCATGATGAACACATCAGACTATATGAAGGAAGCAAACAGACAACTTACGGACACACGCTACTACAGGAAACTGGAGTCGGACCCTACACAGGACTATTACAAGGAACTAAGCAAGTTGGTATCTTGTCTGCCTGACAAATCCATAAGAGCTGATGACCTGATACCAGAGAGTCCAGGAACAGGGACATTCTACATGCTTCCCAAAATCCACAAAGCCGGAAATCCAGGAAGGCCGATTATTTCATGTGTGGACACCCTTACTGAGCAGGTATCTGGATGGGTAGAGGGTATTCTTAAACCTCTGGTAAAGGATACACCCAGCTACATTCAGGACACAACTGACCTACTGAATAAACTAGCAGCAATAGGTCCTCTACCAAAAGGAACCATCCTGGCCACCATGGATGTGGAATCCTTGTACTCTAATATCCCACACCAGGATGGATTAAATGCCTGCAAAGACTTCATGAAAAACACCGCGAATGATGCTGATTCTGTGGTGAAACTCACAAAATTCATCCTCACCCACAATTACTTTGAATTTGACAACAAGATCTATTTACAGGAGACTGGCACAGCTATGGGAAATAAAATGGCTCCACAGTATGCAAATCTTTTCATGGCCAAGCTTGAAAGCGACTTTCTGTCCTCATGTCCCATCAGGCCTCGGGCCTACTACCGCTACATTGATGATATTTTAATCATCTGGACGGAGTCTGAGCAACAGCTAAAGACGTTCCATGAACAGTTCAATCAATTTCATCCCATCATCAATTTAACACTCAACTACTCCAGCACTGAAATTAACTTTTTGGACACCATCATTAAACTGAAGGACAATGAAATAGAGACATCCCTGTATCAGAAGCCAATCGACCGCCCAACATACCTTAAATGGGACAGTTTCCATCCAAAACACATAAAAAACTCTATTGTCTACAGCCAAGCCATCAGATACAACCGTATATGTTCCAACCCCATGGATAGAGATGAACACCTTGGTCGCCTTAGAAAGACCTTTTTAAATCAGGGCTACCATCCAAGAACAATTGAAAACCAAATTACAAGAGCCACCAGAATATCAAGGATCACCTGCTACATTACAAAACTAAAGAAGAAAATAACCGGGTGCCTCTAGTGGTCACCTACAATCCAAATCTGGAGGTGCTAAGGGGAGCTGCACGGAAACTACAACCTTTACTACAAAAACATGCCCGATTACAATCCATATTTCCAGACCCCCCACTACTGTGTTTTAGGCAGCCCCCAAATCTAAGAAGCATTATTGTCAGAAGTTCCCTGTCCCCTCCAACAGCTGCAGGAACCTTCCCTTGCAACCAGAAGAAATGTAAAACCTGTGCATCTATAATGACCACTAACAAGATAAAGATCCCCAACTCACATCAGGACTACAAGATGCCAGGTACTTTCAGCTGCATCACATCTAATGTGGTGTACCTAATTATATGTACTAAATGTCCAACTGGGGGTCTGTATGTGGGGGAGACCGGGCAAAAACTGAGAACAAGGATGAATTCTCATCGCCACACAATAAGAGAAAAAAGAATGGATCTACCTGTGGCAAAACATTTTTGCTCCCCTGATCATAGCATGTCAGATATGAAAATACTTGTACTGAGAAGCAGCTTCACATCTCAAAGACATAGAAGAATTTGCGAATACAAATTGATGGTGACCTTTGACACTCTTAATGCTGGAATGAACCTGTCACATGGTTTTATGGCCTATTACATCAATTAAGGAATTTACTCCAAATACCCTGTGAAAACATCACAAAACATTACCAGACCCCAATCAGAGGGCAATAAAACTTTCACACTCCTTATCTATGAACTGTTCCAATATTTATGCTCATCCCTCTGCCATAATGACTATTCTGCTTCACGTCACTTGTCTTACCTATTGCATTTTTTCTGTGCTGCTTTGTGTATAAATATGTGATTCTTCAGATTTTGCATTAGTCTACACCTGATGAAGAGACCTGAGTAGTCTCGAAAGCTTGCAATTTGTTACCATCTTTTCAGTTAGCCATTAAAAGGTATCAACCACTGAGGACTCTCAACTCTAAATATTTTTCTATCTACTGGCTAACACGGTACAAAGATATAAATCTTTACTGCAGAAAAAAATAAAAATTCAGTTTTTTTCAAAAAAGGTTTCTACTAATCTATTTTTTGCAATTAGCACAACAATAATAAACATGTCTGTTGCATATATATTTTTCACAATTAAAACAAATCATATTTGTTTTGCGGTCACTGGCAGGAGGACAAAAGCTGCATCTTTTTCTTTTTTTGCTTGTAGGTGTGCTTGTGAAGGATGTTTCGGTAGCAGAGCTGGTGGAGGGTGTGTTAAGGGTATGCCACACTAAACAACATCGCTAACGGGATCGCTAAAAAACGTCACTATTTAGCGATCCCGTTAGCGATGTTGTTGTGTGCGGCATCTGTCAGCAACGAGCTCCCTGCTGAGATCCTGCTGTGATCTCGCTCGTCGCTGGAATAGTTCCGGACCCTATTTTATCGTCGGCGCTCCCGCTGGGTAAGTATTATCGCTGAGTGTGGCACCTTTTAATTTGAGATTTAGCGGTATTTTGTACCGCTAAAGTTGTTAAGGAGATCGCTAACCGCTATAGCGTCCTTAACGACATCGCTAAATAAAGCCGCTACTAGCGATATTAAAACGATCCCGCTAGCGATCGCATTAGTATGCGTCTTTATCGTGATCGCTAGCGGGATAGTTTAGTGTGGCAGTACCTTAAGGCAAGGCTGCAAGGCTGCAAGGCTAAGATAACACACAACAAAATACATTCTCATTAGCTTGTCAGTTCACAAGGAAAAGAAACTATTTTCTTTTGCAATCTTGAAAACTGAATTGATTTATTTGTAGAGGAACAGCAGGCCTTTAGATACAGCAATAAAAATTGTACTGAAAGACAATGCGTATGGTTTGTACTGAAATCATTTGTATACATGTATCCATCCATTTATGTCCATCTGTGCACCTAAATCAACTAGATAACTTGATAAACAATAGTAGATGCAATAAGTAGTCTCAAAATAAACTAAAAATCCTTTGTTTTACTCAAAAAATGGCTGTAGATTAGTATAAAAGGCTAACGGGTAATTTTTGACCCGAACATAACAAGTGTATAAAAAACTGTAGCGCAAAAAGTAAAGCACCAAAAAAAAAAATTAAGTACCCTTAGTATGAACCCCGTAAATTAGGAAAATAGAAGGAACCACAAGTTTCAAAATCAAAAAATGAATGAATAAAATAATATCTAATTTCCAAAACGGGTCATTTTTGACCCGAACAGAACAGCAGGGTTAAGCCAATTTGGACTTTATTTCTGAAGCCAGGTAAAAATCCTCCTTTTTGCATTTAAAACGAGTGTTCAAAAGCATATATTTCCAATAATCAGTTCTTTACTTGAAGGTAGCAATATGCCTGTACCAGCATGAGCCAGGGACCCATTAGTTCATCACCCTCCTGTTACTGTTGGTTGTTATGGCCACTGAGGTCAAAATTTTTACTCTTTCAGCCTTCTTCCCCGCCTGTGCCAACTCTATAGTCTGCGATGGTCCACAAAAGAACAAAGGTGGCAATTAATATTTGCAGGTTGCTGCTCTTCCTTCATCCCCTCTTAAATTTTGTTGATTGTTTTTTTCCCAGATTAAATATGAGGGGTAAAACATAATTAATTCCACATATGTGATACGTGTCCCTTATTGGCTGCCAATGGCAAGTCTCAAAGTGATCCACACTCCTCTTTTACTGCTGCTATATAGAACACATAACTACTTTATTCTGCTCAAACAGACGCTTCAACATATATATATATATATATATATATATATATATATATATATATGCCGAATTTCAGTGCTCTACGACATTGCAAATCAGGTGACACTAGCAGATTATTCTGTTTCTACAGAACCAGAATGACCTGCTTTGCTATGTAAGAATGGTTGAAGTGAGCTGACACTTTCTTATCCACAGCCACCAGCTTAAAATAATATGTTACCCGGTAAGTACATGCATGGAAAGCAATATACCTGACAGTACTTTTTTCATGCAGTTAATAAATTAGAAAACTAAAACAGTTTAAAACTTTAAACATTTTTTATTTAAGTTTTGTTATTCCCTCAGCAGCATTGTTGTGGCATGTGTGTTTGACTACTCAAACAGTTGTAAAGCCTTTACTTTTTTTTTCTATTTAATTTATCCCACCCCAGAAAAAAAATTAAATGTATGTAACAAAAAAATAATTTGAGGCCTTTGCCAGCAATATTGTTCTTGCACATTAAATATGACTATTAAAATATGACTATTAACTAAGGAGGGCCCCATAAATAGTAGGGGCTACTAAGGGGGGCCCAATAAATAGTGGGGGCTATTAATCAGAGGCCAGCATACATATTGGGGGCTACTCAGGGGGTTATCAGAATGTGGGTGCTAAGGGAGCCACGTCACAGTGTGGGGGCTACTAAAGAGGCCATGATAAAGAGTGGGAGCTACTAAGGAGGTGATGATACAGAGTGAGAGCTACTTTGGGGGCTTCATACGGTGTGGGGACTACTATGAGGGTAATCATTCATTAAGGGGGTCATCATACAAAGTGGGAACTAATGTGGGATATTTGCATATTGTGGGAACTATCAAACAGTGTTAGGGCCATCAAATAGATTGGGGCTAATAAGGGATCATTAAAATGTGCATTTGAGAGCATCACACTGTGTAGATGCTGTGTTATTGATATAAATCAGTAAGAGTTCATAGGAACAAAAATAAACTAAAAATGGAAATGGAGGCTAAATTTCCTATTTTTAATTAACATTTTGTGTTGTGGGAAACATAAATCACAGTTACAAACAGAAATTATGACATACAGATCACTTCCAAAATATGAATGCAAGAGTTTAATTTACTGTGTGTTACTATAATTGTTCCAAGTATTCCAAGTACTGTATATACTACAACAATGTCCAAATGTACCTGGGAGGCATCACATCATCACCTAGAAGTAATGCTGCAGTGGAGAATAAATTTGTAATAAAAACCATGTCGTCACATGCAGTGATTCTTTTTCTCATGAATTTTGCTTGAATACAGCAAAGCTCGGAGCTGTCTTTATGGTATTACTAGTATTATACTGATGAAATGTTACTGCCTATATTAGAGCCCACAGCTGTATTTTCAGTCAGTAGAGCTAAATCTCCCAATTTTCCTTCCTGGCAAAATGTACAGTATGTGCAGAACTTGGAGAATTTGTGCTGGTTATTACCATTCAATGAAATGGCATTTTCCACCTAACACTCTACTGTAACATGATGTATAAAAAAGAAAGCTAAAATATAGGATATATTGAGGCTGTTTTCAATAGCAACGTTCAGAATGCATTTTTCATTTAATGTGGTATTTGTGTATTTTTTTCAATAAACTGACTTTTTTTCTATATATCGTCTTCACCAAACATATTTTAGTTTTAATACTTTTTAAATAATCATCTGATTATTGTGCTTTATCTGAGAAATATTTTTTTGTATAACAGTGTACCAAAGTAATAAAAGCAATTATAATTGATAGTTCTGCACCTATTGTAATAAATCTTGGTTAAGATCATTTGCATGTGCTTTTTCAATTATTTAACACACAAAGAGACTATAAGATATTTGCAGATCTTAACATTCGATGCTGTAGTACTGCCAACTACACTCAACCATTCCGTAGAGGTCCTCATGAAGATACTACTTTACATAAGTCATAGTATTGTCTCATTTGCTTTTGAGAAGAATGGTAACAATCAATATCTTTCTGAGTAGGATCAACACTTTGACACGCTAGTTCACTAAAAGAATCTTTGTAATTAGCCGTCAGAAGCTGGCAATGAAACATGCCTATAATACTCGCAGTAGAACAATGCGAGCCTCTAAAGACAAGAATACACTGTACAAGAGAAAGAGCAAAGAAGGCCAAAAATCTTCTGTTTTTTAAGCTTACATTTATAGACTTATTGTTAAGACATTTTACTCAAGTACTTAACGCTCGGTTAAATGTACAGAACACACATAAAACTGGACCCTCTCAACTGTTAATATTTTGAATTACTATTTCCCAGGAACAACTTGCAAGATCAATACTTGGAGATGTGGACGGGCGAGCACAGTGATGGAAAGTGTGAACTCCAGGAGAGAATATTGTGATCTCAAAGGTCATAACATCAATAAAGAATGTTTATAATGATTCAGGATAACCTGTGAATTTCCAATTTTCTGTTTAATGCTTAACTCACAACCCTCAGTGTCAAATCTTTTGTGTTCTCAAGCAATCAGCTACAGCTGAAAATATTCTATTACTTTAAGTTGAAAGTTCACCATTGAATAAACTTTTCTTTATGTAATGGACATTCATTATTTAACAATGTATCAAAGGGTTATTTTTACCTTCCATCTTCAGTAGCACACAGCTCTCCATTCTCTTTACTTTCTTGATGCTGGGGGAGAGTTCCATCTTTCTACTGTGACACAGTGACAACCTCTCAGGGCTTGTCCTGAAGTCTACATTGTCATCACTATAATTACATGTTGAGATAATAGTATCTTTGAATAAGCTGCCAATGATGGGGACAAGGGCTGGTGGTTTCCTTAACTATTAGTCGATTGTACAGTTAGGGCTGCGGTGGTGGGAAGCTCATGCTTAGTAGATGCTGGTGGTGTACTAGACTGGTACACTTGAAAGACATTCTGCTGTTATTGTGCTTTTCTGCAGGGCCAGCATTTTTACAACTCTTTGATTTGTGAGTGTACTTGGCTACTTCATCTCGTTATTAAAACTGACGAAGGTTTTTGGTCAGAGTAATAAAATAACTATCATAGCATATTTATGAAAACAAATGGCATGTACCACCTTTATTCTGTATAGCCTTTGGTCTCTGTCTACCCTGCCCTCTCCCAGATATGATGTCATCCATTGTTAGGGTTCGAGTTCCCGCTGCTGCACAAGGGGAGTCGCAAACCAGTCCCGCTGCGGTTCCCCATTCATCTCCGTCTGCAGTGGAGCCTGCTCAGCTTAGACGTCGGTCCCAGCGTCTCGCCCAGTCTAACAGTGTGCAGAGGATTACTGCTGCTCCTCCAGGCTCTGCTATTGTGGCCAGTACTGGTTAGCGGCGAGCAGACGTCTTTAGGACAAAGTTCTTGCTTTCCCCTTCTTAGCATGCCCAGAGTGAGATCTCTCATTGGAGATCAGGGGTCACATGCTGAGGTACTGCAGCAGCTCCTATTGGTCCGCCAGGAAGGTCCTGTGACTACTGGTGTTCTGGAACAAGTTTCATTGGTCCTTGTTTCTGGCAGGTCCTGTAGCTGTTGCTATAAAAGGGTGGCATGGCTGGGCCGCCATGCTCTAGTGTCAATCTTTATATGCTATGCGCCAGTGTGGTCATGCGTGTGTGTGGTTAGGGCCTGGCTGAAATAAGCCCTAGAATACCGACTTATTCGGTGAGAAGTTTGGTATGCTAGCTGGCCAGGGTCGGTGTCCTAGATGCCCTAGATTACCGGCATAACCGGTGAGGAGTTTGATTGCGGTATTCAGGGTCTGGCGTTCAGACGCCATAGATTGCGGGTGACTCCCGCGAGGACATTAGCGCATGATCACGTTCTATGTTCGCTTAGCAGTTAACTGTGTACCTGGGTGCCTGACAGGACACAGAAGTTTGTCTCAGCGGCTCTGTGACGTAACAGGGTTCGCTTTCAATGCTAGACAGCGCCCTAGTGTGTTTATTTTTGCAACTCAGTTGTGTTTAGTGAGTTCGCACACATCACCATACAGCGCTGCGGCACTCCTTCTAGCGACTCTGTGGATTAACAGAGTTCGCACATATTGCCACAGCGCGTTACGGCGTTTATTTTGGCGACTCTGCGGGATAACAGAGTTCGCTTCTTGCGCCATTTTACTAGCAGTAGGCTCCGCCTGCACGGTGGACCCCGGGCTGCGAAAGCACCTCTCCACAACATATATTTGGTGCGTTCCGCAGACCCTAACATAACACTAGTGTCAGGGTCCGGCTAGTAAAATGGAGGATGACCAGCGTGTACTACGGGACATCCAGCAGCTGGAGGGTAGGTTGGCGGCTCTTGAGCGCACAACCTCAGCTGTGGATGTTACAGCAGTCGCTGTTCAGGCTGCTAGCGTGGCTGCAGCCAGCGTGTCCACTGCCACCTCTGCCCCCACAATATCCCACCTCCCGCTTCCAGACAAGTTTGCTGGTGACAGCAAGCAATGTCGGGGATTCGTGAGTCAGTGCTCTATCCAACTCGAGCTTCTGGCTGCACGTTTCCCCACTGATCGGGCACAAGTGGGCTTTGTAATATCTCTTCTGTCGGGCAGAGCGTTGGAGTGGGCCACTCCGCTGTGGGAGCGTGACGACCGTGTGGTGCGGAGTGCTCCTCGTTTTCTGGAGGCTGTAAAAAAGGTCTTTCTAGGACCTCAGGTTACCCATGATGCGGCGCTCCAACTTCTGGCAAGCTCACAGGGTTCATCCTTGGTCAGCTGTTTTGCTGTCCAATTTCGGACTCTGTCCTCGGAGTTGGACTGGCCGGATAATGTCCTCATTCCAGTGTTTTGGAGAGGACTAGCGGGCCATGTGAAAGACGCCTTGGCTAGCAGGGAGCTTCCCACCACACTGGAGAAGCTTATCGCCATATCTACCCGCATCGACCTCCGATTTCACGAGTGGAGGTTGGAGCGGTCCCAGTGTAGGCAGAGGTTTCGGCTGGCTCCCACCTTCGCCAGACCTCTAGAATCTTCCAGCCAGGCGCCCGACTCCCATGAGGCCATGAGGTTTCTCGAGCAGGACCTAAGTCCAGGGCCACTCGAGTACCTGTGGTCTGTAACATCCGCCAGCAGTTAGGACATTATGCCAACAAATGTCCACAGCGGTCGGGAAAACGGTCGCGTCTAATGACTTTGGGAGGAGGTTCACTAGACACTGTGGCATTTTCCACCAAGTTGTCCTTTAAGGGGACAATTACTGTAGGTCCATCCACACTCACCGCCGAGCTTTGTGTGGATTCTGGAGCCGAGGGGAATTTCATGTCCTCTGCATTTGCTCTCCGCCACACTAAACCTCTGGTGATGCTCGCCAAACCGGTGACTGTGCGAGTAGTGAATGGATCAACTCTGCCCTCACAAATCACCCACCAGATGATCCCTCTCACTTTATCTATGTCCCTTTCCATCAGGAGAGTATTTCTTTTCTTGTCCTGCCTGAGGGAATAGACGAGGTGTTGCTGGGAGTACCTTGGCTCCGTTACCACTCTCCCCATATTGAGTGGTCCTCTGGAAGGATACTGGGTTGGGGTGATTCATGTAGAGGCAGGTGTGTCAGGGAGTGCGTTCAGGTCACAACCACAGAGATACCTGTAATCTCACTTCTCTTCCTCAGTGTTATTGGTCATATGCAGACGTTTTCTCCAAGAAGGCGGCGGAGACTCTTCCAACTCATCACTCCTACGACTGTCCAATTGATCTCTTGCCGGGAGCAGAACCTCCTCGGGGGAGAGTCTACCCCCTCTCGCTTCCTGAGACGGAGGCCATGTCCCAGTATATTCAGGAGAATCTGGCAAGAGGGTTCATTAGGAAGTCGGTGTCACCAGCAGGGGCGGGGCTCTTCTTTGTGCAAAAGAAGAACGGAGAATTACATCCATGTATTGACTACAGGGGTCTTAACGCTATCACCGTCAAGAATAAGTACCCGTTGCCCCTAGTCTCTGAGCTCTTTGATAGGCTCCGAGGAGCAAGAGTATTTACCAAGCTTGATCTACGTGGTGCCTATAACCTAATTCGCATCCGTGAGGGGGACGAGTGGAAGACAGCTTTTAATACCAGGGATGGGCATTATGAATACCTGGTGATGCCCTTCGGGCTCTGTAATGCTCCCTCTGTTTTCCAAGACTTTGTCAATGATATCTTCCGGGATATGCTCTCCACTCTGTAGTAGTCTTCTGGATGATATTCTCATCTTTTCACCAGATATAGACTCTCACCGGAGGGATGTCAACAAAGTCTTCGACCTCTTACGGGCAAACTCCCTCTATGCCAAGCTGGAGAAATGTGTGTTTGAGCAGGAGTCCTTACTTTTACTGGGCTATATCATCTCTGCCAGGGATTGGCTATGGATCCTGCCAAAATACAGGCTGTAATGGACTGGCAAGAACCCCATTCTCTTAAAGCTGTGCAGCGCTTTATGGGGTTCATTAATTATTATCGCCAGTTCATTCCCCATTTCTCGACTTTGGTAGCTCCCTTGGTAGCCCTCACCAAGAAGGGAGCAAATCCCAAGTTGTGGTCTGAGGAGGTCTCCAAGGCGTTCTCTTCCATCAAGTCGCATTTTGCCAGTGCTCCCATATTACATCGCCCTGATGTTGATAAGCCGTTTATTTTAGAGGTGACCCTCTTCTGTTGGTGCTGGAGCAGTCCTTTATCAAAAGGATGCTCAAGGTCGGAAGCATCCCTGCTTCTTCTTTTCTAAGACCTTTACACCAGCAGATAGGAATAATTCCATTGGGGACAGGGAGTTGCTGGCTATGAAATTGTCCTTCCCTGAGTGGAGACATCTTCTGGAGGGGGCTCGTTTTCCCTTCCAAGTCTTCACCGACCACAAAAACTTGGTATATTTGCAAACGGCTCATCGGCTAAATTCCCGCCAGGCCAGATGGTCCCTGTTCTTCTCTCGGTTCCACTTCACCCTCCATTTTCTCTCGGTGAGAAGAATGTTCGGGCCGACGCTCTCTCTCGCTCCTTAGTGTCATCGGAGGAGGAGGATGAGGAGCCTCGGCTTATTGCCCCCGAAGAAAGCCTGAGAACTGTAGCCCCGGTTTCGCTAGAGTCTGTGCCTCCGGGCAAGACTTTTGTGCCCACTAATTTGCGCCCGGAGGTACTCTCTTGGGCACACTCGTCCAGGGTGGGTGGACACTTTGGGGCAAAGAGGACAACTGAGTTATTGGCGAGGACATACTGGTGGCCACATATGGTCCGTGACGTCAGGGAGTATGTTCAGGCATGTATCTCCTGCGCCAGGAACAAGTCCCTCAACAACGGCCATCTGGGTTACTTTTTCCTTTGCCGGTGGCAGACATGCCCTGGGAGATGGTCGGGATGGACTTTGTGGTGGGCTTACCCAAGTCTCGAGGTTGCACTATCATTTGGGTGATCACCGACCACTTCTCCAAAATGGTGCACTTAGTGCGGCTACCACGATTACCTTCTGCACGGGCCTTGGCAGCATTGTTTATTACACACATCTTCCGTCTACACGGTATGCCAGACAAGATTGGCAGCGATCGAGGTCCTCAATTTGCGTCTCGGTTCTGGAGAGAGTTGTGTCATCTACTCTGCATTGAGTTGAACCTCTCCTCTGCATATCATCCCGAGACGAATGGGTTGGTAGAGAGGGCCAACTAGACCTTGGTCACCTACTTGCAACATTTTATCTCTGCCAGGCAGGATGACTGGGCATCCTTGCTCCCGTGGGCGGAGTTCGCGCTAAACAATGCTGTGGCTGACTCCAACTGACAGAACCCCATTCCTCTTAAATTACGGCCAGCATCCGCGGGTACCGGTGCCCATGCCCGTGGCTTCCGCCGACTCAAGGGTGGCAGACTGGGCTGTGGAAGCATGGGACATATGGGACCGCACCAAGGATGCCATTCAGGCTTCCAAGGAAAGGATGAGGTCTTCTGCCGATGCCCATCGGCGTCCCGCTCCGACATTTGCTCCTGGAGACCTAGTGTGGCTCTCCGCCCAAAACATCAGGCTACGGGTGGAATCCACTAAGTTGGCACCCCACTATTTGAGTCCCTTCAAGGTTCTCGAGCATGTGAACCCTGTGGTTTACCGTTTGGCCCTTCCGCCTCGCCTTGGTATCTCCGACACCTACCATGTGTCCCTCCTAAAACCCGTGGTCATCTCCCGGTTGCCTGAGTCATCTGCCGGGACGTCGGGTTCGTCTTCGGACGACTACGAGGTGAATGCCATTGTAGGGTGCAAGGTGGTACCGGGCAAAAAAAATTTTTTGGTGGATTGGAGGGGTTATGGGCCTGAGGATAGGTCCTGGGAGCCTGCCGAACATGTTCACCGCTGCCTTTGAGCATAGCGAGGCCCAGAGAAGGGGGGCCCTAGGAGGAGGGGTAATGTCAGGGTTCGAGTTCCCACTGCTGCACAAGAGGAGCCTCGAACCAGTCCCGCTGTGGTCCCCCATTCATCTCTGTCCGCAGTGGAGCCTGCTCAGCTTAGACGTCGGTCCCAGCGTCTCGCCCAGTCTAACAGTGTGCAGAGGATTACTGCTGTTCCTCCAGGCTCTGCTATTGTGGCCAGTACTGGTTCGCGGCGAGCAGACGTCTTTAGGACAAAGTCCTTGTTTTCCCCCTCTGAGCATGCCCTGAGTGAGATCTCTCAATGGAGATCAGGGGTCACATGCTGAGGTACTGCAGCAGCTCCTATTGGTCCACCAGGAAGGTCCTGTGACTACTGGTGTTCTGGAACAAGTTTCATTGGTCCTTGTTTCTGGCAGGTCCTGTAGCTGTTGCTATAAAAGGGTGGCATTGCTGGGCCGCCATGCGCTAGTGTCAATCTTTATATGCTATGCGCCATTGTGGTCATGCGTGTGTGTGGTTAGGGCCCGGCTGAAATAAGCACCTAGAATACCGACTTATTCGGTGAGGAGTTTGGTATGCTAGCTGGCCAGGGTCGGTGTCCTAGATGCCCTAGATTACCGGCATAACCGGTGAGGAGTTTGCCGTATTCAGGGTCTGGCGTTCAGACGCCATAGATTGCGGGTGACTCCCGCGAGGACATTAGCGCATGATCACGTTCTATGTTCGCTTAGCAGTTAACTGTGTACCTGGGTGCCTGACAGGACACAAAAGTTTGTCTCAGCGGCTCTGTGACGTAACAGGGTTCGCTTTCAACGCTAGTCATCGCCTTAGTGTGTTTATTTTTGTGACTCAGTTCTGTTTAGTGAGTTCGCACACATCGCCATATAGCGCTGCGGCACTCCTTCTAGCGGCTCTGTGGATTAACAGAGTTCGCACATATTGCCACAGCGCGTTACGGCGTTTATTTTGGCGACTCTGCGGGATAACAGAGTTCGCTTCTTGCGCCATTTTACTAGCAGTAGGCTCTGCCTGCACGGTGGACCCCGGGTTGAGATCGCACCTCTCCACAACATATATTTGGTGCGTTCCGCAGACCCTAACATACATGTCTTCCTGCCTGCTCTGCAAATACTACCCAAAGCTGCCTTCTCATTTCTTAGTTGTGACTGTCTTGGTCACCCTATCAGGCGGGTCTTGGCTAAAATTTTTGAGTAAGCGGACTAATCTACAGTCATAGTTGATATATCAGTTAGTGAGCAAACATGTGGCATGGGAAACAATGTTATGGTCTTCCAAAAGACAAAAGCATGAATTAAAGGGTATGCCACACTAAGCGAGATTGCTAGCGAGATCGTGCAAGCGACAGCGATTTTATGATGCAGCAGCGACATCTTTAGCGACGTCGCTGTGTGTGACATGTAGCAGCGATGTGGCCCCCGCTGCGATGTCGCTGATCGTGCATGAACGGTTTGGGATGTATTTTGATCGTTGGCGTCCCGCTGGTGAGCCTGAATCGCTGTGAACGATGTGTGACCTCGTTGACGACTCATATGTCAGCGGAGCAGGCGGGACTAGGTTTTCTTTAGTAAGGCCCTTCAGCTCCGATTGGTGGCCACAACATCACCTCAGCAATAAATAACTGCGCTCCCATCCATTGTTCCAGAGCGCTTTGTGGATGACTCCAACGTTCTGTCCTTTGTGCGTTGTTGCGAGGAT
This sequence comes from Oophaga sylvatica, assembly GCA_033576555.1. NCBI lineage: Eukaryota > Metazoa > Chordata > Amphibia > Anura > Dendrobatidae > Oophaga > Oophaga sylvatica. The sequence goes on along the minus strand of JARQOD010000003.1, from coordinate 479,195,382 downwards.
AGTATCATGTGTGGGGGTTTTGCGATCCTGTCAGAGTCGCTACAGTGTCCTTTGTGCGTTGTTGTGAGGATAGTATAGTGTGTGGGTTTTGCAATCCTGTCAGAGTCGCTACAGCGCTTCATCTTTGCCATTTGGATCTGTATATTTATACGTTGTCTTTTATGACGTGGTCGTCCAATCACAAAGCGAGAGAGCTGTGACATAAACAGTCATGACATATAGTGACCACCAATCTGTGCTGAGGAGCGTGGAAAAGGTTTGTGCTCAATCACGCCTATCGAGGTTGTGATCTTTAACAATACATGCTGTGTGACACGTCCTAACGACCGCCGAAGTCGTTATACAGATCGCTGATCGCTGATGTGTCGTTGATGAGATCTTCCTGTTTGGAAGCTACTAGCGACCTTATAGCGATCACACCAATGATCTCGCCAGCTTGTGTCGTTGTCGTGATCTCTGGTGCGATTGCTTAGTGTGGCAAACCCTTAACACTGAAAGATAATTGTGAAGTAGCGTTCTTAAAAATGCTCGTTTCACAATTATCTAGCTATATAAACAGACTTCTGTTAACTTGATGAACGAGCAAAATGCTCAGTGGGTGAAATAATAATTTTGCACAGTACAGAGGTCATCATTCTCTGAGGAGCACAACTTGATCTGCTGAGAACTAGGGCAGCTGTAGGGATCAGACTCGCTCAGGTGCGATGGGAGGCAAACAGGAAGCGGTATTGCTGAAATGTCTAACAAGTTTATTAAAACGTCATAAACTGCTCTGGATAGGAAAACAAATGAACAGCTTTTTCCGGCACAAAATAGCAAACAGAAAAAATAAACAGTCCATGTAGTGTTAGGGTCTGCGGAATGCACCAAATATAAGATGTAGAGAGGTGCGTTCGCAGCCCCGGGTCCACCGTGCAGGCAGAGCCTGCTGCTAGTAAGATGGCGCAAGTAACGAACTCTGTTATCCCGCAGAGTCGCTAAAATAAACACCGTAGTGAGCTGTGGCAGTTACTGCGAACTCTGTTAATCCACAGAGCCACTAGCGGGAATGCCGCAGCTCTATATGGCGATATAAGCGAACTCTGTTACACCACAGAGTCGCTGAGGTAAAGACGCAAAGATAGGTACTGTGTCCTGTTAACCCCACAGGGATACATAGATAACTGCTCTGCGGATAGCAGTCCGTGATCATGCAGACAGCAGCGCAAATAAGCAATCTCCTCACCGTAGAAGCCGTATTCTAGGGGCTTATTTCAGCCAGGCCCTAACCACGTGTACTCAAATCTCCTCACTGGAGGTTCCGGTATTCTAGGGGCTTATTTCAGCCGAGCCCTAAACACATGCGTACACGATCACACAGGTGCAAAGCACATAATGCAATTCATCCTAGCGCACGGCCGTGCGGTAAGGACAGCCTTTTATAGCAGCCACGAGAAAAAGACCTTCCAGGACGGACCAATGGGAAGCATCAACAGCCAGAGGACCTTCCTGAAGGACCAATAGGAGTGGCAGCTGTGTCTGAGCATGTGACCCCTGATCTCCAATGGGAGATCTTGCTCTGGGCATGCTCAGATGAAGAGACAAAGGACTTAGACCTAAAGACGTCTGCTCGCCACTGACCAGTACTGGCTACAATAGCAGAACCTGAAGAGTCAGCAGCAAGTCTCTGCACAGTATTAGACCGGGCGAGACGCTGGGACCGATGTCTTTGCTGAGCAGGCTCCACTGCGGCCGGAGATGGATGGGGGACCGCAGTGGGACTGGTTCGAGACTCTCCTTGTGCAGCAGCGGGAACTTGAACCCTAAGATGTAGTGCTGCAGGTCTGCCTGCTCAAGCCAGTGTCTTTAGCACACACACAATGGAGGTCTCCACACCTCAAGCCACCAAACATGTGGTCAGCTGTAGTCTAATTTTTTTAGCTGACACCCACAGCTAACACATATCACATGACTGGTTATGTTTTAGTGACATCACCACAGGTCTTTATAACACATACATAGGTATGGTGAAACCCCTACCCAGGGCTGAGGATTATGGGCAGCCCAACCCTCCCGTCTCTCAGTACTGCCCATAACCTGGACCCAAGCATAGCCACCGACCCCTTAGTGCTAACATGCACTAAAGAAACACTCCAGGTTACATCACAGAGACAAGCCATCTCTGTGACACATACCTCCCGTCTACTATACAACCTTTAGCCATGCTACACAGCCTATGTTCATTATATGATACTATCATCTGAGCAGATAACATATAAAAGACCACGAGGAGCTGAACAGGTTGAAATATAGATTTGTTGAAAAAAGGGATGGATGGCCTTCAATGTATGGATTCAGTGATCGCTATCAATTACTTTTAAAACTGCCCACTGAAGTCTAGTTTGACAAAGGGGTTAAAACAAAAGCATAAATAGGTTTGAGTATATCCAAGTAAATAAAAAATAAACAATAACACAAACATTAGAAACTTGAAGAAAGCATTTAAATCCTCTGTAAATATGAATTCAAATTTATCTGCATTTCCATATAAGTTTTACCAATAAAAAAAAAATATTTTTTTCACATTTCCACATAAGAAAGAAAATGGCTTTTATCATTTATCGTAAATCAAAAAAGTAGTCCCTTTTGCCAACTATGTATAAAAAATAGGTTATCTTCTAGAAATTGATATGTGTTTTTAAAATTTTTTTTAGAAAAGAGCTTTCCCAAAATTATTGGTTTAAAAACTTGGGATCTCATTAAGCTATAATTGGTGGTAAAATATGAAAGCAAGGATTGAATTCCTCTGCAGCATCATCAAATGGAAGATGAAAAATTATTTCATGATGACAGTTAAAATCAATAATGTTCACAGATGTATTAGGTTGGTGACAAAGACAGACACTCTTTGCTTCAACTAATTTTTGCAAGTTAACAGTGTTCTGAACCTGCCCGGTGCCGTCACTTAGAGCCCAGGGAGGAAATTAACTTTATTCCTTCCAGCAGCTTTCTGGTTTCAGTCACAGGAGTGATGCTGGTACAGGTTCAATCACCGCTCTGTGTACTGACTGACAGATAGCCATGATGCTGAGCGATTATCAGTCAGGACTGGGGTCAGAGTCACAGCTGTCACTCACTACACACTGAATGGTGTCTGAAACTGCGCTGGAGCCACCCATATAACTGGAACCCAAACGCTACTGAGATGAATAAAATTCATTTCCTCCTGAGGGAGGGGCTTTTAATGCGGATGCCAGGCAGGTTCAGAACACTATTTACCAAAAGATTAACCCCATATCTGCTAATTGTGTTTTTTTCAAGTGACAGGTTTCTTGTAAGTTTAACCCCTTTATTCCATCAGACGTACTATTCCGTCCATGTGACCCTGGACCTAATTCCCATGGACGGAATAGTACGTCATGGGCGATCAGCTGCGCTCCCGGGGGGAGCGCAGCTGATCGCCGCTGGGTATCAGCTGATTATCACAGCTGACACCCGTGACTGTGTGTCAGGAGCAGTCACGGACCGCTCCCGGCACATTAACCCCTGGCACACAGCGATCAAACATGATCGCGGTGTACCCGGGGCACAGGGGAGGATCGCGCAGGGTGGGGGCTCCCTGCGCGCTCCCGAGTCCCCCAGAGCAGCGCGATGTGTCGCGCTGTTCCGAGGGTCCGTCCTCCCTCCAGGTCCCCGGATCCAAGATGGCGCCGGGGTCCTGCAGGGAGGCGGCTTCCTCAGTGCCTGCTGAGAGCAGGCACTGAGAAGCCTGCAGCGATGCCAGAGCGATCGCTGGTGTGACAGAGTGCTGTGCACACTGTCACACCAGCGATCTGCTAAAATACTGTGATGTCCCACCCTGGGACAAAGAAAAAAAGTAAAAAAAATAAAAATAAAAAGTGGTAAAAAAAATCATAAAAAAAATATATATATTCCCCAATAAATTCATTCTTTCCTGTAAATAAAAAAACCAAAACAATAAAAGTACACATATTTGGTATCGCCGCATCCGTAACGACCCCCCCTATAAAACTGTCCCACTAGTTAACCCCTTTAGTGAACCCTTTAAAAAAAAAAAGAAAACGAAGCAAAAAATCAATGCTTTATCATCATACCGCTGAACAAAATGTGGAATAACACGCGATCAAAAAGATCGAGATAAATAACCATGGTATCGCTGAAAACGTCATCTTGTCCCGCAAAAAACGAGCCATCATACAGCATCATCAGTGAAAAAATAAAAAAGTTATAGCTCGCAGAATAAAGCGATGCAAAAATAATAATTTTTTATATAAAATTGTTTTCATTCTATAAAAGCGCCAAAACATAAAAAAATGATATAAATGACGTATCGCCGTAATCGTACTGACCCGAAGAATAAAACTGCTTTATCAATTTTACCACACGCGGAACGGTACAAACGCCTCCCCCAAAAGAAATTCATGAATTGCTGATTTTTGTTCATTCTAACCTCCCAAAAATCGAAATAAAAAGCGATCAAAAAATGTCACGTGCTCAAAAATGGAACCAATAAAAACGTCACCTCGTCCTGCAAAAAATAAGACCTCACATGACTCTGTGGGCCAAAATATGCAAAAATTATAGCTCTCAAAATGTGGTGATGCAAAAAATTCTTTTTTGCAATAAAAAGCGTCTTTTAGCGTGACAGCTGCCAATCATAAAAACCGGCTATAAATAGTAAATCAAACCCCCCTTTATCACCCCCTTAGTTAGGGAAAAATAATAAAATTAAAAAAATTAATTTATTTCCATTTTCCCGTTAGGGTTAGGGTTGCGGCTAAAGTTAGGTTTAGGGTTGGTGCTATAGTTAGGATTAGGGTTGGGATTATGGTTAGGGGTGTGTTAGGGTTAGGTTTGTGGTTAGGGTTGGGACTAGGGTTAGGGGTGTGTTGGGGTTAGGGTTGGAGTTAGAATTGGAGGGTTTCTGCTGTTAAGGCACATCAGGGGCTCTCCAAATGTGACATGGCGTCTGATCTCAATTCCAGCCAATTCTGCGTTGAAAAAGTCAAACGGTGCTCCTTCAATTCTGAGCTCTGACATACGCCCAAACAGTAGTTTACTCCCGCATATGGGGTATCAGCGTACTCTGCACGGTGGACCCCGGGTTGAGATCGCACCTCTCCACAACATATATTTGGTGCGTTCCGCAGACCCTAACATACATGTCTTCCTGCCTGCTCTGCAAATACTACCCAAAGCTGCCTTCTCATTTCTTAGTTGTGACTGTCTTGGTCACCCTATCAGGCGGGTCTTGGCTAAAATTTTTGAGTAAGCGGACTAATCTACAGTCATAGTTGATATATCAGTTAGTGAGCAAACATGTGGCATGGGAAACAATGTTATGGTCTTCCAAAAGACAAGCATCAATTAAAGGGTATGCCACACTAAGCGAGATTGCTAGCGAGATCGCGCAAGCGACAGCGATTTTATGATGCAGCAGCGACATCTTTAGCGACGTCGCTGTGTGTGACATGTAGCAGCGATGTGGCCCCCGCTGCGATGTCGCTGATCGTGCATGAACGGTTTGGGACGTATTTTGATCGTTGGCGTCCCGCTGGTGAGCTTGAATCGCTGTGAACGATGTGTGACCTCGTTGACGACTCATATGTCAGCGGAGCAGGCGGGACTAGGTTTTCTTTAGTAAGGCCCTTCAGCTCCGATTGGTGGCCACAACATCACCTCAGCAATAAATAACTGCGCTCCCATCCATTGTTCCAGAGCGCTTTGTGGATGACTCCAACGTTCTGTCCTTTGTGCGTTGTTGCGAGGATAGTATCATGTGTGGGGGTTTTGCGATCCTGTCAGAGTCGCTACAGTGTCCTTTGTGCGTTGTTGTGAGGATAGTATAGTGTGTGGGTTTTGCAATCCTGTCAGAGTCGCTACAGCGCTTCATCTTTGCCATTTGGATCTGTATATTTATACGTTGTCTTTTATGACGTGGTCGTCCAATCACAAAGCGAGAGAGCTGTGACATAAACAGTCATGACATATAGTGACCACCAATCTGTGCTGAGGAGCGTGGAAAAGGTTTGTGCTCAATCACGCCTATCGAGGTCGTGATCTTTAACAATACATGCTGTGTGACACGTCCTAACGACCGCCGAAGTCGTTATACAGATCGCTGATCGCTGATGTGTCGTTGATGAGATCTTCCTGTTTGGAAGCTACTAGCGACCTTATAGCGATCACACCAATGATCTCGCCAGCTTGTGTCATTGTCGTGATCTCTGGTGCGATTGCTTAGTGTGGCATACCCTTAACAGTGAAAGATAATTGTGAAGTAGCGTTCTTAAAAATGCTCGTTTCACAATTATCTAGCTATATAAACAGACTTCTGTTAACTTGATGAACGAGCAAAATGCTCAGTGGGTGAAATAATAATTTTGCACAGTACAGAGGTCATCATTCTCTGAGGAGCACAACTTGATCTGCTGAGAACTATGGCAGCTGTAGGGATCAGACTCGCTCAGGTGCGATGGGAGGCAAACAGGAAGCGGTATTGCTGAAATGTCTAACAAGTTTATTAAAACGTCATAAACTGCTCTGGATAGGAAAACAAATGAACAGCTTTTTCCGGCACAAAATAGCAAACAGAAAAAATAAACAGTCCATGTAGTGTTAGGGTCTGCGGAATGCACCAAATATAAGATGTAGAGAGGTGCGTTCGCAGCCCCGGGTCCACCGTGCAGGCAGAGCCTGCTGCTAGTAAGATGGCGCAAGTAACGAACTCTGTTATCCCGCAGAGTCGCTAAAATAAACACCGTAGTGAGCTGTGGCAGTTACTGCGAACTCTGTTAATCCACAGAGCCACTAGCGGGAATGCCGCAGCGCTATATGGCGATATAAGCGAACTCTGTTACACCACAGAGTCGCTGAGGTAAAGACGCAAAGATAGGTACTGTGTCCTGTTAACCCCACAGGGATACATAGATAACTTCTCTGCGGATAGCAGTCCGTGATCATGCAGACAGCAGCGCAAATAAGCAATCTCCTCACCGTAGAAGCCGTATTCTAGGGGCTTATTTCAGCCAGGCCCTAACCACGTGCACTCAAATCTCCTCACTGGAGGTTCCGGTATTCTAGGGGCTTATTTCAGCCGAGCCCTAAACACATGCGTACACGATCACACAGGTGCAAAGCAGATAATGCAATTTATCCTAGCGCACGGCCGTGCGGTAAGGACAGCCTTTTATAGCAGCCACGAGAAAAAGACCTTCCAGGACGGACCAATGGGAAGCATCAACAGCCAGAGGACCTTCCTGAAGGACCAATAGGAGTGGCAGCTGTGTCTGAGCATGTGACCCTGATCTCCAATGGGAGATCTTGCTCTGGGCATGCTCAGATGAAGAGACAAAGGACTTAGACCTAAAGACGTCTGCTCGCCACTGACCAGTACTGGCTACAATAGCAGAACCTGAGAGTCAGCAGCAAGTCTCTGCACAGTATTAGACCGGGCGAGACGCTGGGACCGATGTCTTTGCTGAGCAGGCTCCACTGCGGCCGGAGATGGATGGGGGACCGCAGTGGGACTGGTTCGAGACTCTCCTTGTGCAGCAGCGGGAACTTGAACCCTAAGATGTAGTGCTGCAGGTCTGCCTGCTCAAGCCAGTGTCTTTAGCACACACACAATGGAGGTCTCCACACCTCAAGCCACCAAACATGTGGTCAGCTGTAGTCTAATTTTTTTAGCTGACACCCACAGCTAACACATATCACATGACTGGTTATGTTTTAGTGACATCACCACAGGTCTTTATAACACATACATAGGTATGGTGAAACCCCTACCCAGGGCTGAGGATTATGGGCAGCCAACCCTCCCGTCTCTCAGTACTGCCCATAACCTGGACCCAAGCATAGCCACCGACCCCTTAGTGCTAACATGCACTAAAGAAACACTCCAGGTTACATCACAGAGACAAGCCATCTCTGTGACACATACCTCCCGTCTACTATACAACCTTTAGCCATGCTACACAGCCTATGTTCATTATATGATACTATCATCTGAGCAGATAACATATAAAAGACCACGAGGAGCTGAACAGGTTGAAATATAGATTTGTTGAAAAAAGGGATGGATGGCCTTCAATGTATGGATTCAGTGATCGCTATCAATTACTTTTAAAACTGCCCACTGAAGTCTAGTTTGACAAAGGGGTTAAAACAAAAGCATAAATAGGTTTGAGTATATCCAAGTAAATAAAAAATAAACAATAACACAAACATTAGAAACTTGAAGAAAGCATTTAAATCCTCTGTAAATATAAATTCAAATTTATCTGCATTTCCATATAAGTTTTACCAAAAAAAAAAATATTTTTTTCACATTTCCACATAAGAAAGAAAATGGCTTTTATCATTTATCGTAAATCAAAAAAGTAGTCCCTTTTGCCAACTATGTATAAAAAATAGGTTATCTTCTAGAAATTGATATGTGTTTTTAACATTTTTTTTAGAAAAGAGCTTTCCCAAAATTATTGGTTTAAAAACTTGGGATCTCATTAAGCTATAATTGGTGGTAAAATATGAAAGCAAGGATTGAATTCCTCTGCAGCATCATCAAATGGAAGATGAAAAATTATTTCATGATGACAGTTAAAATCAATAATGTTCACAGATGTATTAGGTTGGTGACAAAGACAGACACTCTTTGCTTCAACTAATTTTTGCAAGTTAACAGTGTTCTGAACCTGCCCGGTGCCGTCACTTAGAGTCCAGGGAGGAAATTAACTTTATTCCTTCCAGCAGCTTTCTGGTTTCAGTCACAGGAGTGATGCTGGTACAGGTTCAATCACCGCTCTGTGTACTGACTGACAGATAGCCATGATGCTGAGCGATTATCAGTCAGGACTGGGGTCAGAGTCACAGCTGTCACTCACTACACACTGAATGGTGTCTGAAACTGCGCTGGAGCCACCCATATAACTGGAACCCAAACGCTACTGAGATGAATAAAATTCTTTTCCTCCTGACGGAGGGGCTTTTAATGCGGATGCCAGGCAGGTTCAGAACACTATTTACCAAAAGATTAACCCCATATCTGCTAATTGTGTTTTTTTCAAGTGACAGGTTTCTTGTAAGTTTAACCCCTTTATTCCATCAGACGTACTATTCCGTCCATGTGACCCTGGACCTAATTCCCATGGACGGAATAGTACGTCATGGGCGATCAGCTGCGCTCTCGGGGGGAGCGCAGCTGATCGCCGCTGGGTATCAGCTGATTATCACAGCTGACACCCGTGACTGTGTGTCAGGAGCAGTCACGGACCGCTCCCGGAACATTAACCCCTGGCACACAGCGATCAAACATGATCGCGGTGTACCCGGGGCACAGGGGAGGATCGCGCAGGGTGGGGGCTCCCTGCGCGCTCCCGAGTCCCCCAGAGCAGCGCGATGTGTCGCGCTGTTCGAGGGTCCGTCCTCCCTCCAGGTCCCTGGATCCAAGATGGCGCCGGGGTCCTGCAGGGAGGCGGCTTCCTCAGTGCCTGCTGAGAGCAGGCACTGAGAAGCCTGCAGCGATGCCAGAGCGATCGCTGGTGTGACAGAGTGCTGTGCACACTGTCACACCAGCGATCTGCTAAAATACTGTGATGTCACAAAGAAAAAAAGAAAAAAAAAGAAAAATAAAAAGTGGTAAAAAAAATCATAAAAAAAAATATATATTCCCCAATAAATTCATTCTTTCCTGTAAATAAAAAAAACAAAAGAATAAAAGTACACATATTTGGTATCGCCGCATCCGTAACGACCCCCCCTATAAAACTGTCCCACTAGTTAACCCCTTTAGTGAACCCTTTAAAAAAAAAAAGAAAACGAAGCAAAAAATCAATGCTTTATCATCATACCGCTGAACAAAATGTGGAATAACACGCGATCAAAAAGATCGAGATAAATAATCATGGTATCGCTGAAAAGGTCATCTTGTCCCGCAAAAAACGAGCCATCATACAGCATCATCAGTGAAAAAATAAAAAAGTTATAGCTCGCAGAATAAAGCGATGCAAAAATAATAATTTTTTATATAAAATTGTTTTCATTCTATAAAAGCGCCAAAACATAAAAAAAATGATATAAATGACGTATCGCCGTAATCGTACTGACCCGAAGAATAAAACTGCTTTATCAATTTTACCACACGCAGAACGGTACAAACGCCTCCCCCAAAAGAAATTCATGAATTGCTGATTTTTGTTCATTCTAACCTCCCAAAAATCGAAATAAAAAGCGATCAAAAAATGTCACGTGCTCAAAAATGGAACCAATAAAAACGTCACCTCGTCCTGCAAAAAATAAGACCTCACATGACTCTGTGGGCCAAAATATGCAAAAATTATAGCTCTCAAAATGTGGTGATGCAAAAAATTCTTTTTTGCAATAAAAAGCGTCTTTTAGCGTGACAGCTGCCAATCATAAAAACCGGCTATAAATAGTAAATCAAACCCCCCTTTATCACCCCCTTAGTTAGGGAAAAATAATAAAATTAAAAAAATTAATTTATTTCCATTTTCCCGTTAGGGTTAGGGTTGCGGCTAAAGTTAGGTTTAGGGTTGGTGCTATAGTTAGGATTAGGGTTGGGATTATGGTTAGGGGTGTGTTAGGGTTAGGTTTGTGGTTAGGGTTGGGACTAGGGTTAGGGGTGTGTTGGGGTTAGGGTTGGAGTTAGAATTGGAGGGTTTCTGCTGTTAAGGCACATCAGGGGCTCTCCAAATGTGACATGGCGTCTGATCTCAATTCCAGCCAATTCTGCGTTGAAAAAGTCAAACGGTGCTCCTTCAATTCTGAGCTCTGACATACGCCCAAACAGTAGTTTACTCCCCATATGGGGTATCAGCGTACTCTGGACCACAAGAGTTATTGTGCAATTTGTCCCATTTCTCCTGTTACCCTTGGGAAAATAAAAAACTGGGGGCGACAAAATCATTTTTGTAAAAAAAAAAAAATGATTTTTTTGTTTTTACGGCTGTATGTTATAAAACTTCTGTGAAGCACTTGGGGCTTCATAGCGCTCAACACACTCTAGATAAGTTCCTTGTGGGGTCTATTTTCCAAAATGGGGTCACTTGTGGGGGTTTCCACTGTTTAGGCGCATCAGGGGCTATCCAAATGCGACATGACGCCCCAGACCATTCCATCAAAGTCTGCAGTCCAAAACATCACTACTTCCCTTCCGAGCCCAGACGTGCACCCATACAGTCGTTTTCTCCCACATATTGGGTATCAGCGTACTCAGGACAAATTGGACAACAACTTTTGGGGTCCAATTTCCCCTGTTACCCTTGTGAAAATAAAATATTGGGGGCGAAAAAATCATTTTTTTTTTTATAAATAAAATAAATGGGTCATTTTTATTTTTTTTTCAGGGCTTGTGGTTACTGTTATAAACTTCATGTGACAGACCATGCTGGTTCCAAAGATAGTAGTTCCCCACCACACAGACAAATTCACAATTGGTAAGTTCCTTGAGGGGTCTTGTTTTACCAAAATGGGGTTCATTTTGTGGGGGGTTTCCAAGGGTTTAGGCAGAATCAGGAGCTCTCCAAACACGACATGGCATCCAGCCAATTCTGCGTTGAAAAAGTCAAATGGCGCTCCTTCCCTTCCAAACTCTGCCATGCACCCAAACAGTGGTTTACTCCCACATATGGGGTATCAGCGCACTCAGGACAAATTGCACAATAACTTTTGGAGTCTTGTTACCCTTGGGAAAATAAAAATTGGGGTGAAAAGATCAATTTTGTGGAAAAAATATGATTTTTAATTTTACGGCTCTACGTTATAAACTTGTGTGAAGCACTTGGGGGTTCAAATTGCTCACCAAAGATCTAGATAAGTTCCTTAGGGGGTCTAGTTTCCCAAATGGGGTCACTTGTGGGGGGTATCCACTGTTTAGGCACAGCAGGGGCTCTCCAAATGCAACATGGCGTCCAATCTCAATTCCAGCCAATTTTGGTTGGAAAAAGTCAAATGGTGCTCCGTCCATTCCGAGCTCTGCCATGCGCCCAAACAGTGGTTCCCCCCCACATATGGGGTATCAGCGTACTCAGGACAAATTGGACAACAAATTTTGTGGTCCAATTTCTCCTGTTACCCTTGGGAAAATAAAAAAATAGTGACTAAGAGATAATTTTTGTGGGAAAAAAATAGGATTTTTTATTTTCATGCCCGGGCATTATAAACTTGTGTGAAGCACTTGGGGGTTCAAAGTGCTCACCAAAGATCTAGATAAGTTCGTTAGGGGGACTAGCTTCCAAAATGGGGTCACTTGTGGGGGATTTCCACTGTTTAGGCTCATCTGGGGCACTACAACCGGAACATGACCCCCATCAATGTTTGCATTCCAAAACGTTACTGCTTCCTTTCCAAGCCCTTCCGTGCGCCAAACAGTTCCCCCCCCACATATGGGGTATCAGCGTACTCAGGACAAATTGGACAACAACTTTTGGGGTCCAATTTCCTTGGGAAAAATCAAAAATTTGCGACTAAAAAATCATTTTTGTGGAAAATTGTTTTTTTTTTTTTTTTCCACACCCAGGCATTATAAACTTTTGTGAAACACTTTGGGGTTCAAAGTGCTCACAACAGATCTAGATAAGTTCCTTATAGGGTCTAATTTCCAAAATGGTGTCACTTGTGGGGTTTTTTTTTTTAGGCATATCAGGGGCTCTCCAAACACGACATGGCGTCCAATCTCAATTCCAGCCAATTTTAGTTTGAAAAAGTCAAACGGCGCTCCTTCCCTTACGAGCTCTGCCATGTGCCCAAACAGTGGTTTTCCCCCACATATGGGGTATTGGCGTACTCAGGAGAAATTGCACAACAACTTTATCTGCCCATTTTCTCCTTTTACCCTTGTGAAAATAAAAAAAGTTTGTAAAAGATCATTTTTGTGGCTAAAAAGTTAAATATTAATTTTTTCCTTCCACGTTGCTTCAGCTCCTGTGAAGCACCTGAAGGGTTATTAAACTTCTTGAATGTGGTTTTGAGTACCTTGAGGGGTGCAGTTTTTAGAATGGTGTCACTTTTGGGTATTTTCTGCCATATAGACCCCTCAAAGTGACTTCAAATGTAAGGTGGTCCCTAAAAAATGGCTTTGTAAATTTTGTTGTAAAAATGAGAAATCACTGGTCAACTTTTAACCCTTATAATTTCCTAACAAAAAAAAATTTTGGTTCCAAAATTGTGATAATGTAAAGTAGACATGTGGGAAATGTTATTTCTTAACTATTTTGTGTGACATATCTCTCTGTTTTAAGGGAAAAAAAATTCAAAGTTTGAAAATTGCAAAATTTTCGCCATATTTGCGTTTTTTTCAAGAATAAACGAAGGTATATCGAAGAAATTTTACCACTAACATGAAGTACAATATGTCACGAGAAAACAATCTCAGAATCGTGAAGATCCGTTGAAGCGTTCCAGAGTTATAACCTCATAAAGAGACAGTGGTCAGAATTGTAAAAATTGGCCCGGTCATTAACGTGCAAACCACCCTTGGGGGTGAAGGGGTTAAAAAGACTTTTTGAAAATATTTTTTTCTCGTCCAACCTTTTTAATAAAACACTAATTCTTAAAAAAAAAAATCCTCAAAGGACATTACATATCAATAAATGGTAAAAAAAATCCCTGAATGTCCCACTATTGGGACCATGACTGATCAAGACAAATGGTTACACATGCGTGCTACCACTCCTTTTGTTCCCAATCACATGGATACAATAGATTGGGATCTTTTTCAGTGAAGGTTCTAGCAGACATTTTGTCACCCCTTTTAATCCAACATTACTGCCAGAGTCCGTTAATCTTTCATTTGCTTTAAACACATAATTAAAATTTCTAGGGGTTTTCCCTCAAGTCTTGTATTTTACACATCTGTGAGTATTCTAGAAAAATTATAAATAGCACATGCCCACAAATTGATTCCTCACAACTTTCCTATGCTTCTGGTCAGGTACTAATTGGTTTCTTCTCCTTTTATTCCAATTTTGTCAACTTGTGACCACTGCAGATTTAGTAGCTACTGTGCTGATGCATTGGGCGCTGCTGCAGCCACTGGTTGGCTACAAAAGTTCAGAATACACTGATAAGTAATATGTGCTATTTATTATTTTTACATCACATAAGGAGTGGAAATCCTATTCAAGATGTGGCACAATAGATATATTTTTTTTAAGAGCACTGTACTATTTTCAAGAAAGACTTTCATCACAAGTAAGTTTTATACCCTAAAATGTTTTTTCTTCCCCTTTAGCTGCACAGAAGCAATGCTGTTCGGCAACAGCAAATGTATACTTATAATTATTTTGCTAACACCAATTTTGGTGCTTTATTATTGACATGCGGATCATATCCCAACTTCTCTTTACACCGGAGGAGTCACTCTAGCAGAACAACTTATTTCAAAACAGGAATATTAATAGATTGTGCAGAAAGCAGAGTCTATGAAAGTCCTTTACTGAAAGAGAACATTCTCATAAAGGTTACTAATTGAATTCACATTTTGTAAGCAGTAGAGAAAAAAAGAGAAAAAAAAACAGAAGCATATTTTTCAAAAATGTATAGAAAGGAATAGATTAATTTATTGATTTTGAATGGGGAGAGAATAATAAGCACATGGGTTGTATTCAGCGGAGGAAATAATGAATTCTTTGTGTGCTTTATTGAACTGTGGAATGCAAATAAAATAGATGTTGCCAACGGTGACACAAATCCTGAAATATCACATATATCACATCAACATAAGTATAATAATAGGGAATGTGATACCTTGAATAATTAAACTTCATTTTTTTCATTATTACTACAGACATCAGTTGCAGAGACTGAGGTTAGGATGTCAAAATAAACTTTTTGTCTCAGAGGATTCATTTTCCAATATTTCAAATTCTGAGGTTTTCAGATGAAGATATAATGAGATGTGGCTGAATAACAGGAATAGTCAAACAAGAGTTTGCTTTACCAAGGGACGTGCTTAGCTAGATAGCTGCTGTTTGAAATGGCTTTAGTCTTTCAAATCATCATAAACAGCTTCTCTAGTTACCTAGTAATATAATGTTAGTTTAACATGCCCATAACTAGTGTTGAGCGATACGATAATGCAAATATCGGCTATCGGCCGATATTAGCTCTATCGGCCTTTCGATAATTCGTTTCGATATTTTCGTCTTATCGAATACCGGAATCGGATTTGTCACTGTCACTGTGAGTGTCCGTCGGTCGGGTCTGTCAGGAGTCAGCGGCACTTACCTGGCAGAAGATCTCCGGCGGTCACGTCCTGGACTGCTTGATGGCCGCCATTATCTTCTCCCTGGCGGTCACATGCAGTTTTTCGCGATAACTGCAGTGACTGCTGGGTAATCCCGGCCGTAAAGCAGTCAGTCCGATGACGTCACCGCCGGGGAAGCAGGTAATCAGCTGTGCTGCGCCGGGATGACAGGCTCTGCCTGTCATTCTGATGTAGCAGAGCTGGATCGTCGTGGGACACTCGTTACTATGGACTGCGTCGGTCAGGTGGTATACTTTTTTTTTTTTTTTTCATTTTTTTACAGGAGATCGATGGCGTCGCAGGATGAGACTGTAATAAAAGTAATGAAAACTGTGTTTTTTTTTTTTTATTAGATTAAAAAACTTTTTTATGAACATTCACCCGTCCGGGTACATAAACAATTTAACTATTTACATACAGGGACCCTGTCCGGGTTATTTATAATTCTTTGGCAGGGGTGTTCCATGTACCACCTGGTACTCTTCTGATGCTTGCCAAACATCCGAGGCACCACACCAAGGACCACCAGGACCTGATGACGTCGTGTGGCCTGTACAGTGACGTCGTGACCCGCTATCTGGGTCTGTGTGGCCACCTCTTTCATCTCCCTCCGGGTCTGGAACCCTATGTCCCGGACTGTACGAACCCCAGGGGGCCTAACAGGCGCCGGGTACGGGCCAGCTATACTTATCATGTCCATAGCTGGGGCTGCTGAGGAGACCACTGAGGGAGGCTGGGGAGATTTACGGCGTGGGGTGGCACTTTTGCAGAGGCCTGGATGTGGGAGGCTGAAGGCTCCGAGGGTCTCACAGGTTTCTGACACTCTGGTGAGTAGGGGTCGCACCTGGTAACATTTAGGGCGTACCATCCATTGTAACCCCAGTGTCGGGTGTAAGTCACCAAGTCTCCTGGCAACAGGTCCCTCCCCGGGTGTCCTTCTGGGAGGTGAGCCTCCACGTCCCGCCGGTTCACAAAGACTTCTAAATAAAGTCCAGGCTCCTGGATGAAGCCCCAACCACCTTTCAATTTAAAGCTCCGTACTGCACCCTTATGCCGCGGCTCACACAGGGTTCCTTTATCCTTTCTCATCCGGTCCTTATCTGCCCGGTCCTTCTCCAGGTGACGTTGGCGAAGTTTTTGGGATTCTCACTGCTCCCTTTGTCGCTCTGCTTCACGCTCCCAACGTCTCCACTCTTCCTCCTGACGCCGGTTGAAATTCTCCTCCACCAGCAGCTCCATGTCTCCACCACTCCACTGCAGCTTGCGGTGTCCAGTTTGCGGCAGCTCTCCTGGCGCCCCCAGTCCTGGCGGCGCTCCCCTGCGGAGGAAGTAGACGGCTCTAAATCAGATGACAGTCGGGGCTCCGGTACAGACAGGTAGACCTCTGGTGCCTGTGCGGCCTCCTCCATGAGGACGGGTGTCGCTTCTTCTGTCTCAGCGACGGGGGCAGACAGCGGGATCTGGGGTGCTGCCGGTGCAGCGTTTTTTGCATGAACGGGTGCCTCCACTGCGACAACGTCAACCGGATCACATTGCAAGGGCTCCTCTACTAGAACGGGTGCCTCACCTTCCGGTACAGACACTTCAGGTAAGAGGGATTGGCGCCGCTCCAAGTTTATTTTTAGGGCACGCCAGCTGGCTTCCATCCTGTCGACCTCCTCCCCGTGCCGGGCCAGGTCTCTTAGGGTATCCTCCGCTTCTTGCAGCGTAGGAGGGTTTACAGGCCGGGTGCCCAAAAGTGGTTCCGTGGCGATCGGGTCACTTCCGTGGGGGGAGAGCTCTGACTGCTCCATCCCTTCACACTTCTGCTCTTGTCCATTAGCCATCTCTTCCAAGTCACATGTGTCATTAGCATCTGGAGAGGGCCCCTCTTTTGTAGGGAGGCGGGACCTTCGTGTTAGTTTCCGCCCACTGAGGAGGATGAGGAGGCGGAACTGAAGAGCTGTGGGGCACGATCTTACATTGCAGTACAATTTAGAGCCATCGTTTTCGCGTCACTGAGTGAGTGTGTACACCCATGAAGAGCACGCCCTTCTTCTTCACCAGTGCCTCGTCGTGATGCAGATATGGCGGAAAAATGGCAAATACATTCTCTGATGATTTTAGCAATTCTCAAGCACAAAACCAGTTCAATTCAGGCACACAGGACTCGCTTATAGCGAGCTACAGAATCCTGTTCGTGACGCCCAAGTTGAGTCGCACAGAGCCAGAGGTTTTTGGGGTACTCGGCACAGAGCCCGTCGACTTCTATGGGGTATGTCACGGCTTTACCCGGCAATTGAATCAGAGTCTATTTTACTATGTAGAAGTGTATAAACTATAAATATATGTATATATATATATGTCACAATGACATGTATATATATATATATATATATGTATTCTATGTGTGTATATTTTGTGTTTACAACGAAAGAAAGGTTTTTTTTTTGTTGCGATATTTTGTTCCCATAGACTTACATGGGACTTCCGGTATCGAAATCGGATATCGACGATATTTAGTGCTATCGGCGATACAATTTCGATACGATATTTTTAGATATCGAGCACTATCGCTCAACACTACCCATAACACATTGTTGCATCAAATTCTTCACGATGCACAAAAAATACACCGAAAAATGATAAAAAAAGTAATCAATTCATCCTTTATATCCACTTTTTCTTTGGATATATTTAATCTAAGTTTACATTTAAAAATATTTATAGAATATCTTTCGCACATCTCAGAAGCTCAGCTTTATGTAAGAGAATGAACGTGTGCACTGCAGTATGTGGAGGTGCCAGAGTAGGTGCCCAAACCAAATGTTGTATAAGAAAACTCGGCACTCAACTTAAGTAAATGGTGGTTATATTTATTGTAGTCGGTGATGCCAAACGTTTCGGTCCTCAAGGACCTTCAACAGTGACTGTACAAAAAATAATGGTGAGTAAATTAAAACTTATGTTGCAAAGGCTAAATAAAGTATAAACACGTGGTCTTGAGGGTTAATATTGCAAAGAAAGGACATAGAAGAAGGCACAATAATGGTTCAGTCGTTTCAATGTTATACAGGATGTGAAAACTGCACGTACCGTGAATCACAATTCAGATATAGTTATAAAGCCAGAGCCAATCTGTTCGCCTAAACTGACCTGAAAAAATGGTGGTAGTGGCACAAGTGAAAAAAAGAGAGTACGATGGGTGGATGGTTACAGTGAAGTCTCATATGCTTACCCCAAACCAGCTAGGGAAATGCGGTAAACCACCGCTCATTAGTCGAGTGCTGTGGAGTGATATATTACAGAGATGTATATCAGGACGAGAGTTTAAGGTCTGTATATCGTGGTATCAGTGTGTACATACCATGCAAAACAGATGCTGGGGTTTAATACGGGTACAGACTGCTTTCTCTGGTCTGTAGTTGTAAAGAAGGTACAGATTTATATATCATATC
Organism: Oophaga sylvatica; assembly: GCA_033576555.1. Taxonomy (NCBI): domain Eukaryota; kingdom Metazoa; phylum Chordata; class Amphibia; order Anura; family Dendrobatidae; genus Oophaga; species Oophaga sylvatica. The sequence goes on along the minus strand of JARQOD010000003.1, from coordinate 479,176,683 downwards.
ATGCATATGGTCCCACCAGATTTGAAGAAAATGTTACCTAAAGGAGGATTACCGAAAGTATAGGTTGCATATACCTAGGTAGAGGTATGTGTTGCTGCCTGTAAGAATATAAGCATAGATGTGAGCAAAGTGCGGCTGTGATCGGTGCTGGGCGCAGGAACGATGTGTCTTACCCTGTATCAGGAATATCGCGGTATCCACCGCTGGATAGAGGCAGGCAGCAATGGGTATGTTGCCGGCTTTTAATGGGGAAGCGAGTGTGACACTTCCTGGTTCCGGATAGAAGCGTGTCACCGGAAGTGACGTGCCCGGAAGTGAGATCTGCGTTCCAAATGCGTTCCAGTGACGTATGTAGGAGGTGTGCTTTGCCAATTGGAGCATGCTCAGAAGAGAAAAGGCAGTAACAATTGCTGAAATAAGTCTAAGAGGTGGTGATATCAAACGGAGGTGATTGAAGTGCCCAAACAAATTCTCTGGGGTCAGTATAGGCGGCTCTGGGGGAAAAAGAAACCATACAGTTAGGAGACAAGTAGTTATTTAAGTAAAAGACAAAATATCATAATCCCGATTGAGACCTTTGGGGGTTAATGTTTCTAAGGTGTGTATCCAGTATGATTCTCTTTTTTTGAGCAGAGAGATCCGGTCTCCACCACGTCTTAAAGGGGGTATGTGGTCGATCACCTGGAACTTTAATTGAGAGATGGTGTGTCCCTTAGAGTGAAAGTGATGTGGTACAGGAAGGAGTAAGTTAGTACACCGTATCGTTGATTTGTGTTTCGAGATTCTTTCCCTCACAGGGAGGGTGGTCTCTCCGATGTATAACAAACCACATGGACACTTAATTAAGTATACCACATAAGATGTCTCACAGGTGAAAAATTGTTTAATGTGAAACATTTTGCCAGTGTGTGGATGGTAGAAACGGTCGCCTTTTAGAACGTTGCTGCACTGGGCGCAATGGAGGCATGGGTAGGTCCCCATTTTGGGGCGAGTTAGGAATCTTTGTCTCTCAATTGATGATGGTCCAATGTCTGCCCGAATAAGGTGGTTTCTGAGATTCGGTGGTCTTTTGAAACAAGGCATAAATGGCTCTTTGAATTCAGGGATATTCGGGTGGGCTGTCGCTAGAAGATGCCAGTGTCGCTTGATTGTTTTGTGGAGTAGGAAAGCAAAGGGGTGATATGTGTGGATGAAGGGGATATGTTTCTGATTCGTATTCAGACGTGTGCTTGATACATGATTCATGGATTCTCCTAGGAGTGAGGGTGGGTAACCTCTCCTAGAGAATTTGGAGGTCATTTCCTGTGTGTGGGTAGTTCGCAGGGTATCATTTGTCACTATTCGTTTAACCCTCTGATATTGGCTGATGGGAATGGATTTTTTAACTGAAGAGGGATGAAAGCTAGAAAAATGTAAGATGCTATTCCTGTCAGTAGGCTTGACATATAGGTCTGTTGTGATGGCGCCATTGGCATCCTTAATGACCATTGTGTCCAAAAAATTAATTTGGTTGAAGTCATGCGTCATGGTGAAGGTAATGCCTGGCCAAGTAGAATTAAGGAAAAGAAGGAATTCTTGAAGGGATTCCAACGTGCCTCCCCACAGACAAAAGACATCATCTATGAATCGTTTCCAAAGGATAACGTGTTGGAGATATAGCGAATGTTTATAGATATGGGTGGACTCAAAGTCCGCCATGTACGTGTTGGCGTACGGGGGGGCCACGTTGGATCCCATGGCTGTGCCGCGTATTTGTAGATAATATGTATTTTGGAACAGAAAGAAGTTGTTAAATAGGACGAGGGAAAGTAGTTCAATGACCAGATTGACCTGGTCCTCTGTCAAACCCTTTGTTGTAAGTAGATGGTGTACTGAGTTGATCCCATCGATGTGAGGGATGGACGTGTAGAGATCCCTCACATCCATTGTGACTAAAATAGCGTTTGTTGGGATATGTTGTAGTTTATGAATTTCATTGAGGAAATCACCCGTGTCTAACAAAAATGAAGGAGAGGAGTGTGTGAGAGGTGTTAGAATTTTTTCAAGGTATTTTGCAATGGGGGACAGTACAGAGTTGGTGGAGGCCACTATGGGTCTCCCTGGTGGATTTTGTAGGTTCTTATGGACTTTTGGTAAAGTGTAGAACACAGGGGTGATGGGATTTTTATTGCGAAGATAATCGCCCGTTTTGGAATCAAGAATCCCTAATTCAGTGTATTTGGAGATGATAGTTTCGATTTTAGACTGGATCTCACTGGTCGGGTCTCTAGGTAATTTATGATAGATGGAAGAGTCTAATAATTGTCTATTGATCTCAGATATATAAGAAGACTTATCCATGACTACCAGGGCTCCGCCTTTGTCTGCGGGTTTGAATATTAGTGTATCATCATCTTGGAGAGATTTTAAGGCCTGTGTTTCTATTTGGGACATGTTAGGTGGGTAAAAGAGTTTCCCTTGTTCGATGTCTTTCCGTAATTGCAGAAAAGATGATTGGACAAAACCTATAAATGTCTCTACCTCATGTGAGCCATGTGGAGGACGGAATAAGCTCTTATTACGGAGGCCTAGGTTCAGTATGGACAGTGTGTTGTGGGGAGCCCCTGAGGGGGGATTAACTGTATCTGCAGAAGAAAATATACTTTAAGTCGTAGTGTCCGGAAAAAGCGCTGTAAGTCCATGTCCAGATCGAAGGTCTTGTATTTGTATGCTGGACAAAAGGATAAACCTTTTGAAGTACTTGATGTTCGGCTATGCCCAGGGATCTAGAGGAGATGTTAATTACCAACGACTCTGTACCTGTGAGCGGGTGACCCGCATCTGGTCCGTGTTGTTTCTTGTGTCTTGAACTCCGTCTGGTCTTCTTCTTGAAAATCGACGTCGCTGTCCTAAAAAAGGAGCTGGTGGGGGACCAAAGGATCCTCGTTCCTGTTCGGACCCTGATGTAGAATAATCTGTCGATGAACGCTGACCTCGTGTAGGTTGTCGTCTGAAGGAGGAGTTGTCCTGCCATTTGTAGACCCTGTTGGACTCGTAATCAGCTGTATCCCTGGAGAATTTGTTTCTTTTACGGCTCTCAGTGTCCCTGGCGTGTTGATCGATGCGTCCCTGTATCTGGGTCTTCAGTGTCTGCAGTTCCTCAGGGGTGCCGGTTGTGGCTAACTGGGTCTCTATATTCTGGATGGCTGCTGTATTGATCTCAATGGCTTTGTGCAGGTGTTCTAGCGTTAGAGTCATGAGATCAAATGAACATTTGTTAAGAATTTGTTCGTATCGCACACAAAAATCTGGGGAGTCGTGAAATAGTGTGGGGCGAAGTGGTACACGCAAGCCCCTTGGTATTCTCTTTACCCGTAGATACTCCGACAGGGTGGCACTGTGCAATCTAAGATTAACTTGGTGCCTAAGTGCTTTCTCTAAATCACGTCCCCGTGTCTCGCGGGGTGGTGCCTTAAGGAAATCGCTAGAGAAACGAGACTGAGCCAATATTGCTGAGGTTTCTTCTGGGTTATAGGAGAAGGTAGTAGACGTCATGCCCACTGTTGGCGTGCCACACGTTAAGGGGAGATACTATATGTAAGAGAATGAACGTGTGCACTGCAGTATGTGGAGGTGCCAGAGTAGGTGCCCAAACCAAATGTTGTATAAGAAAACTCGGCACTCAACTTAAGTAAATGGTGGTTATATTTATTGTAGTCGGTGATGCCAAACGTTTCGGTCCTCAAGGACCTTCAACAGTGACTGTACAAAAAATAATGGTGAGTAAATTAAAACTTATGTTGCAAAGGCTAAATAAAGTATAAACACGTGGTCTTGAGGGTTAATATTGCAAAGAAAGGACATAGAAGAAGGCACAATAATGGTTCAGTCGTTTCAATGTTATACAGGATGTGAAAACTGCACGTACCGTGAATCACAATTCAGATATAGTTATAAAGCCAGAGCCAATCTGTTCGCCTAAACTGACCTGAAAAAATGGTGGTAGTGGCACAAGTGAAAAAAAGAGAGTACGATGGGTGGATGGTTACAGTGAAGTCTCATATGCTTACCCCAAACCAGCTAGGGAAATGCGGTAAACCACCGCTCATTAGTCGAGTGCTGTGAGTGATATATTACAGAGATGTATAACAGGACGAGAGTTTAAGGTCTGTATATCGTGGTATCAGTGTGTACATACATGCAAAACAGATGCTGGGTTTAATACGGGTAAGACTGCTTTCTCTGGTCTGTAGTTGTAAAGAAGGTACAGATTTATATATCATATCATGCATATAGTCCCACCAGATTTGAAGAAAATTTACTAAAGGAGGATTACCGAAAGTAATAGGTTGCATATACCTAGGTAGAGGTATGTGTTGCTGCCTGTAAGATATAAGCATAGATGTAGCAAAGTGCGGCTGTGATCGGTGCGGGCGCAGGAACGATGTGTCTTACCCTGTATCAGGAATATCGCGTATCCCCGCTGGATAGAGGCAGGCAGCAATGGTATGTTGCCGGCTTTAATGGGGAAGCGAGTGGACACTTCCTGGTTCCGGATAAGAGCGTGTCACCGGAAGTGACGTGCCCGGAAGTGAGATCTGCGTTCCAAATGCGTCCGTGACGTATGTAGGAGGTGTGCTTTGCCAATTGAGCATGCTCAGAAGAGAAAAGGCAGTAACAATTGCTGAAATAAGTCTAAGAGGTGGTTGATATCAAACGGAGGTGATTGAAGTGCCCAAACAAATTCTCTGGGTCAGTATAGGCGGCTCTGGGGGAAAAAGAAACCATACAGTTAGGAGACAAGTAGTTATTTAAGTAAAAGACAAAATATCATAATCCCGATGAGACCTTTGGGGGTTAATGTTTCTAAGGTGTGTATCCAGTATGATTCTCTTTTTTGAGCAGAGAGATCCGGTCTCCACTTCGTCTTAAAGGGGGTATGTGGTCGATCACCTGGAACTTTAATTGAAGATGGTGTGTCCCTTAGAGTGAAAGTGATGTGGTACAGGAAGGAGTAAGTTAGTACACCGTATCGTTGATTTGTGTTTCGAGATTCTTTCCCTCACAGGGAGGGGGTCTCTCCGATGTATAACAAACCACATGGACACTTAATTAAGTATACCACAAAGATGTCTCACAGGTGAAAAAATTGTTTAATGTGAAACATTGTTGCCAGTGTGTGGATGGTAGAAACGGTCGCCTTTTTGAAACGTTGCTGCACTGGGCGCAATGGAGGCATGGGTAGTCCCCATTTTGGGCGAGTTAGGAATCTTTGTCCCTCAATTGATGGATGGTCCAATGTCTGCCCGAATAAGGTGGTTTCTGAGATTCGGTGGTCTTTTGAAACAAGGCATAAATGGCTCTTTGAATTCAGGGATATTCGGTGGGCTGTCGCAGAAGATGCCAGTGTCGCTTGATTGTTTGTGGGATAGGAAAGCAAAGGGGTGATATGTTGTATGAGGGGATACGTTTCTTGATTCGTATTCAACGTGTGCTTGATACATGATTCATGGATTCTCCTAGGAGTGAGGGTGGGTAACCTCTCCTAGAGAATTTGGAG
>JARQOD010000003.1:479022331-479171044 GCA_033576555.1 Oophaga sylvatica | reverse complement strand
CTTCATGCCATGTTGGGTATTGGACCTCATCATCTCCACTACCCTCCTTCCAACACCTGCGTTGGGTGGTCTGGCCCACCATGCTCAACAGAAACTGGCACCTGGGTCTCATCATCATCATCAGATGCGTTCTGCAGTGTGCTGACCATCGGCACTGTTCACCCGCCTCTTCAGATTCAGAGAGACACAGCTGTTGCGCATCACTGCATACTCCCTCTTCTTCACATTACAGAATGCTCTTGGCTGGGCCCCTTTTTGCAAGCCAATAGATTCTGAGAACAGAAGCAGACACTCAGCTGGCTCCTGTACAGAACTCTCTGACTGCCTGGGCAATTTGCCAGGCGGTGAAGAGACAGATGGTTCCCCAACAGTGCTGTGGTCCTGAGAGGAGGTGGAAGCAATTGAAGTCGATGCATTGGCTGAGATCCAAAACAACAACGGCTTCAATTTGTTCTTCCCGCAGAGGGGGGTACTCCGAGCTCCTACAAAAGTGCGCAAAAAGGAACGCTCACGCCCGGGAAAATGGTGGTGCCTGTGTCACTGGGGGCCGCAGCAGCCACAGAATCCCCACTCCTCTCCCTGAAGAAACTCCCCGCCCACGTCCCTTACTCCCGCCTTTTTCATCTTGGTTATTGATAAAGAAAGTCTGAAAAGTTATAAGGCTAAGTGTGGTTATTCCGCAGGAACTGCAGTGAACACTGCACACAACTGTTCAGTAGGTGTGAAAGGCCCTTTGTGTACTTCTATAGTGTTTGAAACCCAAATTTGTATTTGTATACGGATGGAAGCGGTCACACTAATAGATTTATTTATTTGTAATAGAGTGGAGCAGCAACAATTAGAGAAAAATTTAAAGGGGATGTGCAGTGACAAAACGCTCAGAGACTACAACCAGCAGTGGTTGAAGAACTAATGGAGCGTGATCTGCACTCCAAAAGGAAAAACCTCAGACTACAGTGACACTGCACACAACTGTTCACTACCCAACGCGTCTCAGCAGGAAGGCAGTCTGTGCGTTCAAAACAAAGGCGCAAGCATACATCCACGTACCCTGTTTATAAAGCTATATAAAAAAAATTATGTAGTATGCGCACACTTTATTGAGGGACAGTATTACATCGCCATTCACCATCTGTGGCTATGCAGTCTCATCCTATATATACCTTATCTATCCGTTGTCAGCTTGCAAGTCGACAGTCAGGCATAAATAGCAATTTTCACTATGCACTATGCACTTTTTAAAGGTTATGTTTGTTAATAAACATGATTATTGCCACATATTATGAGTATTACATGATGGAAATTGTATAATTTTGTATAAACTGTTTAGTGACATTATTCAGCAAATGTAAACATTTTAGTAATGTCACAGATAACTTGTAATGCTGATGATGTTTTGAAGTCAGACATTCATTGTCTATACAATAAAAATGGTGTACATACTGTTACTTATCCATCATTAATGGATTCAGATATGTACTTGTATGCTTTTATGTACAACCGTATAGCAGATTCCTTAACTAATTTATTTTGTGGTTTGCATTGCTGTTCAACATGTTAATGTATGTGTTTATGTTTGTCAATTCTTTATTTATCTAGATATTAGTTTAAATGAAATCATCATCTTATGGTAGTAAAGGTTATCTTTCTCTTGTTTGAAGTATAGACATTTAAAATTGACAGGTAACAAGGAAATTACTTGATCTAGTATTTAAACATCCTCCTTGACCCTGGGCTCCAACACCGCCAGTTGTTGCTCGGAAGTGCTGTTAGCACAGTCAACACTTGCTCCTGTGTTACTGGGGTTCAGTAACGTCAGCTGGTCCTCGGTTGTGCCATTGGCTCTTTTCCTTCTGCTGCCCCTCCGGGTTCCAGTACCGTCAGCTGGTTCTCCGCAGTGCCTTTGGCCTAGGTGCCTCCATCTTGGTATCCGAGTTCCAGCAACGTCTGCTGGTCCTTGGTAGTGCTTTGGAGCACAGGTACCTCCTGCTTAGTAACCGTGTCCCAGTAACGTCAGCTGGTCCTCGGTTGTGCCATTGGCTCTTTTCCTTCTGCTGCCCCTCCGGGTTCCAGTACCGTCAGCTGGTTCTCCGCAGTGCCTTTGGCCTAGGTGCCTCCATCTTGGTATCCGAGTTCCAGCAACGTCTGCTGGTCCTTGGTAGTGCTTTGGAGCACAGGTACCTCCTGCTTAGTAACCGTGTCCCAGTAACGTCAGCTGGTCCTCGGTTGTGCCATTGGCTCTTTTCCTTCTGCTGCCCCTCCGGGTTCCAGTACCGTCAGCTGGTTCTCCGCAGTGCCTTTGGCCTAGGTGCCTCCATCTTGGTATCCGAGTTCCAGCAACGTCTGCTGGTCCTTGGTAGTGCTTTGGAGCACAGGTACCTCCTGCTTAGTAACCGTGTCCCAGTAACGTCAGCTGGTCCTCGGTTGTGCCATTGGCTCTTTTCCTTCTGCTGCCCCTCCGGGTTCCAGTACCGTCAGCTGGTTCTCCGCAGTGCCTTTGGCCTAGGTGCCTCCATCTTGGTATCCGAGTTCCAGCAACGTCTGCTGGTCCTTGGTAGTGCTTTGGAGCACAGGTACCTCCTGCTTAGTAACCGTGTCCCAGTAACATCAGCTGGTACAAGATTGTGCTACAAATACAAGATACGGAACAAGAGACACAAGAACAATAAGCAGAAGATCTAAAAGCAGAAGAACATGAAGTATAAGACCAAAATGAAGAGCAAAATATATGCTCTAAATTCTAAGCAGAAGAAGACTAAGCAGTGTATGGGGGTGAGTCCGTTCCTCCTCGTGGTGCCCCTGGAAAATGCCTGCTGCTGCAGGCTAAACTGAACACGGACAAATACTGTTGTAATTTAAATCTTTTGTGACAGCAAGAACGGAAGGATGAAAAATTCATACTTTGACAGATTACAAGTACAGGATTCTCTGTCACAAATAAGAATATGATGAAGAAGATGAAGCAGAATATGAATAAGAATAATAGTTTAATAAGAAGAATATGAGTAATGTTAACAAAGATGAATAGCAAGAAGTTTAAGAAGAAGATAAAGAAGGTGAAGATGAAGAATAATTTGATGAAAAAGATGATGCTGCAGAAGATTATGAAGGAGAAAGTGTGTGAAAAGTTAAAAAGGTGAAGATGAAGAGCATGGAAGTTGTGTAATATACATATTTGCCAAAATATAAAAAACGTTAACATTGTCAATTTCTTCGTCAATCCGAACATCTTTAAAAAAAAAAATATTTATGCTATTCCATTTGATTGGGTTAAACATCTATGCCTTTAATGTCTCCTCAACCTTCCACAATACATTCTACATTACTCTTTCTTGTTTTCCTTCATGTACAATTAACCAACAAGGCAAGAATGGGTTTTTTTTAATTTCGATATTTTGTTCCCATAGACTTACATGGGACTTCCGGTATCGATATCGGGTATCGCCGATATTTTAGTGATATCGGCGATACCATTCCGATTCCGATACTTTAGGATATCGGAAAGTATCGCTCAACTCTACTAAATAGTCTTAAAGAAGATATTATATGAAATATTAAGCAATGCAAAAAAATAAAAGTGGTAACACATGCAGTGTATGAAAACTATTAATGTATTCCTGTAATGGTTTCATCACATAAAAAGTTAATATACAAATGTGTTTTCTACAAGGTCATAAGAAAGTCACAATTAATTTTATCATCACTGTTCTCACACAAGTCCTGTTCTATATGAGAACGATGCAATCTTATTACCACGGCAGTCGCTGTCCTGGCTTGCCTGCTGCAAATATATGTCCGTACCATCTATTTTCACATTCCTTCAGATGTAGGCCTGTTCTGGAATTTTAGCTGCTTTCATGAATGCACAATAAACAGTAGAGAGACTGACCCTTCCATCTTATTTCAAAATTCAGAAACCTAGTCTTTTTTATATATTTTTTAATGGTTTTATTGAATTTATAAATTATAATACAATGCAAGAAAAAATTGTCTCAAAATATAATGGAAATCAATCAGAAAAAATGTCAAGTGTCAGACATATGGATGTAGCAAATACAAAAAAAAAGCATAAGCAGGCCCTTTATGCAGATATAGTGACATGCCTACACCACTTGTGTTTACATCTTATTTGTGCTGAATTATTAGCTTCATTAAAAAATATTATTTTTAAGTAGAGAAAAGTGCCATATGTTAAGATGGTGTTTGCTACATCTGTACATGAATAGTGGAATAACAGCAGCATTTAACAGAGTGCAATTCATAATGTCCACTGCTGGACAACCCCTTCTGAAATATACAGAAGAAAATAAAAAAAACATTGCTCCTCTCAGAGCAATGTGTCCCCGCTGATAGTGGGATATTGGGCTGCAGCCTTTACAATTGAGTTGGGATGGACCTCTGCTCAAAACAGACGAGTGGTGCCACTCCGGGAAGTAACTATACTTTTTTAGGCTACAAACATCCCTTACTGATAAATATAATATAAACAATGTCACAACTTTGTTGATGTACTCAGTGCCCATAGAGAAGCAAAGTAAAGTACTCAGAGTAGAGCAGTGGCACCAGTCTATGAGGAATGTTTTTTTATGCTGCACCTTGGGGACATTAACTAATGGACACCCTCTTTGATTAGAAAGAGGAGCAAATTTACAATTAGTGCAGGTCAAAGAGAAGATAATATGGTAGGTAGTCTGCTTGGAGAATAGCGAAAACTTCCATCCAGGACTCAGTATTACATAGAGTTCTTTAAAACTCCAGATACATAAAAAAGTAAAAAAGAAAACAACTCTTAAATAGGGATGAGTGGATGTGTAAAAGTTCAGGCTTGTCAGATTCAGCTGAACTTTAGTCCAAAGTTCGGTTCAGATACCAGAAATTGACCCTGAACCCAAACTCCATATAACACGAAAAAATACATAGAAACAGTCAGCTGACTAATTGCAAAAGTCCAATGTGTTTAAGTCAGCAGTGCCAAAGGAAATCATGAGAAAAAAGCAGATTTGTACCAGTGTCCAAATTATCTTAAAATTCCAAATTGTAATATACTCAAGTTGAACAATGACTAAGGAATCATTTCCAAAATGAATTTGCCTGTAAATCTCTCCCCCCTTGTCCATAGTGGCATTATTGTTTGCATCTCCTGAACTACTTTTAACATGAATATATTAAAATTTGGAATTTTTAAAAGCTATGGATGCTGGTGTACACCTGCTTTAAATCCCATATAAGTCAATGTGGACCAGAAATGTGAAATGGTTGTAGGAAGGGCTAGGGGCTGCAAAATAAAGAAAAATGGGGCAGGATAGTTTCTCTGCAAATAAATGTAGATAGGGAACTGACTTAAAATAACAGAAAAAAAATAAATTAAAAATAATTATCTTGAACCAGGAGTCAGAGGTCTAAGTGGACAAGAAGAGTGCCTTGTGTATATAGTTTACTTTACTTCTTAAATAAAAAAAAATAAAAATGATGTGAGTCCCATCTATTTTTAATAACCAGCAGAAAGGAGACAGCTGTGATTTGCTCTTATTATGCTGAGAAAGAGTCAATATCCATAGACATTTCCAGCATATTAATATCAGACCCCAGATGTCTGCTTTGCCTTTGCTGGTTATTAAAAGTTGGGGGACAAAAAAAAATTAATTAAGGTTTTGACTTTTTTTTAATAACTAGCTAAGGCAAAGCAAACAGCTTGGGGCTGATATTAAAAGGCTGGGAAGGTCCATGGATATTTGTCCCTTCCAAGCCTAATATGACCTGCCCTTAGCCACCCCAGAATGGTGCATCCGTTAGATGTGCCAATTCTGTTGCTTAGCCTTGGCTCTTCTTGATTCCCCTGGTGCTTTTTCAATCTGGGTAATAGATTTAGGGGTTGATGTCAGCTATGTAATGTCAGCTGTCATCAAGCTCAGGTGTTAAAAATGGAGTGACGTCTATCAGGCACCCAAATTACTAACCATTTGTAAAAATGCAAAGACACACAAAGGAAAAAAAGTTTATTTGAATAAAGACTTCCCCACACATTCCCTGGTTTACCCATTAATTATTTAAAAATAATCCCAGCAAGTCCGACTTAATTCATTGTGGGTTCCAACAACGTCCAGTGAGCTTCTCCTTCAAACTGTGGAGTGCTGTTCTGAGAACGATGCTCTATAAGTTAATTGTGATCATGTCTCAAGCGATGACATTAGTAATGTCATCACCCGTGAGACATAACCAGCAGTGAGCTATGGAGCCTTGTTCTCGAGGCTTCAAAGGTTTCTCGCGGTCATTTCTCACTGGTGCTGATGTCAATAACAAGGCAAACAAGTTAATAGCAAAGCTGTATAGGTCACTCACGGTCATGTCGCCTGTGAGAGAATAAAGCAAGTGACAATTGCAGCATAGATTATGAGGCTCCATAGGCCACTGCTGTTCCTGTCTCATGGACGATGAATCAATGCCACAATGGATTAAGCCAGATCTGCTGGAATGATTTTAAATAATAAATATAACCCACTTCTACTATCCCTATGCTAGTTAGAGCACAATGACAGCGCCTTCTGTAATCCGGAAGTTATACAGGCTGGGTCATGAGTGGCGCTAGCCAATCACACCCATGCCAAGTATTGTCATGGCTATGATGGCTGAGGAAGTGTCCACAGCCTAAAAGCTTGTTGATTTGCTACACTGCAGCCTTTCAATAAGTTTTATTAAGAATTTGAACCCCAAACAGTAACACATACTTCTCTGAGACTTCTTGTAGACGTCCATATTCGGAGTTCACCACCGGACACTAAGTGTCAGGAGCAAACCCCGAACTTAACAGCTCGTGTTTGCTCATCCCTACTACAAAATTTATGTATTTTGAAAGACAACTTGCAATTAATTAAACAAAAAATAATGCAGAACAAAAGTATTCATTTACAGGTGCATCAAGAATGTTTGCCAATGTCAAATCTTCATAGGTATAGTATATGGTATACTAAATGGATCACTTTTATTAAGGTAATCCATATTTTAAGCCATCTCTATAGGTCTGTGTAAAATAAGCAAATCACTGTGTGTAAATACTACAGATGAGTAAATTTGAGTGGAATTGAATTTTATTTGAATTTTACAAAAATCAGCATTTGCGAAAATGTGGATTTTTTTTGTAGTTCACTTCTGTGTGGATAGAGGGTCATTTGAAAGGCAAAAAAACCCTTATAATCACCTTATTTCTCATCTCTCTAACCTCAGCCTCATGAAAGTCGAAAGTCACAGCTGAGCATGAGAATCCAGAGATTCGAGCATAACTGTTGGGGAATCAGAAGATGCTGTGAAAACCAGATGGGTGGCGGTGAGTAGGTGAGGGGCAAGAGAGTGGAGAGATAGGAATTTTTTTTTTACATAATATGTTTATCATGCTTTGAGTTCTAGAGAAAAGCATGGAGCATAATAATGGACATTACATTCTCTGAGAATAACTTCTTTGAGAAACAATTTTCCCGAATAAAATGTTGAACAGGTAAATTAAAATTTTTGATGATTCGCTCTTCTCCAGTAAATACAATAGTTCACTGATCTTGTATTTAAAATACTGTAACCATACAAAACACTTTAGCAGTATTCTGTGCCTTTTGGCTTTTTTCCAAGTCAATTTGTCATGTGACTCTAATTTCCATATTATAAGTGCATTGCTGACATAAGAATTTCCTAGTATTGAGTGCAGACATTTTGATGGTTTGCTATTGACTAAAGGTGTTCTTTAATCTGTAGTACTCATACAACAAGGATACAGTTAACAAGTTAACAAAGAACAAAGCTACTAAAGTACTTACAGTGACATTTTAGATCGGATTGCTATGCACACCAACAGCAACAGAAGATTAGAGATGACACTTCTATTGTATTGTACACTTGTGCGCTTGTCAACTTGTCTTATCACTAAAGTAAGATGAATTGAGAACATGTCAAATGTTGATGTACAATCTTAACACTAACTTGGCTTAGTAGGGTTACATGAATGACTCAATGGAATATACTTCAGGATAAGTTGTTGTTTGCATTTTTAAAGGTATAATGCAAAGTAAGATGACAGTAAAATATACGTGGTATCTTACCTATAATTGTAAACTCTATATATTTTGTAAATAGTCTCTTTATTTCTGCAAGCATAAGAATAATGGACTTTCACACAATAGTTCTATGCAATATAAAATTTGGGTTTTTAATTTACCCAATTATATTTGTGGCACATCTATGTTTTTTCTAAAACTGTGCATTCACATGAAACATAAAAATACAACTGACCTCAATAATATTTATTAGAAAGAATTCCATAGGACCCAAAGGGAAATAACAGAAAAGAATGGTTCATGGAACATATTCAAAGAAACAAAATACTAAAAAATGTGTTTAGTGTCTTTGTTCAAAGTATTTCATCCAGTGAGAGAGGTCATACATTAGCTTTATAATAATATCTGCACCCCAAGGAAATTTGTAAAAGGAGTTGGAAGGTATAAAACTGAGAATAATATTTACCAGTTGGTAACAGAAGTCTGGGACTGGAACTATTATTGTTCTTCTGTCCATTCCATCACCATTGTCATGTAAAGGGTGTGCCATTAAGTACTGGACCTGGATAAAAACTAAAAATGGTCCCTTCATCCCATGGACAATTACAGCTGATTTTAATGATGATTGGCAGGGGTCCTGGTTGAAGATCTTCAACAATCATTGTTTCTAGGCCACATACACATTACATTAGTTTAGGCTGAACCTGCCAATATCAGCAGTCTCGGATGACAGTCTAATATGTATTGGTGCCTCCCAGCTCTGTCACGACAGATGATGTTCATACTGCTAATCATTCTGTTCTCCATGAGATAAGCCACCACCAGGGGACATCCACCAGACTAAGTGAGTGCTTCTATGTTTGGCGGAAATGGGAGACACAGCTGCTAGTAGAATGATCAGTAACACCATCGCTTGGCTGAGAAGCATCTATTGTGTATGGGGCCTATTTCACTAATTTAATGCTGGAAAACCTGTTTGGTGTTAAAAATTATCTTTTTTCTTATAAAGAGTATAATAAAAGGTCAAATGCAGAAATAAAACACTGCATATACAGTGGTTGCCTAAAGTATTGGCACCCCTGCAATTCTGTCAGATAGATTGCGGGTGACTCCCGCGAGGACATTAGCACATGATCACGCTTTATGTACGCTTAGCACTTAACTGTGTACCTGAGAGCCTGACAGGACACAGCACTTTTTCTCTGCGGCCCTGTGACGTAACAGGGTTCGCTTTCAACGCTAGACAGCGCCCTAGCGTGTTTTCTTTGCGACTCAGTTGTGTTTAGTGAGTTCGCACACATCGTCATATAGCGCTGCGGCTCTCCTTCTAGCGGCTCTGTGGAGTAACAGAGTTCGCACTTATTGCCACAGCGCGTTACGGCGTTTATGTTGGCAACTCTGCGGGATAACAGAGTTTGCTTCTTATGCCATTTTACTAGCAGCAGACTCCGCCTGCACGGTGGACCCCAGGCTGCGAACGCACCTCTCCACATCTTATATTTGGTGCGTTCCGCAGACCCTAACATAATATTAGTGCCAGGGTCTGGCTAGTAAAATGGCGGATGAACAGCGTTTACAGCTGTACATCCAGCAGCTGGAGGGTAGGTTGGCATCTCTTGAGCGCACAACCTCAGCTGTGGATGTTACCGCAGTCGCTGTTCAGGCTGCTAGCATAGCTTCAGCCAGTTTGTCCTCTGCCACCTCTGTCCCTACATTGTCCCACCTCCCGCTTCCAGACAAGTTTGCTGGTGACAGCAAGCAATGTCGGGGATTCGTGAGTCAGTGCTCCATACACCTCGAGCTTCTGGCTGCACGTTTCCCCACGGATCGGGCACAAGTGGGCTTTGTAATAGCTCTTCTGTCGGGCAGAGCGTTGGAGTGGGCAACGCCGCTGTGGGAGCGCGACGACCGTGTGGTGCGGAGTGCTTCTCGTTTTCTGGAGGCTCTGAAAAAGGTTTTTCTAGGACCTCAGATCACCCACGATACGGCGCTCAAACTGCTGGCAAGTACCCAGGGTTTGGCTTTGGTCAGCCAGTTTGCTGTCCAATTTCGGACTCTGGCCTCGGAATTAGAGTGGCCAGATAAAGTCCTCATTCCCATGTTCTGGAGAGGACTGGCGGGTCATGTGAAAGACGCCTTGGCTACCAGAGAGATTCCTGCCACACTGGAGAAGCTTATCGCTATTTCCACCCGCGTCGACCTCCGTTTCCACGAGCGGAGGCTGGAACGTGCCCAGTGTAGGCAGAGGGTTCGTTTGGCTCCAACCTTCACCACCCCTCTGGAGTCGCCCGTTCAAGCGCCCGACCTTCAGGAGGTTGCTCCTGCAGGATCTAAATCTCGGGTCACTCGTCCATCCCCGATTTGTTATATTTGCCAGCAGCAGGGACATTTTGCCAACCGATGTCCACAGCGGCTGAATAAACGGTTGCGCCCAGTAACCGTAGGAACAGGGTCACTGGACGCCATGAGTTTTGCCACTAAAGTGCTCCTCAAGGGGATAATTACCCACGGTTCTACCACCCTACCCGTCAAGCTGTGTGTGAATTCTGGGGCAGAGGGGAATTTTATGTCATCCTCCTTTGCTTCTCGCCACACCATGCCTTTGGTGTTGCTGGCTGAATCAGTATCGGTACGGGTGTTGAACTGAGCAATTTTGCCCTCACAAATCACCCATCAGTCTGTCCCACTCACCTTGTCTATGTCTCCTTCCCATCAGGAGAATATATCATTTTTTATCCTCCCTGAGGGTATAGATGAGGTTTTGTTGGGATTACCCTGGCTCCGCCACCACTCTCCCCATATTGAGTGGTCTTCAGGGAGAATTCTGGGTTGGGGTAATTTATGTAAAGGCAGATGCATTAGGGACAGCGTGCAGGTCAACACCACTGAGATACCCATAGACCTCTCTCCTCTTCCCAAGGTCTATTGGTCTTATGCCGACGTTTTCTCGAAGAAGGCTGCGGAGACTCTTCCGCCTCATCGCTCCTATGACTGTCCTATCGACCTCTTGCTTGGAGCTGAGCCTCCTAGAGGAAGGGTTTATCCCCTCTCTCTTCCTGAGACAGAGGCCATGTCCCAATATATTCAGGAGAACTTGGCAAGGGGATTCATTAGGAAGTCGGTGTCACCAGCGGGAGCGGGGTTCTTCTTTGTGCAGAAGAAGAACGGAGAATTACGTCCGTGCATTGATTATAGGGGTCTCAACGCTATCACCGTGAAAAATAAATATCCTTTGCCGCTAATCTCTGAGCTCTTTGACAGGCTTCAGGGAGCAAGGGTATTTACTAAGTTAGACCTGCTGGGTGCGTATAACCTGATTCGCATCCGTGAGGGGGACGAATGGAAGACGGCATTTAACACCAGGGATGGGCATTATGAATATCTGGTAATGCCCTTTGGGCTCTGTAACGCCCCAGCTGTCTTCCAAGACTTTGTGAATGACATCTTCCGGGATATGTTGACCACCTCGGTGGCAGTCTATCTGGATGACATTCTCATCTTTTCTCCAGATATGGCCTCCCACCGGAGAGATGTCTGCAAGGTCTTCGACCTCTTGCGAGCAAATTCCCTATATGCGAAGTTGGAGAAGTGCATGTTTGAGCAGGAGTCTCTACCTTTCTTGGGCTATATCATCTCCACCCAGGGATTGGCTATGGATCCTACCAAACTACAGGCTGTGATGGATTGGCAAGAACCCCACTCCCTTAAGGCGGTGCAGCGCTTTATGGGGTTCATTAACTACTATCGCCAATTCATTCCTCACTTCTCTACTTTGGTAGCTCCCTTGGTAGCCCTCACCAAGAAGGGAGCTAATCCCAAGTTGTGGTCAGAGGAGGTCACAAAGGCGTTCTCCTCCATCAAGTCGCATTTTGCCAGTGCTCCCATCTTACATCGCCCCGATGTCGATAAACCGTTTATCTTAGAGGTGGATGCCTCTTCTGTTGGTGCTGGAGCAGTCCTCTTTCAAAAGGATGCCCAGAGTCGGAAGCATCCCTGCTTCTTCTTTTCCAAGACCTTTACACCAGCAGAGAGGAATTATTCCATCGGGGACAGGGAGTTACTGGCTATGAAGTTGGCCTTCTCCGAGTGGAGACATCTTCTAGAGGGGGCTCGCTTCCCCTTCCAAGTATTCACGGACCACAAGAACTTGGTGTATTTGCAGACAGCCCAGCGGCTAAATTCCCGTCAGGCCAGATGGTCCTTGTTTTTCTCCCGGTTCCATTTCACCCTCCATTTCCTCTCCGGTGAGAAGATCATTCGCGCAGACGCTCTATCCCGCTCCGTGGTGTCCTCTGAGGAGGTGGAGGAGAAGCCTCGGCTTATTGTCCCCACAGAAAGCCTAAGAACGGTGGCTCCAGTTTCGCTTGAGTCTGTGCCTCCGGGCAAGACTTTTGTGCCCATCAATTTGCGACCGGAAGTACTCTCTTGGGCACATTCGTCCAGGGTGGGTGGACATTTTGGGACAAAAAGGACTTCTGAGTTGCTGGCGAGAACATACTGGTGGCCGCAGATGGCCCGTGACGTCAGGGAATACGTTCAGGCGTGCGTCTCCTGCGCCAAGAATAAGTCCCCTCGACAACGGCCAGTTGGGTTACTTTTCCCTTTACCGGTGGCAGACAGGCCTTGGGAGATGGTCGGGATGGATTTTGTGGTGGGCTTACCCAAGTCTCGGGGCTGCACCATCATCTGGGTGATAACCGACCACTTCTCCAAAATGGTGCACTTAGTGCCGTTACCACGGTTACCGTCTGCACGGGCCTTGGCAGCATTATTCATTAGGCATATTTTCCGCCTTCACGGTATGCCAGACAAAATTGTCAGTGATCGAGGTCCCCAGTTTGCGTCTCGGTTCTGGAGAGAGCTGTGTCGTTTACTCAGCATTGAGTTGAATCTCTCCTCTGCATACCATCCCGAGACGAATGGGTTGGTAGAGAGGTCACATACTTGCGACATTTTGTCTCTGCCAGGCAGGATGAGTGGGCATCCTTGCTACCGTGGGCTGAGTTCGCTCTAAATAATGCTGTGGCTGACTCCACCGGACAGACCCCATTCCTCCTGAACTACGGTCAGCATCTGCGGCTATCAGTGCCCATGCCCGTGTCTTCCGCTGATTCCAGGGTGGCAGACTGGGCTGTGGAGGCACGGGACATTTGGGACCACACACAGGATGCCATTCAGGCCTCCAAAGAGAGGATGAGGTCTTCGACCGATGCCCATCGGCGCCCCGCTCCTACATTTGCTCCGGGTGACCTAGTGTGGCTTTCTGCCCAAAACATCAGGCTACGTGTAGAGTCCACCAAGTTGGCACCTCACTTTTTGGGCCCCTTTAAAGTTCTTGAGCAGGTGAACCCGGTGGTTTACCGCCTAGCCCTTCCGCCTCGCCTTGGTATCACTGACACCTTTCACGTGTCCCTCCTGAAACCCGTGGCCATTTCCCGGTTTTCCGAGTCATCTGCCGGGGACGTCGGATTCATCTACCGACGATCATGAGGTGAACGCCATTGTTGGGTACAAGGTGGTACGAGGCAAAAAATTTTATTTGGTCGATTGGAGGGGTTATGGGCCTGAGGATTGGTCCTGTGAGCCTGCCGAGCATGTTCACGCTCCGCAGCTCATCGCTGCCTTTGAGCGCAGACAGGCCCAAAGAAGGGGGGGCCCTAGTAGGGGGGGTAAAGTTAGGGTTCGAGTTCCCGTGCTGCACAAGGGGAGTCTCGAACCAGCCCCGCTGAGGTCTCCCATTCATCTCTGGCCGCAGTGGAGCCTGCTCTGCAGAGACGTCGGTCCAAGCGTCTTGCCCACTCCAGTACTGTGCAGTGACTTGCTGCTGCCTTTCCTGGATCTGCTATTATAGCCAGTGCTGGAGCAGACGTCTTTGGGACAAAGTCCTGCGTTTTCCCTTCTGAGCATGCCCAGAGTGAGATCTCTCATTGGAGATCAGGGGTCACATGCTCAGGTACTGCAGCAGCTCCTATTGGTCTGCCAGGAAGGTCCTGTGACTACTGTTGTTCTGGAACAAGCTTCATTGGTCCTTGTTTCTGGCAGGTCCTGTAGCTGTTACTATAAAAGGGTAGCATGGCTAGGCCGCCATGCGCTAATATCAACCATTGTATGCTATGCCCCAGTGTGGTCATGTGTGTGTGTGGTTAGGGACCCGGCTGAAATAAGCCACTAGAATACCGACTTAATCGGTGAGGAGTTTGTTGTGCTAGCTGGTCAGGGTCGACGTCCTAGATGCCCTAGATTACCGGCATAACCGGTGAGGAGTTTTGATTGCCGTATTCAGGGTCTGGCGTTCAGACGCCATAGATTGCGGGTGACTCCCGCGAGGACATTAGCACATGATCACGCTTTATGTACGCTTAGCACTTAACTGTGTACCTGAGAGCCTGACAGGACACAGCACTTTTTCTCTGCGGCCCTGTGACGTAACAGGGTTCGCTTTCAACGCTAGACAGCGCCCTAGCGTGTTTTCTTTGCGACTCAGTTGTGTTTAGTGAGTTCGCACACATCGCCATATAGCGCTGCGGCTCTCCTTCTAGCGGCTCTGTGGAGTAACAGAGTTCGCACTTATTGCCACAGCGCGTTACGGCGTTTATGTTGGCGACTCTGCGGGATAACAGAGTTTGCTTCTTAAGCCATTTTACTAGCAGCAGGCCCCGCCTGCACGGTGGACCCCGGGCTGCGAACGCACCTCTCCACATCTTATATTTGGTGCGTTCTGCAGACCCTAACATGGTGTGGAATTATATCCAATTTGGCTTTAGGTCAATTCTTTTTGTGTTTTTTCATTGAAGACAAATTAAATGAAGATAATAATACCAAATATTTGTGTTTGCAATCATTTTCAGGAAGAAACTGAGTATTATCTGACAGAATTGCAGGGGTGCCAATACTTTTGGCCACCACTGTAGATTGAGCCAGAAGGTAAATACAAACTGATAAACTACCAAACTTCCGTCAACTGATGAATGAAATATGATCTAAAAAAAAACACTGCTTTGGGAAGCAAGATGTACATCACTTAGTAATAAAAAAAATTAAGTGGATTTTTTTATGACTAGAAATCCTTTTCAGCAGGGAAATGACTTGTGGAAAATATCTTTTAATAAGTATGATTCATATCTGCATTCAACCTTTTTACATAGATGGCAAGTGTAAAGTTTTATATTAGATTTTATTCCCTAATCCTTTTATTTCCAAGGCAACAACACCCTCACAATGTTCTGTAGTATTCAATTATTTTACTGGGGTTTTTCAAGAACATCGAATACGAATGGTGACAGGCCTCATTGAACATGCATGCCATCACCAGTTATTATTAGAACTTTGGTTACACTTCAAATAACAGCATGTAATGCACTTCATAATCATGAAAAGTCAAATTATAAAACACTGTCTAATCAATAACATGGCAATTTTGCTTTCCAGAATATGATTATATTTTCCCAGTCATGCAGTACGTTTTCAAAATTCAGTAATGCGTATTTTGTTAGCTTGTTTATTATTTGCACAGTGTAAACTTGTTGCAGTATTTTTTTCTAAGAACACAGAAATAATTTTGCCTAGAATATAGAAACAATTACATCTGGTATATTAAAAACTAAAAAATCTCATATCTATAAAATGGTCTTTCCAAGTCAAAAATGGTTTAATTAGGTGTAATATATAAAGTGAGAAAATCTGAATTTAACATTATTCTTTAATATACAGTGTTCTATAATACAAAAAATATGAATTTTTTTTTCAGTGTAAAAAATAATTCACACTAGAAGATTGTTTTTTAAACATCTATGTAACTGTTTTGTTGGTGTACTCTGGACATTTTTTTCAAATGTGATTTTAAGCAAAAACTACACTTATTTAAAAAAATTTCCAATGGTATAATGAAAAAACAAAACCCCTAAGATTTATAATGTTGATCTCATTTGATCACTACACTTGGTCTTGAAAATATTTTGTTCCTTTAGCAGGACATTTGCTCTTGCCCTATCAGATTTATTGGCATGACCTTAATCAACTAAATAGGTCAAAGTTCTTTAATTGTGAAAACCATATAGCAATAATGACCATTATGCAACTTTAAATTAGTGCAAAAACTAATATTTATTTGCAGTTAAAACTTCAAGTTCATTAAAGGGAACCTGACAGCTGATACATGCTGCCCCATCCATGAGCAGCATGTATCAGACAATGGCTGTATGATTGCAACCATGAATGTTTGACCCTGAAATGCTGCTGCATTCTAGAGAGAGACATAGTTTAAAATACACCAGGGACCAAGCCACACAGGAGACTGGTGGGACAGGCATGTCCCCGGTGGTTTCTCCCTGCTTGCGCAAGAGGAGTGACAGGTCTCTCACTATACACGCACTTCGGAAGAGACCTGTCACTCAAAGAGAGAGGACAAGGAGAAGTCACCAGGGACATGCCTATCTGACTAATTCCCCTTCTGAGGCCTCCCAAAGAAGCAGAGCAAAACGCG
Organism: Oophaga sylvatica; assembly: GCA_033576555.1. NCBI lineage: Eukaryota > Metazoa > Chordata > Amphibia > Anura > Dendrobatidae > Oophaga > Oophaga sylvatica. Next base: position 479,154,523 of record JARQOD010000003.1, on the reverse strand, counting down.
CGTTGGGGCAGAGGGACACCACAGTATTCACAAGGATTTGTGCAATTCAGGTACATATGATCTTTCTCTGCTACTCCTGCATTGGACTATCCAAGCTATGGCACTGCCCATGTGTTTGTGATTAGCAGAGATTTGGCCTTAGTTTCACTAATAGGCTGACATAAATCTCTCCATGCAGGCATGCTCATATAGCAGCCATTTTATACATGCTTTCTACTTGGTTTTCTCCTGTGATATTACATTGATATGATATTTGTACTTTACACAATCAATTTTGTTCTGTCTGTCATTTGATCAATTTTTTGGTATTAACCGTAGGCATAGTGTTATACAGAGTGTATCTAACCACTAAGGTAAACTAGTGGACTTTTTGTATTTTCCCAGTACAGTTCAGCCTGCCAACTATACTATAAACCCCATTTTTTGCAAGCTTTCTCCGCCGATTATAATTGTGAATAGGGTCCTTCTTTTTATTCAGCACCTTTCTTTGTTATTTATCTTTTAAATACATTTTTAACATTATCAATAAAATATTATACTTTACTTGAATTCAATGTACTTACAAAATTTACCACAGATAGATAACCCAGGTATAAAATTGGGAGGATACTTTAAACACCGCCAGGGACCAAGGCATACAGGAGACTAGTGGGACAGGCGTGTCATCTGTGGCTTCTCCACGCTTGCACCAGTGGAGTGACAGGTCTCTCACTACACATGCACAGAGGGAGAGACCCGAAAGGGCAGGGAGAAGTCACCAGGGACAAGCCTATCTGACTAATTCCCCTTCTGTTCAGTCGCCGTAAGATTTTTTAGTTTGCCTTTTTCTAAAACATAGCAGTGTTTTGCAGCCAAATATAACTGGCTGAAATCATGCAGCCAGCATCTGATAGATGCTGCCCGTGTTTCAGACAGCAAGTATTAGTTGTCAGGTTTCTTTTAAAGGTTTACAAAATGTTGTATTTATTTAACAGTTACAGAATGCCACACATGAAAATTCAATGTATAATGCATAATGCTAGAGAATCAGTCAAGAATCCCCTGCAGTGGAGAATAAGAAAAAGCCTTGTAAGAGCAGAGCTTCTTTTTCCTCACTTTTCTCAGGGCTCCCCTGAAGCATGATTGTGGCCCCAGGCAATGATAATATCCAAAATGTTATGGAGAATTACAGTTGAATTCCAGACCTGTTTCTTAATTTCACAATTACTGTAGCAGGATACCATAGAAACTACTGAGAATTGAAAAATGAGCATATGATTTCTAAATTAACCTTTTTTGTCAGGATAAGTTTCAAGTCTAGTGTATAAAATACTTGAAAAATAAAGCTTAAGCTGTGCTGGTATCTCAACAAAACTGTACATACTACAGAATTACTGCAACTCCGGATCTCCAAGAGAATTTGAAGATTCCCCAGGAACATTTTCGATGAAAGTATTTGTTTCCGGGAAAAGATTGGTACCTTCATGTATTTTAGTCCAATTAAGTAATTCCATAAAGTCACTGTCAACACATGAATAGAATTTACAAAGGACTGTAACATGCTGAATCCTTCCACCCTTTGGCATATTATCAAAGAAGTAATTAATGGTTGTCTGAGGAATATTTTGTCACACTGAATGCACAAGGGAACTCAAATCACTACAATCTATTGCTGACAGCTCCATTTGCAATTGCTGACCAATGATGTCGAAGAATGTGTACCATGACAAGACAATCATGAGACGATGCAGATCATGATAGCACGTTTGGGCAACTCAGGCTGATAACATTTGTATAAGCAACGTTATTATTCTGAAAAAAAACTTTTAAGACACTTTAGAGAAATGGCTGTACAAATGGTTGCACGACCAAATCAGTGTAATGTCGAACTCTTAGAGCACATGGAATGAAAACTAGAGGGACTCAGCTATTGTAAATATTAAATATTCCCTTTAGAAGGCCTCTTAATGATGTTCCTCAAGTGGTCTCAACAGATTCAAAGAATGGTACATAGTGATCCATTCTGTTCTGTAAGTGACAAATCTGTCCCCTTCAGTGATGAGTCCTACTTTTGGTTTGGATGTAATGATTACGACAACACTTGGCCGCATGCTGATCGTATGTCTGGCAGCAATCTAGGAGGCCTATATATGATACCATGGCTTGTAACATTCTTTGACTTGTCTCTCATCAAGCACTTCTTGATGTCTTTCATTGGCAGCTACAAAGGGAGATGCCAGCAGTATATATTGATGAATTGCTTTCCCTAGTGCATTCAATGTGGCAAAACAGTCCTCAAGCAACCATCAAAAAAGCACTCTCATTATTTTTTTTTCATTAAATGTATGTACCATATTTTTGGACTATAAGATGCATTTTTTTCCTTCAAAAATGTGGAGGAATATGGGGTGTGTGTCTTATAGTCTGGATGTATCTGACCTCTATCAGCTTATTACTGGTGGATGGGTAATGTGCAGTGTTGAGCATTCCGATACTGCAAATATCAGGTATCGGCCGATATTCGCTGTATCGGAATTCCAATTCTGAGATCCGATATTTTTTGCATATCGGATACCGGAATCAGAATTTTCCTGTAAAGTCTATGGGGAGTTCCTGTGTCACAGAACGAAGTATGTGACACAGGAACTTCCCGAAAGTGTCATTGTGAGTGTCGGTCGGGTCTGTCAGGAGTCAGGACTCAGCATTTACCTGGCAGAAGATCCCGGTGGTCACGTCCTCCTGGATGGTCGGCCATTACCCTCTACCTGGCGGTCACGTGCAGCTTCTCGCGATAACTGCACGTGCTGCCAGGTACTGGGTAATCTCGGCCAGCTGTACTCTCGTGACAGCTGGCCGTAAATCAGACCGGATGATGTCACCGCCGGGAATCTCCTATGGAAAGCAGCTCTGCTGCGTCGGGATGTCAGGCTTAGCCTGGCATCCAGATGTAGCAGAGCTGGACTCATCGTGGGACACTCGTTATTTTGGACTGCGTCAGACAGGGAGTGTTTGTGTTGGTTTGTTATTTTTGTTTTTTTTTACAGGAGATCGATGGAGTCGCTGGATGAGAGTTAAATAAAAATAATGAAAACTGTGTTGTGTATTATTTCATTAAAAGACTTTATTCTGGCTGAGTATTTTTTAAAAAAATTTACAAACTTTATGATTAATAATGGATCGGTGTCTTATTGACGCCTCTCCATTATTAACCGGGCTTATTGTCACCGCTCAATCAAAGGTAACATCAACCCCTTATTACCCCATTTGCCACCGCTACAGGGCAAGTGGGAAGAGCCGGGTAAAGTGCCACAATTGGCGCATCTTTGGATGCGCCAATTGTGGGGCTGCTGAAGCCTGGTATTTTTAGGCTATTGAGGGCCAAAATCCATGGGCCTTGACAGTCTTTTAATACCAGGCCGCAGCAGTCTGCATTTTACTTGGCTAGTTAACAAAAATAGGGGGAACCCCACGCCATTTTTTTTCGAGGGGATCCCCTATTTTTGTTAACCAGCCAAGCTAAGCAGACTGCTGTGGCCTGGTATTATCAGGTTTGCAAGGTTCATGGATATTGGATCCTTACCAGCCTGAAATACCAGGCCTCAGTAGTCTGCTTCATCTGGCTGGTTAACAAAAATAGGGGGGACCCAATGCCATTTTTTTTCGAGGGGATCCACTACTTTTGTTATCCAGCCAATATAAGCAGACTGCTGTGGCCTGGTATTATCAGGCTTGCAAGGTTCATGGATCTTTGATCCTTAACAGACCCAAAATACCAGGCCTCAGTAGTCTGCTTCATCAGGCTGGTTAACAAAAATAGAGGGGACCCCACGCCATTTTTTTTTAGAGGGGATCCCCTATTTTTGTTAATCAGTTCACTTCAGGTCAGCCGGGATTCCCTCTGACGTCACTGATGCTGTGCGGTGTCCCTGGCTGACCTGAAGTGAAAGTGGGAAGCAATCAATTATGCTAACCACTTCCTCTCCTGTCAGCCAGGAGAGGAGATGATTCATTCGGGGGTTTACAGCGAGGCTGGCCGCATTAGCTGCGGTCCCTGCAGTAAATGTTAACCCTTTCAGAAGGATTACATTGAGGGACCTTACTGTGTGTCGGATAGGTTTAGAATAATGTTGCTTTATTATTTTATTTTTATTACAGGAGAACAAGGGAATCGGATGGAGTACCTGTACAATAAAACATGGTCAAAAACTGTGTATTTATTTTATTAAAATGATTTTTCATTAATGTGTGTGCGTTTTTTTTATTTCATACAATAGGATTAATAATTGATAGTTGTCTAATTGACAACTCTCAATTATTAACCTTGCTTAAAGTCACCTTTCAATAGCAAGGTGGCTTTAACCCATTATTAACCCATTCGCCACCGCTACAGGTCAATGGGAATAGATGGGCTAAGTGCCAGAAAGGGTGAATCTAATTATAGATTTGCCCTTTCTGGGGTGTCTGGGGGCAGATGTTAGTAGCCGGGGGGGGCAAAAATAATGGTCCCTCTCTGGGCTATTATTATCTGCCTCCACTCGCTGGCTTTGTCTGTCTGGTTGAGAAAATAGGGCGGGAGCCCACTCATTTTTTTCAACAATTTTACACCTCATATATTATATATATATATATATATATATACATTCATTGTGACACATATATATATATACATTTATAGTACATACACTTCTACATAGTATAATAGCCGCTAATTCAATTGCTGGCTTTTGTGAAATTACAGACCCGACATGAAATGACACATGGTTTACATAGAGTTAACCATGTCATTTCATGTAGTTTGATATCTGGTTTTCATTAACAATTACATGAGTGTATATGTGCAAAATTTCACACATGTAGGGGTTAATTACAGGTGTAAATTCGTAGAAAAAAATGCTTTTTTTTTACAACGAATTTACACCTTTAATTAACCCCTACATGTCTGAAATTTTGCACACATACACTCATGTAATTGTTAGTGAAAACCATATATCAAACTACGTGAAATGACATGGTTAACTCTATGTAAACCATGTGACATTTCAAGTCTGGTGGTTCTGTAATTTCACAAAAGCCGGCATTGTCCGGCAATTGAATCAGCGGCTATTTTACTATGTAGAAGTGTATGAACTATAAATATATGTATATATATATATATATATATATATATATATATATGTCACACTGACATGTATATATATATATATATATATATGTGTATTCTATTTGGGTATATTTAGTGTTTACAAGGAAAGAAAGGGTTTATTTTAATTACAATATTTCTGTTCCATTGACTTTCATTGGGTTTCCGGTATCGGAATCGGCGATACCCGATACTTTTTGGGTATCCGTCTGATCCATTCCGATCCGATAATTAGGGATATCGGGAAGTATCGCTCAACACTAGTAATGTGGGGTGTCTAGTCTGTGGGTGCACATATGGTATAGGCAGCCCACCTGATATAATGGTAGGGGTGTCGGTAATAGGCTGCTATATAGAGGTGCATCCCACATTATAGTGTGAATGACACCCTATGAAGACATGTGAGCAATTGAAATACTAGGTAGCCACCCCATGGAGGTTTGATGGGTTACTACTTGCGTGCAGAATTATTAGGCAAACGAGTATTTTGATCTTATCATCCTTTTTATACATGTTGTCCTACTCCAAGTTGTATAGGCTTGAAAGCCAACTGCCAATTATGTAAATCAGGTGATTTTCATCTCTGTTATGAGGAGGGGTGTGGTCTAATGACATCAACACACTATATAAGGTGTGCTTAATTATTAGGCAACTTCTTTTCCTTTGTCAAAATTGGTCAGAAGAGAAATTTGACGGACCCTGAAAAGTCAAAAATTGTGAGATGTCTTGCAGAGGGATGCAGCAGTCTTGAAATTGCCAAACATTTGAATCGTGATCACCGAACAAACAAGCGTTTCATGGCAAATAGCCAACAGGGTCGCAAGAAGCGTGTTGATAAAAAAAAGGCGCTAAATAACTGCCCATGAATTGAGGAAAATCAAGCGTGAAGCTGCCAAAATGCCATTTGCCACCAGTTTTGCCATATTTCAGAGCTGCAACGTTGCTGGAGTATCAAAAAGTGCAAGATGTGCCATTCTCAGGGAAATGGCCATGGTAAGGAAGGCTGAAAAACGACTACCTTAGAACAAGAAAAAATAAGATAAAACGTCAAGACTGGGCCAAGAAATATGTTAAGACTAATTTTTCTAGGGTTTTATGGACAGATGAAATGAGAGTGACTCTTGATGGGCCAGATGGATGGGCCCGAGGCTGGATCAGTAAAGGGCAGAGAGCTCCACTCTGACTCAGACGTCAGCAAGGTGGAGGTGGGGTACTGGTATGGGCTGGTATCATCAAAGATGAACTTGTGGGACCTTTTCAGGTTGAGCATGGAGTGAAGCTCAACTCCCAGACCTACTGCCAGTTTCAGGAAGACACCTTCTTCAAGCAGTGGTACAGGAAGAAGTCGGTATCGTTCAAGAAAAACATGATTTTCATGCAGGACAATGCTCCATCACATGCATCCAAATACTCCACAGCGTGGCTGGCTAGTAAAGGTCTAAGAGAAGAAAAAATTATGACATGGCCCCCTTTTTCACCCGATCTGAACCCCATAGAGAACCTGTGGTCCCTCATAAAAAGTGAGATCTACAGGGAGGGAAAACAGTACACATCTCGGTACAGTGTCTGTGGTGGCTGCTGCTCGCAATGTTGATCGTAAACAGATCAAGCAACTGACAGAATCTATGGATGGAAGGCTTTTGGGTGTCATCGTAAAGAAAGGTGGTTTATTGGTCACAGATTTTTTTTTGTTTTTGAATGTCAGAAATGTTTATTTCTAAATTTTGTGTTGTTATATTGGTTTACCTGGTGAAAATAAACAAGTGAGATGGGTGTATATTTGGTTTTTATTAAGTTGCCTAATAATTCTGCACAGTAGTAGTTACCTGCACAAACAGATAAGATAGCCAAATATAAAAAAAAACCACTCCAATTTGCAAAAATATTAAGCTTTGATATTTATTAGTCTTTTGGGTTGATTGAGAACATAGTTGTTGTTCAATAATAAAAAATCCTCTCAAATACAACTTGCCTAATAATTCTGCACACAGTGTAAGTGGCTAGTTTTCAGTATTTTGCACCTGTACTGTGTTAGGGTCTGCGGAACGCACCAGATAAATATAAATAGTGTGTGCATTTGCAGACCGGGGTCCACCGTGCAGGCAGAGCCTGCTGCTAGTAAGATGGCGGTATAGGCGAACTCTGTTACTTCACAGAGTCGCAAATATAAATACTGTGGCACTATATGGCGGTATAAGCGAACTCTGCTACACCACAGATTCGCTGAGGTAAAGATGCAGAGATAGATACTGTGTCCTGTTAACTCCACAGGGACACACAGATAACTGCTGTGCGGATAGCAGTCTGTGATCATGCAGTCAGAAAAGCAATCAAGCAATCTCCTCACCGGAGAAGCCGGTATTCTAGGGGCTTATTTCAGCCAAACCCTAAACACGTGCACACAAATCTCCTCACTGGAGGTGCCGGTATTCTAGGGGCTTATTTCAGCCGAGCCCTAACCACATGCGTGCATGATCACACTGGTGCAAAGCACATAATGCAAATGATACTGTTGTGAATACTTTAGAGGCGACTTCTGAGCTGGGGCTCCCTCCGGTGGTTGCTGAGGGTAATGAACTAATTACCGAATGGCCTTCAGCTGGCTCTGAATTGTATGATATAAGTGACCTGAGTTCCCATCAGCCTTGCCGGTAATCAATTGTTCCTCCTGGTCTTGCTTGGAGCACAGCTTGCTTTCCTGCTCTCATTCAGATAAGTGTTTTGTTGTTTTTTTTTTTCTTTTTACTATTTTTCCCTTCTGTGAGTACCATATAATTTTCAGCTTGGCCGGTAATACTGTTGAGAGGCAGGAAACTATTGGATTACAGTACACTAAACTAACCGCCACACTAGAAGTAGCCGTGGAGCGTTCCTACGGTGATCCTAGACGCCTCGTCACAGCCGGAAAGATAACTACCCCTAAAACTCCTAAAGGCAGAAAGATGAAAGATATCTGCCCCGGAGCAGAATCCCCAAAGAAATATGAAGCCCCCAAATGTAATGGTGGCTAGACCAGAAGAAAACACGGACGCAGACAGAAAATAGAATTAGCAAATGCTGGGGCCCAATCTGTTTAGATAGAAAAGTATAGGAAAGAATTCTGACAGCAACCCAAAAAAACCCTGACAAAAATACCAACACTTCTGATTAACAAAAACCTGAGATCACCAGACCCTGGTGCTAGTATACTGTTAGGGTCTGCGGAGCGCACCAGATAAATATAAATAGTGTGTGCATTCGCAGTCCGGGGTCCACCGTGCAGGCAGAGCCTGCTGCTAGTAAGATGGCGGTATAGGCAAACTCTGTTACTTCACAGAGTCGCAAATATAAATACCGTGGCACTATATGGTGGTATAAGTTGCTGAGTCGCTGAGGTAAAGATGCAGAGATAGGTACTGTGTCCTGTTAACTCCACAGGGACACACAGATAACTGCTGTGCGGATAGCAGTCGGTGATCATGCAGTCAGAAAAGCAATCAAGCAATCTCCTCACCGGAGAAGCCGGTATTCTAGGGGCTTATTTCAGCCAAACCCTAAACACATTGTTAGGGTCTGCGGAACGCACCAAATATATGAGGTAGAGAGGTGCGTTCGCAGCCCGGGGTCCACCGTGCAGGCGGAACTTGCTGCTAGTAAAATGGCGAAAGTAGCGAACTCTGTTATCCCGCAGAGTCGCTAAAATAAACGCCGTAGCGCGTTGTGGCAGTAAATGCGAACTCTGTTAATACCCAGAGCCGCTAACGAAAATGCCACAGCGAAATATGGCGATAGGTGTGAACTCACTTAGCTTCAGTGAGCCGCAAAGTAAAACGCTAGGGCGCTGTCTAGCGTCGAAAGCAAACCCTGTTACGTCACAGGGCCGCTGAGGAAAAGTGCTGTGTCCTGTCAGGCTCTCAGGTACACAGTTAAGTGCTAAGCGTACATAACGCGTGATCATGTGCTAATGTCCTCGCGGGAGTCACCCGCAATCTATGGCGTCTGAACGCCAGACCCTGAATACGGCAATCAAAACTCCTCACCGGTTACGCCGGTAATCTAGGGCATCTAGGACACCGACCCTGGCCAGCTACCATACCAAACTCTTCACCGATTAAGTCGGTATTCTAGTGGCTTATTTCAGCCGGGTCCCTAACCACACATACGCATGATCACACTGGCGCATAGCATACAATGGTTGATATTAGCGCATGGCGGCCCAGCCATGCTACCCTTTTATAGCAACAGCTACAGGACCTTCCAGGAACAAGGACCAAAGAGAAGCTGTTACAAACACACGTAGCTACATGACCTTCCTGGCGGACCAATAGGAGCTGCTGCAGCACCTGAACATGTGACTCCTGATCTCCAATGAGAGATCTCACTCTGGGCATGCTCAGATGGGAAAACGCAGGACTTTGTCTCAAAGACGGCTGCTCCAACACTGGCTTTAATAGCAGATCCAGGAAAGGCAGCAGCAAGTCACTGCACAGTAGAGGAGTGGGCAAGACGCCTGGACCGACGTCTCTGCTGAGCAGGCTCCACTGCGGCCGGAGATGAATGGGAGACCGCAGCGGGATGGGTTCGAGACTCCCCTTGTGCAGCAGCGGCAACTCGAACCCTAACACACATGCACACAAATCTCCTCACCGGAGGTGTCGGTATTCTAGGGGCTTATTTCAGCCGAGCCCTAACCACATGCACGCATGATCACACTGGTGCAAAGCACATAATGCAAATGATACTAGCGCATGGCCATACAACCCTTTTATAGTAGCAACTACAGGGCCTGCCAGAAAAGGACAATTGAGACACTGTTCAGAACACATGTAGTTTCAGGACCTTCCTGGCGGACCAATAGGAGCTGCTGCAGTACCTGAGCATGTGACCCCTGATCTCCAATGAGAGATCTTACCCTGGGCATACTCAGAAAGGGAAATGCAGGACTTAGTCCTAAAGACGTCTGCTCGCCGCTGACCAGTACTGGCCACAATAGCAGAACCTGGAGAGGCAGCCGTAAACCTCTGCACAGTACTAGGCTGTGCAAGACGCTGGGACCGACGTCTCTGCTGAGGAGACTCCACTGCTGCCAGAGACGGATGGGGGACCACTGAGGGAACGGCTCGAAATTCCCCCGGTGCAGAAGCGGGAACTCGACCTCTAACATACTGCCCCTGCTTTTATCTTTGGGGACCTGCTGCATCCTGTTTGCGCATTTGTGTCAGTACATGGTATTGCAAGTATGGCTGTTTTTCTCTTAATCCATCTGTGCTCCAAACTATGCTTACTGGGCTAATGCATTTAAATAAAAAAAGCAACAAAAGTAGTCAATGGAGTTTACTTTTGGTTTAAATTACAAAAAGGAACAAAAAGAGGAAGTCAGCTCTGTAAGCTCTTTTATGGGGTGATGTATGGAAAACTAGTATGCAGCGAACCTCTAGAAAATGATTAGGCTAGGGGCATGCTAAATAGCAATGTATCAAAAGGAAAGAGAAAAGATGCATGCTCAAAGAATAGGGAACACCCAGGATACATTATCACAAATTTATTTATTGTATACAACACAGGCAATGAGACAGACTAATAAAAACATTTAAAAAAACAAAACATGGTCCAATACCTAGTTATACCCATAATAAGGCATTAACCAACCTCCACTAAATCCAGTCGGCAATATACCAGTGTATATCTCCAGTTCCAAAGTGTAAAGGCTATGAACCCCTATTCACAGCCCCATGTTATAAATCAACTCTTGGTAAAGTAGAAGTGAAAACATTTAGATGCAAGAAATATTTTAAAGTGCATATGTGCAGCTGATTCGAGCTATATAGAGCTATCCTATCGAACAATCCCAAATGCAGGGAAACCTGTAAGCAAAATAACAAAAAATGTATCTCTTGTAATAAGCTGCATCTGCAGGGAACAGTCAGGGGTCAAACCTATTTGCATCAAGATAGAAAATTTCTGCCTGGAGACATGTTGGCCAAGGAGAGATTTAGGGAGGCACAGACCTCACGTGTATCGCCACCAGCAAATGTGGCTTCTTCATGGGAACTGTCCCCATTTATGGGGTGTAAACTTTAACAATATGTGTTTTTGGAAGCACCCACAGGAATTTTCTCATGTCTAAAAGTGTCCAGGTAGCGTATGTTATCACTGCTATGAGCAGTTAACTTGATTTTGCAATGTTTGGGCTGCAGGCAAACATAATTTCAGATAACACTCTTCATGAAATTGAGAATCATTATCAAACATGCAAGAGAATGTGTTCAACAGAAGACAAACTAGAGCAAAACTCAACAGCAAATTATATTTTCTTTAAAGCATTGTATTCCACAGCAGGAAAAGTAATATCCTAATTTCAGCTTTTCACAACACTCATTTTTAAGCAGGTCATACTGTTTGTTAAACAGTGTGATAAATGGACCTTAATTCTCACTGCATCCAGACCTGGATGAATGCAATACACTCCAAACCTTGTTCTCATTATGTGCAAGTAATAATATAATGTAGATAGATATCATGGAGCAGATGTTTTAGCTGCAGCAGAAAGATGTAAATTAGTTCATGCCAAGATGTGAGCAGAAGAAAGTCCTTGATAACCCCATATTTAATTATTTGTGTATGGATCTAGATTATCAACTGCTTTATATATTGAGCACAATGATTACTTATTTCAAATAAAATCTTATAGATTTTGAACTGTGCAACAATGTGATGTACTACCTAGTGTGACATCACTTATTAGCCCTATTGTGAGAATTCTCACAATAAGAGAAAAAAGAATGGATTTACCTGTGGCAAAACACTTTTGTATGCCCGGTCATAGCATGATGGATATGGAATTACTTGTATTAAAATCTAACTTCAAATCTGAGAAAGATAGAAGGGTTTGGGAATATAAACTTATGATGACCTTTGACACTCTTAGTGCTGGAATGAATATATCACACGGATTCATGTCTGTGTACATCAATTAAGGAATCTGCTTCTCTGACCTTCTAGGGGCATCAAAACACAATAGCAGACTCCAATCAGAGGGTAATAAAACTTTCACTCCTTATCTATGAACTGTTCCAATATTTATGTTCATCCCTCTGCCATAATGACAGTTCTGCTTCACGTCACTTGTCTTACCTATTGCATTATTCCTGTGTCCTCTTGTGTATAAATATGTGATTCTTCAGATGTTGTATTAGTCTTTGCCTGATGAAGAGACCTGAGTAGTCTCGAAAGCTTGCAATTTGTTACCATCTTTTCAGTTAGCCATTAAAAGGTATCAACCACTGAGGACTCTCAAGTCTAAATATTTTAAATTAAATAGTAATTTTTATAATTTATTTTTTTCTTTTTGAACCTTAAAATTGCAGTAATTTTAATCAATGGTTATAAAAGACCTCTTTGTGCTACTTAATCAAGCACTCCCATGAAAGTTTTAGTTATATTATACAAAATAGTTAAAAAATAGCATTTATCACATGTCTACTTTCATCAAGTATCAATTTTGAAACATAATATTTTGTTATTAAAGGCTTAGAAGGGTCAAAAGTTTTTCAGCAATTTCTCAATTTTCCAACAAAATTTACAAAAACAATTTTTTTAGGCACCACAACACGTCTGAAATGACTTTGATGGGTCAATATGACAGAAAATACACAAAAGTGATGCCATTTTAAAAACTGCATGCATCAAAGTGCTTAAAACTACATAAAATAATTGTATTAATCCTTCAGGTGCTTCACAGTAATTAGAGCATCTGGGAAGAAAAAATGAAAATTTAACTTTTTTCCACAATAATGTTTTAGACGTAAATTGAGAAACAAGAGAAACAAGAGAAAATGGACCACAAAATGTATTTATCAATTTCTCCTGATTTTGTCGATACCCAATATGTGGAAGAAAACTACTGTTTAGAGGCACGGCAGTGCTTTGAAGGGAAGGAGCAACATTTGACATTTGTAGTGCAAAATTATATTGAATACATAGCGAATGCCATGTCACATTTGCAGAGTACCTGAGGTGCCTAAACAGTGGAATAGCCCCCTAAAAGTGACCCTATTATTGGAAAATGTACCCCATCAAAGAACTTATCTACAGATGTGGTGAGCACCTTGAACCCACAGGTGTTTCACAGAATTTTATAACATTGAACAGTGAAAGTGAAAAAAAAAATTTTGATGCAAAAATTTTGGTCTTGCCCCAAATGTTTCATTATCACAAGAGCAGCAGGAGAACAACGACAGTACAATATGTTGTTCCATTTCTCCTGTGTACACTAATGACCCATATGTGGTGGAAAACTACTATTTGGGCACACAGCAGGGTTCAGAAGGGAAGAAGCCACAACTGAATTCTGGAGCTCAATATTGGCTTTAATAGTTTGCGGATGTTATGTCATACTTGAAAAGCCCCTGACCCGCTAAACAGCAGAAACCCCCACATGTGACCCGATTTTGGAAACTTGTCTCAAGGAATTCATCTAGCGGTGCAGTGAGCATTTTTACCCTTCAGATGATTCACAGAATTGTATAAGATTAGGCTAAGTAAAGGGAAAATAAACATTTTTTTCCACTAAAATATTTGACCGTTTTAATTTTCAAAAGAGATCATAGGAGAAAATAAACAATACGATTTGTTACACAATTTCTCATGAGTACGTCAATACCCCATATGTGGTCATAAACTACTTTTGAGGCACAATGCAAGGCTCAGGAGGGAAAAAGACCCATATTGAAGATCAAATTTTGCTGCAATTGTTTGAGGGTGTCATGTCACATTGGCAGAGCTCCTGAGATGCCTGAAAAGCAGAACCCCTTCATAAGTGACCACATTTTACAAACTACATTTCCCATAGAATTAATTTAGGGGTGCAGTGGGCATGTTAACACCACATGTACCTCACAGAACTTTCTACCATTGGGCGGTGAAGAAAGAATAATTACAATATATCCATTAAAATGTTGTTTTAGGTCCAAGCATGTAATATTTTAAGGGCTAAAAAATGGACCTCAAAGTTTGTTGTGCAATTTCTCCACCAATGATTTACCTGTAATTGGGAACTACTTTTCAGGCACAGTGAAAAGCTCAGAATGCAAGGAGCGCCATATTATAGTGCACATTTTGTTATTATGATTTGCTGGTGCCATGACTCACAGGAAGATGCCCTATGGTGCCAGTACAACATAACCCCCTATAAGAGACCCCATTTTACAAACTATACCTTTCAATTAATTCATCAAGGGTGCAGTGACCATATTGACACCATGAGTGTGTCACAGAATTTTATACCATTGTACAGTGTAAAAATAATTACACTTTTATCCCAAAATTATTTTTTAGCCCCATATTTTACACTATCTCACTGGGAAATGAATAAAAAGAACCAAAAAGTGTTCCACAATTCTGCTGAACATGGCAATACCTCACATGTGGCTGTACAGTACTGCTTAGCTACATGGCGAGACAAGGGTGGGAAAGAGCACTACTTGATTTGTGAAGGACAAATTATCATAGAATAGTTTGGTGACTCCCTATACAGATCCATTAAGTGCCAGAAGAGCAGAATCCCATCTCAAGTGGCACCATTTTGGAAATTACACCCATCTAGGAATTTATTTACAGGTGTAGTGATGGTTTTGACTCCATGGGTGTATTTGGTAAACAAATAGCAGTGGATGTTGCTGAGTGAAAATTGCAAATCTGGCAGTGTAATGCCAAGTTTATTGTAGTGCCCAGTACATTGCACTGCCTATATATTATGCCCAGCTTGTTCTTCTGGAGTTATGTACAGCAAAAAGTAAGCGGGCTCTCTTTGCTGAAAAAAGGCCAAAATTGTGGATGCTAAATATGGTTTAGGCACACTGTGAACTCAGAAGCGAGGATGGCATTTTAATTTGGGATCACAGAATTTGTTGGATTTGATTTGGGGGGCAAGGAGCCATAGCTTTTTTCTAGAGCCTTGGTGCTACCAGTAACATGGGCACCCCCTATATTTCCATTGTCAGATTATGGTCCTGAGTGGGAGATTATCTATTTTGTGAATTGAGTTGATGCTTTTAACCCCTTAATGACCAAGCCATTTTGTAGGTTAAAGACCAGGCCAATTTTTACAATTCTGACCACTGTCTCTTTATGAGGTTATAACTCTGGAACGCTTCTACGGATCTTGGCGATTCTGAGATTGTTTTCTCGTGACATATTGTACTTCATGATAGTGGTAAAATTTCTTCAATATAACTTGCGTTTTTTTTATGAAAAAGACGTAAATATGGCAAAAATTTTGAAAATTTTGCAATTTTCAAACTTTTAATTTTTATGCCATTAAATCAGAGAGATATGTCACAAAAATTAGTTAATAAATAACATTTCCCACATGTCTACTTTACATCAACACAATTTTGGAACCAAAATTTTTTTTTGTTACGAAGTTATAAGTGTTAAAATTTGACCAGCAATTTCTCATTTTTCCAACAAAATTTACAAAACCATTTTTTTTAGGGACCACCTCACATTTGAAGTGAATTTGAGGGGACAATATGACAGAAAATACCCAAAAGTGACACCATTCTAAAAACTGCACCCCTCAACGTGTTCAAAGCCTCATTCAAGAAGTTTATTAACCCTTTAGGTACTTCACAAGAATTGAAGCAATGTGGAAGGAAAAAATGAACATTTAACTTTTTTTCCCAAAATTTTCTTTCGACACAATTTTTTAAAATTTTGTCAAGGGTATCAGGAGAAAATGAACCACAATATTTGTTGTACAATTTCTCCAGAGTACACCGATATACCATGTGTGGGGGTAAACCACTATTTGGGCGCATGGCAGAGCTCGGAAGGGAAGCAGCGTCATTTGACTTTTTTGGCTGGAATTGAGATTGGACGCCATGTCGCATTTGGAGAGTCCCTGTGTGCCTAAACAGTGGAAAGCCCCACAAGTGACCCCATTTTGGAAACTGGACCCCTCAAGGAACTCATCTAAATGTGTTGTGAGAGCTTTTAACCCCCAAGGGCTTCACAGAAGGTTATAACGTAGAGCGGTAAAATTAAAAAATCATATTTTTTCCACAAAAATGATCTTTTCATCCCAATTATTATTTTCCAAAGGATAAAAGGACCCCAAAAGTTATTGGGCAATTAGTCCTGAGTACGCTGATACCCCATATGTGGGGGTAAACCACTATTTGGCGCATGGCAGAGCTCGGAAGGGAAGCAGCGCCATTTGACTTTTTTGGCTGGAATTGAGATTGGACGCCATGTCGTATTTGGAGAGTCCCTGTGTGCCTAAACAGTGGAAACCCCCCACAAGTGACCCCATTTTGGAAACTAGACCCCCCAAGGAACTTATCTAGATGTGTGGTGAGAGCTTTGAACCCCCAAGGGCTTCACAGAAGGTTATAACGTAGAGCAGTAAAATTAAAAAATCATATCTTTTCCACAAAATGATCTTTCCACCCCCAATTGTTATTTTCCAAAGGGTAACAGGACCCCAAAAGTTATTGTGCAATTTTTCCTGAGTACGCTGATACCCCATATGTGGGGGTAAACCACTATTTTGAATCATGGCAGAGCTCGAAAGGGAAGGAACGCCTTTTTCAAATGCAGACTTTGATGGAATGGTCTGTGGGTGTCATGTCACGTTTGGATAGCCCCTGATGTGCCTAAACAGTAGAAACCCCCCACAAGTGACTCCATTTTGGAAACTAGACCACCCCAAGGAACTTTTCTAGATGTGTGGTGAGCACTTTGAACACCCAAGTGCTTCACAGAAGTTTATAACGTAGAGCCGTGAAAATAAAAAAATCATATTTTTTTCCACAAAAATAAACTTTTTGCCCCAAATTTTTATTTTTATAAGGGTAACAGGAGAAATAGGACCCCAAAAGCTATTGTGCAATTTGTCCTGAGTACGCTGATATCCCATATGTGGGGAGGAACCACTATTTTGACGCTTGGCAGAGATCGGAAGGGAAGGAGCACCGTTTTTAAATGCAGACTTTGATGGAATGGTCTGCGGGTGTCATGTCGCGCTTGGAGAGCCCCTGATGTGCCTAAACAGTAGAAACCCCCACAAATGACCCCATTTTGCAAACTAGACCCCCCCAAGGAACTTATCTAGATGTGTGGTGAGAGCTTTGAACCCCCAAGGGCTTCACAGAAGGTTATAACGTAGAGCAGTAAAATTAAAAAATCATATCTTTTCCACAAAAATGATCTTTCCACCCCCAATTGTTATTTTCCAAAGGGTAACAGGACCCCAAAAGTTATTGTGCAATTTTTCCTGAGTACGCTGATACCCCATATGCGGGGGGAACCACTGTGATCGCCTTACTGCGATCTTTGGGAGGCACAATGAACAAATCTACAAAAGGTGAAGAATTGGTTTTCTTTTTTACGCCGTTCCTCGTGCGGTATTAGTGATTAGGCGACTTTATTCCTCGGATCGGTGCGATTACAGCGATACCAGATTTACACACTTTTTTCATGTTTAGCTTCTGTCACACACTAAAAGATGCTTTTTTTTTGGAATAATTTTTTGTAAGAATTTTTTGCATCGCCATATTTTGAGAGCTGTAATTTTTCCATATTTCGGCCGACAGAGTTATCTGTGAGCTTATTTTTTGCGGGACGAGCTTACGTATTTATTGGTACCATATTCGGGCACATAACGTTTTTTGATCGCTTCCTATTCCGATTTTTGTGGAAGCAGAATGAACAAAACCCAGCAATTCAGGAATTGTTTTTTTTTTTCCCCCGTTCCGCGTGTGGTAAAATTGATAAAGCAGCTTTATTCTTCGGGTCACTACGATTACAGCGATACCTCATTTATATATTTATTTTATGTTTTGGCGTTTTTTACACAATAAAGAATTTTATAGAAAAAATAATTATTTTTGCATCAGTTTATTCCGCGAGCTATAACATTTTAATTTTTTTGCTGATAATGCTATATAGCGGCTTGTTTTTTGCGGGACAAGATGACGTTTTCAGCGGTACCATGATTATTTATATCTGACTTTTTGATCGCGTGTTATTGCACTTTTTCCAAGCGGTATGATGATACCGCTTGGAAAAAGTATAATTTACTACTTTTTTGTGTTTTTTTTTTTACAGCTTTCACTGAAGGGGTTAACTAGGGTTACGCTTTTATAGATGGGATTTTTACGGACATGGTGATACCTAACATGTGTAGGTTTTTTTTGTTTTTTATTTTTTTTATTACATAAAAATGTGTATTTTTAGGGGATTTTTTTAAAATTATTTTTTAATATTTTTTTTTTACAATTTTTTTTAAAAAATGATTTTTTTCAACTTGTCCCTTTATGGGACTTTCACTCTTTTTACTTTTGATTGCAGTTACAATGCATTGCAATGCTCCAGCATTGCAATGCATTGTACCTATGGGGAAAGCTGCTGTGACATGATCACAGCAGCTTCCTGTAGCTAAATGACCCGGAGGTTGTCATGACAACCCCCGGGTCATCAAGGCAGAGATCGGGCCCTGCAAATACAGTGCAGGGTGCCCATCTGAGGCAGAGGGAGCTCCCGACCCTCTGCCTCCCCCCCTGAGCTCTGCGATCGCGCTGGATCGCAGCAGTCAGGGGGTTAACAGCCAGGGGCGGTGGGGGCTCCGCTCCTGGCTGTCAGTGCAGGAAGCCTGGCCACTGCAGCGCCGGCTCCTGCACTGATCGCGCTGGAGAAGCTGAAATTTCAGCTTCTCCTGCGCGATCGCTGCTGTGTTTGGTCAGTCAGATTGACTGACCAATCACAGTGCTGTGAGTGCGGGGACCAACGGCAAAGGTCCCCGCACCGCTTGCCGTGCCTGTCAGCTGTCTGTGACAGCTGTCGGCACTGATCTACCACTGCGTGTTTACACGCAGTGGTAGATCAAAGGCATGACGTGCATAGTCCGTCCTGGGGCCGGAACTGGCACCTTGCCATGACGGACTGTGCACGTCAGTGGACATTAAGGGGTTAATGGCAACATTTTTTTGTATTCTGAATCTCATTTTTCTTGCACTTTACACTGAGCACTTACATTGGGATTTCCATTGAAATCTCCGAATGACCTGATTCAGTTGAAATGCCTCACATGTTCATTCACTATAAGGGTGAGTTTCCACGATCAGTAAACGCTGCGTGTTTGACGCTGTGCGCTGGCGCAGCGCCAAACACGCAGCGTCCAGATGTTACAGCATAGTGGAGGGGATTTCAAGAAATCCCGTCTCCTCTATGCGTAACAACACACAGGTGGCAGACCTGCGTAAACGGACATGCGGCGCGTCTTTTCAGACCGCAGCATGTCCTCGCGTGTTGCGGCGACGGTGCGTCGCCGCAACAGAATTTAACACAGGGCTATGTAGCCCTGCGTTCTTTCCGGAGGTGTTCCGGAGGTGTCCTGAACACCTCCGGAAAGAGCGCGCGTCAGAAAGGGGGCGGGGCTTAGACAGAGCGGAATTTCCGCTCCGTTCAAAGCGCTGTGGTTCTGGACCGTGGAACCACAGCCTAATGAGGCAGCAGAGCTACTCTGGACTCCATCTTGCCCCTTTTCAGCTGTGCCTTCTTTTCAGAGATGCATAAAATTGTGACCAACTGCACTTTTATGCATGCTTAAATAGATGGGCACCGCTGCATCATAAACCAGACTAAGTCTGCAGTGTCTTCATCTGCCTCATCATGGGGAATCTGCTTTTATCTATTTTTTACATCATTCATTATAAGTGAAGTATAAGTGATCAAGCAACTTTATTCTTCATGTCAGTGCTATTACAGCTATTTATACCAGTTTTTAATGTTTGGCTGCTGTCACACACCAAAAGACAATTTTTTTTGCAAAACTAAGAGTTTGTATCACCGTATTTTGAGAACTATAATTTTCCCATATTTCTGCCAACAGTCGTGATAGGGCTTGTTTTTTGCAGGACGATGTTAGGGTTCACGGATCACACTAAATGTAATAATAAACTGCATTAGCAATCCGGAGTCCACCATGCAGTGATATTAAAGTGCAGCTAGTGAACAATGGCGGATCATGACTGCAAGTGAATACTTATAACACATTGAGTTAAACGTCACTCAATGTGAGCTGAATGCAAAGTACAGTTACTCCATAGAGCGGTATTGTACAACAGATCACTTAGAGCTATACCCTGTTAGACGACACAGGAGTAGAGCAATCATGATGCCAATTGGGGTCCCTATCGCTACCCCACAGGGAAGTCTAGGCTGGTGGTTGTGCTTGCTCTGAAACTCAGCTGTGCTAACCGCACACATGACCGAAGTTCCCACCCTACACATTCTGATAAGACACTCAGTCGCCATTGTAAGATGCAAATAGAGTGGTATTGTATCCAATCATACACACAACACAAATGATAATAGCGCTCTGGCGTGCACCCCTGAAAACCTTTTATATGTTCCGCTCATGTCCAGTTGGACAGGATCTTGACTGTGGACCAATCTGGAGCTGCCATATCACAAGAGCAGCTAACGACCGACCAACAATGAGACGTTGCCACATCACGAGCATGCTCAGTAGGGTGATTTCTGGACTTAGCCTGGAGAGCATCTGTTTTCCGCTGCCTATCGCTGGTTACCATAGACTTGGCTGGAACGTCAGCTGTAACCAAGCGAGCAGGACGAGCAGCTGTCTTTGTTCAGCAGCACCAACTGTGGCTGAAGCTGAATGGGAGACCGTTCGAGGCAGACAAGGCTTGGGATCTACCCTATGCAACAGGAGAATCCTGGTGCCTAACAGATGAGTTGACGTTTTTATTGGTACAATTTTTGGTCAATAAAATTTTTTGGTAACTTTCTATTCCAATTTTTGGGAAGTAGAATGAACAAAAATCAGCAACTCAGGATTTTTTTTTGTTATGCAGCTCATTATGTTCCTGTGCTTACATGATCACCCTGACCTAAGTTTACGTCTTTTTACGGAAAATCCTTCACCACAATGATGTAAACTTACATCAAATGTCATGAGAGATTAAAGAGCTTGAAAGTGGTGAGAAACAGCCCTAAAAGATGTGTTCCATACATCTTTGCAGGACAATTTAAGGTATTGCATTTCATGTCAAACAATTCACAACAAAACAAACTTTTATGAAAATGTGATGAATCTGATGAATGTTATTATTATTATTATTATTAAAATTTATTCATATAGCGCAATTAATTCCATGGTGCTGTACATGAGAAGGGTTACATACAAAGTTATAGATATCGTTTACAGTAAACAAATTTACAATGACAGACTGGTGCAGAGGGGAGAGGACCCTGTCCTTGCGGACTTACATTCTACGGGATAATGGAGAAGAAACAGAAGGTCGGGGGTGCAGCAGCTCTGGTGGTGGTGGCGGCAATGCGGCAGCTCGGGTGGTGGCGGCGAGGCGGAAGCTCGGGTGGAATGGCGGAATGGTTATTGCAGGCTGTAGGCTTTCCTGAAGAGATGGGTTTTCAGGTTTCGTCTGAAGGATCCAAGAGTGGTGGATAATCGTACCTGTTGAGGCGTGGAATTCCAGAGGATAGGGGATATTCGGGAGAAATCTTGGAGGCGGTTGTGTGAGGAACGAATAAGTGTGGAGGATAGTAGGAGGTCTTGGGAGGATCGAAGATTACGTGAAGGAAGACATTGGGAGATTAGTTCAGAGATATAGGGAGGGGACAGGTTGTGGACAGCTTTGTAGGTCAGTGTTAGTAGTTTGAACTGGATTCATTGGGGAATTGGGAGCCAGTGGAGGGATTTGCAGAGGGAGAAGCAGGGGAGTAGTGAGGGAAGAGGTGGATTAGTCGAGCAGCAGAGTTGAGGACAGACTGGAGTGGTGCAAGAGAGTTGACGGGGAGGCCACAGAGGAGGGTGTTGCAGTAATCGAGGCGAGAGATGATGAGGGCATGCACAAGAGTTTTAGTAGACTGAGGGCTGAGGAAGGTACGGATTCTGGAAATGTTTTTAAGTTGGAGGCGACAGGAGGTGGCAAGAGTTTGGATGTGTGGTTTGAAGGACAGGGCAGAGTCGAGAGTTACTTTGAGGCAGCGGATTTCAGGTGCAGGAGAGATCGTGATGCCATTTACCATAATAGATAGATTGGGTAGGGAAGATACGTGGGGTGGAGGAAAGATGATGAGTTCAGTTTTGCCTACATTGAGTTTTAGGAAGCGAGAGGTGAAGAAGGAGGATATGGCTGATAGACACTCTGGGATTCTGGACAGCAGAGAGGTGACATCTGGGCCAGAGAGGTAGATCTGAGTGTCGTCCGCATTCAGGTGGTACTGGAAGCCATGGGACTTTATGAGTTGTCCTAGGCCAAGGGTATGGATGGAAAAAAGTAGGGGCCCCAGGACAGAGCCTTGAGGGACTCCAACAGAGAGAGGGCGGGATGAGGAGGTAGTGTGGGAGTGGGAGACGCTGAATGTGTGGTCGGAAAGGTAAGTGGTGATCCAGGACAAGGCAAGGTCTTTGATGCCAAGGGAAGAAAGAATCTGTAGCAGTAGGCAGTGGTCAACTGTGTCAAAGCAGAGGACAGGTCAAGGAGGAGGAGGAGGATGGAGAAGTGTCTGTTAGCTTTGGCTGTGAGTAAGACATTAGTAATTTTGGTCAGGGCAGTTTCAGTGGAGTGGTGGGGGCGGAAGCCAGATTGGAGGTTGTCAAGGAGAAAGTTAGATGAGAGATGGGAGGAAAGTTGAATGTGGACATGCTGCTAAAGGAGTTTGGAGGCAAACGGGAGCAATGTTATTGGGCGATAGAGACTGTGAATTTTAAAAGATTTGATCATCTTGAAGCAGTGAGTTAAGAGGGCCTATCTTGGAACCATTTCATTTTAGAAATTATGCTTTAGAATTCAAGCAAATTAATCTTAATCTAAAGCAAACAGGTTCAGTGTAATTACACACTATAGCATAATCACAAGTTTTATATAATGTTTAATCTGCTAATTTATGGTAATGTGGTATCAATTCTGTTGTTTAATAATGTGCCGTATTCAAATGGATGCAAATAAATAATGATAGTTGAATTTATATACAAGTAATAATGCAGTGTAGAAGTTTTCTTTGGTACGATAAAGTAAATGACCTAATTATCATTTCTATTATATAATATTAGAGATTATGTGAATATTAAACACCTGCAATGTACATGTTAATGTACCACAAATATTAAATGTGAAAAGAATTACATTCTATGTTTCTATGCTAATTACAACTATCACAAAGCTTTATTATGTTAGCTGTTACAAGTTCCTGTCACACTTAAGCTTTAATTAAGGGAGCTGCAACTATTACTCATTAGCACCTAAACAACCTACATTCATTGACACTTCATTTGATCTTGAGATCAAACAGCCACATTAAAAAATAATTACATGTGAACCATGGAGCAGAATACAATAATTTGCATTGTTCAGGAACAAAAAAGAAACTCATGTCTTCTGACGTTTGGATTTAGATTGAATAGACCTTCCTGTTATTTAGGAGTCCATTTAATATAAGATTAAAATGAGCATATTCAAAAAACTACAAGAATAAAGAAATACAAAAAAATTTAAACAGGCATTTTTTTTATTTCTTTTGAATTTCTAATGGTGAGATATCCAGGTAATATGTGGCATTCTGCAAAACACTCCCATAAAAGAGATACTGAGTAGAGCATTATCTCCATACGGTAAATGTTTTAAAGGGAACCTGTCAGCAGAATTGTGCTGTAAAACCAACAGACAGTATCAGGTTGGCGAAGTTATACTGATTAAATTTATCTATTGGTTGATGAAATCTATATTGTAGTTGTTGTGTATTCCTTGTATTTTCAGTTTTGAGTTAATTAAATGTTTGTGCGTCGGGGTAGGGCTGTGAGTCTGGGGGGTCTTCATGTGGTGCTCTGATTAGGTGTTTACCAGTATGGCTTCTGACTGGTAAGTGATCCTTCAGTGACCTGCCCCCTAATTTACATAATGAATAATATATACCGTATATACTCGTGTATAAGCCGAGATTTTCAGCACCTTTTTTTGTGCTGAAAATGCCCCCTCGGCTTATACACGAGTCATAGGGCAGAAACCAGCTGGGAGGGGATGCGACGGCAGGAGCCAGTGACTGGGACATCATATTCACCCTCCTCGTGCCATCGCTGAACATCCCTGCAATCCTGCGTTCTCCCCGGCTTCCTGCAGCTCTCCCCGGCTTCCTGCAGCTCTCCAGCGTTGAGCGGTGACGTAATACCCGCTCATTAAGGTCATGTAATATGGACGCGACGCCACTCCCATGGGCGTGGCCTCCATATTCATGGCCTTAATGAGCGGTATTACGTCACCGCTCAGCGCTGGAGAGCTGCAGGAAGCCGGGGAGAACGCAGGATTGCCGGCCAGGACGTTCAGCAATGGCACGGGGAGGGTGAGTATGATGGAGGAGGATGGGGGGGCATGGAGGAGGACAAGGAGCATGGAGCAGAACGGGGGGAGGACGGAGAGCAGGGAGCAGAACGGGGGAGGACGGAGAGCACGGAGCAGGACGGGGGAGGATGGAGAACACAGAGCAGAACGGGGGAGGACGGAGAGCACGGAGCAGGACGGGGGAGGACGGAGAGAGCAACGGAGACAGACACGGAGAGGGGAGGACGAGAGCACGGAGCAGAACGGGGGAGGACGGAGAGCACGGAGCAGAACGGGGGAGAGGAGAACACAGAGCAGGACGGGGAGGACGGAGAGCACGGAGCAGAACGGGGGGAGAGGACGGAAGAGACGGAGAGCAGACAGGGGAGGACGGAGAGCACGGAGCAGAACGGGGGGAGGACGGAGAGCATGGAGCAGAACAGGGGGAGGACGGAGAGCATGGAGCAGGACGGGGGTGGGCACAGAGGAGAATAGGGGAGTGCAGAGCTGGATGGGGGAGCACGGAGCAGGACGGGGGGATGGAAAGCAAGAGCAGGACAGGATAATGGAGCAGGAGGAGGGGAGCACAGAGGAGAATGGGGGCGCACAGAGCTGGATGGGGGAGCACAGAGCAGGACGGCAACTTATACACCCGGCTTATACACGAGTCAATAAGTTTTCCAAGTTTTTTGTGGCAAAATTAGGGGGTCGGCTTATACACGGGTCAGCTTATACATGAGTATATACGGTATATATTTTGAAAAAAAAATCACCTTCTGCAGGCAGGCGCTGGCAGCAGCACCTGCAGTGCAGCATGATCGCATCTGCAATGTGTATTCAATTATTTTCTTTGATGATATAAATAAATTCAGAAAAAAACTTGACTCCTCCAAGACTGTATATCCGGCGCCTGCGCAGAAGCATCTATCGTATCACCAATAGATGCTACTGCACAGGTGACAGCAGTGAAATCTTGCTAAACAAAAAAAAATTGTCTCCACTAAGCTGACGCCAGCTGCACCTGCACAGTAGCATCTATCATCAATCCGATTTTCTTTTTCTCTAGCATGATGGCGCCGTTTTCATTCTGATAATTTTTTTCTGTCTGCAGAATGTGATTTTTTTTCAATATATATATTCTATTCATTATGTAAACCAAGGGGCAGGTCTCTGAGCGAACAGTGGCCTTGTCAGAGGCCATACACATAAGTACCTAATCAGAGCACCACATGAAGACCCCCACAGGCTGCCCTGGAGCCCGGGCATATCATTAACTCAAAACTGAAAATAAAGATTAAACAACAACAACAAGTCAGATTTTATCAATCATGGTATTATTTTAATCACTAAAAAGGCACCAAACTGACACTGTCTGTAAGTTACTGTGCACAATCCTGCTGACAGGTTCCCTTTAAATTAAGCAAACAATCCGATTCAAGAATTATTCGCAGTGCTTACGAAAGAGAATTATCTTGTTAAAGGCAACTTTCAGTACACTGTTTTTCAAGGATACATTCAAATAACCATGTTTTTAGTCTGATTGCTGTTCGTGGAAAAAATGACATCACACAGACAGTACTCAAATCTATGTTATACCATTTGGATTTTCCTTTAACAGTTTTTTCAAGCAGACTGAATGTCCACATGTCAAAAAATTCAACTCTCTTCTGCATTTAAGATGAGGGTTGCCTATTCTTGTCTAGGGGTGCTATAACAAAATTGGATTCCATAAGGATCAACTGTATAGAACACAGGAAACTGTATTTGTTCTTGCAATTTTTTCTAACTGCAGATGGATAAAAATGCCATACAGATGCCATGGATGTCATATGGGTGACAATACAGTTGAAATAACCTCATTGTTTTCTAAATTAAAATTGGACTTTTTTGATGCTATCATGTGAACTTAACATAAGGGTGCACTCCAACATAATATCCATGGTGTAAAGACTTGTGATTTTTCTTGCAACTAGTGTAATTTTCATATTTATTCTGTTTGGCTTTGCAGGTAAACAGCTTTATCAACAAAACAATTGGCCCAATTATTATCTATGCCATCTTTCATCTAATGGTATTCATTGGCCCTCAGATAATCTCCCTCTTTTGTCTTTTTTACTTCTCCACGGCATGTGACATACTCTTCCTCCATCTTCACTAAAGGTTTCTGGGGCTCAGTAGACCTTTGACATCAGGACATCATATACCTAGGCACTGACTTGGCCTTTAGGGAAGTGTGTTATGATTTCAAGATGTGTGTCTTGATGTCAGAGGCCTACACAGCACTAGAAGCTCTGCTGCAGAGTGAAGATGGAGGCAGAAGACATCATGTACTGTGTTGAAGTAAAGAAGAGGCTGCAGGGAGATGTACATAATACTGCACGAGGGACATACAAGGGGCGTGCTGAATATTCTTACATCTTTTCCACCCTACCTTTATTATGCTCTCTGGTCTGTATAGACCAGAGAGCATAATAAGATGCATTCCATACACATCCTTTAAGTTGAATTGGGAGCCTTTCATGTTTCAGTATTTTGGTCAGTATTTCCCATCAATTTTTAAAAGCTAAAACCTGAATTGAAATATAAACAAAGAAAACTTTAATGGAAAGATTTTCACTACTTCCATACGTTGGTCCCGCTTTTGTTTATGGCTTAGAAGGATTAGATACAAAATGCTGATCAAAATAATGTCTGAAAGAGGCCTTATGTTCTTTTCCTAGAAACAGGTCAATAGCATTTAATACTAGAGGAAGGTGAGCTTTCATGAATAACATGAATTAGTATTTTGGTAGCATGAAAGTGAACTTATTCATTACCAAGTAGTCTTTCACTGTATTATGTGCAGCACTAACCCTAATTACTGCCAGAGTCATTAATCACCGTAATGGATAGCCCAAAGACTTCACATGATAAAGGGATTATCTTGAGTTTGAATGCAATAAAACTATTATTTCCATGACATTATTAGAACGAAAACCTACAGCATTTAATAACAGAGAACTCTCTGATGCTACATCACATTTTAAGTGCATTTTTGTATATTTGCTTTCCCTTGTTTGCTCAGAAGCATTTATTTCAGCAATTTTAGCAGGCTTTTTATTACTCTCTGAATTGTGATATATCAAAGTGTATGCCCTTACCTTGTCACTGCAGCACCATCTCTCCAAATTCAATTTTGGTGTCATTTATTATTATAGGTCATACTCATCCTTGACTACTATGTGCCTTCTGTTGTTTACTCTCCATAATCCAGTCATATTCTGCCTCCGTCTGAATAAATCAATTGGACTTACAGCAACCAATACCATTTCGGTATTTTTAATATTGCCTGGAATATTGTCTGATTTTTTTTTTATTTTTTGCTGTGTATGATATGTGGATTACAACATCATTTCATATTGCCAGAGTGCAAGGAATGTCAGAAGTTGAGCCCAGTGTAAATATGTTGGACAATCAAATGAAAAATTTTAATTTGAATATTTGTCATTGTTTTTTTTTGTCAACATACAAATCATCAATTTTCAGCAGCACATGTAAAAATCCTAAAAATCCAAACAGACAATATGTCTTCCAATGGAAATTGTAAGGGTTGTGGTGGGAATGTCACATAAGCAATAGTTTATATGAAGACTCATGATAATTATTGTAAATGAGAAGATAGACTTCTGATATCATCAGTGTTTACCAGCAATTTGTCAACACTTAATGACAATTCCTCCTAAAATTGTACCAGTGTATTGCCCTGCATTTAGCTCTAGTGCATTGGGAGATGTTAGAGCACTGAAACCTAAAATACATCAGTGGTTAAATGTCCTTTTCACACAATCTCCTTTGCAGACACTTTCAAGAAAAAGGTAAATAGCAGTTGCTATGTGGGGCTCAGTTATTTTTTTGAGTCCTGGCTCATTTTCCAGTCAATATATTTCAATTTGTTATCCATTATTTTTGTGAGCTGCCCAGCTGTTTGTTTTTCCAATTTGCTGTGTAAAAGCTGTTGTATCTTCCACTTTGTTGTCCAAAAAGAGACAAACTGGCATCAGTGACTTGTTATCACATGAAGAAACACAGCTTTACTGGGTACATCAAAGGTTTATCTTACTTTAAGGTGCAATACAGTAATAGCTGTCAACTCGAGCATGTAATGCAACTCAGCAAAATACATGGCAAGCTCCTCACAAATAGCTATGTATGTCACCGGTGAAAAGAATTTATGAAACGACTAGATGTGAAAAATGTAGTCAAAAAGCGGAAGATTTAGGATTATTTGATCCCCAAAGCATTACAGTAGTAATGTGTAAATTGTTCCTTGAACATTGGGAAATGGTGATTGTTAAATACAGCAGAATTGCTAAAAAAAAGTAAAAGAATTTTGTAAAAGAATGTTTGATTATTTTAATCTTTTTCATGTTCATTGAGTTATACATCAATTTGTCAATGAGTCTACTGTTCCTCAAAGCATTAAAGCTTCATTTCAGCATTTTTTTTATTTCACCTTCTGAATGTTATCACTAATGTCAGTTCCCTCCCTCCTGTAATATATTTACTTGGTGCCAACTTCTGCTTTTAGCATTACTCTGGTTGTGTTCTGCAATTTGTGACTTACCAGATCGCTCCAGTGTTTGCTGGGTGAGCTGGATGTCACTACTTATGTAATCTAGATGAGATGAATACCCAAACTTATTTGAAAGTTTTTTCTCTACTATCCTGAATTTTGAGCAATCTTTGCATTTGCTCTCCCCTCTTTTTATGTACTTTTATCTTTGTCCGTATTATTAAACTATGTTTTGCATATTTTTATTGGGCTGGTACTTCCTTTCTTTAAAGTGGTGTCCTTAACAAACAGTAACCGGTGACAAACGCCGAACATGAACTTTCATCGGAAGTCCGTTGCAATGTTTGGAGTTCTGGGGGAATCCATTGCAGAGAAAGAGAAGGATTTTTTATACAGATCAAAAGTTCAGTTATCCATGGTTATCAAAGGATTTTGAGTTTTGGTTCAAGTTTTGGTGCAGTTATGGTACCAGAACTGAACTTTAGACTAAAGTTAAGGTCGAGTACCAGAACCCGAACTTCCAAGGGTCCGCTCATCTCATCTTTGAGAGTCAAAACAAGACCAGAAATATTCTTTCATAGACTAACATTGAGCGCTCTGGTCAGTCAGAAATTGCGGTCGCAAGATTACAAATGGAGGAGAAGCAGGGCCGGGAAGAGCAGAAGATGGCGGTTCGTAAGTATATTAGTAGAGTCAGGGGGCAAGGATTAATGATATTATTCCATGGATAAAGTAAAAAATAAAAACTCTGGAATGGTGCTTTAAGAACATTCTTTATTTAGACCTTCAGGACACTGTGATATTTTTTTTAACATTGCATTCCTAATGTCAAAGCTTTTGATGTTTCAATCAATGTATTGAATCAGGGCTTATTTTTTGTGGAATCAGTTGTAATTTTCAGGCCAGCATTTTGGGGTTCATGTAATTTATTGACTATATTTTGAGGTCTTTCTGGTGGTAGGGGAAGCACAAATTTCACAATTGGTTTCAAGTGATTTTAATTGTTTAATTTCCATCTAAATAAATATTAGTTTGCATCGTGAAAATACTTTAACCCTTCACGGTCAAGCAATTTTTTGCTATCGTTTATACTATTCTTCATCCAAGAGCTTATTTTTTGAAGGACGAGACATAGTTTATAATTATACCATTCACTTTTCCATAAAATGACACAAAATAGTGTTTATTTTATCAGCAATAATTCTGGGGTAAAAGTGATTTAACAACTTGATACTATAGATCAGTATGATCACAGTAATATCTATTTTATAGATATCTTTTACTGGTTAAAATAATTTTGAATTCTATAAAAAAAATTGGTTGCATTGTCATTTTCTGAGACCAATAACTTTTAGATATGGTTGACTGGTTGTAAACCTGATGCGTTTATTTATTTGAGGTACACATAAAAGTTTTGATTGCTTCTTTTTGCTTTGCATTGTGACCAAAAAATGGCAATTTTAGCATTTATAATTATTTTTACCATGTTTACCTTATTACCATATATACTTGAGTATAAGCAGAGATTTTCAGCTCGTTTTTTTAGGCTGAAAGTGCACCTCTCGGCCCCACAGTCTTCCCTCTTCCCCGGTCCATCTCTCTTCCCTGGGGGTGTTTCTTACCCCCTCCTTCACAGCAGCAGGGCAGCAGAGCAGCACAATCCTGGCATGTATTGAGGTAGCGGCGTGCTGGCACTGTATGGAGCAAGCGGTAGCCGTATGGCAGTGGAGGTTGCGGGTGGCCTGATTCCCGGAGGCAGCAGCGTGCTGGTAACTATGGAGTAAGCAGTATCTGTACGAGGTGGAGGTTGCAGGCTGCCTGTATTTTCACTGTGCATGCTTCACTTCCGGTCCTGCTCATTATGGCTTATGAATATTCATGATGTCACCGGAAGTGATACGTGTGGCACTGAAAATACAGGCCGCTCGCAATCTCCACCTGCCATACAGCTACTGCTTGCCCATAAGTTACCAGCATGTACTACCTCTGGACCCAGTGCCTGCTACCTCAACCTGCATTGCTACTGCTTGCTCACAAGTTACAGGCACGCCGCCACATCAAGGACTCAGGTCGCCCGCAACCTCCACCTACCGTACCGCTTGCTCCATAAAGTACTGACCCGCAGCTACCTTGGGACTCAGTACATGCCAGGATTGCGCTGCTCCGCCCCCGCTGCTACAGTGAGGGAGTGGATAAGAAACACCCCAGGGGAAGAGAGACGGACCGGGGAGAGGGGAGATAGACCACTTGCCTACATGACTGCTATTGTTGCTCCAGGATGGTGCTGCTGTGAAGAAGTGGGTAAGAAACACCCCTGTGGGAGACTCACGGACCGACGGGGAGAGGAGACACTCGCGGGGAGAGGGGAGACTCGCAGACCAGTAGCTGCTGCATCCCCCCTCGGCTTGTACTTGAGTCAATAAGTTTTCACATTTTTTTTAGATAAAATTGGGTACCTCGGCTTATACTCGGGGCGGCTTATACTCGAGTATATACGGAAGTTCATTATATATTTTAATAGATGTAACAATTATGGATGTGTCAAAACAAAATATATTTTTTATTTTTATTAATTTTTTGATTTGGCAAAAGGGGGTATTTTTATTTATATTTTCAAATACCTTTTTTCATTCATTTTTACTTTTTTGTTAGCTCCATAAAGGACTTGAAACAGCAAAGGATAACTTTTGCCAACGTCTCTAATATATCTGCATTTGTATGAATTTTATTATAAAATGTTTGTTAGATGGTACGATACCACAACTAGGTTAGCCCACATAAATTCAGATCTTTTACCTCTATGTTCTCCATATTTTCTGGAATTACCCTAAAACTAAACCTTTATGATGTCAAGTATCCTCTTTAGTCAAAAGACTGCTCAAAATAATCTATTGATCATCCCTAAATGGCCCTTCTTTCAATTGATTTGGAAAATATAGACCTTTCTTTTACAATTGATACGTTATAATCCTTATTTTTCTTGATTTGGAAAAAACCCTTTCCCCTTAATTCTTCTGACATTCTGGAAAAAAAATGCTCTTCATAAACCACTTGAATTGAGATATTCCATTGTTAACCCCTTCAAGACCCAGCCTATTTTGACCTTAAAGACCTTGCCATTTTTTGCAATTCTGACCAGTGTCCCTTTATGAGGTAATAACTCAGGAACGCTTCAACGGATCCTAGCGATTCTGAGATTGTTTTTTCGTGACATATTGGGCTTCATGTTAGTGGTAAATTTAAGTTGATAATTTTTGCGTTTATTTGTGAAAAAAAATGGAAATTTGGCGAAAATTTTGAAAATTTTGTAATTTTCAAATGTTTAATTTTTATTCTGTTAAACTAGAGAGTTATGTGACACAAAATAGTTAATAAATAACATTTCCCACATGTCTACTTTACATCAGCACAATTTTGGGAACAACATTTTTTTTTGTTAGGAAGTTATAAGGGTTAAAAGTTGACCAGCGATTTCTCATTTTTACAGCAAAATTTACAAAACCATTTTTTTTAGGGACCACCTCACATTTGAAGTCACTTTGAGGGGTCTATATGGCAGAAAATACCCAAAAGTGACACCTTTATAAAAACTGCACCCCTCAAGCTACTCAAAACTACATTCAAGAAGATTATTAACCCTTCAGGTGCTTCACAGGAACTAAAGCAACGTGTAAGGAAAAAATGGACATTTTAATTTTTCCAACAAAAATTTTCTTTTAGCATCAATTTTTTCATTTTTACATGGGCATCAGGATAAAATGGATCCTAAAATTTGTTGGGCAATTTCTCCTGAGTACACAGATACCTCATATGTGGTCATAAACCACTGTATGGGCGCACGGCAGGGCTCAGAAGGGAAGGAGCGCCATTTGACTTTTTGAATGGAAAATATGCTGGAATATTTAGCGGTTGCCATGTCACATTTGGAGAGTCCCTGTGTGCCTAAACATTGGAGCTCCCCCACAAGTGACCCCATTTTGGAAACTAGACCCCTAAGGAACTTATCTAGATGCATAGTGATCATTTTGAACCCCCAGGTGCTTCACAAATTGATCTGTAAAAAAAAAGAAAGTACTTTTTTTCACAAAAATTTTCTTTTAGCCTCAGTTTTTTCATTTTCACATGGGCAACAGTATAAATTGGATCCTAAAATTTGTTGGGCAATTTCTCCTGAGTACACAGATACCTCATATGTGGTCATAAACCACTGTTTGGGCGCATGGCAGGGCTCAGAAGGGAAGCAGCGCCATTTGACTTTTTGAATGGAAAATATGCTGGAATATTTAGCGGTTGCCATGTCGCATTTGGAGAGTCCCTGTGTGCCTAAACATTGGAGCTCCCCCACAAGTGACCCCATTTTGGAAACTAGACCCCCTAAGGAACTTATCTAGATGCATAGTGATCATTTTGAACCCCCAGGTGCTTCACAAATTGATCTGTAAAAAAAAGAAAGTACTTTTTTTTCACAAAAATTTTATTTTAGCCTCAGTTTTTTCATTTTCACATGGGCAACAGTATAAATTGGATCCTAAAATTTGTTGGGCAATTTCTCCTGAGTACACAGATACCTCATATGTGGTCATAAACCACTGTTTGGGCGCACGGCAGGGCTCAGAAGGGAAGGAGCGCCATTTGACTTTTTGAATGGAAAATATGCTGGAATATTTAGCGGTTGCCATGTCGCATTTGGAGAGTCCCTGTGTGCCTAAACATTGGAGCTCCCCCACAAGTGACCCCATTTTGGAAACTAGACCCCTAAGGAACTTATCTAGATGCATAGTGAGCACTTTGAACCCCAGGTGCTTCACAAATTGATCCGTAAAAAAAAGAAAGTACTTTTTTTTCACAAAAATTTTCTTTTAGCCTCAGTTTTTTTCATTTTCACATGGGCAACAGTATAAATTGGATCCTAAAATTCGTTGGGCAATTTCTCCTGAGTACACAGATACCTCATTTGTGATCATAAACCACTGTTTGGGCACACGGCAGGGCTCAGAAGGGAAGGAGCGCCATTTGACTTTTTGAATAGAAAATATGCTGGAATATTTAGCGGTTGCCATGTCGCATTTGGAGAGTTCCTGTGTGCCTAAACATTGGAGCTCTCCCACAAGTGACCCCATTTTGGAAACTAGACGCCCTAAGGAACTTATCTAGATGCATAGTGAGCACTTTGAACCCCCCAGGTGCTTTACAGAAGTTTATAACGCAGAGCCGTGAAAATAAAATATCATTTTTTTTTTCTCAAAAAATGATTTTTTAGCCCACTATTTTTTATTTTCACAATGGTTACAGGAGAAATTGGACCCCAAAAGTTGTTGTCCAGTTTGTCCTGAGTACGCTAGTACCCCATATGTGGGGGGGAACCACTGTTTGGGCACACGTCAGGGCTCGGAAGGGATGTAGTGACGCTTTGAAATGCCAACTTGATGGAATGGTCTGCGGGCATCTTGTTACGTTTGCAGAGCCCCTGATGCGCCTAAACAGTAGAAACTCCCCACAAGTGACCCCATTTTGGAAACTAGACACCGCAAAGAACTTATCTAGATGTGTGGTGAGCACTTTGAACCCCCAAGGGCTACACAGAAGTTTATAACGCCCGGGCATGAAAATAAAAAAATCATATTTTTTCCACAATCAGGATCTTTTAGTCCCCAATTTTTTTTATTTTCGCAAGGGTAACATGAGAAATTAGACCCCAAAAGTTGTTGTCCAATTTGTCCTGAGTATGCTGATATCCCATATGTGGGAGAAAACTACTGTATGGGCACACGTCGGGGCTCGGATGGGAAGTAGTGACCTTTTGAAATGCCCACTTGATGGAATGGTCTTCGGGCGTCATGTTACGTTTGCAGAGTCACTGATGTGCCTAAACAGTAGAAACTCCCCACAAGTGACCCCATTTTGGAAACTAGATCCCCCAAGGAACTCCTCTAGATGTGTGGTGAGCACTTTGAATCTCCAAGTCCTTCACAGAAGTTTATAACGCAGAGCCGTGAAAATATAAAATCATTTTTTTTCCACAAAAATAATTTTAGTCCCCAATTTTTTTTCCCAATGTTAACAGGAGAAATTAGAACCCCCAAAGTTGTTGTGCAATTTTTCCCGAGTACGCTGATACCTCATATGTGGGATAAACCACTGTTTGGGCATACGTCGGGGCTTGGAATAAAGGGAGCACTGTTTGACTTTTTGAACGCAAAATTTGCAGGAATCAATGGTGGCGCCATGTCGCGTATGGAGACCCCTGATGTGCCTAAATAGTGGAAACCCCTCAATTCTAACTCCAACACTAACCCCAACACACCCCTAACGCCTACACACACCTAACCCTAATACAAACCCTAATCATAACCCTAACCCCAACACACCCCTAATCCCAACTCTAACCATAAACCTAACTACAAGCCTAACCCTAATTCCAACCCTAACCCAAATTCCAACCCTAACCGTAATTCTAACCTTAGCCCTAATGCTAACCCTAACCCTAGTTCTAACCCTAAGGCTGGGTTCATATTGCGTTTTACCAGCCCGTTCAACACGTAGCGTTGACCGGCTGGTAACGGTATAGCATAACGTGATCGCGTTATGCTATACCCGCTAGCGCAGATGAATCAGCAGATAATCAGCCGCGGATCAGCAGCAAAATCAGTCGCGGATCAGCAGCAAAATCCGCCGCGGATCAGCAGCGAAATCCACCGCGGATCAGCAGCGAAATCCGCCGCGGATCAGCAGCGAAATCTGCCGCGGATCAGCAGCGAAATCCGCAGCGGATCAGCAGCGAAATCCGCCGCCGATCAGCAGCGAAATCCGCCGCGGATCAGCAGCGAAATCCGCCGCCGATCAGCAGCGAAATCCGCCGCGGATCAGCAGCGAAATCCGCCGCGGATCAGCAGCGAAATCCGCCGCCGATCAGCAGCGAAATCCGC
Organism: Oophaga sylvatica; assembly: GCA_033576555.1. Classification (NCBI taxonomy): domain Eukaryota; kingdom Metazoa; phylum Chordata; class Amphibia; order Anura; family Dendrobatidae; genus Oophaga; species Oophaga sylvatica. The sequence goes on along the minus strand of JARQOD010000003.1, from coordinate 479,118,586 downwards.
TGCGGATCAGCAGCGAAATCCGCTGCCGATCAGCAGCGAAATCCGCTGCGGATCAGCAGCGAAATCCGCTGCCGATCAGCAGCGAAATCCGCCGCGGATCAGCAGGGAAATCCGCCGCGTATCAGCAGCGAAATCCGCTGCCGATCAGCAGCGAAATCCGCCGCGGATCAGCAGGGAAATCCGCTGCCGATCAGCAGCGAAATCCGCCGCGGATCAGCAGCGAAATCCGCCGCCGATCAGCAGCGAAATCCGCAGCGGATCCGTAGCGAAATCCGCCGCGGATCAGCAGCGATGTCCGCCGTGGATCAGCAGCGAAATCCGCCGCGGATCAGCAGCGAAATCCGCCGCGGATCAGCAGCGATATCCGCCGCGGATCCGCAGCAAAATCAGCTGCGGATCAGCAGCAAAAATCCGCTAGGAAAAAAAAAAAAAATTCTTTATTTTTTTTATTTGTCCCTACCTATGATAAAGGGGGGTTCATTTACTTTTTTTATTTTGATCACTGTGACAGTTTATCACAGTGATCAAAATAAATTTTTGAACACTGGGAGCGCACTGCGCATGCGCCGGCCGGCGGGCGCACTGCGCATGCGCCCGCCATTTTCCAATATGGCGGCGCCCATGAAGAGGCCCGGGTGGACGCCGGCCCGATCGTGGGACATCGGTGGATCGGGAGAGGTGAGTAGGGGGGTCGGAAGGCTGGGGGGGGGGGATAGGAAGTGGGGGCAGTGGACCAAAAGAGGAGGGGAGCTGTAAGTGACGGCGGTGACCGATCGCTGCCATCTTTCGGTGGCGGCGGCCGATCACCGCCGTGACTCGGTGTGGGGGGGGTCAGGGCTCGGTCTCCAGCCATGGCAGATGCTATTGCAGCATCGGCCATGGCTGGATTGTAATATTTCACCAATTAAATTGGTGAAATATTACACATTGCTCTGATTGGCTGTTTCACTTTTAACAGCCAATCAGAGCGATCGTGGCCACGGGGGGTTAAGCCAACCCCCCTGTGGTGAAGCACAAAGGGTCCTGTAACTGCGGTCGGGTGACCTTTGAGTGACCCCGGTCTCCCGCCCGCAGGGACGAGATCCTTTCATGACGCCACATAGGCGTCATGGGTCGGAATGGCACAGGTTTTCATGACGCCTACGTGGCGTCATGGGTCGGGAAGGGTTAATAATCATTTTAAGAAATACACAAAAAATGGAAATGTTGGTCCTCTGTTTTTCCTTGATCTCTCCAAAACATTTGAATTCTTGTTCTCCTGCTAATCCTGGTACTCTTTGTTAATGAGGAAAGTTTTGTTCATTTTTCTTTGTTTGCATATATTTCTGTTATTTTATTTATGTAATACATTTTACAAAGACAATGTAAACTTAATTCTCCCTTATTTTTCCTTTCATTTACCTTTCCTATCTACCCTTCCTCCTATAAGCCCTTTTTCCTTTCCTCTACTTCTTATTGTCCCTGTCCTTCCCTTTAGTTTCCATATTATCTTATTTAAAAATGTAGTAAAAAAAATTTTGAAAGAAACAGAAAGGTTTAATCGCTTTTTGTATGCTACACTACCAATGTATTTTAGTTTATAATAAAAATTACAATGTCCTATTAACCATGACCTATGGATGGAGGCTTTATAGGCGGACAAACAAGGTAGCAATGGATTTCATAGATCTCTAGCTGCCAAATCATATTAAAGTGGAAAATGAATCATGCATCTCTGATAAGATATATCAGAAAGTTTAATCTATACTATTTATGCGACGTTTGCTGAAATTGCAATCACAACTTAAGAAGCAGAATTAAAGTCTAATTTTAATTACATTAATCATAAGAATACCTTTAGTGTATGTATCATACTGTGTGTGCTATATGGTACCTCTATATATGTATGGTTTTGCTATAAAGGGATTTACAATTTCTCAAACTATTTCCTTGCACTTCCTCAAATACAAAGGGCCAAGTTCAGAAGGAAATATTTTCTTATGCCAATCCTTTCATTAATGTATGAAAGGATTAAAAAACATTAAACAAACATCTGATTCATAATCTACTGGGAGATAATTAAAAATGGCAACAACATACTTAATGTTTAATTGTTTATATCCTTACATAAAGATTAAATGCCCAATTTTACAAAAGTTCATTTTACAAACAGTACTGTAAAATGTAAATGCTGCATTTGAACATAGATCAGATTATCTCCATTTTATAAGCACAAAGCATAAAATGTTATAATCTTCCAAACTGACCACATCTTCCTGGAAAGATAAATTGATTCAATCTCATAGCTGCACTGATGTTCTGCATTAAAGTGCTTGCTTCCTTGCTTTAGATCGCTTATCGCCCTTTTGGACTTTGTATTTTGACTGTTTTGTTTTTTTGACCTTGAAAATAAATAAATTTCTTCATTGATAAAGAATGTGGTCTTTCTGCTCCATTTGAATCAATGTAGTAAGCCACTGTCAGAGGATTTTGATAGAAAATGCATTAGGATATTGTCACCGGTAACATGACAGACTTCATGTACATTTGAGGTCGTTTTACACTAAAATTCTCAATTTTTCTTTATGTCTGGTGAGGATAAAGTTGTGTTTTGTTACATTTACATTTGTTTTCTTCAGTTTCTAGCTATCATTTTCTGAAGTGAAATATGACTGATGATCAAATATCTGCAAGAACGTGGAAATCCCCAAAGCCTTGAGCAAAATAGCATAATTTCAGGATGGTGCCCACATTAAAATTTTATTTACAGTCTAACCTGAACAAAACCTTACATAAATTCAGTGGATAAAATTAGTTAAATGACCTCATTGATGAAATTGTGTGCCCCTCTCGGACTCAGAAGTAAAATTGCTCTACGTAAGGTGTCACGGTACCGTTCAGTTCTTCTGTTTTCATAGAGGTAAAGAGGCTGGCAAAAACTTTACTAATGTTTCTGTCAACTTTTTGCAAAGACACATCAAGCCCTAATCTTGATGCTTGGTCCAAAATCCTTGTAGTCCCCGAATATCTACAACATAAAATCAGAATAATTTTTAAGGAATGCATCAGAATTTAGAAACTTGGATACAGAATCTTTTATTTTTATTGTAATTTATATACATTATTTAATTACAATCCAGTGAAATGAAAATAATCAGAAATAACGACCAAACAAAAAATGTATTTTAAAACATGTTAAGGTCTAAGATTAATGTCATGAAGAACAGAAGATTATAGTGCAATCATCACAAGGTAGTAAACAGGATGAGACCATAGGAACAGTGCTCTCTTTCCAAGAGCACTGCAAGAGCCTCATGGTCAATCTCTAGGGTATATTTGAACAACTGAGGTAGTTTGAAGTTCTAAAACAATGCATTACCTCACTATAGAGAAATTTGTTGCATTGTTCTGTGTTTATATTTCATTCCTTCAGTCTCCAGCAGGAGAGATCCAAATTTTTGGAGTTGTTCTGGGGTCTCGGAGGTCGAGCGTATTTTCCGACTTCAGCTGTATCTGTGTCCTCAGAATGCAGACACAGTTGAATATACTGTAATATGGGAGCAAGACACAATCTAAATAGATCTGGGAGGTACTGCTAGGACCTTCAGTTCATATGACTTGAGAAAGTCACATAACCTAAAGATCTTGGCAGGTTTTCAGACTCTTACTAGACTAGCAACATACACATGTATTACCGGAGCAATGAGCAGGAATGTGAAAAGCAGGTGTTATAATTATGTGGGGATGTCACACAGTGTCCATTGGGGAAGTACAGGCATCTATGAGTGCATCATGCTGTGTATCAGTTCTGTAGGAGATCATATGAGCAGGGGAGGCTGTGGGGCATCGTAATGTGTGGGGGGAATTTATTTACAGTGTCCATTGAGGGGAAGTACAGGCATCTATGAGTGCATCATGCTGTGTATCAGTTCTGTAGGAGATAATATGAGCATGGGTGGCTGTGGGGCATCATACTGTGTGGGGGAATTTATTGTAGTCAAATAAACTACATAGAGAGCATCAGTCTTTGAGAAATTTAGTGTATTAGATCATCATACCCTGGGTTGTGGTCCTGTGATGACATCTTAATGTATGTAAGGAGGTATGTAGGAGCATAATACTATTTAAGGGAATGCAGAAGTACCATACTGTGCAAGATAATGTATCATAGGGAATGTACTGTGAGGGAACATCATACTGTATGTGGAGGCTTGAGGAGGCATCATCTTCAAAGAGTGGGGCTCTGTGGACATCATATTGTGTGCGGGAGAATGTATTGTGCATAGATAATACTGTGGGGGGACTCTGTGGTATTATAGTGTGTAGAGGGCTGGTCGGTGAATTACACTTTTTGTGGAGTATGTACAGTGCTGTAAAGGCATCATACTGTGTGGGGCATCCAACTGTGTTGGGGGATTGTAGTGTGTGGTGCATCAAACTGTGTGTGAGGGGCATGAGGACATCATAGCAAATGTGTTCGTTGTGGGGGAATTATAGTGTGAGTGGGGAACTGTTAGGACATCAAAACTGTATGGGGGGAATGTACTGTGGGGACATCACACTGTGTGTAGGGGAGCTGAAGGGGAAACATACTGTGTAAGTGAGATGTACTTTGAAGGCATCATATTAGTCCAGGAGAATGTAATGTGTGTGGGATATAATTTTTTTGTGGGGGGCTATAGAGAAATCAACACTATAGGCATGAATTTAAATCCCACAAATTATAAGATCTGCAAATATGTTCCGTCCATCTTTGTGTGAGCGTGAGAGGCCAAGAAGGTCATATCAAATATTGTGGAAAAACTAATGGGCTTCATTTAGAGGAATATTTCTGTGTGTGTGATCACCCTTTCCCATTAAAACAGCATCAATTCTTCTAGGTATTTTTGCACATAATTTTCAAGGGAACTCAGCGAGAACTAACCACAGATCTCTGGGTGTCAACTGATGCAAACTCTTTTGTATTTTTACTTTTAAGGGTAAAAAAAAAATCTAAAATAGTTAAGTGGATACAAAAGAGGTGAAGGTAACATCTTTATCATGCTTTATATTTACCTCAATAATATTGTATGGCACAGATAAAATATAGGTGAAGAGTCAGACAAATCACACATGAATTATAGGTGAAGACAAATCCAAATCCAAACCTTAAATGTCAATCTAACCTTGAAAAGCCGACAGTTCATTAATACCAATATTTAAATTAGATTTAAACCTTTTCAAATATCTGAAACTTGGACAATCGTACATCAAGTTTAGTGCAAAGGAATCGTTAACACTTCCTAAGAAAACCATCTCCTTAACGACAGAAAAGAATTATGCAAGCCTGAATACAATCCTAATTGTGTAACAAATTTGCAGCGTTTTCAGGTTGTCTATAATTATACTGTTTGTTAAGATGTAGCATATGACAATGGTATTTGTACTTCAGTTAGTTCCTATTTAGAAACAGAATTTTATGCATTAGCCCCCACCTCGCTTACACACATCTGTGGAGAAGACTGTCAGACTATGGGCTGGGAGCATAAAAACGTTGGAACATTTATTTGACTGGCCTGTCCTATGAATTATTAGAAGGTGAAATGATTATAGTTTTGTTGACTTAAGTTATTTTACCTATTTGCTAAATGTCCGGAAAATATGTAACAAGCTTTTAGCTGTGTCTCGGGAAAAAATAAGCACAACTCATGCCCTCTATTCACATTGATTCAATGTACTTTGCCATGCCAGAATCCAGTTGTAACAATTTTGCAAAAGTTTACTGAAGGTAATGACAAAGGCTTCAAAGTATTTTGGCATGCCAAGACTCTAATGTCTTATACACATGGTTTTATTAGAACTAAGCTGAAGTGCAGAGAAGAGCGACCAAGGTTATTAAAGAAATGGGTTAACTGCCTACAAAGATAGGTTATAAACTTGGGTTTATACACTTTGGAAAATGAAGGCATAGAGGTGATCTTTCTAATGAGCTTTTTACACTTAGGTCTGTTACAAGGGGACATCTTCTAGGTGTAGAGAAAAGAATGTTTAATTATAATCACTAATGGTGATTCTTTGCTGTAAGAGCAGTGAGACTATGAAACTTTCTGCGACATTATGTGATAATGATTGATTTACTACAAAAGTTCAAAGAGAGCTTGAATGCCTTTCTTGAAAATATAATATGTTAGGTTATGAGTTCTAGATTCTGCGATGAGACGTTGATCCAGGGAGCTAGTCTGATTATTGTTTGTAGTTGGAAAGATTTTTTCCCCTAATATGGAGATTTTTCTGCTCTATGGTTTTTCTTCCTTCCTCTTAATCAATATGTTAGGCTGTAGGTTGAATGTGATGGACTTATGTCTACCTTCAACCTAAAAAAAATATGAAATTGCAACTTCTGACTTGTAAAGAATATCAAAATTGCATCCAAACTTTTATGAAACTATACTATAAATTTGATGTCACACTGAAGTTTCTTTAGTAAACTTACAAAATAAAAAATATTATAGCAGATAATGTTAGAAGAAAAATTACAGATGCATCCACCCCTGGAATCATTGTTCACTGCATGGTGCAAGCTAACAAATTTCTTTCTAAACCTCCTCTGCAGCTGCCACTTGTATCAATTATACTTATACATTGGATGCTGCAGTCTAATGTGTTTTTCCTTTAGGAAAGTGTTCATTCGTTATAGAGCAGTGATTGTTACATAGATGCAATTTGGATATGTTTGATAGGCATGTACTTCAGCAAACTTGCATCAATAAAGTCGAAGAAGCAGGACCTTGGAGTCAAGACTGTGAGTGCAAGGAAAGCTGATATAGAGCTGATATTGAGCACCTGTTTCTTCCCCCTGAACCCCATTTGGAGAAATAAGGAAAGTATTCTTATGCAAAATATTCAAATTTGACATTTTGCCTTCATAAATTGTCAATCTCAGACATAAATCAGGCAGGAGTGCTGTATGCTCTGGATGCAATTTCCTCTGCTTGTTTCTGAACCTTATGTACTTTCCTCAGGCTAACCATGATTCCCTCATACTTCCTTCATTGTCCCCAAAACCAGCCTCTTGGAATTGAGGAATTGAGCTACCAACATCAGCAACTAAGGGGAGCATCTCTAACACATCGATACAGCTGTAACTGTTGTGAATGGGTTTGAAATGAGTTCTGAGCAGAGGCTCCCTCTGGTGGTTACAAGCGGTACTGGACTGTCCAGTGAAGATTGTGAGGATTGGGAATCAGGTGTTACTGACTGGTCTTATATAAGGGAGTCGCCTTCCCATCAGGGTTGCCGGTGATCAATTGTTCTTGTCTCAATCCTTGATTCCTGTTTCCTTTGTAGCCTGCTGTGTCGTGTCTGCATCTCCTGCTAACAGATAAGACATTTTCTTCTTTTAGTTTTGTGCTTGTTTTTGCATTTTGTCCTGCACTTCTGTGGGGGCCTTCAGGGTCCCCTCCGGGGGCTTTTGCCCTCTCAGTTTAGTTCAGCCACTGATGTTTGTACATTTGCTTTTTCCAGTTTTTCAGTGGCTGCTGTTTTGATTTTGTTACACCAGAGAACTAATTTAGGTGGTAGAGGTCGTGTGATCTCAGGTGTTTTTGAAATTAGTAGAGTTGGTGCTTTTCAGGGTTTTTTGGGATTGCAGTAAGTGCCCTTCCTATCCTTTTCTATTTAGGTAGTTTGGGCCCCAACGTTTGCTCATACTATTTTCTGTCTGTGTCAGTATTTCTTCTTGTCTAACCGCCATTACATGTTTGGGGGCTTTCTATGTTCTTTGGGGATCTGCTCCGGGGCAGATAGCTTCCTCTTTCTATCTTTAGGTGTAGTTAGTTTCTCAGGCTGTGACGAGGCGTCTAGGACCAACGTAGGAACGCTCCACGGCTGCCTCTAGTTGTGGTGGTTAGTCAGGGTACTGCAATCTCATAGATTCCAACTGCTCTGGTGTATTGCCTTTTTTACCTGCACTCCTCAGCTACCGAAACATAACAGTATCACCGGCCTAAAATTGAAAATTGTATGGTACTCACAGAAGGGAAAAATAATGTGAAAGAAAAAAGGTTGTCAGAGTTGTCAGAGATATTTTTCTGTTTGTTACATTTTTTTTCCCTCTGTATCTCTGGGTGCTGGGGAGGATTTTTTCTCTCAATAGATTTGCACAGTTGTTGGCCGTGTGGATCAGCTTGCCACTGAGGTTCGGAGTATTGCTGCCTATCTTGCTGGGTTGCCTGTTGTGGAACCTAGGATTCCCATGCCAGATTTGTTTTTAGGGGATCGAGCTAAGTTTCTGAATTTCAAAAATAACTGTAAATTGTTTTTTGCCTTAAAATCTAAGTCCCAGGGAACGCAGCGCAGCAGGTTCAAATTGTCATCTCTCTCCTGCGCGGCGATCCTCAAGATTGGGCTTTTTCCCTGACACCTGGGGATCCTGTTTTGAGTGATGTTGATGCATTTTTTTCAGGCTTTGGGGTTATTGTACGATGAGCCTAATGTCACTGATCAAGCTGAAAAAGCCTTGTTGGCATTAAATCAGGGGCTTGATGACGCTGAGTTATACTGTCAGAGATTCCGTAGGTGGGCAGTCCTGACCAAATGGAATGACGACGCTTTGGCAGCCCTTTTTCGGAATGGTCTGTCAGATAATGTAAAGGATGTTATGGTGGGATTCCCTGTCCCCTCTGGTCTCAATGATTCTATGTCATTAGCGATTCAAAATGACAGACGTTTGCGTGAGCGGAGAAGTATGCGTGGAATAGTGTTGCCTTGTGAACCTGCTTCTGAATCCATGCAGTGTGATAGAGTGGTTTTGCGGCACAGCGTCAGAGATTCGAAAGTGCAATGGGTTATGTTTCTACTGTGGTGATGCCTCTCATGCTATTTTCAGTCTGCCCTAAGCGGGGAAGACGTTTTGCACGCTCAGTTGTCTTGGGAAGTGTTCAGACTAAGTTTTTATTAACTGTTACCCTGATATGCTCTCTGTCCTCATTTTCTGCTCAGGCTTTCGTTGATTCGGGAGCAGCTATTAACCTGATGGATTTTGATTTTGCTAAACGTTGTGGGTTTCCCTTGATACCCCTACGGAAGTCTATTCCCCTACTGGGGATCGATTCTACCCCTTTGGCTGAGAATAAACCTCAGTTCTCTACTCAGGTGATAATGAGGGTTGAACCTGATCATCAGAGAGCTGCAAATTTTTGGTTCTGTATAATCTGCATGACATTATCGTACTGGGTTTCCCTTGGTTACAGTCTCATAATCCTGTTTTGGATTGGAAATCTGTGTCTGTAACCAGTTGGGGCTGCCAATGTGTTAATACCAACACTCCTGTTTTTTCTGCCTCCCCCCAGGCTCAGGATGTTCCTGACTTTTTGATTGATTTTTCTGATGTGTTTAGCGAAAGTAAATCTGCATCCTTGCCTCCCCATAGGAGCTATGACTGCGCTATTGAATTAGTGCCTGGTAGTAAATTCCCTAAAGGTCGCCTTTTTAACTTGTCTGTACCTGAACATGACGCTTTGCGGTCTTATATCAAGGAGTCATTGGGAAGGGTCATATCAGACCATCCTCTTCACCCTTAGGTGCCGGTTTTTTCTTTGTGGCCAAAAAGGATGGTTCATTAAGGCCGTGTATTGATTATCGTTTTTTGAACAATATTACTGTGAAATATCATATCCGTTCCCCTTGATTTCTGACCTTTTTTCCCCAGGGTGAAAAACGCTACTTGGTTTACCAAGCTTGACCTCAGGGGGGCATATAACCTTATTCGCATTAAGCACGGGATGAATGGAGACGGATTTTAATACCCCTGAGGGGCATTTTGAGTACCTTGTGATGCCCTTTGGGCTCACTAATGCTCCTTCTGTCTTCCAGTCCTTCATGAATGACATTTTCAGGGATTTTGTGGATACATTTCTGATTGTTTATTTGGTGATATCTTGATTTTTTCCAATGACTGGGACTCTCATGTGAAACATGTTCGAACTGTATTCCAGTTTTTGAGAGAGAATACTCTGTATGTGAAGGGATCAAAGTGTCTTTTTGGCGTACAGAGGATCTCATTTCTGGATTCATTTTGTCCCCATCTGTTATTGAAATGGACCCGGTCAAGGTTCAGGCCATCTGTGATTGGGTCCAACCTACTTCATTAAAGGCTCTTCAAAGATTTTGGGTTTTGCAATTTTTATCGTAAATTTATTGGTAATTTCTCGGTATTTGTTAACCATTAACTGATTTGACCAAAAAGGGTTTCTGATGTGGTGAATTGGCCTCCTGAGGCAGTCTCTGCATTTCAGGAACTTAAGCAGAGATTCACTTCTGCTCCTGTTCTACGGCAGCCTGATGTTTCTCTGCCATTTCAGGTGGAGGTTGATGCCTCTGAAATTGGGGCAGGTGCCGTTTTGTCCCAAAGAGATCCAGAGATCTCTAAAAGTAACCCTTGTGCCTTTTTTCTCTCGAAAATTTTCCTACTATGACGGTAATTATTGGGTAATGGGATTTTGGATGAATGGGTGAAGAGTGAGCATTGGTGGAGGGAGCCAAACATCAGGTGGTGGTCCTAACGGACCATAAGAATACTGGTTTATCTGGAATCTGCCAAGCGACTTAATCCTAGACAGGCCAGGTGAGCCTTGTTTTTCACACGTTTTAATTTTGTGGTTTCCTTTCTTCCTGCACTAAGAATGTTAAGGCGGATGCCCTCTCGAGGAGTTTCCTTGCGGACTCTCCTGTGTTATCTGATCCTTCTGTTATTTTTGAAAGAAGGTGTAGTTCTTTCCGCCATCTCGCCCATTTGAGACTGGCTCTGAGAGGGTGTCAGGAGGATAGGCCCGAGCGCTGCCTGTTGGGAAATTGTTTGTCCGGAACAGTGGAAAAAGAGTGTGATGTCTGAGATTCATTGTTCCGCGTTGGCCGGTCATCCCGGAATTTTTGGTACCAAAGACTTGGTTAGTCTGTCCTTTTGGTGGCCTACCTTGTCTCGTGATGTCAGGGAATTTGTGCAGTCCTGCGGGACTTGCTCTCGCTCCAAGCTTGCTCTCGCTCTAGTGGTTTGTTGATGCCATTGCCTGTGCCCAAGAGACAATGGACCATATCTCTATGGATTTCATTTCCGACCTCCCTGTTTCTCAGAGAATGACCGTCATCTGGGTGTTTGTGATAGGTTTTCCAAGATGATACATCTTGTGCCATTAGCTAAGTTTGCCTTCCTCCTCTGAATTGGTGCCTTTGTTCCTTCAGCACGTGTTCGTTTACACGGCATTCCTGAGAACATTGTGTCTGACAGAGGAGTCCAGTTTGTTTCCAGATTTTGGAGGACCTTTTGTTCTAAACTTGTGTTCAATTGTCTTTCTCCTCGGCGTTTCTTCCTCAGACCAATGGTCAAACTGAGAGAACAAACCAGACTTGGAGACTTATCTTAAGATGCTTTGTGTCTGCTGATCAGGATGACTGGGTCTCTTTTTGCCTTTGGCTGAGTTTGCTCTTAATAATAGGGCTAGCTCTGCCACTTTGATGTCTCCATTTATCTGTAAATATGGGTTTCACCCTCGATTTTTTTCAGGACAGACGGAGGCTTCTGTCTGTCCAGGTTGTTGACTCTGTTGTAGAGCGTATGCAACAGATTTGGGACAGGTAGTGGAGAGGTTGTCCCTCTCTCAGGAAAGGGCCCAGTGGGTTTGCTAACCGGCATAGGACTGATGGTCCTCGGTTTAAAGTGGGGGACTTGTTCTGGTTGTCCTCAAAAAATATTCCTATGAGAGTGGCTCTCCTAAATTTAAGCCTAGGTTCATTGGACCTTATAAGATCATGGAGATTCTTAATCCTGTTTCTTTTCGTTTGCTTCTTCCAGGGACATTTAAGATCCACAACGTGTTCCACTAGTCCTTGTTGAAGAGGTTTGTTGAACCAGTGGTTCCTACTGCTGTGCCTCCTGACCCTGTTCTGGTTGAGGGCAATCTGGAGTTTGTGGTTGAGAAAATATTGAATTCTCGTTTTTCTAGATGGAAACTCCAGTATTTGGTTAAGTGGAGAGGTTATGGTCAGGAAGACAATTCTTGGGTGTTTGCTTCGGAAAATCCATGCTAGGAGATTCATCCGTGTTTATCATAGAACTCATCCTGACCGACCTGGTTGCTCAAATGAGGGTTCGGTGACCCCTCCTCAAGGGGGGGGTACTGTTGTGAATGGGCTTGAAATGAGTTCTGAGCAGAGGCTCCCTCTGGTGGTTACAAGCGGTACTGGACTGTCCAGTGAAGATTGTGAGGATTGGGAATCAGGTGTTACTGACTGGTCTTATATAAGGGAGTCGCCTTCCCATCAGGGTTGCGGGTGATCAATTGTTCTTGTCTCAATCCTTGATTCCTGTTTCCTTTGTAGCCTGCTGTGTCGTGTCTGCATCTCCTGCTAACAGATAAGACATTTTCTTCTTTTTGTTTTTGTGCTTGATTTTTGCATTTTGTCCTGCACTTCTGTGGGGGCCTTCAGGGTCTTTTGCCCTCTCAGTTTAGTTCAGCCACTGATGTTTGTACATTTGCTTTTTCCAGTTTTTTCAGTGGCTGCTGTTTTGATTTTGTTACACCAGAGAACTAATTTAGGTGGTAGAGGTCGTGTGATCTCAGGTGTTTTTGAAATTAGTAGAGTTGGTGCTTTTCAGGGTTTTTTGGGATTGCAGTAAGTGCCCTTCCTATCCTTTTCTATTTAGGTAGTTTGGGCCCCAACGTTTGCTCATACTATTTTCTGTCTGTGTCAGTATTTCTTCTTGTCTAACCGCCATTACATGTTTGGGGGCTTTCTATGTTCTTTGGGGATCTGCTCCGGGGCAGATAGCTTTCCTCTTTCTACCTTTAGGTGTAGTTAGTTTCTCAGGCTGTGACGAGGCGTCTAGGACCAACGTAGGAACGCTCCACGGCTGCCTCTAGTTGTGGTGGTTAGTCAGGGTACTGCAATCTCATAGATTCCAACTGCTCTGGTGTATTGCCTTTTTTACCTGCACTCCTCAGCTACCGAAACATAACATGTAACTAACCAACTTAAGTGAGATAATTTACTTTTTTTAAAGTTTTCCTTACTTTGCAGTATTTTTCCACATCTGCCAACAACTTTTGAACTGTACTGTGTATATATGTATATTTCATCACAATAAATATTGACATTCGGGTCATGGAAAGAAAGGGGAGATTGTTTGAAGCCTTTCTAGGGCACTGAAAGAGCTTGCCTTACCCATAACCCCTTTCCGACACCGGGTGTACATTTGTGCTGATGTCAGACTCCCTCCCTTTGATGTGGGTTCCGGCAGTGAGCCCACATCTTTTCCGGCACCTGCCAGCTGTTTTGAATGGCGACCCAGCAGTGGTTATTAACCCGTTAAATGCCGCTGTTCAACTCTGAAAGCGAGATTTAACATGTGCTTCAAGCATTCGTGCTGGAAATCCGCCCATCGGTGACCCCCGTCAAGTGAACACGGGTCACCGATGAGTTGGCATGACAACCAGATGTCTCCTGGAGACCACTATGGTTGTCACTGCTGGATTGCTATGAGCACCACCCGGTGGTCAGAGCTCATAGCAAGTGAGGTATTCTGCTACATACAGGTGATCTGATCATTGACTGTATGTAGCAGAGCTAATCGGATTATGGCAGCTTCCAGTCTCCCATGGAGACTATTGAAGCATTCCAAAAGGAAAAAAAATTGTTTTTAAAAATGTGAAAGAAAAGTTCAAATCACCCACCTTTTGCCCTCTTCAAAATAAAACAATAAAAAAATCAAACATACACATGTTTGGTAGAGCCACTTTCAGAATCGCCCTATCTATCATATAAAAAAAGGATTAGCCTGCGTACAGAGAAAAAAAGTCAAAATACCAGAATTACGTTTTTTTGGTCGCCACGACATTGCATTAATATGCAATAACGGGCAATCAAAAAATCATATCTACACCAAAATGTTATCATTAAAAAATGTCAGCTCGGAGCGCAAATAATAAGCCCTCACCCAACCCGAGATCACAAAAAATGGAGACACTACAGGTATTAGAAAATGGTGAAATTTTTTTTAACAAAGTTTGTAACTTTTTTTCACCACTTAGATAAAAAAGAACCTAGACATGTTTGGTGTCTATGAACTTATAATGAACTGGAGAATCATAATGGAAGGTCAGTTTTAGCATTTAGTGAACCTAGCAAAAAAGCAGAACAAAAAAGCAAGTGTAGGATTTCACTTTTTTGCAATTTCACCGCACTTGGAATTTTTTCCAATTTTCAAGTACTCAACATTGTAAAACTAATGGTGTTGTTCAAAATTAACAACTATTCTGCAAAAAACAAGCCCTCACATGGCCATTTTGACCAAAAACTATAAAAGTTATGGCTCTGGGAAGAAGGAGAGCAAAAAATGAAAATGCAAAAAACAAAATATCTCTGGTCGTTAAGGTGTTATTTCAGTTTGGTGAATAAGCTTGTAATAAGACACCCTAAAGGACCCCAAATGATCTGACCGCTGCTGTACTAAAGAGTCACAGGATTTTTGTCTTTTGCTGCGCAGCCTCTTGCACATTGGCTAGCCAAACGTTGCTGATTTGGCTAGCCTAGAACAGACGCTGAACAGTATATGGCATGGGTCATCAGGTTATTATACAAATCATTTCAACTGTGTTAACCGTTAATAAATCAATATCCTAAAAATTTGTCCCTCACCCCACAGCCAAGGACAACTTTGAAACATTTGTTGAAATTTGCGTTTGTTATACGTTTATTAGCATGTGTAAGGACCATCTTCTGTGCTTTTTATGTCCACTAACTCCATTAGCCCTTCTGACTTTGATTGATGGATGACAAAGCAGACTTCGGAATCATTCACCTCTTGGCATTCATTAGTAAATAGCAAGAACAATGTTCTAAATCATTTTGTGAGCTAAGCCAAGCTGTCTAGTTGTAAATGATGGATTTATCTGATGCCGATTAGATGGCACAAAATGAGTGAAAACCAAATAACAACAAACTTCGGCACTCAAAAAGCCAGGTTTATTACCCAATATGTATATCCAAAAATAAGGCTAGAACCACCACCATACAAAAATAAGGATAGACCCTAAGAAAAACAGATGTGTTTCTGCAACGTTTCGGCATTCAAATGCCTTTTAAAGCCAAATCTTTAAGGGAATACATGCGAAGTGTTAAAATTAAAAACATGACTTATAAGCACAATAGTCAAAATAGTCAAGCCACTAGTGATGGAAATAACAATGGTATATGAGCAAAGAGACTATACAAAAAGGCATCACCCACAATATAAATGCTGATAAAAACAGTAATAACAATGATGATAATGATAGCAACAATAACCATAATATGGACATGGATATTTACTTAAGGAAAAGAGAACGGATTAATGAGATAAGTAATTGTTGGCAGAATATTAGCCATTGACATTGGACCCATGTATAGAAAAATAGTACATTAATCCTAAAAATGATGGGCAGACATATGGAGCACCCCCAGGGTTACCTGTTATGAGGTGGGGTCTCTAATGATGGATGCAAATCCACCTGAATCCCTAAAATAAATAACACACATTAATAAAACTGAGATGCTTGCATAATAATAGGAAAAAATGGAAAAAAGGTCAAGAGGGAAATAAAACGGGGAACAGGAGTAGAAAATAACAAATAAAAAATTAAATATTAAAAAATAAAATAAAAAGGGGGAAAAGGACAAGAGGTAAAAAAAGCAAAAAAGGGGGAAAAAATATTTCCTTTACAAAGAAGTGGGAAGATTGAGATGGCCTTTTTACAGAGGCTTACCAAAGAAGGTACAATTAACGAGGGTACTGGGAGGACAAATATAATGGTATATGGCGCACTCTGGTTACTTGGGTGGTGTGGTGTGTGGTGTCTCCTGGTTGAGTGAATGCTATAGGGCAGGTGCCTGGACACGCCGATCCATCCTTTAAGCGCAGGCCGCGATGTGCTATTAAACCCTTCCGGTTCATGCAGGCTGGGGATGAGAGTGCTAAGGCGCGTGCGGGGGGCTGTGGAAGCTGAAAGGAGCCAAATGGCTTCTTGTATAACTTCGGCATAGTGTGTGCACACCAGCGATCCTGACAAAGTCTCCATATAGAAAGGAGGCTAAAGGCTGTAAATAGGTGATGCGATGTGGTGGTGAATAATTAAATAAAGCGCCCGGACCGGGAGATCTATAGGAATGTACTGATGCTGTGATAAAGGAAATGCACTTGCTCTGTTATCAAGAAATCAGCATTTGAATCGATATGCAAATGAGGATGAATTGTCTTTGGCATCTGGAAGCTTTTCCCAAGCCTCTATCACTCCAGCTCTATTCTTCACCCAGCTCTTCCTTTCCTGCTTCCCTGGCTGCTTGTTTTCTAGAAGTCACAGAGTAAATGGGCTGTCAATCAGTTAGGAGAGGATAATGGAGGAAATTGTGGAGAGAAAAGCTTTGGGAAAATGTCTATACTACATCTATAGAATCATTGGCATATTGGTTTAAATGGCGATTTCTCAGTAGCAAAGGAACACACTGGCCATGTAGCGGTATTGCTGGACTTGTCTAAGCAAGAGTTACCTATGCATATAAATAATTTGGGGGGTGAAATCCTGCTGACAGATTCCATCTGAGACATTTGTGATACTACTCTAAGTGGAGCTAAAAGTTGTCAGTAGCCATATGAGAGCTCTACAAATATGTTATGAATATATAGATAAAAAGCATCTATTTAATCTTTAATAACATGAGGACACTATGACAAGTTCTAATTTTACAAATAGCAACCTAAAAAAGTTTGTTTAGCATTCAAATAAAATTTAAAGAAAATTGAAGTGTAAAATGTGTCTAAGGCAGGGCTCCCAAGTTAATGCCATTACAATTTACTTCTTCCTAATTTTCATCATCGCGCCAGACTAGATATGGCTCATCTTTTTCCAAAACATTCTTTTATTGTAATAGAAAAGTTACAAAAATTATGCACATGGATAATTCGGATGGTTTTACTATCTGCTCCAAGCATCTGTACAAATCGATAAGAATAAGTATCATATACTGTGAAAATAGGTCACATAGCAATTCAAATATATTTGCAAAAGGGAGCATATCCAATATGTCAAATACATGGGTCCAAGGTTTCTAATATGTGGGGGCTGAGTCCCAAAGAGACAAAATTCAGTGAATTAATAATTCTATAAAATATTTGTCTGTGTTTGCTGTGAGGTTATCATTTTGTCATGCAATCATAGGCATTCTATACAGCACTTCTTTTTACCCATCTCTGACATCATATGTACTATCCCGTCCAGGTGCCCTGGGCCTGTCTGACTATGGATGGGATAGTATGTCTCAGCAATCGGCCACGCACATGGGCAGTGTGCAGCCGATTGCGGCCAGGTGTCAGCTGATTCTCACAGCTGACAACTGGCACTAAGTGCCAGGAGCGGTCACGGACCGCTCCTGGGCACTTTAACCCCTGAAATGCTGCAATTGAACACGATCTTAGCATTCCGGGATCAGGCGGAGGGCTGACAGCCCTTCTGCCTTTGGATCGGAGACCCCGTGGCATGATGTGGGGTCCTGATCGCTGCCATGGTGACACGATGTCGTCATGATGACATCCGGGTCACCAGAGCTGAGAAACTTCCCTGTCATGCGCACTGCATGATCAGGAAGTCTCTAAAATCAGTGCAGTAAGTGCAGCGCTGACAGCTTCTATAGCATGCAGATGCTGCTTAATCTGCATGCCATAGAAGCAATCATCCTGCAAAAAATGATTGCCCCATAGTGGGACTAAGTGGAAAAGATAGAATAAAGTAAAAATAAAATTTAAATAATTGTAAAAATATTTAAAAAAGTAAAAATTATTATAAAAAATGTATTCTATTACTAAATAAATATTTGAATGAAAAAAAATCTAAACAATAAAAGTACACATATTTGGTATCACCACGTCTGTAATGACCTGACCTATAAAACTGTCCCAGTGAACACCATAAAAAAACAAGGCAAAAAACAATGCTTTATCATGCTTTATCATACTTCCGAACAAAAAAAGAAATAACACGCGATCAAAAAGATGGATATAAAGAATGCTTATAAATAAGCATGGTACTACTGAAAATGACATCTTGTCTCGCAAAAAAGAAGCTGCCATACAGCTTAATCAGCGGAAAAATAAACAACTTATAGCTCTCAGAATAAAGTGATGCAAAAACAATTATTTTTTTAGATAAAATAGTTTTTATTATATAAAAGCAACAAAACATAAAAAATGATATAAATGAGATATCGCTGTAATCGTACTGACCAGAAGAATACAACTGTTTTATCAATTTTACCACACGTGGAATGGTATAAACACCCCCAAAAGAAATTCCTGAATTGTTGGTTTTTGTTCACTCTACCTCCCAAAAATTGGAATAAAAAGCGATCAAAAAAGTCATGTGCCCAAAAATAGTACCAATAAAAATGTCAGCTTCTCCCGCAAAAAACAAGATCTCACATGAATCTGTGGGCCAAAATATGGAAAAATTACAGCTCTCAAAATATGGTGATGCAAAACTATTTTTTGCAATAAAAAGTGTGTTTTAGTGTGTGACAACAGCAAACCTTAAAAACCCACTTTAAGGCCTCTTTCACACGTCCTAATGTTTCCAGTACTGGAGATGTCATTGTCCGTGTGTAATACTTGTGGCACACATGTGGCATGTGTGTGCCGCATCAGTACTACAAGGACGGGCGCCAGGGAAGAAGTGTTACAGTAAACGCTGTTTCCCGGCGCTGATGAGTGTCACATAGATGACATCCATGTGTGTTATGTGTATGCACGTGTGCTGGATTTTTTGTGGCCCATGCT
This sequence comes from Oophaga sylvatica, assembly GCA_033576555.1. Taxonomy (NCBI): domain Eukaryota; kingdom Metazoa; phylum Chordata; class Amphibia; order Anura; family Dendrobatidae; genus Oophaga; species Oophaga sylvatica. The sequence continues at coordinate 479,099,772 of JARQOD010000003.1, read as the reverse complement.
GATATTAAAAAACAGACATGTTAGCTTGTTTTGCCAGCGGACACATGGTCTGTGGAAACACACTGACATGTGCACAGACCCATTCACTTAAATAGGCAAATAGCGTTCCTTTCCTTCAGAGTCTCTCCGCATGGCTACGTAGTACTGTACAGCCACATATGGGGTATTGCCACATTCAGTAGAAATTGTGGGAAAAATTTTGTTGCCATTTTTACCCACTTGTGTGAAAATGTAAAATAATTGACTAAAACAAAATTTTGGTTGTAAAAATGTAGTCATTTTGTCCTCATTGCCCAATGGTATAAAATTCTGTGACACACCCATGTTGTCAATATGATCACTGCACCCCTAGATGAATTCACTGAGAGGTTTAGTTCATAAAATTTGGTCACTCATGGGGGTTTCTGCTGTTTCGGCACCTCATGGGCTCTCCCAGTGGCTCATGGAACCTGCAAACCATAACAGTAACATCTGGTACTCCTTCCCTTCCGAGTTCTGCCATGCGCCCAAACAATGGTTTACCCCTGCATATGGAGTATCAGCATACTCAGGACAAATTGTACAATAACTTTTTGGGGTCCAGTTTCTCCTGTTACCCTTAGAAAATAAAAAATTGGGGGCTAAATTATCATTTTTGTAAAAAAAATATTATTTTTTATTTTTACGGCTCTACAATATAAACTTATGTGAAGCACTTTGGGGTTCAAAGTGCTCATCACACATCTAGATAAGTTCCTTTACGGGGTATAGCTTCCAAAATGGTCACTTGTGAGGGGTTCCACTGTTTAGGCACATCAGGGGCTCTCCAAACATCACATGGCGTCCCATCTCAATTCCAGCCAAATTTTGCTTTGAAAAGTCAAATGGCGTTTCTTCCCTTACGAGCTCCGCTATGCGCCCAAACAGTGGTTTACCTGCATATATGGTGTATCAGCGTACTCAAGAAAAATTGCACTTTTGGGGTCCAATTTCTCCTGTTACCCTTGGTAACATTAAAAAAATTGGATTTGAAGTAATTTCTTTATGAAAAAAGTTAAATGTTCATTTTTTTTAAACATTCCAAAAATTCCTGTGAAGCACTGAAGGCTTAATAAACTTCTTGAATGTGGTTTTGAGCACCTTGTGGGGTGCAGTTTTTAGAATGGTGTCACTTTTGGGTATTTTATATCACATAAACCCCTCAAAGCAAATTCAAATGTAATGTGGTCCCTAAAAAAATTTATGTTGTAAAAATGATAAACCGCTGTTTAACTTTTAACCCTTATAACTTCCTAACAAAAAAAAATTTGGTTCCAAAATTGTGCTGATGTAAAGTTTACAGTACGGACCAAAAGTTTGGACACACCTTCTCATTCAAAGATTTTTCTGTATTTTCATTACTATGAAAATTGTACATTCACACTGGAGGCATCAAAATTATGAATTAACACATGTGGAATTATATACTTAACAAAAAAGTGTGATACAACTGAAAATTTGTCTTATATTCTAGGTTCTTCAAAGTAGCCACCTTTTGCTTTGATTACTGCTTTGCACACTCTTGTCATTCTCTTAATGAGCTTCAAGAGGTAGTCACCAGAAATGGTCTTCCAACAGACTTGAAGGAGTTTCCAGAGATGATTATCATTTGTTGGCCATTTTGAATTCACTCTGCGATCCAGCTCACCACAAACAATCTCGATAGGGTTCAGGTCTGGTGACTGTGGAGGCCTGGTCATCTGGCGTAGCACCCCATCACTCTCCTTCTTGGTCAAATAGCTCTTACACAGCCTGGAGATGTGTTTGGGGTCATTGTCCTGTTGAAAAATTAAATGATGGTCCAACTAAACGGAAACCGAATGGAATGGCATGCCGCTGCAAAATGCTGTGGTAGCCAAGCTGGTTCAGTATGCCTTCAATTTTGAATAAATCCCCAACAGTGTCACTAGCAAAGCACCTCGCACCATCACACCTCCTCCTCCTGGGAACCAGACATGTAGAGTCCATCCGTTCACCTTTTCAGTGTCGCACAAAGACATGGTGGTTGGAACCAAAGATCTCAAATTTGGACTCATCAGACCAAAGCACAGATCCCACTGGTCTAATTTCCATTCCTTGTGTTCTTTAGCCCAAACAAGTCTCTTCTGCTTATTGCCTCTCCTTAGCAGTGGTTTCCCAGCAGCTATTTTACCATGAAGGCCTGCTGCACACAGTCTCCTCTTAACAGTTGTTAGAAAACTTGAGGAAATCTCAAACAAAGCAATCAAGTAGTCCACAAAGTATAAAAATATCAAATTTTATTTAAACAAAATGTTAATAACAAGTGTACATAATAGTATCAACAGATAGAACAGGACATAGGGGAAACAATGGAATGTACCTATTGCACAATGACCTGATGGAAAACCAGAGGGGGTTTGTTAGGGTAGAGGTCCAATATCATATATTATATTAAGGATCACAGTAATCACAAGCTGCACCACACAGGAAAGGAATGATTACAAATTGGTTATCCAAATGATTGCAATAAGAGGAATACATAGCCAAGGAATGGGGCAGCAATCAAAATTGGATAAGCATAGATTATAATAGGTACCAATAGAGAGCAGGATGGCAAAGAGGTTATGTTATATTAAATTTTATTATTGCAGCCACCACATCATATATAGCGTAGAAGGAAATCACAGGGCAGGCTACATCATCAGAAGTTAGTCAGTTCTACAGATATCCAAATTACAGAGTACAGAGGTAAGTATCAAGGCAAATGACTAATACCTGAAGGTGCATAGCCGCATACTGAACGCTGCATATGAGCATATCAAGTACCAGAAATAGATCAGTATAGAAGAGATTATATTACCTGGTGGAAAGCAGGATATATGGACTGCACCGAGACAAGGCACCCCAGCCCGAATCCGAAATGTGCGTCTGGATGGGGTGCCTTGTCTCGGTAAAGGGGGTAAAGAGTTTAAAGGTGCTAGTGATTGCCATGGGAGGGAAGACCAAGTGATAAACTTTAATTCCTCTCCTTTTCCTCTTTATATTTGGTAGCAATGCCCATTTAGTGAAAATATATTGTAGAATTAGTCACCATCTTTACAAATGATACAGACCCATTGCTCAGATAAATTTTTATTGCACACTGTCCAATTTATGGCCAAGCATGAGAAACACAATCCCTCCAGAGACAGGAATGGGAAATAAACTGGATACAAGAAGCATGTTATGTGTTATGTTCTGTGCATCAGAGAGGTAGAATGGTGAGATAACCACATGATAAAACGTGGAATGTCACACAAGCATGACAAACACCATTCTACATTAGTTAAAGATAGAACAGTACCTTAAGTATTAATCTTACTGAATCCTAACTTTTTGGCCACAGTTTTTACTCATCAGAAAGCCAATTTAAAAAAATGTATGAGATACTCAAATTATCCTCATGTATTCTTTAGGAATATTCACCATTTCTATTGTATGTTGTATCATAATGTTATCAGAAAGAAAGAATTTAATTTATTCTAAAATTAAATACAAATTAACTCCAAAACAAGCTGTGTCTACATAGGTATACTAAGCCTCTAGTTCGATACTTCAAAATTATTTGTTTGTCTTTTTACTTAAAGGATCTAATTGACACATTTGAATAATGTGATTCAATTAAACTATCCACAAATAATAGTGGTCATGAAGGATTGAGATAAAAGTCTATAAAATGCAACATTAATGGTGTAATTAACCTTTTTGTATAACGCGTTTCTTGACATTTACAGCTTCTTCTTCAGTTACACGGTAATTGGTACAAGTAATTTTCAGTTGTACACTTGGTATTAAAGTGCAACCCGACACTTTTGTAAATTAAAAAAAAACAATATTAGAAACCCAGTTTAAAAATAAATACATAAAAAAGCTTTTACTTGCACATTAATATTTAAGATGCTAATTCACTGTCAATTACTGCTTTAATATATATGAAGTAATAATTTTATTAATTTTCATAGCTTAGCATGAATGAGTAAAACTTTGAAAGATTTCAGCAAAAGTGCAGTGTTATATATGCAACTGGTTAGGTGCTTCTTTGAACACCATTTATCTACAAATAATAGATTTTCTTTTTTACACTTGCCAAACTATAGAGTGCTCAGACAACACCTTATCGTACCTTAGTAGAAATTACATGTAAATCACTATCTTAAGAAATCCCTCAGTGTGAGCTTTAAACTTGTTTTCAAATTATATATTTGGTACTCCTAGATTATCCATAACTGCTTCGTTAAATTTTCCAAACCAAAGAACCACTGGTAGACATCATAAACCCTTTTAAGATTCCAAGAAAATGGCCGCAATTTTTTTTCTAACAAGCAAAGTTTTTTAAAGTTTGAAAAACCAAATTTGAAATTTTGATGTGATTATGCACAATTGGTCTTCTCTACTGCCTCTTCTGAACCAGTTAAGCATGTTCAAGCGATTTACAAAATAGTGAAACAGAATAAATCAGCTGTTTTATGGCTAGTTAGATTATTCATTGAAATAAAACAAGTGGCAAGCAATGACTATCAAGCAAATAAAAAAGGAAACAATTCCTGTGTTATGTATGAAATATATGGTAAGCCCATGAGGAATTTCAAAGAAATAGATCTTATCCTAACTTTGTATTGTTTTCCATGCATACTGAATTGGTTCCCTTACTTTAAAAGCTTTGATTATGCCATAACCAAAATGTTCTAAAATTATTCATTAAATCAAATGTTAGATGAGTATCTTGAAGAAACTACTGGGACGAGAAGAAGAATTGGAAGGTCGTTAAGGATAATAAAACAAATTAGCAGATGATAACTATTATTCAGGATTGGATAGTTCTTAAGATTATGGTGACACGAGTAATGCCTCCAGATCATTACGTGTTCTGTGATTTTTACTAATGCAATAATGGCAAAAAAGTACTTCATTAACGGCTCATTACTTTTAGGTTGACAGGCAAACATAATTATAAGCTGCACAAAAAAGGAGAAAGATTATGCAGCACAATGCAAGGTGATTAATTTTCAGGAAAACTCATTCTTTTAGAGTAATTGCAAAAACCACCTAATACAATTTTGTTGACAAAGTAGCTGCTTGAGAGATACTTCAGGAACATGCCATCAATAATCAAAAGTACTGAGAATGCAAGCATCATTTTTATGATAATGCCCCTTTATTAAATATATCTTTACTGTTTGTAGTGGCACCAGTGTAATGACTTAAAGAGTTGTGTTTTACATCATTCCTTCTCTATAAACTTATTAGGGCATGATTAAGCTCAAGTTGAATAAAAAGTATGAAACTTTCACATAAAAGATCATCTATGTGTGACACAACAGTCTAAATGTTTCTTATTTACCAGCAGGGAGTTGTTAATGTCTGTCTTAAAAATTAAGTAGTGATGCAACTCTGTCACCTTCTTATCTATAAGCCTGAAAATCATAATCCAAACCCACTATCTAATTTAGGATCAGTACATTCAACTCTAGTATGGGTCAAATCCTTCAAATGCCAAGCACAAATGACACACTGGATTTTCATAGATGTAAATTGATTTATGTTATAGTTTTCATATTTTATTGAATTAAATGGGTTAATATTTTCCACTAGTAAAAATTACTGAAACTGCAACAAAGCCTCCTCATGCAGTAGTCATTAACGGTTTGGCACTCCTCCCCTGCTCCATAATGCTCAAATCAGTACTAGTGACCTAGAAATTTATTTTCTATATTAACTGCATATGACATTGAAAGGAAAAAAATATAGAGTTGTAAGATATAGATTTTACAGCTTGTGTTCCTCTGGGAGATATCTAATCTTTATATTTTTTTATTTAGAAGTTTTATATTTTAGTAGTTTAAAGGGTATGCCACACTAAGCGAGATCGCTAACGAGATCTCTATTGCGTCACCATTTATGACGCAGTAGCGATCTCGTTAGCGACTTAGCTGTGTGATTCCAAACAGAACTCATCAGCGATCTGTGATTCCAAACAACTCATCAGCGATCTCTATAACGACCTCTGCGGTCGTTGGGAAAACCTAGTCCCACCTGCGATGCTGGTGAAGTCGTTCATAAAGGGTGTCACACTCAGCGATTCAGGCTCACCAGCGGGACACCAACGACCAAAAAACGGCTCAGAACGTTCATGAGCGATCAGTGACATCTCAGCAGGGGCCACATCGCTGCTACATGTCACACACAGTTAAGTCGCTAACGAGATCGCTACTGCATCATAAATGGTGACGCAGTAGTAATCTCGTTAGCGATCTCGCTTGCGATCTAGCTTAGTGTGGCATACCCTTTATGATGATTTGTTTCTTATCATCTTAATGTTTTGCAGTTTTACATTTTTTCAGATATTTTTTTAGTTTGTAATAGGAAAACATTCTAGAGTTCTATATGCTAAAATTCATAAAAAGAGTGTGCAGCTTACATTTAAATGATGTAGACTTTTTAAATTTTAGAAAATAAAACTCAAATTGTGAAGCATATACTTTACTATGTTCAATATTTAATAGTTTTCCAATGTTATCACTTGGATATGCCCTCCACTAAATGACCAGTGAAGGCCTTTTTCTAGGAACCCCAGTAATATTAAGAATTATTAATATTATTAATTTATCTATATAGCACCATTAATTCCATGGTGCTGTACATGAGAAGGGGTTACATACAAAGTTATAGATATCGTTTACAGTAAACAAATTTACAATGACAGACTGGTACGGAGGGGAGAGGACCCTGTCCTTGCGGACTTACATTCTACGGGATAAAGGGGATCTATTTGAATGGAACCATGCTGCTGCTCCTAGTGCTACCATTATGTTGAGAAAAAAAACGCACCATTCTTTCTTAGAATTTCGGTAATACAGAGGTTGGACCCTTACTGATAAATAAAAATTTAGCGAACTTAAACTTAAAATTTCGGTGTTGGTACTGGAAGTTTGCATCTGGTTCAAAACACCGAACTCGGACTTATACCAGAAGTCCATTGAAATGTTTAGAGTTCTGGGTTAAGTCCAGGAGGAGAGAGAGAGAGTGTGAGAGAGAGGGAATTTTCCAGCTCCAAAGTTTGGGTCCCTATTGTTTTCAATGGGGTTCATGTTCTGGTTCAAGTTCAATTCAACTTTGAAACAAATTTCGGGTCGAATGCCAGAACTTGACTTCTACGGGTCCGCTAATTACTACTGATAAAGTATTAGTGTAGGCTACTAATTTTACATAACTTTTTGAGATGAAAAGTTCTTTTAACCACTTCACCTATGGGCTACTTTTTGGGGTTTTATTTTTGCTTTTTCCTCACCTTATTCCAAGAGTCACAACTAATTTAAATTTTTGTTCACATAAAAGTATGAGAGCTTGTTTTATTTGCGGGATGAGTTGTACTTCAGCATTGCATAATTTTATATCATGCTATGAAAGGTGAAAAAAAATTCCAAGTGCTCTGAAATTGCAAAAAAGTGCAATTTCACATTTTTTTGAGAGGTGGTGGTTAATTTTTTATGTTCACTATTCAGTAAATCTGACCTGGCAATAAGATTTTCCAGGTCAGTATGATTACACAGATACCAAACATGTATAATTTTTTAAAGCAGTGAAAAAATTTCTGAAATTTGAAAAAAAAACTTTTCCTTGTGTCGACAATTTCTAAGACCTGTAAAGCTTTTAATTTTAGTAATATAGTGTTGTGTAATTGCTTACTTTTTGCATCCTGAGATGCCATTTTTACAGATACTGTTTTGTAGTAGACAAGATGTTTTGGCCGCCTCTTATTGCAATTTATTTCAAAGTTGCAGCAGCCCAAAAAATGTAATTCTGGCATTTTGATTTTTGTCTTGTTATGCCATTTATCAATCAGCTTAATCTACTTTATATTTTGATAGATCAAAATTTTACAAATGCAACTATAGCAAATATGTAAATCTTTTTAAATTGATACTTTTGTTTGTTTTGTTTTTTCATATTTTTTAAGAACTTTTTTTAACTTTTAACTATTTAATGGTTTCCTTAGGGGACTTTGAAGCTGCGGTTGTTTAATCATAGTTTATGCCAAACATCTCAGCATCTCAGTGCATCAGCACATTTATATAAAGCTAAAATTACTACAGGCTACAGGCTGGCTTTTACAGGAGAATCATGACAAGCAAAACCTCTAGGTGTCATGGAAACCCAACGGTGCTCTATGATGACATCAGTGGCTCACCAATGGGCGCCTGGAATGACACTCATCTCTGTAGGCACATGTCAAATGCTGCTGTCAGAGGTTGACAGCACCGGAAGGTTTTTTGTACTGAAGAAAATTGTATGAATTTTGAAACGCATTGACAAAATGGAAAAACAGAAAACAATTTGTGTGAACCTGGATTTATACACTCCACCTCTAGCAGTGCGGAACAGTTACAGTGGGGAAAAAAGTATATAGTCAGCCACCAATTGTGCAATTTCTCCCTACTAAAAAGATGAGAGAGGCCTGTAATTGACATCATAGGTAGACTACAACTATGAGTCAAAATGAGAAAACAAATACAGAAAATCACCTTGTCTGATTTGGCAATAATTATTTTGCAAATTGTGGAAATTAAGTATTTGGTCACCTAAAAACACGCAAGATTTCTGGCAGTCATAGAGCTCTAACTTTTTGTTTATGAGGCTGCTCTGTCCTTCACTCATTACCTGTAGTAATGGCACCTGTTTGAACTTATCAGAATAAAAAACACCTGTCCACAACCTCAAACAGTTACACTCCAACTCCACTATGATGAAGACTAGAGATGAGCGACTGCCTTTTTTCGGGTCGAGTCGGGTTTCGGACACCCGACTTTCCAAAAGTCGAGTTGAACGAGATTGGCCGACTAGCTCATGGCAAAAGTCGGAGGTCGACATAAAAACGAAACCCAACCCCAATGCAAGTCAATGGGGAATAACAGCTGCCCCCAGCCCACGTCCTCTTCCACCATACTGCCTCATGTTTGGGAAAATGTACCCAAAATACCAGCAGATATACAGTCAGGGCCAGAAATATTTGGACAGTGACACAATTTTCCGAGTTGGGCTCTGCATGCCACCACATTGGATTTGAAATGAAACCTCTACAACAGAATTCAAGTGCAGATTGTAACGTTTAATTTGAAGGGTTGAACAAAAATATGTGTTAGAAAATGTAGGAATTGTACACATTTCTTTACAAACACTCCACATTTTAGGAGGTCAAAAGTAATTGGACAAATAAACATAACCCAAACAAAATATTTTTATTTTCAAAATTTTGTGGCGAATCCTTTGGAGGCAATCACTGCCTTAAGTCTGGAACCCATGGACATCACCAAACGCTGGGTTTCTCCTTCTTAATGCTTTGCCAGGCCTTTACAGACGCAGCCTTCAGGTCTTGCTTGTTTGTGGGTCTTTCCCTCTTAAGTCTGGATTTGAGCAAGTGAAATGCATGCTCAATTGGGTTAAATCTGGTGATTGACTTGGCCATTGAAGAATGTTCCACTTTTTTGCACTCATGAACTCCTGTGTAGCTTTGGCTGTATGCTTGGGGTCATTATCCATCTGTGCTATGAAGCGCCGTCCAATCAAGTTTGCAGCATTTGGCTGAATCTGGGCTGAAGTATATCCCGGTACACTTCAGAATTCATCCGGCTACTCTTGTCTGCTGTTATGTCATCAATAAACACAAGTGACCCCGATGCCATGCATGGCCATGCCATCACGTTGCCTCCACCATGTTTTACAGAGGATGTGGTGTGCCTTGGATCATGTGCCGTTCCCTTTCTTCTCCAAACTTTTGGCTTCCCATCATTCTGGTACAGGTTGATCTTTGTCTATCTGTCCATAGAATACTTTTCCAGAACTGAGCTGGCTTCTGGAGGTGTTTTTCAGCAAATTTAACTCTGGCCTGTCTATTTTTGGAATTGATGAATGGTTTGCATTAGATGTGAACCTTTCTATTTACTTTCATGGAGTCTTCTCTTTACTGTTGACTTAGAGACAGATACATCTACTTCACTGAGAGTGTTCTGGACTTCAGTTGATGTTGTGAACGGGTTCTTCTTCACCAAAGAAAGTATGCGGTGATCATCCACCACTGTTGTCTTCCCGTGGGCTCCCAGGTATTTTTGGATTGATGAGTTCACCAGTGCTTTCTTTCTTTCTCAGGATGTACCAAATTGTAGATTTTGCCACTTCTAATGTTGTAGCAATTTCTTGGGTGTTTTTTTTTTCTGTTCTTGCAGCTTAAGGATGGCTTGTTTCACCTGCATGGAGAGCTCCTGTGATCACATGTTTCCTTCACAGCAAAACCTTCCAAATGCAAACACCACACCTCAAATCAACTCCGGCTCTTTCATCTGCTTAATTGAGAATGACATAACAAAGGGATTGCCCACACCTGTCCATGAAATAGCCTTGGAGTCATTTGTCCAATTACTTTTGGTCCCTTTAAAAACAGGGTGGCACATGTTAAGGAGCTGAAACTCTTAAACCCTTCATCCAATTTTAATGTGGATACCCTCAAATGAAAGCTGAAAGTCTGAACTTCAACTGCATCTGATTTGTTTTGTTTCAAATTCATTGTGGTAATGTCTAGAACCAAAATTAGATAAATGTTGTCTCTGTCCAAATATTTATGGACCTAACTGTATGGTACTGTATCTGTAGTGTTCAGCTGTAAACAGTGTTGGGGTAATTTTAAATCTCCGTATATATTTCCGGAGTAACACACAGACGCTCACTAAGTATGGATTTGACTAGAATACTAAAAGCAGAAAAAGGGTACAGTATCATAAGCAAAAAGCTGTATACAGTGTAGAGGAAATTGTAAATCTCTGTATATATTTCTGGAGTCACACACAGATAATCAGCATGTATTTGTCTGTGAGATCAGCGGTTGACGGAAGTGTGTGAGGAGCGTACAGCTCTATACGGTGTGGGAAAAAATGAACGCTTGGTAACTGTGCAGAAAAAAAGAATAAAAGTATCAGTGCTGTGTAAAAAGCAGTCTGCACAGCAGTGTACACACAGCAATACAGCTATCAGGCAGCCTAATAACCAGCACTGCTGCACACAAGAAAATCCTCCCCTGTCACTGTACACTAACTGTATAGCACAATTGATATCAGCACAAGCACATAAGAACTTCTCCTTCCAGCCCTAACTCTCTCCCTACTGATAAACTGCGTCAGCAACCTCTCCTTACTGTTAAGATCAGCAGAAGTAAAATGGCGGTTGGCGGTCAGGGCTTTTATAGACACTATGACATCCCCCAAAGTTAGCCAATCACTGCAATGCCTTCTCTAAGATGGTGGTGGATGCTGCTCATGTCATCTCGTTGCCCACAGTGTACGTCCTTGCTCATTAGCTGAAAAAAGGCGCCTGAAACCATTCTGGGAAACTCGACTTTGGCGCTCGTTTCGATGACCACATGGCCGACCTCACGCTATGGTCGTGTTTCGGCTAACGAAAACCCTACTTTGGCGAAAGTGGGTGACTTTTGAATCTGACCGACCTGTTTCGCTCAACTCTAGTGAAGACCAAAGAGCTGTCAAAGGACACCAGAAACAAAATTGTAGTCCTGCACCAGACTGGGAAGAGTGAATATGCAATAGGCAAGCAGCTTGGTGTGATGAAATCAACTGTGGAAGCAATAATAGGAAAATGGAAGACATACAAGACCACTGATAATCTCCCTTTATCTGTGGCTCCACACAACATCTCACAACATAGGGTCAAAAAGATCATAAAAATGGTGAGAAAAAATACTAGAACCACACAGGGAACTTAGTGAATGACCTGCATAGAGCAGTACTAGACGTGTCCCCTGCTTAAGCCAGGACATGTCCGGGCCGTCTGAAGTTTGCTAGAGAGCATTTTGATTATCCAGAAGAGTATTGGGAAAATGTCATATGGTCTGATGAAACCAAAGTAGAATTGTATGGCAAAAACAAAACTTGTCGTGTTTAGAGGTTACAGAATACTGAGTTGCATCCAAAGAACACCATGCCTAATGTGATGCATGGGGCTGGAAAATCATGCTTTGCAGCTGTTTCTCTGCAAAGAGACAAGGACGACAGATCCATGTACATGAAAGAATGAATGGGGCCATGTATCTTGAGATTTTGAGTGCAAGCCTCCTTCCACCATCAAGTGCATTGAAGATGCAATGTGGATGGGTCTTTCAGCATGATAATGATCCCAAGCACACCGCCAGGGCAACAAAGGAGTGGCTTCGTAAGAATCATATGAAGGTCCTGGAGTGGCCTAGCCAGTCGCCAGATCTCAACCCCATAGAAAAACCTTGGAGGGATTTGAATGTCTGTGTTGCCCATCTACAGGCCCAAAGCATCACTGCTTTAGAGGAGATCTGCATGGAGGAATGGGCCAACTTACCACCAATAGTGTGTGCCAACCATGTGAAAACTTGCAGAAAACGTTTGACCTCTGTCATTGCCAACAAAGGATATATAGCAAAATGTTGAGATGAACTTTTGTTAATGACCAAATACATATTTTCCACCATAATTTGCTAAATAAATCTTGCCAAATCAGACAAGGTGATTTTCTGGTTTTGTTTTCTCATTTTGACTCTCATAGTTGTGGTCTACCTATGATGTCAATTAACAGGCCTCTCTCATATTTTCAAATGGGAGAACTTGCACAATTGGTGGCTGACTAAATGCTTTTTTTCCCCACTGTATCTCTTCCTGTATTTCCTTCGGTATTATGACCCATAGGACTTACAGCAGTTGGCTTCTGGGCTCCTTTCAGTGTTGTGTGATCAAGCACAACCTTTTTGACTTATTTAACTTTTAACCCTTAACGACAAAGCCATTTTGTAGGTTAAAGACCAGGCCAATTTTTACAATTCTGACCACTGTCTCTTTATGAGGTTATAACTCTGGAACGCTTCTACGGATCTTGGCGATTCTGAGACTGTTTTCTCGTGACATATTGTACGTCATGAAAGTGGTAAAATTTCTTCAATATAACTTGCGTTTATTTATGAAAAAAACGGAAATATGCAAAAATTTTGAAAATTTTGCAATTTTCAAACTTTTAATTTTTATGCCATTAAATCAGAGAGATATGTCACAAAAATTAGTTAATAAATAACATTTCCCACATGTCTACTTTACATCAGCACAATTTTGGAACCAAAATTTTTTTTTGTTAGGAAGTTATAAGTGTTAAAAGTTGACCAGCGATTTCTCATTTTTCCAACAAAATTTACAAAACCATTTTTTTTAGGGGCCACCTCACATTTGAAGTGAATTTGAGGGGTCAATATGACAGAAAATACCCAAAAGTGACACCATTCTAAAAACTGCACCCCTCAACGTGTTCAAAGCCACATTCAAGAAGTTTATTAACCCTTTAGGTACTTCACAAGAATTGAAGCAATGTGGAAGGAAAAAATGAACATTTAACTTTTTTTCCCAAAATTTTTCTTTCGACACAATTTTTTTAAATTTTGTCAAGGGTATCAGGAGAAAATGAACCACAATATTTGTTTTACAATTTCTCCAGAGTACACCGATACCCCATGTGTGGGGGTAAACCACTATTTGGGCGCATGGCAGAGCTCGGAAGGGAAGCAGCGCCATTTGACTTTTTTGGCTGGAATTGAGATTGGACGCCATGGCGCATTTGGAGAGTCCCTGTGTGCCTAAACAGTGGAAACCCCTCACAAGTGACCCCATTTTGGAAACTGGACCCCCCAAGGAACTTACCTAAATTTGTTGTGAGAGCTTTTAACCCCCAAGGGCTTCACAGAAGGTTATAACGTAGAGCCGTAAAATTAAAAAATCATATTTTTTCCACAAAAATGATCTTTTCATCCCAATTATTATTTTCCAAAGGATAAAAGGACCCCAAAAGTTTATTTTGCAATTATTCCTGAGTACGCTGATACTCCATATGTGGGGGTAAACCATTATTTTGGCGCATGGCAGAGCTCGGAAGGGAAGCAGCGCCATTTGACTTTTTTGGCTGGAATTGAGATTGGACGCCATGTCGTATTTGGAGAGCCCCTGTGTGCCTAAACAGTGGAAACCCCCACATGTGACCCCATTTTGGAAACTAGACCCCCAAGGAACTTATCTAGATGTGTGGTGAGAGCTTTGAACCCCCAAGGGCTTCACAGAAGGTTATAACGTAGAGCAGTAAAATTAAAAAATCATATATTTTCCACAAAAATGATCTTTCCACCCCCAATTGTTATTTTCCAAAGGGTAAGAGGACCCCAAAAGTTATTGTGCAATTTGTCCTGAGTACGCTGATACCCCATATGTGGGTGTAAACCACTATTTTGATGCATGGCAGAGCTCGAAAGGGAAGGAGCGCCTTTTTCAAATGCAGACTTTGATGGAATGGTCTGCGTGTGTCATATCACGTTTGGAGAGCCCCTGATGTGCCTAAACAGTAGAAACCCCCACAAATGACCCCATTTTGCAAACTAGACCCATCAAGGAACTTATCTAGATGTGTGGTCAGCACTTTGAACCCCAAGGGCTTCACAGAAGTTTATAACGTAGAGCCTTGAAAATAAAAAAATCATATTTTTTTCCACAAAAATGACCTTTTTGCCCCAAATTTTTATTTTTCTAAGGGTAACAGGAGAAATAGGACCCCAAAAGCTATTGTGCATTTTGTCCTGAGTACGCTGATACCCCATATGTGGGGGGGAACCACTGTGATCGCCTTACTGCGATCTTTGGGAGGCACAATGAACAAATCCACAAAAGGTGAAGAATTGGTTTTCTTTTTTGCGCCGTTCCTCGTGCGGTATTAGTGATTAGGCGACTTTATTCCTGGGGATCGGTGCGATTACAGCGATGACCAGATTTACTCTTTTTTCATGTTTAGCTTCTGTCACACACTAAAAGATGCTTTTTTTTTGAATAATTTTTTGTAAGAAATTTTTGCATCTCCATATTTTGAGAGCTATAATTTTTCCATATTTCGGCCGACAGAGTTATCTGTGGGCTTATTTTTTTCTCCGTTCCGTGTGTGGTAAAATTGATAAAGCAGCTTTATTCTTCGGGTTACTACGATTACAGCGATACATCATTTATATATTTTTTTTATGTTTTGGCGTTTTTTACACAATAAAAATTTTTATAGAAAAAATAATTATTTTTGCATCAGTTTATTCCGCGAGCTATAACTTTTTATTTTTTCGCTGATGATGCTGTATAGTGGCTTTTTTTTGCGGGACAAGATGAGTCTTCAGCGGTACCATGATTATTTATATCTGACTTTTTGATCGCGTGTTATTGCACTTTTTCCAAGCGGTATGATGATACCGCTTGGAAAAAGTATAATTTACTACTTTTTTGTGTTTTTTTTTACGGCTTTCACTGAAGAGGTTAACTAGGGTTATGCTTTTATAGATGGGATTTTTACGGACGTGGCGATACCAAACGTGTATTTTTTTTGTTTTTTATTTTTTTATAACATAAAAATGTGTATTTTTTAGGGGATTTTTTTTAAATTATTTTTTAATATTTTTTTTACAATTTTTTTTAAAAAATTATTTTTTTTAACTTGTCCCTTTATGGGACTTTCACTTTTTTTACTTTTTATTGCAGTTACAATGCATTGCAATGCTCCAGCATTGCAATGCATTGTACCTATGGGGAAAGCTGCTGTGAGCATGATCACAGCAACTTTCCGTAGCTAGATGACCCGGAGGTTGTCATCACAACCCCCGGGTCATCAAGGCAGAGATCGGGCCCTGCAAATACATTGCAGGGTGCCGATCTGAGGCAGAGGGAGCTCCCGACCCTCTGCCTCCCCCCTTGAGCGCTGCGATCGTGCTCGATCGCAGCAGTCAAGGGGTTAACAGCCAGGTACGGTGGGGGCTCTGCTCCTGGCTGTCAGTGCAGGAAGCCTGGCCACTGCAGCGCCGGCTCCTGCACTGATCGCGCTGGAGAAGCTGAAATTTCAGCTTCTCCTGCGCGATCGCTGCTGTGTTTGGTCAGTCAGATTGACTGGCCAAGCACAGCGCTGTAGGTGCGGGGACCGACGGCAAAGGTCCCCGCACCGCTTGCCGTGCCTGTCAGCTGTCTGTGACAGTGTCGGCACTGATCTACCACTGCGTGTTTACACGCAGTGGTAGATCAAAGGCATGACGTGCACAGTCCGTCCTGGTGCCGGAACTGACACCCGGCCATGACGGACTGTGCACGTCATTGGACATTAAGGGGTTAAGTGGATAAAAACATATTGCGCTTTTTGTCTGCTTCCAAACTAATTGTACATTCTAGAGATTAACAGAGGCACTTAACATGAAATTGCTCCACCCATGGCTGTTAAAGGCTCATGATAAAATCAGCCACACAGTGCAAAAGATGCAGGCAAACCATGGCAGTAGCATCAATGGCAGGAACATTGCATATGATCTAAGTATACTGGAGGAAGAGACTCCTTTATTTGTGATAGCAAAGAGCTACATTTAGCATGTTGTTCATCTCTGGATATGTACCAGCACTTACTGGCCTCAAAGGATACCTGATTTAATTGCAGAGATTGTACAAAAAATCTAATTAATTAAAACAAGCAATAGAATACTTTATGCTAATTTAGAGTTTCATTATAAACCAGTTTACTTCTCCACAGAAATGCAGATATGATAGAAATTTATTCTACATTCTACATACTTCTACATACTGCAAAAATAGCAAAATATGATAACCTGATTTCTAGATATCATATAGATAATAGTAAATAAAGAATTAAAATCAGTGTTTGCATTATTATATAAAGCTCCTTCTATCTTTTATTGTCAAATTAATTGCAAAGCTGTGATGAAGGAACAGCCGCCATCTTGGATATGGGGCATAATGCTCGCCTCATGTCTGAGCTTGGCCTGTCCCAGGCACCATGTTGTCTGAGTTCACAGAGTCACAGGCAGCTAACTGCTCCTACCCCCATCCCTGTAGGCATATTGAAGAAAACAGGATTTAGTCCTCCAATTTTGAACAGCAAGGTCTTTTAGTATGATAATGAGATAAGGCCAAAACAGGACTTCAAAGCTTGAGTACGGAGCCACGCCAGCGTGGGGCCTGGAGGTGCCTGGGGGCTTCAATTAGATTATACCTGTCAGCTAGACACAGAAATACAAATCCATTTTCTATCTCAGCCACTCCGACTCCATCCTAGGATCATGGATTATGAGCACAACTTTTGAGGTATAGCTTACTGTATATTTCTGTAATTATCTAGTGCGCCCTTAAGGCATTTAAACCATAAGATTAATTTTGGGCTGATGCTTTTACTATGATTACGAACCTTTGAAAACCCGGTGGGTAGCAGGACATCCCCCCGGTGGCCATTTGCTCTAGGTGCAGTTCCCTTACTGACCTGAGAGACATAAGGGGCGCCGGAGAGATGTGCCTGTGTAGTTACGTCACATTGGTGAAGTGGGAGGAACCGGGTTTCCTTCACATTGGTGGCAGCGTAGTGGGATCAGAGTAATAGTATGCGTGGGACCCCTTTTCCCAGACACTAAAGATTACCAGCGGTAGCTTTCACTGCTGGGGTCTTAAGGTCAGCCCAGCACTAGATGGTCAGAGTGTAAATATAATAAGTTGTGGTCAAGGTCAGGGTTGCAGCTGTGTAAGTAACCAGAGGTTCCCAAGATGGCGGAAGGCACCAGGAGTAAGGCAAAGGGGGAGGCCAATGCTATGGTCTATGAGGAGGTCAATACCTATGAAGGCGAGGGGAGATCAGCCAGGGCCCCCAAGGAGCCAGACCCCCGTGCTCAGTCCCACAGATGACTGTCCACCACCTGACCGCCCCAGCCGGTCCAGATCAGTGGCCCTTTTCCAAGTGTCTATGGCACAGCTCGAGGCTGGTAACGACGCCGGCCATGACAGACTCCTGGTGGCGGCAGAGAAAGCAGCAGAACGTTAGCATACAAAACGTGTGCTGCAGGCTGTAGAATGCCGTGAAGCTGCGGAATGCTGGCACCGACTGGAGATGGCTCAACACGGGCTCCCGCTGGACGATCCAGCCTCACCTGAGACCAAGGCTTCCAAGGTCCGGGGGGAGGACTTTCCCTTGCTTGAAAAGGATGGAGACCTGGATTCCTTTCTGCTGGCCTTTGAGAGAACCTGCCTCCAACACCATCTGGCCCTGGGTCATTGGGCAAGGTACCTGACCCCACATTTGAGGGGTAAGTCCCTGGAAGTTTTGGGGTCTTACCTGCCGGGGAGGAGCAGGACTACAACAGCATCAAGCAGGCCCTGATCCAGCACTACAACCTCACCCCATAGTGTATCGCAGGAAGTTCCGGAGCCTGCAGCGGGGCTCAAAGGACTCCTGGACCGACCACATACAGGCCCTGATGAGAGCTGCAGAGCACTGGACCTCATATCTAGAGCTCACCACCCGCCAGGAGGTCCAGGAACTGTTTGTCATGGAGCAGTTATTGTGGAACTGCCCAGAGGACCTCCAGCAGTTCCTCCGTGACCGGAAACCAAATGGGGCTTCTGCTACAGCCACCCTGGCAGACGAGTAAGCCAAAAAAAGGGCGCCTGAGCCAAAGAAGCCTGCCAGTAGCACCTGGAGAGGGGGTAAGCCCAATCCTGCCCCGGTCCCCCAGCCCCCAGAGTGCAAGTGGTGTACCCCCATGCTGCCCTCTGCAGGCCAGGAATAGAACCCAGGCATTGTCATCATTGCAACCAGCCCGGACACTTTAAGGCTGTGTGTACCCAGCGCCATAAGGCCCATCCCTGTCCCAGAAACCGTCCACTGTTTTGTGTGTGAAAGGGGGTGGTGGGAGGTCCCTGGACAATTACCAATCCTTCACCATCGGCCGTTCAGCGGTCATGGGACTGTCATGTATAGTGTACAGTTCCTATAGCGTCTTGTGCTTGGGTGCGAGGAAAACACAGGAGACATAGGTTGAAATGAAATGACTTGTATTACTTCATACAAGCATGCTGAAAAGTTCACACAGTTTGCAGGAACAGCGACAGGAGACACAGCAGGCCAGAGTAACTTCAAGCACTACAATAAATCTCCAAAGCAGGTTCAGGATCTCTTCTCTGTACCGTAATTCCTCTGCAAACATGGATTCACCAAACAGCAGGTTTCCAGAGTCCAAAAGTGTTCCAAGGTTCCTCAGTAGGGAATAGCTGGAGTACAAGTCCAAGGCTTCCAGGAGTCAGGTCACAGACTGACTGAGGCTTGATTCAGGAGCACTGATTGTTCAGCTGAGGCTGCTTAAGAAGCAAGAGGGAAGAATCAGGGCGGGAACATGAAAACTGGAAACTCCATATTAACTGAGGGCAAGAGCTGCAGAAAGACAGAAAGCAAAATGGCGACGGAAAACTGAGTTTCAAGGAACATGTCAACAGAGACAAAGAACCTTACATTACTCCCCCCTTAGGGACAACCTCCGGATGACCTCAGACCAGGCTTGTCAGGGTACCTCTGATGAAACTGGCAGAGCAGCGAGGAGCATTTACATTATTGACTGGTTCCCATGAGTTGTCCTCCACTGGGTAGCCCTGCCATTTAATCAAATATTGCAACTGATTTCTGTACAACCTGGAATCTAGAATCCTTTCCACCATAAATTCTTCCTGACCATCGACCAGCACTGGGTCAGGGCAAGGAGAAGAACGTCCAGGAAACGTATTGGTGTTGCAGCCTTTAGTAGGGATACATGAAAGACAGGGTGGATTCTCATAGTTCTGGGCAGTTGAAGACGACAAGCAACAGCACTTATAATCTTATTGATCTTATAAGGTCCAATGTACTTATGTCCCAATTTAGACGATGGAATCTTTAATTTAAGATTTCTGGTTGACAGCCAGACCAAATCTCCTACCTTGAAAGCTGGTGCAGGTTTACGAAATTTATCTGCTGCTTTCTTGTACCTTTCCTGAGCCAATTCTAGATTTTCCTTTAGAAGATCCATATTCTTTTGTAAAGAAGTGATTCTTTCAGCCACTGCCGGCAAGGGCGTATCTATGGGAAATCGAGGAAGAATGTTAGGATGATAACCTAGATTGGAGTAAAAAGGAGACTGCTTAGTGGAGGCGCTCTGAGAGTTGTTATAAGAGAACTCAGCCAGTGGAAGTAGATCCACCCAATCATCCTGTAGGTGGCAGATAAAACAGCGGAGATACTGCTCCAGGGTCTGATTGGTTCGTTCTGTCTGTCCATTAGTCTGGGGATGAAAAGCAGAAGAAAGGTTTACTTTAATGTCCAATGCTGCACAGAAATTTTGCCAAAACCTTGAAGTGAATTGCACCCCTCGATCCGAAATGACCTCATCCGGTACTCCATGTAAGCGAAACACATTCTTAATCATCAAGTCTGATGTCTGTTTTGCAGTGGGTAAGCCGACACAAGGGATAAAATGAGCTGCCTTTGTTAGACGGTCAACCACCACTAGAATGGTGTTCTTCCTTGAGAGGTTGGTAACTCCACAATGAAGTCCATAGAAATGGATCCCCACGGGCGGGATGGGGTGGAAGAGGTTGCAACAGACCAGTTGGTGAGGAGCGAGGTGTTTTGCATCTTGCACAGACTTCACATGAAGTGACATAGTTTAAGACATCTTTCCTGTAAGTGGGCCACCAAAAGAAACGAGAAAGAAATTCTTGTGTCTTTAGAATTCCCCTATGCCCGGCTATCTTGGAATCGTGATAGTTCAATACTCTCAATTGACTGTTTCAGGTATATACAGACGTTGTCCCTGAATCCACACTCCATTCTTAAAGACAAGACTTACGTCCCTTGGGGGTTGAGCCAACAAAGAATCCGCATGGTATGCTTCCTTGATGTCCTTAAGTAGGTCTTGATTATGAATCACTCCCAGGAATCTAGAGTCAGGAAGAATAGTCTTAGGAGGAGTAAGTGGACGTGTCTCTGCTGAATGAATCCTAGAGAGTGCATCAGCCTTTCCATTGCGCGATCCTGGTCTATAAGAAATGACAAAATTAAATTGGTTTAGGAAAAGATTCCAGCGAGCCTGGCGAGGAGTCAGGCACTTAGCCGACCTGATAAATTCAAGGTTACGATGGTCTGTCAGGACGACTATTTGCTGTGCAGCTCCCTGAAGAAGGTGTCTCCATTCCTTGAAGGCGGCAATAATGGCCAACAATTCTCTATTGCCCACATCGTAGTTCCTCTCAGCCGAAGACAACTGCTGGGAAAAGAAGGCACAGGGATGCAAGACATTCTTCTCACCTGTTCTCTGAGAGAGTATAGCTCCAACGGCACAGTCTGAAGCATCCACCTCTATTATGAAGGCAAGCTCGGGGTTGGGATGTACTAAGATAGGTGCGGTGGTAAATTTATCCTTTAAACAGGAAAATGCTTCCTGAGCTTGCGGGTCCAGGAGAACCTAGACTGTTTCCGGGTAAGTTGGGTGATAGGTGACACTACCTCAGAAAAATTCTTAATGAAACGTCTATAGAAGTTGGCAAACCCGATGAAACGCTGCACCTCCTTCACATTTCTAGGAATTGGCCAATCTTGATGGCTTGGGTCTTGCTTCCATCCATACTAATCCCTTGCGTAGATAGTACATACCCCAGAAATTGAATTTCGGTCCTATGGAATTCACATTTTCAAGTTTGATGTAGAGATGGTTTTGTCTTAGGCGTTCTAAGACCATTCTCACATGTCCATGATGTTCCTCTGTGGAGTTAGAAGAAATTAGAATATCATCCAGATAAATCACCACAAATGTATCTAGGAGATCCTGAAGATATCATTCACGAAGTGTTGGAAAGTGGCTGGGGCGGTACTCAGACGAAAAGGCATAACTAGATATTCAAAGTGTCCATAGCGTGACCTGAAAGCAGTCTTCCATTCATCCCCAGGTCTAATACGGACCAAGTTATAGGCCCCACGGAGATCCAGTTTAGAGAAAATTTTGGCATGCCGCACTCTCTCCAACAATTCAGGGATTAAAGGCAATGGATAACGGTTTCTAATAGTAACCTTATTGAGTTCCCTATAGTCTATGCAGGGTCTCAGAGATCCATCTTTCTTCTTCACAAAGAAGATGGGGCACCTGCGGGAGATGAAGAGGGGCGTATGAAGCCCTTGGCTAAATTTTCGTCTATATAATCCTTCAAAGCTTTTAGCTCGGGCCCCGCTAGGGGTAGATCTTACCAAAAGGTATCTCGGCTCCAGGCAATAATTCAATTGGACAATCATATGGACGGTGAGGAGGAAGCTGATCAGCGTTCTTCTTGTCACACAAATCCACATAGTCCTGGTATACAGCTGGTAGTTCAGGGACTGACATGGTTCCTTTAGGAACAGAGCAAGCTGAAACTCCTTGACTCATCTGTTTCTCCGGAAAGTGTAATTCCTTGTCTCCCAGTTAATCGTAGGATTCTGCGCCTGCAGCCATGGTAGCCCTAGAATAATGGAAAGTGGGGAGAAGAGATAAGCATAAAAGACATTTTCTCCTGATGATCTTTACCCATAAGGACCCTCAAAGGCTCTGTTTCTTGATCCACTGATCCAGAAGTCAGTAGAGAGCCATCCACAGTCTCCATCTGTACTGGAGTAGCCTTCTTCACTGAACGTATCCCCTGTTTCAGAGCAAAGGAGATATCCATAAAATTTCCACTTGCTCCTGAGTCGATCATAGCAGAGCTAGACACCCAGACTGAGTCAACCCAGAGTTTGATGGAAAGGAAGCAATGAGAATTGTTTCTTTTACAACTCAGCTGGGACACCGCTGAGGAAACTTGAAAAATTGCAGCATTTATACCGTCATCGTCCCCAGAACTAACAGAGTTTAAGTCCGAGAAATCAAGATCTCTTGCAGCAGATCTCTCTGGAGCCTGAGGCTCGGACATGACAGAGCTCCTCTCGCAACACTCACAGTGAATGACTGCTGCAGTAGTCTTACGAGAACGGCTGGGGCAGTTTATATTGAAGTGCCCTGACTTTCCACAGTAGAAACATAGATTTTCCTTTATACGATGTTCTTTGCGTGCATCACTAACCCGTCTTTGTAAAGAGTCCACCTGCATGGGTTCAGGTTCTGGTTCCCTTGTGATCCTACTCAAAGGTTCCTTAGCTGAGGAGGGAGGTAGTAAAAGGTTAGTGCGATTATTTTCGAACCATCTCTCTTGTCTGCGTTCAGTCAGACGAGCATCAATACGGATACAATAGTTAATAAAGTCACCTAACGCAGTGGGAGGGTCGGCACGAGCAAGTTCATCCTTAATCAGTGGAGACAACCCTTTCCGAAAAATAGATTTTTTAGCGGAAGTGTCCCAAGTGGTATCAAGAGCCCATCTCCTGAAATCCAGGGCATATTCGGCTACTGAACGCTTACCTTGGCGCAAAGTTAACATGGCTGCTTCAGCTGTTGCACCTCGATTGGGGTCATCAAACACCTGCCCCATGGCTGAAATAAAAGCATCAAGGTGATTCAAACAATCATCCTCAGCCTCAATCAGAGGGTTTGCCCACATCAAAGCCTTATTGGTAAGCAACATGATTATAGTAAGCACTTTGGATTGTTCAGTGGGAAATTGTGAAGCATGTGCAGAGAAAAATAAATTGCATTGATTAATAAATCCCCTGAATTTCTCACGTTCACCGCCAAAACTAAAAGGAGGTAATTTGGGGATCCCAGAACTTGGGGTTATGGCAGGAGCCTGGGCTTGTTCCTCTAGAGCCTCAATCCTGGCTCGCAATTCCTGGGTAGTCTGTCCAAACACTTGCAAATTATGATTAGTGAGGTCCTGTAGGCTTGCAAAACGGGTTTTTAAAGTCTGTACATCTGAAAGGATTGTATCAGTCACTCCGCAAAGTTCCTTTATGCGGGCCTCCATCTTCCAGATCTTTTAAGGCAGAAGTGCTGGAAGGAGAAGAGGAAAAAAAAAAAAACAATAGTGTTTACCTGTGGTAACACTCCAGAGTAAAATTTTAAGGGAATGCGCTCACCTGGAATGGTTGTGAGAAGTCACAACCACTGTCATCACATAAGGTATTAAAGGACATCTGATATCCACAGTCACAGCAGACACGGCTTTCCCAGACCCAGCAGACACTAAACATTAGCTCCTCAATCTTGTCATGTATAGTGTACAGTTCCTATAGCGTCTTGTGCTTGGGTGCGAGGAAAACACAGGAGACATAGGTTGAAATGAAATGACTTGTATTACTTCATACAAGCATGCTGAAAAGTTCACACAGTTTGCAGGAACAGCGACAGGAGACACAGCAGGCCAGAGTAACTTCAAGCACTACAATAAATCTCCAAAGCAGGTTCAGGATCTCTTCTCTGTACTGTAATTCTCTGCAAACATGGATTCACCAAACAGCAGGTTTCCAGAGTCCAAAAGTGTTCCAAGGTTCCTCAGTAGGGAATAGCTGGAGTACAAGTCCAAGGCTTCCAGGAGTCAGGTCACAGACTGACTGAGGCTTGATTCAGGAGCACTGATTGTTCAGCTGAGACTGCTTAAGAAGCAAGAGGGAAGAATCAGGGCGGGAACATGAAAACTGGAAACTCCATATTAACTGAGGGCAAGAGCTGCAGAAAGACAGAAAGCAAAATGGCCGACGGAAAACTGAGTTTAAGAACATGTCAACAGAGACAAAGAACCTTACAGGGACTGTGGGACACAGGCGCTGAACAACCCTTGTACGTCCTGAGGTGGTGTCCCCTCAAGATTTGGTACCTGGGAAAACCCTTTCCGTCTCCGGAATTAGAGGCGTTGATCTGGCGCTGCCTGTCGGCAAGGTGTTTTTGGACTGGGGTGCCGGGAGGGGAATGTGGGAGGTGGGAATAACGTCAAATATTCCTGCAATGTGTTGCTTGGGACCGATTTGGGGAGGCTAGTGTCTCAGTATGTGGCTCCCCAAGAATGTCATGACTCTACAGTGAATGCTAATGTTAATGTCCAGAATGTGCCTCCAACAGTGGAGGAGGGAGTGAAACCTGATGGTAAGCCATGCACTGACACTACACACACAGGGCTCACAGTGAGGACAGGTGAGGAGACTGTGGGGGAGAGCTCAGAGGTGGAGGGAGGGGCTGCTATGGGCAGTGTAGGGCTCCTAAGGGAATCCAGCCTGCTGAGTCTAGTGCCTCTGCAGAAAGAGGAACAGGCCATGGGGAGGTGCATCCCGGGAGAGGAGCCACCAGGTTAGACCCAGGGCACGTGTTCCCCACATGCGGGATGTCAGGAGGCCAGGGAAGTCTGCCTGACCCGGACTTGGTCAGGGGCCAAGGGGAAGCAGGCATTACCTGTGGTCTCAGCGGTCGTGGCCGCTGTTACCAGGAGTGGGAGCGCCGGAATCTCACGGAGGTCCGACAGTTTCTCCCTCTCCGACCAAGTGTCTGCCGAGTCAGACAGCGGCCAGGATACAGATTCCGGGGAGCTGGCAGTTTTGTCAATTCTTGCTACATCGAGTCAGGGATTTCAGGCAGCGTTGGAAGCTGATGCTAGCCTGAAAGCTCTCAAGGAGCAGGCGGCACAGCCTTCCCTTGAGTCTGACCATGAGCGAGTGGTCTGGGGCCAGGGACCGCTGCACCGGGTGAAGGTCCAGCAGGGTTCACCGGAGGCGTTGCCCAGGGATCGACAGTTAGTGGTAACCTATCTGTTCATGGCGGAATTGTTGCGGATCACACACGAGATTCCCTTGGCCGGACACCTAGGGATCGCTAAAACCAGGGCCAGGCTAGCTCAGCATTTCCACTGGCCTGGAATGAGGACCGAGGTGACTGCCTACTGCCATTCGTGTGACACCTGTCAGAGGGTGGGGAAGGCAGGGCGGCGCCCTAAAGTCCCACTGGTAACTCTGCCCATCATCGAAGAGCCTTTCTCGAGAGTGGTTGTGGATCTCATTGTACCTCTGTCCACTCCCAGCCGCTCCCGGAAATGCTTCATACTAACGATAATGGACTATGCCACCCGGTACCCGGAGGCGGTAGCTTTGTCAT
Source organism: Oophaga sylvatica (assembly GCA_033576555.1). Classification (NCBI taxonomy): domain Eukaryota; kingdom Metazoa; phylum Chordata; class Amphibia; order Anura; family Dendrobatidae; genus Oophaga; species Oophaga sylvatica. The sequence goes on along the minus strand of JARQOD010000003.1, from coordinate 479,073,833 downwards.
CCATTTGGGCCGACAAAGTGGCCACTGCCTTACTGGAGATTTTCTCCAGAGTGTGGTTTCCCCAGGAAATGCTCACTGACTGAGGGACCCAGTTCATGTCGCAGCTGAAGGAGTCTCTCTGTAAGCAGATACAGGTGCAACATCTGGTAGCTAGCCCGTATCACCCACAGACCAATGGCCTGTGTGAGCAGTTCAATGGCACCTTAAAGCAGATTCTAAAGATGTTGGTTGACTCCCACGGGAGAAACTGGGAGCGGTATCTCACACACCTGCTAGTTTGCCTACCGGGAGGTCCCACAGGCCTCAACCGGGTTCTCCCCCTTTGAGCTCCTGTATGGGCGACGTGTACTGGGGCCCCTTGCTCTGGTAAAGGAAGCATGGGAAGGGGATTTGGCTACCCTGGAGTGTCAGTCATTGAGTATGTCGTGCGCTTTCGGGACCGAATGAAGGCCTTGACACGGCTGGTGCAAGACAATATAGCCCAAGCCCAGGCTGACCAGAAGCGGTGGTACAACCAGAATGCTTGTAAGCGGACCTACCAGGTGGGTCAAAAGGTGTGGGTGCTAGTCCCCGTACCTCAAAACAAGCTTCAGGCGGCCTGGGAGGGTCCATAGCTCGTGCACCAGCAGCTCAACGCCGTCACCTATCTGGTCACCCTGGACCACGCCTGTGGAAGGAAGAAGGCCTTCCACGTGAACATGATGAAGGGCCATCATGAGCGGGAAGCTTGTGCCTACCCAGTGTGCAACCTTCCCAAGGAAGGAGAGGCAGAAACCCTCCTGGATCTGCTCATCCAAACGAAGGCGGGTGGATCCATCGAGGATGTGGGGGTTGGTCACCAGCTCTCGAAGGACCAATGTTCCCAGCTGGGGGTCACCCTACACCCCTTTTGGGAGCTTTTCAGCTGCCTGCCCAGAAGGACTGAGACAGCCGTCCATGATGTGGACACCGACAATTACCCCCTGGTCCGGCGTTCGGCATATCGAATCTCTCTTGAGGTGCAGCAGCATATGCGCCAAGAGATAGACAAGATGCTGAAGCTGGGGGTGATCCAAACATCCAACAGCGCGTGGACTACGCGGTTCTGCGTGGACTACTGGGGGCTCAATGGTGTGACGGTCACTGATGTGTACCCAATGCCGCAGATCGATGACCTGCTCGATCAGCTGGCCCAGGCCAAGTACCTGACCATCATGGATCTGAGCAGGGGATATTGGCAGATTCCCCTGACCACTGGGGCACGGGAACGCTCTGCCTTTATCACCCATTCGGACTGTACGAGTCCACAGTGATGCCCTTCGGCATGAAGAATGCCCTGCCATTTTCAGCGGATGGTCAACACGCTGCTCGAGGGACTGGAAGGGTATGCAACCGCTACCTGGATGACATTGTCCATCTTCAGTCCCACCTGGGAGGATCACCTAGAGCACCTGGCCCAGGTGCTCGGGCGGATCCAGCGAGCAGGTGTGACCATTAAGCCGGAAAAATGCCAGCTGCGTATGAGTGAGGTCCACTACCTGGGACACCGGGTAGGTGGGGGAGCTCTGAAGCCAGAGCCCGGGAAGGTGGATGCCATCGCATCCTAGCCCACCCCCAGGACCAAGAAGCAGGTGATGTTCTTCTTGGGGACTCCGGGTACTATAGGAGGTTTGTTCCACACTATAGTGCCCTGGCCAAGCCCCTGATGGACCTCACCAAGAAGAAGCAGCCCATCGCAGTCGACTGGACAGTCACCTGCGAGACAGCTTTCCAGGTGCTCAAGACTTCCCATTCTAGCTCTCCTGTACTATAGGCAGCCGACTTCACGTGGGCCGTTCGTAGTGCAGACCGACGCCAGCGACTTCGGCCTCGGTGCTGTACTCAGCCATGTCGACACTACAGGCCATGAACACCCTGTTTTGTACCTGAGCTGGAAGCTCCTGCCGAGGAAAGTGGCCTATTCCACGATGGAGAAGGAATGTCTGGCAATTGTGTGGGCCCTGCAGCATCTGCAGCCATACTTGTTCCTGACGCCAATTCATTTTGGAAACAGACCACAACCCCTTCAGCTGGTTACACACTGTCTCGGGGATCAATGGGAGGTTGCTACGCTGGAGCCTCGCTCTCCAGCAGTATCACTTCACCATTTGCCACAAAAGAGGCAGTGGCCATGGTAACGCTGATGGGTTGTCCCAGCAAGGAGAGGGTGTGGAAGGGCACATGGGGGAGCAAAGGAATTTGATACCCCCCAGCGCCCTCTAAAGCACAAAGTTGTGATGAAGGAACAGCCGCCATCTTGGATATGGGACATAATGCTCGCCTCATGTCTGAGCTTGGCATGTCCCAGGCACCATTTTGTCTGAGTTCACAGAGTCACAGGCAGCTAACTGCTCCTACGCCCATCCCTGTACGCATATTGAGGAAAACATGATTTAGTGCTCCAATTTTAATAGCAAGGTCTTTTAGTATGATAATGAGATAAGGCCAAAATAGGACTTCAAAGCTTGAGTTCGGAGCCATGCCAGCATGTGGCCTGGAGGAGCCTGGGGACTTCAATTAGATTATACCTGTCAGCTAGACACAGAAATGCACATCCATTGTCTCTCCCAGCGACTCCAACTCCTTCCTAGGATCATGGATTATGAGCACACCTTTCGAGGTACAGACTCATAAAAAATATCTGCGTGACCCTGCGGAAATCGCGCATCTGACAGTGCGACTCCCGAGTCGGTGAGGGCTCAGTGACCTGAGATATAGATATTGGCCCTCAACAGCGTCCCAATGGGGCCATGTTTGCTCTCCACACGACAGGCAAAACAAATCGCATTCACTGGTACCTTTTGTGTCCTGATCCGATCATCCTGGAGAAAGTTACCCCCTTTCTTAGATTTGGGAATAAATTCTGCAGGGAGCTACAGGGTTGAGATTATTAGCCCACCCTCTTACACCGGGGGGAGGCACCCAGCATATTAAAGAACTGAGAGCAAATGGCAGAGACACTGACTCTCACAGAAGAACAAGACGATGATCTAAGAAGGAACAGGGGACAGAACTGCCAAGGGAGCAGCGGCACGCGCTTTTGGAACTGTCCGGCAACTAAGATTCTTACACCTGTGAACTGCAGAGCTCCCGGCATCCACATGAAACCTACAAGCTGGTAAAATTGACCTCCAGCTTAATATTTCTAAGCCTTGTACCATTATTGTTATATTTTACTCTGACTGCAAATCCACTGTAATTCCGTTGTATAGCTTACTGTATATTTCTGTAATTATCTAGTGCGCCCTTAAGGCAATTAAACCATAAAATTAATTTTGGGCTGATGCTTTTACTCTGAATACGAACCTTAGAATGCCCGTGGGTAGCAGGACATCCTCCCTGGCGGCCATTTGCTCTAGGTGCAGTTCCCTTACTGACCTGAGAGACAAAGGGGGCGCCGGAGAGCTGTGCTTGTGTAGTTACATCACATTGGTGACGTGGGAGGAACCAGGTTTCCTTCACAAAAGCCATCACTAGATCGTACTTTGTACTGTGTGATTACATTAAAATAGGGTAAAATGTCTGGAAGTACTATTGGCAATGTGGTGTATGCTGGGATATTTTACTTCTTGCTTGGTAGACATGTCCACTAATACAATTGTTTTGTTACTCTATTACAAAGATCATAAATGACAACCTTGGTATGAACCTTATGAATAATCCACATATTATAATGCTTTTGTTTTTCCCTGACTTTTGCTTTCTAAGAGATAGAAATGTAATAATAATCTTTCTACCCAGTGATGCACTCAGCATTTTACAGAAACAGTGGAAATTCTAAGTCATACCAAGAAGTAGTGAATGGTTTCATGTAGTGAGCAATTCAGAGATGTATATACAGTAATCAAGAAGAATGATGTAATAATAAATAGAGATGAAAGAACGTGAACTGTGTACAGTCATGGCCAAAAGTTTTGAGAATGACACAAATATTAATTTTTACAAAGTCTACTGCTTCACTTTTTCTAATGGCAATTTGCATATACTCCAGAATGTTATAAAGAGTGATCAGCTTAACAGCAATTACTTGCAAAGTCAATATTGGCTAGAAAATTAACTTTATCCCCCAAAAACACATTTCAACATCATTGCAGCCATGCCTTAAAAGGACCAGTTAACCTCTTTTCAGTGATTGCTCCATTAACACAGGTGTGGGTGTTGATGAGGACATGGCTGGAGATCAATCTGTCATGATTAAGTAAGAATGACACCACTGGACACTTTAAAAGGAGGCTGGTGCTTGGCATCATTGTTTCTCTTCTGTTAACCATGGTTATCTCTAAAGAAACACGTGCAGTCATCATTGCAATGCACAAAAATGGCCTAACAGGGAAGAGTATCGCAGCTAGAAAGATTGCACCTCAGTCAACAATCTATCGCTTCATCAAGAACTTCAAGGAGAGAGGTTCCATTGTTGCCAAAAAGGCTTCAGGGCGCCCAAGAAAGACCAGCAAGCGCCAGGACCGTCTCTTAAAAGTGTTTCAGCTGCGGGATCGGACTACCAGTAGTGCAGAGCTTGCTCAGGAATGGCAGCAGGCAGGTGTGAGTACATCTGCACGCACTGTGAGGCGGAGAATCTTGGAGCAAGGCCTGGTCTCAAGGAGGGCAGCAAAGAAGCCACTTCTCTCCAGAAAAAACATCATGGACAGACTGATATTCTGCAAAAGGTACAGGCAGTGGACTGCTGAGGACTGGGGTAAAGTTATTTTCTCTGATGAATCCCTTTTCGATTGTTTGGGACATCAGGAAAACGCCTCATTCGGAGAAGACAAGGTGAGCGCTACCACCAGTCTTGTCTCATGCCAACTGTTAAGCATCCTGAAACCATTCATGTGTGGGGTTGCTTCTCAGCCAAGGGAATCGGCTCTCTCACAGTCTTGCCTAAAAACACAGCCATGAATAAAGAATGGTACCAGAATGTCCTCCAAGAGCAACTTCTCCCAACCCTCCAAGAGCAGTTTGGCGATCAACAATGCCTTTTCCAGCATGATGGAGCACATTGCCATAAAGCAAAGGTGATAACTAAATGGCTCAGGGAACAAAACATAGAGATTTTGGGTCCATGGCCTGGAAACTCCCCAGATCTTAATCCTATTGAGAACTTGTGGTCAATCATCAAGAGACGGGTAGACAAACAAAAACCTAAAAATTCTGACAAAATGAAAGCATTGATTGTGCAAGAATGGACTGCTATCAGTCAGGATTTGGTCCAGAAGTTGATTGAGAGCATGCCAGGGAGAATTGCAGAAGTCCTGAAGAAGAAGGGTCAACACTGCAAATATTGACTTGCTGCATTAACTCATTCTAACTGTCAATATAAGCTTTTGTTACTCATATGTTTGCAATTATATTTCTGTCTGTGATAAAAACATCTGTCAAAACACACATAAAAACCAGAGGGCAGCAGATCATGTGAAAATATAATATTTGTGTCATTCTCAAAACTTTTGGCCATGACTGTAATTCTCATGCACAGACTTATTGACACAAGCTAGGATTGTGGTCCCACTGTGCCTCAAACCTGACCTACCTTTGAGGGGTGTGACTAAGCAGCTGCCATGGTGTTTGCTGAAGCCTCTAGTGGTGAGGTCAGGCTTGTGTGGCTAGTATGTGTCAGGCACCACTCCAGGGCGGTGTCTGGCAGTAGCAGCTGACCCCCAAGGGGAGATATACTGACTGGCTCAGCTGATACATAGACAGGCAAGTACTGGTAGCCATGACTTGAATGCAGGCAGGTCTGTGCAAGTGGGTGTGGCTGATACTATGGCTGGCCGGTACGGCAGATCCACTGGCAGTTGGGTGGGCACAGCTGATCCCCTGGCAGGTGGGAAGGCATGGCTGATACTCTGGCAGGCGAGCGGGCACAGCTCATACTCTGATGGGCGGGCACGGCTGATACTCTGTCAGATGAGTGGAAACAGCTGATACTTTGGCAAGTGGGCAGGCACAGCTGATACTCTGGCAGAGGTAAGAGCCAATTCAGATTGGAAGGACAGGAACAGTTTTAGGAAGGACTAGGAAATAAGCAGGTTCAACTGGAGTATTGTGACGGTAAGACCTCGTATAGACTAGGAGCATTTTCAGGCAGGACTAGGACACAGGCAATGGAATACAGGGACAGGTAGGACCCAGTTCAGACTAGACAGAGAAGGAGCCACAGGTGCGAACAGGAGCAAACCTGCTGGTGCAGACAAGAGCAGAGCTGCTGATACGGACAGGAGGAGAGCCGCAAATGCTGTAAAGCAGGGAACCACTGACATGGTCAAGCAGGAAATTGCAGACACGGTTAAGCAGAAAACCGCAAACGCCATCAAGCAGGAAACCGCAGATGCCGGCAAGCAGGAAGCCACAGACATGACCAAACAGGAAACGGCAGACAGGATCAAGCAGAAAGCAGCAGATGTGGTCAGGCGTAGGAAAACAACAAAGACAAGTACACACAGGACTAGACCAATACCAGGACAGGTACAAACAGGACAGACAGGACCAGATTCACACAGGGTACTTACAATGAAGTAGCAATTATACACAAGCATCACTAACGTTATACAGAGATAACAGAAGAGAGTCAGGTACTGGTTCAGATACTGAGGGTTTTTTGGTAAGTATCGGTACAGACACTACAGGCCTTTTAAGATAGAAACATGTTCAGACACTGCAGGTTTAAAAGTAAATTTGGAAAACTGGGAAATAAAAGAGCGCCAAATAGTGTTTTAACTGTAAAATAAGCACTGAAACAGAAAAGGTTCTGCTCACCTGGTAATATTGCACCTGAGCAACATGTATAAATCACATGTATCAGCTGCTGCAGGACACGAGTTCAAAGGATTTTAGAAATTGAACATATCCGGGAGAAGTGTCAAATGATTCACTGCTGATAAAATTTTACTTCGAAATGCGTTGATTCTGTAAACCTGCTAAAATTAAGTTTTCAAATAAAATATTTGTTGCTCAAATTTTATCAGCTGCACATCAAGTGACACTTCACCCAGATATGTTCATTGCAGGTTTAAGAAATAGGAACAGGAAAAGACACAGCAGGTTAGGGAAAGATCCAGACTTGGTACAAACAGGTTCAGGGATAAGTCATAAATCAGACAAGAACAGACACAGGTACAGGTTCAGGATTCGGGCCTGGAACCTGAAGACCCACCTGTTCCGACAAGTCTACAGCCTACAATGATCCTCAGTCTACTGAACCATCACAAGACCAGCTCTACCCTTTCCTAGTGTATCCTCACCCATCCCTGTAGACTGTGAGCCCTAGCGGGCAGGGTCCTCTCTCCTTCTGTACTTGTGTGTCCTTTGTCTAGCACACGTTTATTGTACCTGTCTATATTTTCCCTTTTCATATGTAAAGCGCCATGGAATAAATGACGCTATATAAATGTGTAATAATAATAATAATAATAAATACTCTGCCCCCAGGATGGTGGAAACAGGTAAAGTCAGATACAGGTAAAGATTCAGGGTTCAGGCCTGGGTATACAGTCCTCATGGTGGCAGAAACAGTAACAGGTAAGATCAAAACAGGATAGGACCTGGCAACTCAGTAGCTGCAAAGTGACTGAAAGAGAATATTGCCCAGGCACTTTACAATTGGTGAAGATTACTTAAGTACCAATTGCCTCTTAGCATTAGTCTGGGGACACATTAGGAATGCACACACTACCTCTTTAAAATCAGGAAGGGCAGACATGGCTGCCCTAAGCATGCAGCCAGGAAGTATGCACACAGGAAGCAGAGGACTTGGAGCTCACACCACACAACAAGAAGGGGATAGAACTCACTGCATGGCCTGGAGTGGTGAATAAGTCTGGTGAAGGATGGGAAGCCATGCTGTGATGCCATCAGATATGTTACACACTGTAAAGTTTGAGGTTTCACTTATTTCTAGTAATAAATCATTCTCACCTCTCTTAAAGGAAGTACAGTTATCTCTGAGAGCTGGCCTCATGCTCCTGTAGCTGCACAATCCCTGTGCAACTGCTGACTCTGTATTGACATTGTATTGACACTTTAAAGTATTAGCTTATTTTCAACCTTATCTGTTACCATGTAATTATTATTTTTATAAAAATAGCAACTATTATCACTGGTTATAAACAGGTTAAAACTATAATTTAAAAAACTAAACAATTAAAATTGTGGTAAATATTAAAAGGTAAATCCAAGCTAACAGTTCTTGAAAGAAAAAATCATAGGGAATGAAAGTATATTCAATAGATAGTACTCATGCATAAATTGTTCCCTAAATTTAACTTACCGTACAGTATATACTCGTGTATAAGCCGAGATTTTCAACATAATTTTTAGGGCTGAAAGTCCCCCTCTCGGCTTATACGCGGGTCATATATGGGGGTCGTGGGGGAGGGGAGCGGGGGTGTCGGATCATACTCAACCCTCCGCCAGTGCGGTCTCTGCAGCCCCCTGCTTCTCCCACGATCTACGGCTCCTTCCTGCAGCGGTCACTTAGTACCGCTCATTAAAGTCATGAATATGCACATTTTCATGACTTTAATGAGCGGACTCACGTGACCGCTGTAGGAAGAGCTGCCGGACACCATCGGGAGAAGAGGAGAGGCTGCAGAGACCGCGCCGGTGGAGAGGTGAGTATAGCGATATTTACCTGTCCCGTTCCACCGCTGCTCCCCTCTGTGTCCTCGCGTCCTCTTGCTGTTATGATCAGGCTGAGGGCGCGATGACGTCATAAGTGAGCGCCGCGCCCTCTGCCTGATCATTCACTGCTGAGGACACGGAAGGAGGACCAGCGCGCAGTGAGGACAGGTAAATATCTCAGGTGCCGGGGTCCTGAGCGAGCGGTGACACCTGCACCTGTCCCCATAGTGCGCCGGTGTCACCGCCTGTTCAGGACAATGGCACCTGGCCCCCAGCGACGAGAGGTGAGTATGTCATTTTTTTTGCAGCAGCAGCAGCATAAGGGACGTATATATTATGGGGCATGATCTGGAGCATATGGGGCATAATCTGGAGCATATTGGACATAATCTGGAGCATATGGGGCATAATCTGCAGCATATGGGGCATAATCTGGAGCATATGGGGCATAATCTGTGGAACATATGTGGGCATAATCTGCAGCATATGGGCATAATCTGCAGCATTGGGGCATAATCTGCAGCATATGGGGCATAATCTAGAGCATATGGGGGCATAATCTGGAGCATATGGGGGGATAATCTGGAGCAAATGAGGCATAATCTGGAGCATATGGGGTCATAATCAGGGGAGCATATGGGCATAATCTGGAGCATACGGGGGCATAATTTGGAGCATATGGGGGCATAATCAGGGGAGCATATGGGGGCATAATCTGGAGCATATGGGGGCATAATCAGGGGAGCATATGGGGGCATAATCAGGGGTCATATGGGCATAATCTGTGCAGCATATGGGGGCATAATCTGTGCAGCATATGGGGGCATAATCTGTGCAGCATATGGGGGCATAATCTGTGGATCATACGTGGGCATAATCTGTGCAGTATATGGGGGCTTAATCTATGGAGCATATGGGGGCATAATCATTTTTTACCCAAGGCTTATACGCGAGTCAATACATTTTCCCAGTTTTTTGTGGCAAAATTAGGGAAGTCGGCTTATACATGGGTCGGCTTATACATGAGTATATACTGTACAATTTATTTAATCAATAGCAAGATAAAGTGAACTTGACAAGCTATATATAACAATTTTGTTATAGAGGAAGCATTAAAAATGGCACTGCTATTAGTATGTTACATAAATATTGTAATCTTATGCTGATTAGTAGATCATGCTTTATGCTACAAATGACACGTATAATTATTATTAAGTCTATTTCTAGCTATTATAGGTGTTATTGATGATATAACAATTACTGATTTATGTAATTTTAAGACATTTCTGGATTTCCATATAACTAACCCAACTTTTCCTGGGTGATATACTATACATACTTCCTAAAGCCTAGTATATACAGTATATGACAGGAATCTTGTGGAATTAGGGCAATCACCAATCACTTGTCCTATCACTATTTCACATTTAAAACATGACCAACAGTGAGCAACACTTTATATAAGGCTGGAGTCACAAACAACGTCTAAAAAATCGGACCGTTTTAGTCGGTCGATAATCGGATTAAAATTTCATGAACATTGATGCGACTGGCATCCGATTTTTAGTAGTTGATGCGATTTTGTAGCATGTACGCTTAAGTTTCACATCCGATTACCCAGTGACTACCGTTTTTTAGTGGCATCATAGCAAAATGGACATTTAACGGTTTTGAGGCCTGCAAATCATTTGAATAATGAGCCAGACCCATATTTAAGCGTGGTTTGACTGTTCTTACCCTCCCAAACGTTGCCGTGAAGTGTTTGGCTTCTTAGTGGTTCCTGTTGTGTTGCTGCAAAGTGAAAATTATGAGTGACAGACTAATGTTTAATAGAACTGAGCATCTGCTGTACTATTGGCTGCTATCCAGAAGTTTTGGGGAGCCATACCCTGCAGTTGTTTCTCACAGAATACGCAGAAGGATGTGGGTGCATCCCCTTGTGATGCGAAGGATCAGCAAAGGGCATTTTGAGCGCCTGTATTCGACACTGCGTAGGAATCCAGACAAGTTTTTTGCCTATTGTCGCATGAGTGTTGCCACCTTTGATATTTTGCTTGACATATTGCGCCCTGGAATCACCTTTCAGAACACCAGGATGCGTCCTTCAATTTCTGCTGAGGAAAGGCTTCTTCTAACATTAAGGTATGTGTGTCAACGATATGTTGATGATGTTTTGCATAATGTAACAACTTTCACATTCTTCTTACTTTGTAAATCTTAACATACTGTACCCCATGGCATTATAAAATGTTTAAGTTTGCCCTATATGGTTGTGTGTAGCAGTCATAATGGTTTCTAAGTCATGACATTAAGTGAATGGGTGAGTTAACAAATGTCCACTGTTTACATTTGGTTAATGCAGTGTTTTTGTATTTTTTGTCTGATGTGTACATGTTTGTTGTTGTTTGTGTATTGCAGGTTCCTTTCCACTGGGCTCTCATACGCTGCTCTGCATTTAGAGTTTTTGATAGGGAAATCCACCATTTCCGGAATAGTCAGCTCTACTTGTGGACAAATTTGGTCCAGACTAAATAAAGAGGTGACGCCAGAGCCCAAAATGGAAGATTGGTTGAGGATTGCACGTGGATTTCAAGAAAACAGTAATTTTCCACACTGTATTGGAGCCCTGGACGGGAAGCACATACGTGTGCGTAAGCCGCCGAACTCAGGGACCCAATTCTACAATTATAAGCAATATTTTTCTATAGTTTTGTTGGGCTTGGTCGACAGTAACTACCGCTTCATAATTGTAGACATTGGGGCCTATGGAAGGACTGGAGACTCCAGAGTCTTCAATTCTTCCATTATGGGTCGGCGGCTACGCAATAACCAATTGGACTTACCACCAGCATGTCAACTTCCACAGTCAAATGTGGATGCAGTGCCATATGTTGTAGTAGCGGATGAGGCCTTCCAATTAACTCGTCATATTATGAGGCCATATCCTTGGCGCAATCTGAACCATCAGCGACGCATATTTAATTATCGGCTTGCTCATGCACGACGCCTGGTAGAGTGCACATTTGGTATTCTTACAGCCATATGGCGTGTCCTACAATCAGCCATTCAGCTAAGTGATTCAAATGTTAATCTTGTAGTGCAAGCATGTGTAGTACTACATAATTTTACCAGAATGCATGAATGCTCATCAGCTGATATGCCTGAACTTCAGTCTGATAATATGACGAGGCCTATGAGACCAGTCATCCATCCTCGTCGTCCCCCTTCTGGACTCAAAGTCCGTGACTTATTGACCAATTATTTTGTTTCTCCTGCGGGTGCTATTCCTTGGCAAGATGAGGCCATAGCTATGTAGTGTGTTTTGTTATCTGATACCATAAACTTACTTTACATTCATCAATTCATGGAAGACTAATTATTTTATGTACACTTTTTCCTACTTAACACAGGACATAACATATAAGAATAATCACAGACAACCAATGGCACTTCACTAATTTTAATGATTAGTGTATTTAGTTTGTAAGCCTTTTAGAGGCTGATATATTTTGAAAACAGGACCAACATGTCCAAACATAAAAATAAAATATGTATAACATTCTCAATATGCAAAAATAAATATATATAAGTTCCATACAACCAAAAAAAAATTTCAGCTACAATTGATGGTAGCTTGGTGGTGGTGGTGGTGGTGATGGATGGCCAGGTTGCGTATTAGGCCTTCCACTATCTGCAACCTGTGATTGAGCCTGAGGTGCTGCAGAACCTAATGTAGCAGCTGGGTTACTGGCTGCATCCTGAAGGGCTTGTGTGTAGGGGTACATAGGGAATTGATGCTCATAGTCATATTGATATGACTGAGCACTAGCAGAATGACCCCTAATATGCCCATGTCTAACATATCCATGTTGTGGCCAGCCAACAACATTGGGTATGTTAGAGTGGGCATATTGTGCATGGCCACTCTGTCCCATGGCTTGGAGCTGGGTAGCTCCAAAGAAAGAAGGAGCTGCAGTAGGATGATGAGGAGGAGGAGTTGGGTTCTGTTGGACACAAGGAGGAGGTGGAGGAGGAGGATGATGAGGAGGAGGGGATCAGAGGCAGAAGCAGATTGTGAGGGATTTGGTCCAAACAACCTTAACACATTTTCAGGACCAACCACCCATCTATCTAGATAATCTAGTAGGTTGCTTGGATCATTAGGCGCTGTTCCAGCATCCAAAACAATCTGCAGTCCGCTTCTGATCCGCAGTCTGTGCTGTCTTGGAATAGCCCGGAGGTAACGGGCCAGACTGCGGCAAAATCCCTCCTCCCCATCATCATTTGCTACACTGGACAAATAGTCCAGAACTCCTCGGTCCACCTGCCTCCTTGTCACAGAACCCACTCCTTCTCGTCGCCGCCTACCTCGCCTTGTGCGTTGGGAATGAGGAGGAGACACATCCTGACCCCTATTAGGGCTGCTGCTCTGAGGTAGGTCCTCATGTTCCGGATGCTGGCTTTGTGAATCCTCAGCTCCTTCAGCTGCTGTTGGTGCTGCTTGGGTGGACCCACATGCTGCAGAGGAAGGGCCTGCCTCCTCTGCCCCATCACCAACGGGGTCGATAAGCACTTCGGAGTCAGACCCCGTCTCCCTCTCAGTTAGTTTTGACTCCGTCCTAGAAAGGAAATAAATTTTGACAATTAAAACCCAGCAAATTAGAAAGTTTGACCTGAAAGTGTTTGAACACACATGCACTTACGGTCGCACATCCATCACTGGCGCAAGGAAGTTTAGTCTATCAAAGTAGAGGTACTTCCTCTTCTTAGAGGCTGAAGCCCCACTCCCTAATCTGCCTCTCCCTCCAGTAGCAGTCCCGACAGCTGCGCCACCGCCTGGTCACATCAGTCACTACAAATTTAAAAACACCATAACGGTTATAATGACTGATATGTATTTATTCATCAAAAAATAACATTATGCAACAATGAACATTTAAATAGTGTTCATGTCTGATGTGATTTACAATAATAAAACACATAAACATACAACCAGAAGTATACATGTTATAAGCTGTAACATACATTTAAAAAAATGCTTGGCCCTTAACAAAACGACTCAATCATTTAGCATTTTAGTACCTACAAACTACATCTGAGGTGAAGGGGAGTACAAAATGTTGTAGTGAATAAATGACAAAGCATCGATGATATGTTAAAAGACATGGATATTGTTTGTGAACACACACATCAATGTGTAGTTATAAATAGGAAGAGTTCGATAATGCTGCTTTTTCAATATCATTTAAACACATAAGCATACATTATTATTTTCTTACTAACATTTTTTTTTAAAAAAAAAAAACGTTACATGTGGTACTTACTAAGACGCTCTTGGTCCTCCCTGGATCTCTGAAGATAGTCTGGAAAAATGTGTTCACATATAGTTTGCCATGCAGCCTCTTTGATCGTCCGATTGCTGTAATTGGGATCGCTCTGGTCCCACAATTCAGGCCTCTCCTGCACCAATACGATGAGGAGTTCCACATTGATGTGGCTAGATGCCATGTTTCTGGACTTCGTGTAGGCGTTCTTCCTGTTTTTTTTTAAGATGCGCTTAGCTAATTAGCATGTAAAGGCTTCCTGAAAATTTCAAAGGCAGTTTCCTGTCACCTGGAAAAGTTGTGCGATTTCATCGCAACTCACACGTGCGGTCCGTTTGTAATCCCACTTTTCATCGCACCCATAGACTTGCATTGGCGATAGTCGACCCACAATCGGTGACAATCGCAGCATGCTGCGATTACACTCGCACGTTTAAATCGGACCACAAAAAATCGGATGCTGGGAGCTACTACATTGATTAATATTGGGTCGACTGCAAAGCGATATTTCATCGCTTTCTAGTGGTACGATTTAGTCGCCAGTGTGACTCCAGCCTCATGGAGAAAAACATACAGGTATTAACACTAATTGAACACTTGCTGCAAAAATTTAATCAGTCACCTGTAGACTGTCTCAGAATAAATTAGTCATAAAACATAGATACCTTCCACATAAAACTAAAAATGTATACACTGACCATAATTACATAAATATGAAAAAAACATTGGTTGCCCCACCTGCATACCCTCAATAGGCAATGGTACATCCTACTGAAATCTACTGCTGGTTTAGGAAACAAGATTGCACCATAGTGTATTAGACTACTTTTAAATTGAATGTGTGATTAAAATAAAATATTTTATTCTGGCTGTGCCTTTATTTACCATACAATTATAGGATTAATAATGGATAGGTGTTTTATAGATGCCTCTCCATTACTAATCCCTGGTCTTGATGTCACCAGATGAAACAAAGGTAATATCAACCCCACAAGTATGAACCTGACTTGCCACCACTACAGGGCAAATGGGAAGATCCTGGCAAAGCGCCACAACAGGCTCATCTAATAGATGCTTTAGCAAGGCTAGTTGTTAAAAATGTAAAGGACCTCACACCATTTTTTAAAATTATTTATTTAAATAATTAAAAAAAATATGGCATGGGGACCCCACTATTCTTGATAATTAGCTGAAGCTAACAGCTAAAGGTTGCAGTCCCCAGCTGTAAGTTTTGCCAGGCTCGTTATCAAAAATATAGGGGACCTGCAAAGTTTTTTTTTTCATTATTTATTTACAGTGCATTAGCCGGCTGATGAATACACCCATTAGCAACTCTGTTATGTTTTGGTAGCTGAGGAGAGCAGGCAAAAACGGCAATAAACCAGAGAGGTTGGAATCTACTGGATTGCAGTACCCTGACTAACCACCACAACTAAAGGCAGCCGTGGAGCGTACCTACGTTGGTCCTAGACGCCTCGTCACAGCCTGAGAAGCTAACTACACCTAAAGATAGAAAGAGGAAAACTATCTGCCACGGAGCAGATCCCCAAAGAACATAGGAAACCCCCAAACATGTAATGGCGGTTAGACAAGAGGAAATACAGACACAGACAGAAAATAGTATGAGCAAACGTTGGGGCCCCATCTACCTGGACAGAAAAGGATAGGAAGGACACTTACTGCAATCCCAAAAAACCCTAAAAATTACCAACACTACTAATTACAAAAACACCTGAGATCACACGACCTCTACCACCTAAATTAGTTCTCTGGTGTAACAAAACTAAGCCGCAGCCACTGAAAAAACTGGAAAAGGCAAATGAACAAATAACAGAGACACAGATAAACTGAGAGGAGCACAAGCCCCCGGAGGGGACCTGGCTGACCTCCACAAGAGTGCAGGAAACAATGCAAAAGGCAAGCACAAAAATACAAGCAGAAAAAAACTTATCTGTTAGCAGAAGATGCAGGCAAAACACAGCAAGCCTCCAAGTGAACCAGGAACCAAAGTTGAGACAAGAACAATTGATCACCGGCAACCCTGATGGGAGGGAACCTCCCTTATATAAGACCAGTCAGTAACTCCTGATCGCCAATCTTCACTATCTTCATTGAATGGTTCAGTACTGTTTGTAACCACCAGAGGGAGCTCCCGCTCAGAATTCATTTCTAACACATTCACAACACAACTCCTGCTCTCACTGTTATTACCGGCAGCAGGCGGCAGCTGATGGGAGCCCTAGTCTCATCAGCTATCAACAGTAAGAGGAGGTAAAGTTTATAACTCCGATGACAGCATGGGAACCACGGCTGACTGGCGGTGATGATTTTACCACCGATCAGGAGCCATGTTTACTGCTCTGACAGCATGGCAAACACTGAATGTTTTGGCCCCCCATTCAAGTGAATGGAGTCCAGGTTCAAGTTTAGGTCCAGATACTGTTCTGAAACTGACCCGAGCTTTTTGTAACTGTTTGTCCAAACCCGCCGAACCCAAACATCCAGGCGTTCACCCACCTCTAATGATAAGAGCATAAGAAAAGAAGAAACTGCTAGAGGTGTGTTGTGAAAACAGCGATATTGGTCAAGATTCAAAAACCATTCATGGTTAATACATAATGAATACCAACACAAAAGACTGAGCAAACAAGGAGAAAACATTAGAGAGACAAACTCTGAAACTAATCAACAAACCCATGTATGAAAATGAGTGCACACAAAGGTCTCATAAAAGCTAAAAATTTATTAAAAATACTTAAAAAAGATTTTTTAAATACAAAAGACATACGCATACCAAGGCAGAATGTTCCTAGAAGTGGCACCAGTAACATGTTCAAAGTGAGATGTGTTGCAGAAACAGTAATGCCTGATGAAACCTCTGAATGAAACGTGCGTTGATGCAGGTGGATCAGGACACATGTACTAGACCCTCTTTCATTGACATACCATCTTTTGTGTAAGTACTTACCTTATGCATTTTTTCACTAAATTATTTAGTACCAGGCATGACACTTGTTAGTTGACATGGATTATTACATTGATGGGGTCCTTTGTCCTATTTGGAATCTGTCGTGTTACTTTACATCTCTTACTTTGTACATGTTAGTGGTGCGACTTCTAGGAACAATTTGTCTTGGTATATGTATGTCTTTTGTATTTAAAATATCTTTTTTAAGTGTATTTAATACATTTTTAGCTTTTTATGAGACCTTTGTGTGCACTCGTTTTCATACGTGAGTTAGATGGTTGAAATATAGAATAAATCGCTGTATGTAAGAATGACATCATCCCATAGGCTAAAAAGAAAGCAAATTTAGCCAACCAGGTCTGGAGACAAGGAGGAGGTTGAGAGAGAGGACCAACGAGTATCGCCACACACAGCAGCTTCATAAGAAGAAATTGTATGTTCTCCCCATATTTGTGTGGGTTTTCACTCCATACATATACTGACAGTAAATTTAGATTGTAAGTGCCAATGGAGGTAGAAATGTTTATAAAGCGCTGTGGAAGCTAATGGTGTCTGTAAAATGAATAGAAAGTAATTTCTGTAGGTCAAATAAGTAAATTTTATTCAATCCTAGTATTTTTTTTAAATCATGAGGAATATCAAACACCAAATATTGAGCCCACAACTTTCAGTAAGAGATTGGAGTAGATTAGAAGAAATTGGAAAGGAAAATTATGATGACACCAAGAAAAGGAGAGAAAACTAATGCAAATTGACTTACTATATTAAGGATTTTTCTTGGTGGAAAATTTCATATTTATTAAAAAAGCACAGAAATCTCAATAGTGTTTTTTTGTGGCTTCCAAAGTAGAAGTTTAGTTGAGTATGATCTTTTTGTAGATCATCATGACTAATAGGGGAATTACACAATTGTGCAAAAATAGAATGAGGATTTTTTGGGTCCAAATGATATGTAGGGATTCCTTTCCACTTTACAACAGCACCAACTGATAGCAATGGTTGCTCGCAAAAGAATTTTAAGCTGCAGAGTGCAAGTATCTTGCCTCATAACTAGTGTTGAGCGATACGATACTGCAAATATCGGGTATCGGCCGATATTAGCTGTATCGGGCTTTCGATTCCGAGTACCGATATTTTCGTCATATCGGATACCGGAATCGGGATTGTCACTGTCACTCTCAGTGTCCGTCGGTCGGGTCTGTCAGGAGTCAGCGGCACTTACCTGGCAGAAGATCTCCGGCGGTCACGGGCTGGACTGCTTCATGGCCGCCATCATCTTTTCGCAGCGGTCACATGCAGTTTCTCGCGATAACTGCAGTGACTGCTGGCTAATCCCGGCCGTAAAGCAGTCAGTCCGATGACGTCACCGCCGGGGAAGCAGGTAATCAGCTGTGCTGCGTTGCGATGTAGCAGAGCTGGATCGTCGTGGGACTGTCATTACTATGGACTGCGTCGGACAGGTGGTATACTGTTGGTTTGTTTTTTTTCTTTTTTTACAGGAGATCCATGGCGTCGCAGGAATGAGTGTATAATAAAATTAATGAAAACTGTGTTGTCTCTTTTATTTCATTAAAAGACTTTTTTCTTGCTTTGTCTTTTTTTTATACATTTAATAACTTTGGGATTAATAATGGATCGGTGTCTTATTGACACCTCTCCATTATTAACCGGGCTTATTGTCACCGTGCAATCAACGGTGACATTAACCCCTTATTACCCCACTTGCCACCGCTACAGGGCAGTGGGAAGAGCCGGGTAAAGTGCCACAATTGGCACATCTTTTGATGCGCCAAATGTGGGGCTGCTGTAGCCTGGTATTATCAGGCTGTTGAGGGCCAAAATCCATGGGCCTTGACAGTCTTTTAATACCAGGCCGCAGCAGTCTGCATTTTACTTGGCTGGTTAACAAAAATAGGGGGACCCCTACGCGTTTTTTTTTTTCGAGGGGATCCCCTATTTTTGTTAACCAGCCAAGCTAAGCAGACTGCTGTGGCCTGGTATTATCAAGCTTGCAAGGTCCATGGATATTGGATCCTTACCAGCCTGAAAAACCAGGCCTCAGCAGTCTGCTTCATCTGGCTGGTTAACAAAAATAGGGGGGACCCCACGCCAATTTTTTTCGAGGGGATCCCCTATTTTTGTTAATCAGCCAAGATATGCAGACTGCTGTGGCCTGGTATTATCAGGCTGGCAAGGTCCATGGATCTTGGCTCCTTAACAGCCTGAAAATCCAGGCCTCAGCGGTCTGCTTCATCTGGCTGGTTAACAAAAATAGGGGGGACCCCACGCCATTTTTTATTCGAAGGGAACCCCTGTTAATCAGTTCCCTCTGACGTCACTGATTGTGTCCCTGGCTGACCTGAAGTGAAAGTGGAAAGCAATCAATTAAGCTTTCCACTTCCTCTCCTGTCAGCCAGGAGAGGAACTCATTCATTTGGGGGTTTACTGTGAGGCTGCAGCATTAGCTGCGGTCCCTGCAGTAAACATTAACCCTTTCTGAAGGATTACACCGTGGGACCTGACTGTGCATGGGATAGGTAAGAATAATTTTGCTTTTTTATTTTATTTTTATTACAGGAAATGGTTTTTGCAGTCAAATAAAAGATGGTCAAAAACTGTGTGATTATTTCATTAAAATGATTTTTAATTAAAGTGTGTGTGTTTTATTTTTATTTCATGCAATAGGATTAATAATTGATAGTTGTCTAATTGACAGCTCTCAATTATTAACCTGGCTTAAGGTCACCTTTCAATTGCAATGTGGCTTTAACCCCATATTAACCCATGCGCCACCGCTACAGGGCAATGGGAATAGACGGGCAAAGTGCCAGAAAGGGCGAATCTAATTATAGATTTGTCTTTTCTGGGGTGTCTGGGGGCAGATGTTAGTAGCCAGGGGGGGCCAAAAATAATGGTCCCTCTCTGGGCTATTATTATCTGTCCCCATTCGCTGGCTTTGTCTGTCTGGTTGCGAAAATAGGGCGGGAGCCCACGCATTTTTTTTAAACAATTTTACACCTCATATATATATATATATATATATACATGTCATTGAATTTGTGACACATATATATATATATTTATATTTATAGTTCATACACTTCTACATAGTATAATAGCCGCTAATTCAATTGCCGGCTTTTGTGAAAATGCAGAACCCGACATGAAATGACACTTGGTGTACATAGGGTTAACCATGTCTTTTCATGTCCTTTGCTATCTGATTTGCACAAACAATTACATCAGTCTATGTGTGCAAAATTTCACACCTGTAGGGGTTAATTAAAGGTGTAAATTCGTAGCAAAAAAGTCCGTTTTTTTTACAACGAATTTACACCTTTAATTAACCCCTACAGGTGTGAAATTTTGCACACATAGACTGATGTAATTGTTTGTGCAAATCAGATTGCAAACGACATGAAAAGACATGGTTAACCCTATGTACACCAAGTGTCATTTCATGTCGGGTGCTCCTGTCTTTTCACAGAAGCCGGCTTTACCCGGCAATTGAATCAGAGGATATTTTACTATGTAGAAGTGTATAAACTATACATACATGTATATATATATGTCACAATGACATGTATATATATATATATATATATATATTGTATTCTATGTGTGTATATTTAGTGTTTACAAGGAAATAAAGGTTTTTTTTAGTTGCGATATTTTGTTCCCATAGACTTACATGGGACTTCCGGTATCGGAATCGGATATTGCCGATATTTAGTGATATCGGCGATACCATTCCGATCCGATATTTTTAGATATCGAGCAGTATCGCTCAACACTACTCATAACTACAAGAGCTAATTGAGGTTTTTATGAATCAGCAGATGATCTGACTCTATACATAAAGAGAATAAGACTGATATTTACTTCCAGCATGACCACAAACAACTGTACTCTTACCACTTTGAAACCAGGCAAGATTGTGTAACGAAGAAATTGTGATGAAGCTGAGTGGCTTTCAAGTGGATTAGCAGAAAAAGTTATTTAAGAATAAAAGGATGAAAAGTGAATCCAATACTTCCCTAGGGTCCCAATAATAAAAAACAGATAATCTAAGATTGGTTCTTATTTTAACCAATCAATAAAAATTGCCAATCCATAAAAGAGAACTAATTTTCCAAATGAGAGACATAACTATTTAAAATTTTCATTTTGCAAGAAACAGTTAGAAAACATATATAATGGGACCAAATGCAGTCACTTATTTTTGTAATATATCATTAAGAATAAACACTTTCAAATATCTTGTTATGGAATCCCTTTTCAGGACTTCCCCCAGAAATCAGACTAAAAACACCTAGAAAGAGCATCTATAGCTCTGGAAGTCTTAAGACCCAGCGCCAGACTGGAGCACCTTGGGTCTACCAGAAAAAATAATTCTTGGGGCCCACTATGTAGCTACATAGAAATAAATACAAGACCACAAATTGTGTGGTAAAACGCACTAATATCAGGTATACTATAAGGTAGTACATGTCTTAATCATGTAACAGGGGTTGGGATTGAATCATAGAGGAGTAGTTCCCTCATAGAATATAATGTAGCCTCCCTCACAGAATATAATGTAGCCCCTCATAAAATATAATGCAGCCTCTCTCATAGAATATAATGCAGCACCCCACAAAATATAATGCAACCCCCTCATAAGTTATAACGCAGTCCCCACCATGGAATATAATGTAGAACCCTCATAGGGTATAATGCAGTCCCACTCATATAGTCAAATGCAGCCCCACCACAGACTATCATGCAGCTGCCTATATAGTATACTGTAGCCCCCTCATAGGGCATAATGCTGCCCCCCTCATATAGTATGATATAGCCCCCAGAATATAATTTAGTCCCCTGAGAGAATGAAGCCCCACCACAGAATATAATGAAGCCCCATTATAGCAGACTGTAGCCCCCTCATATAATAATATGTACCCCCCAGTATGTAATGTAGTACCCTAAGAGAATAATGTAGCCCCACTACAGAATATAATCAGGACCCCATAGAGTATACTGTAGCCCCTTCATATAGTAATATGTACCCCCCAGAATATAATGTAGTCCACTGAGAGAATAATGCAGCCCCACCACAGAATATAATGCAGCCCAAAAGTATACTGTATCCCCCTCATATAGTATGATGTAGCCCCCTTAAATAAATGTAGTTCCCTGAGAATAATGCAGTCCCCCACAGAATATAATGTAGCCCCCTCATAAAGTATAATGCAGATGATCTCCACCCCATCATTGTCCTCATCACCACCTCCATCATTGCCTTCTCCCCACCACCCCCCACTCCACCACCTCAATCATTGCCTCCTCCTCCACCACCATCATTGCCCATTTCATCACCTTCATCATTGCCTCTCCCACCACCATCATTGCCCCCCACCATCATTGCCCATCACCTCCATCATTGTCTTCCCACCATCATTGCCCATCACTTCCATCATTGCCTCTCCCTCCATCATAGCCTATCACCTCCATCATTGTCTCCCCTACCATCATTGCCCATCACCTCCATCATTGTCTCCACACCATCATTGCCCATCACCTTCATCATTGCCTCCACCCACCATCATTGCCCATCACTTCCATCATTGCCTCCCCACCATCGTTGCCCATCACCTCCATAATTGTCTCTCCCCATCAACATTGTCCATCACCTCCATCATTGCCTCCCCACCATCATTGCCCATCACCTTCATAATTGCCTCCCCCACCCCATCATTGCCCATCACCTTCATCATTGCCTCCCCCACTATCATTGCCCATCACATCCATCATTGCCTCCCCCACCATCATTGCCCATCACCTCCATCATTGCCTCCCCCACCATCATTGTCCATCCCCTCCATCATTGCTTCCCCCACCCCCATCATTGCCTATCACCTTCATAATTGCCCATCACCTCCATCATTGCCTCCCCACCATCATTGCTCATCACCTTCATCATTGCCTCCCCACCAACACTCTCACTCACACACACAAAAAACACTGCATCACTCACATACACACACAAACACCAGGCACACAGATACACAGCACAGATCTCCTCCCTGCAGCAGCACATCCCAGCAGGCTCTTTCTCGCTGGCAGCTTTCTATCTGAGACACCGCGCTGGATAATGATAACGTCATCCAGCTGGGCTGTCTCAGACAGGAAGAGTCGAGCAAGAAGCAGGGCACCGGAATGTGCTGCGCTGTGAGTCTGTGTGTGTGTATGTGGTGCGGTGATTTGTGTGTATCTGTTGTACATGGGGCTTTACATGCAGGCAGTGTTAGCTGCAGCCTGTGGCTAACGCTGCTCGCTATTAAAGAGTAATGGTATTCATGCCTCTCCACACCCATAGGGGTGTGGGGAAGTGTGAATATTCATTTAGCTTTAGCAGCGGGGACACGATCCTGTCTCCAGCTGCTGCTACTCTGGCACAGGGCGAGTCCCCTTGACTCAGGGGCCCCATAGCCACTGGCTGGGGGCCCCTGGAGCAGTGGGGGCCCTTGCAGCAGTGGGGGCCATAGGCAGCTGGTGGCCTGTATGCCAGCAGGTGTCAATGCCTGGGCCCACCGGAGAATCCTCCGGTTCTCCGGTGGGCCAGTCCGAGCCTGTTAACACCCATGCATTACACAATAGACCATACATTTTAGTGGACACAATGAAAATATTCATTATTATTGTGATGGAATTTCTGAAAGTGAAGACTAATTTTAAAGAGTTCCTTTACATATAAAAGATAATCCTTTTTAATGTAAAAGAGAACAACAGTGAATATGTTAACATATGCACAATATTGTCTACATTTTGTATTTCTAAGGACTTAACAATGCTTAGTAGAGATCACTTGATATTTTTATGAAACTAAAAAGCTTTTTTATTTTATGGAATATATCTACAAAAAGAAATCACATAATGGTGCACAAAAAAAGATATTTCCAGGCTACTAAATTGTTAAAAGTAAACTGAGCTATACTCAATGATCTGAAAAATCAAAAACAAATTATGATTGCAGTTCAGCTTTAATAAGTTGTGAAATTCACGAAGACCAAAAAAGAACAAGAAAGACAATCAACTATAGCTAAAAAAAAAGGAAATCAAAGAAGCATAAAATGAAACAAAAAAATAATCTTGCAATATTTCTTGTCATGGTTGGGAAAAATATTAAAGCAAATAAGAACTTGATGATATTGTTTTGGAATACTCAGTGGGAGCTCCTCAGTGTTTTGCTCCATGTAACTTTGGGCAAAGTCAATTTATAGAGCAAATTTTGATTGTTTGCAGGATACTTGTGATTCAACTGATGTAAGAAATGGTTTCATCTACTTTCTGTGTCACATTGATGCCCACTGGCTCATTTTACAATCTAGCTTCATTTTTTTTTTACCTATAAACAAGTATTGATTTCTGTAAGTATAAAGACATGTAGACTGAACATTGTGCCAGAACCCTGAAAAAATATGCTTAGAATAATTGATAACAAATATTAGTGGTATATTATATTTCTATTTTGTAGTTTATATTAAAGTTTTACTATGTTACAACAAAATTCCCAAGTTACACATAAAGGTCAGTTTTCCCCCAAGAGTCTTGTCCTCACAGTGCATTTGATGACCCAAACAAATGGCATCAAAGGGATTCATATGCTTGTGATATCGTATCCTAAAACAAAAAAATGCAATTGAAAAGAATATTAAGCTGTCCAATAAGTTAATAAATCAATTAATGTTTTTTAATCACATGAAAATGATCTTGCTCCCTACAGTTCTCTTCTTAGTCTCACAAATAAATAAAATATCCATGAGACAAAGACAGGTCAGGCTCCAGAACTATGCAGGCCCTTGGAAAATAGAGTCAAGACGAGTTCTACATGTGTTAATAAATTCAAGCACTGCTCTTATTGCAAATACTCCAAAATTCGATTGAAAAATCCACGTTTGTTATATGGATGGTTTCAGGGCAGGTTCCGGGTTTTCGTGGGCCCCGGGCGAAAGAGTCTCAGTGGGTCTCTTTAACACATACCACAATTCATGATGCTCCGATACTGCAAAAAAATAGGTATAGCACAATGCAAAAGATTTCATTTCTTACATTACATGAGTGATATCTATTGTAAATTCTACAATAGATCAGAAACTGGACAGTATATTCCTCCATACAGTATTATGGGCAACACATAGTGCTCCATACAGAATAATAAGCACCATATATTGCTCCATACAGTATTATGGGCACCACATTGTGATCCATACAAAATAATGAGCCCCATATATTGTTCCATACAGAATAATGGACCCCATATAATGCTCAATACAGTATAATGAGCCTCATATAATGCTGCATACAGTATAATACGCCCATATAATGCTCCATACAGTATTATGGGCATCATATATTGCTCCATACAGAATCATGGACCCAATATTTTGCTCCTTACAGAATAATGAGCCCATATATTGCTCCATACAGTATATAATAGGCCCCATATATTGCTCCATAAAGAATAATGAGCCCCATGTATTGCTTAATATATGAAGGGGCCATATAATGTTCCATACAGTATATGATGGACTCCATATAATGCTCCAGTATATGATGGGCCCATATAATGATCCATATATAATGGGCCCCACATAAGATGCTCCAGTGTATAATGGGCCTCATATATGATGCTTCAGTATATAATGGGCCTCATACCAGTGTATGATGGTCCCTATATATAATGCTCTAAGCATAAAAAAAATATGAAATACTCACCTCTCCTTGCTGCTCTGCTCCGGACTCCACAGTGTTGCCATGTTCCAGCTCTCTGCACTGTGACTGTACAGGCAGAGGGCACATAGACTTGATATCATAGCGTCCTCTGACCTGAACATCACAGTCAGAAGATGCCACAGTGATGGAACCGGGAGAGGTAAGTATCACAAATGACAGGGCCCTGAGCAAGCGGGGGGGCCTACTCACAGGAGTCGCCACTGGCACAGACACCCCATAGTGTGCCCAAGTCCCTGACGTCGAGTGAGCCTCTCAGCCTGCTCAAGGCCCTGGCACTTGCCCGGGTGCGCCAGGTGCTGACTCCGGCCCTGGATGGTTTAAGGCAGATAGCTATACAAATTTACTACAGATTAAGGTATTTAAATTATTAAATATAAAAATTCTGTAAAGCAATAATATTTACATTATTTTTAAATCCATAGCACGGTAGTTTTTCTGTACTTTATTCCCTGTGTAGTGCAGTGGTGTCCTCATTGTGCAGTGAAGAGGCAGTGACCCAGGAGAGTTCAAAGTAAACACAAGTTTAATGTCCAAAACTTGTAAACAAAACAAACGGTATCCTCTAGATGGCATCCGAAATAAGACAGTCCGTAAATTTGGCTGCTTGCAGACTGCACCACCATATAATGCTGTGGGGTGCCAGGAGTTTACTCTACTTTGTGCTGTGTTCCCTCACACAGGCTGAACTTTTGCAGAGTCATCTGCTCTGCACCTTGCAAACTCCACACTGACACACCCAACCCTCTGCTGCAGGGAGTTTTACAAAAAACCTGTGGCTGTAGGCCACATGGAAATTCTGGGCCAGGTGAGGAAGCGGACTGCCCCGTTACCTTCCTGAAGTCCATTTCAAAAATAAAAGCCCACGGTAGGTTTTTATTAATCTGCCTTGGACAAATAACTTGTCCAAGACTAGCATTCACATTTATTCTGCAATGCAATCACAACTAGGCCTGTGACTGCAATGCACTCCCAATCTAAACTTGACCCTGAACTTCACACTGAACCCAAACCCAATAAAAGTCAATGGCGACCTAAAAAGAAGGCAAAATTGGGGTGAGAGCAGAACAACTGACCTGCAAACAAATGTGGATAAAAAATGACTTAACATAACATGATATAAATTGACCCCCTTGGCGGAGGCAGGTCTAAGCCTCACAGAGGATATGCATCGGCCTCCATGCCCTTGACCCTCTCCCGAGCAACCCTGTGCATCACCTTGGGTGCGGTAGGTGACGAGGCAGGGCAGCCATGATGAGGCCATTCACCTCACCCTTGCCATGCAAGGGGTCTATTCCATATGATCGCTGTTTCGTGACCTGCTCGCACAGCGAGTTGCTCTCCCTATCTACCAAAATTGGTTATGCACACTACTCCCACAGACACACATGCAGAGTAGAACAATTTGTTTTTATGCACATTACCCCTACTGACACAGGTGCAGAGAAAAAAATTGTTTAGGCATGCTTCTCCCACAGACACGGGTGCAAAGTACACAGAGAGGCTTTTTGTAAAAATGCACACACACTAAACCTAATACTGTTCCTCACTCCAGCTGTGTCTTGTCCCTATGCTAAGCAGAGCAAAGTGGCGTGGCACCAGTGATCCGGGCACTTATACAGGCCAGATCATGAGATGCGCCAGCCAATCACAGTCATGCCAATGCTTGACATGGTTGTTATGCCACTGGAAGTACCCACTGCTAAAACCTTGTTGATTGGTTGCGCTGCAGCTTTTTTACAAACTATGTTCATCATCTGAACCTGAACAGTAAACCAGACTTACTGTTAAAAGTTACTGTTCTTTACAGTTTCTGGTTCGCTCATCCCTATCTATAACATGTGATTTCCCTCTATTCCTTAGCTTTGCTTGCTTACCCAGTATAATATGCACAAAAAATGACGCCAGTGACATTATTTGTATCGTGATTTTTGCTGCATGGCTTAACGAGATAAAAAATAACTGTAGGACACAAAGTATGTAATTTGACTCATTTATTGCTAGAACATGTGCACCTTGTTCTTGCTCAGACAGCCAGAAGAATTGGTTTGTGCACACAAGTAAAAAGAACAATACTATTGAGATTATTAATTAGATAAAACCCTCTCACAGACAATAGTGCAGCCTATCAATCAGTGTTTCTGCCTACTATTAAGCAGGTCTTGTGTTTGAGACCTGGAGATGATCTGTTGAAATAAATTTTGGACAAAAGTTAAAAATCCAGAGGCTACTTTCCAATTGCTCCAAATGTGGTTAGAAAAGCAGCCTTCCCAAACTGCTGTGTAGGAAAAAGTACACATCACAAAAGAAAATTGTCCTGTAGAGTTTGAAAATTAAGCAAAGTCCCTCTAGCAGTACATTTTTTCTGTCTGGCTTTGCTTTGTGCTGATGCAAGTTCTGATTCAGGGGTTTTAACTGACAGTTTGTGACACTGTTATTATTATACTCATATTTAAGTGATTACAGGATGGATTGATACAGATCAAACTGGTTTCCATGTGCAGAAAACACACACCTTAAACTCCTTTATTTATTATTACAAAGGTAATGTTATTTAAAAGTCCAATATATATAAACTCTCAGATGGAGAAAGCTGGGTGGGATAAAAGGTTAAAGTAAATTTTGGATTGCTCTGTATAC
This sequence comes from Oophaga sylvatica, assembly GCA_033576555.1. NCBI lineage: Eukaryota > Metazoa > Chordata > Amphibia > Anura > Dendrobatidae > Oophaga > Oophaga sylvatica. The sequence goes on along the minus strand of JARQOD010000003.1, from coordinate 479,045,492 downwards.
CTCATCTCAATTTCTTTAACATTTATTTAGTTTTGTTTCTGCCTCTGGATACTTATGGAATAATGGGAAGGTTTGAATGCTCAATTATTTCCATTATTATAGTACAAGTGTATGTTTATATTTAAAAGGTTTTTTCTGTACTGTGACAACCAATTCTCAATTACTATATTCATCATGTAAAATAAAAACAGCCTGTACTCAACTCCTTGACTGGTGCTGTTCCAGCTGTTCCAGCAACATTGGTGCTGGGTCTCCCAGTGCTTGCAGCCCATCAGCAACCACTAATGAGCCACTTTACTCACTTCATTTGGAAATTGATATCCGGAATAAATTAGATCTGCTGCTTACTTACACAATTACATAATTATTATAAACAGTTTTGTCAAAATGTTTAAAAATTGTATTTGTGCGCAGTCATATATTGATTAAAATCTTACTTTTCAAAGGTGGTGTGCTCATTTGAGCTGTGCACAATACATTTTGGGAATAAGCATTTTGACCATATCATTTTATGTATATTTGCAAACTCCAAGCTGCAGAAACTTGGCTGCTTATTGGATGAACCATATCAAGTGCTGTGTATTTGTGTAATGTGGTAGGGTAAGGCCTACCTATTATTAGGTATTATTTTCCTTAAGAAAAAATGGTTACAAATTTTAAAGATGTAGTCAGCACTCTTGAAATTGTTAACATATTGGGGCGTATTTTTCGAACCATCAAAAGTTTTGTTGCAAAAAGTCAACAGAGTTGCACAAAACATGTTTAGATCTAAAAAAGCATATTAGCTGCCACTGATTTGAGAAGAATCAAGCAAAATCATATCATATTATCCTCCAGTTCTCTCATACCTGCATGCTCCCTGGAGTGCCCAGATGTGCAAGATTTTTAGTGTTCAGAGACATGGCTAAGATAAGGGAGGCTGAAACCTGATCACCACTGAAGAAGAGATAGAAGTTGAAACATAAAGACTGATAAGACATGTCTGAAGACAGTTTTTCAAAGGTTTTATGGAATGATGAGATGAGAGTAACTTTTGATACACCAGATAGTTGATCCCCTGATTGGATCAGTAATGGGCACAGACTATTACTTCAACTCAGATACCAGCAGGGTGGAGATGGGATACTTTTATGTACTAGTATTATTAAAAATGGGCTAGTTGGACCATTTTGAGTTGAAGATGGACTCAATATCAGTTCCTAAACCTACTACCTGTTTTTAAGAGTCATTTTCTTCAAGCAGTGGTACAGGAAAAGGTCTGCTTCTTTTAAAAAAACCTGATTTTTATGCAGGACAACGATATATCACATACATTGAAGACTCCAAGCCTCAGCTCATCAGTAAGGCCTTAAAGATGAAAGAATATTGACATGACCTCACATCGTGGTCCCTGGGATGGGAGGTTTAAAGTGAAGGAGTGCAATACACCTCTCTGAACAGTGTCTGAGAGCTGTGGTAGGTGCTACCCAAAAGGTTGATTATCAACAGATTAGGGAGCAGATAGACACTATGTATAGAAGGCTTATGATTGTTATTAAATAGAAGGGATTTATAACTGTCGCTAATTTTTTGTTGAAATTATGAGGTTTCTCAGATTTGATGAGAAATCTACTCGATCGGAGAGACTGCGAAAGGACAAGTTTGCTCTATTTTCTACTGTGTGGGACAGGTTTATTGAAAATTGTATTGCGTGTTACAAACCTGGCCCATACATAACGGTGGATGAGCAACTTTTCCCAAGCAAAACTAGGTGTCCATTCACGCAGTACATGCCTTCCAAACCAGATAAATATGGCCACAAATATTGGCTAGCTGTTGATAAGGAGAGCAAATATCTGGCAAATGGCTTCCCTTATCTAGTCAAAGATGACACACGCCGTGCTGAGGACCGTTTAGCTGACCATGTGGTAATGAAGTTATTGGACCCGTTTTTGAAAAAAGGTCGCAATGTTACAACCGATAATTATTTTACTTCAGTAAAATTAGCTAAACAGCTAAAAAGCAAAGGAACAACCATCGTGGGAACACTGAACAAGATAAGGCGAGAAGTGCCTAAAGAAATAAAATCCATGAAAGAGGAATTGTACAACACTAAAGTGTTTAGAAATGAAGACAATTTTACACTTACAGTATATCAAGGAAAGCCCAACAAAAATGTTGTCATTTTGAGTTCCGTCCATCCAGATGTTGTTGTTGCGTCTGATTCCGCTAAAAAACTCCAGAAACGGTAAAGTTTTACAATGAAACAAAATATGGAGCAGATGTAGTGGATCAGATGGCACGAAAATATACCACACGAACATGCACAAGGAGATGGCCTGTTCATGCATTTGAAAATGCCTTAGACTTTGCGGGTATAAATGCATGGATAATATTCAATGAGATAACCCACCAAAAAATGTCACGCAAGGCATTTTTGCAAATGCTTGTGAGAGAGTTGAGTGGTCCTTATGTCACAGATAGGGAAAAGGGTTCCACGTCCCAAGTTTCTACATGCTCAGAAGTGATGGTTCAAACAAAATTTTGCCAGATCAAAGAAAAGTGCAAGAAAAATAGATCTGTCGGCAATTGTAAGACTTTGGTAAGTCTTTGTGTGGGCAATGTACTGCCATAAATCAAAGGCAATGCCTAAAATGCGAAACACCAAATGTTTAGAAGGTGAATTCTGCGCCATATTTTCATTTTTATGCTCCTCCACCTACATTTTCTCTGCTTTTTGTTCTTCAGTTGTTGTTTACATGTGTGCATTTGAATAAAAAAAAATGTTTGAAAAACGTCTATTATAATTATTGTTATTTTCTGTAGAAAAATAAGAAAAGCAGAAAAAAAACAATCAAAAGCATTACTGTTGGATCTCACAATAATAATACATTACAAAAAATATAATTATTAATAAATAACCACAAATGAAACTCTAAAAATAAACGAAAACAAGCAAGGAGTCAAAATGACTCCTTTCAGTAGTTCTAGGCGGGGTCACGAGTCCAATAGTCCTAGTGTTAAACGTCAAAATGTATTTCTGTACATTTTGAGTTGCTTGGTTATTATTATGTATTTTCTCTGCACATCTATGTTTCAGTCCTATTAAAAAACCTATGAGGATAAACAACTAAAATGTATTAAATAGTGTGTACAGTTTATATTGACATACAATAAAAATTGCATTGTGGTACAGTATTTCCAAATACTTATCAACATCTTTGATAACTTGAACATGGTATGATTGTATAACAAATAAGATTTCTGTTGAAGTTTTGTCATGGGATTTTATTTCAACTAATGCTTTTGAATGTCATATATAGTGGCATGTAAAAGTTTGGGCACCCCTGGTCAAAATTACTGTTATTTTGAACAGTTAAGCAAGTTGAAGATTAAATAATTTCTAAAAGGCCTAAAGTTAAAGATGACACATTTACTTTGTATTTTAGGCAAAAAAAAAAAAATAAGTTATATGTATTGTTGATATTTACATTTTAAATAGTACAAAAAGTAAAACGAACCTTGGGCACCCTTGGAGATTTGTACTCTCCGATAACTTTGACCAAGGTTTCAGACCTTAAATAGCCTATGAGAGTTATGGCTTGGTTATGTAATTAAGAATTGGCATTTAACGGGAACAATAGAGGTCAAGATGAGATTTGGAAGACAAATCAAAATTTCAGTGAGAACTGCTTGTAGGATTGCTAGAGAGATAGATAAGAACCCCCGCTTGACTGCAAAAGACCTTCAGAAATATTTAGCAGACTCTGGAGTTGTGGTACATTGCTCTACTCTTCAGAGACACCTGCACAAATATGGTTCTCATGGAAGAGTCATCAGAAGAAAACCTCTACTATGGCCTCACCATAAAAGTCAGCATCAGACGTATGCAAAAGAACATCTAAACAAGCCTGATATATTTTGGAAACAAGTCTTGCGGACAGATGAGGCTAAAATAGAACCCTTTGGCCACAATGATCAAAAGTACAGTACAGACCAAAAGTTTGGACACACCTTCTCATTTAAAGATTTTTCTGTATTTTCATGACTATAAAAATTGTAAATTCACACTGAAGGCATCAAAACTATGAATTAACACATGTGGAATTATATACTTAACAAAAAAGTGTGTAACAACTGAAATTATGTCTTATATTCTAGGTTATTCAAAGTAGCCACCTTTTGCTTTGATGACTGCTTTGCACACTCTTGGAATTCTCTTGATAAGCTTCAAGTGGTAGTCACCGGAAATGGTTTTCATTTCACAGGTGTGCCCTGTCAGGTTTTATAAGTGGGATTTCTGGCCTTATAAATGGGGTTGGGACCACCAGTTGTGTTGTGCAGAAGTCTGGTGGATACACAGCTGATAGTCCTACTGAATAGACTGTTAGAATTTGTATTATGGCAAGAAAAAAGCAGCTAAGTAAAGAAAAACGAGTGACCATCACTACTTTAAGAAATGAAGGTCAGTCAGTCCGAAAAATTGGGAAAATTTTGAAAGTGTCCCCAAGTTCAGTTGCAAATACCATCAAGCGCTACAAAGAAACTGGCTCACATGAGGACCGCCCCAGGAAAGGAAGACCAAGAGTCACTTCTGCTTCTGAGGATAAGTTTATCCGAGTCACCAGCCTCAGAAATCACAGGTTTACAGCAGCTCAGATTAGAGACAAGGTCAATGCCACACAGAGTTCTAGCAGCAGACATCTCTACAACAACTGTTAAGAGGAGACTTTGTGCAGCAAGGCATTCATGGTAAAATAGCTGCTAGGAAACCACTGCTAAGGACAGGCAACAAGCATAACAGACTTGTTTGGGCTAAAAAACACAAGGAATGGACGTTAGACCAGTGGAAATCTGTTTTTTTGTCTGATGAGTCCAAATTTGAGATCTTTGATTCCAACCACCGTGTCTTTGTGCGACACAAAAAAAGTAAACGGATGGACTCTACATGCCTGGTTCCCACCGTGAAGCATGGAGGAGAAGGTGTGATGGTGTGGGGTGCTTTGCTGGTGACACTATTGGGGATTTATTCAAAATTGAAGGCATACTGAACCAGCATGGCTACCACAGCATCTTGCAGCGGCATGCTATTCCATCCGGTTTGCGTTTAGTTGGACCATCATTTATTTTTCAACAGGACAATGACCCCAAACACACCTCCAGGCTGTGTAAGGGCTATTTTACAGAGAAGGAGAGTGATGGGGTGCTACGACAGATGACCTGGCCTCCACAGTCACCAGACCTGAACCCAATCGAGATGGTTTGGGGTGAGCTGGACTGCAGAGTGAAGGCAAAAGTTCCAACAAGTGCTAAGCATCTCTGGGAAGTCCTTCAAGATTGTTGGAAGACCATTTCCGGTGACTACCTCTTGAAGTTCATCAAGAGAATGCCAAGAGTGTGCAAAACAGTCATCAAAGCAAAAGGTGGCTACTTTGAAGAACCTAGAATGTTAGACATATTTTCATTGTTTCACACTTTTTTGTTAAGTATATAATTCCACATGTGTTAATTCATAGTTTTGATGCCTTCAGTGTGAATGTACAATTTTCATAGTCATGAAAATTCAGAAAAATCTTTAAATGAGATGGTGTGTCCAAACTTTTGGTCTGTACTGTATGTGTGAAGAAAAAAGAGCACAGAATTTCAGGAAAAGAACATCTGCCCAACGATTTATCATGGGGGTGGATCAATCATGCTTTGTGGTTGTGCTGCAGCCAATGGTACAAAGAACATTTCTCAGGTAGAGGAAATAATGGATTCAATGAAATTTCAACATTTTCTTTATGCAAACATAACATCATCTGTAAAAAAACTGAAGTGTAAAAGAGGATGACGTCTAAAAATGGATAATGATCCTAAACATACATCAAAATCCACAAGACTACCTCAAAAGGCACAAGTTGAAGGTTTTACAATGCCCTCACAGTCCCCTGATCTGAATATCATTGAAAATCTGTAGCTAAACCTCAAAATAGAAGTGCATGCATGGCGACTCAGGAATCTCACAGAACTAGAAGAATTTTCCAAGAAAGAATGAATGAAAATCCATCAATCAAAATTTGAAAGACTCTTGGCTGGCTACAAAAAGCACTTACAAGCTGTGATACTTGCAAAAGGGAGTATTACTAGGTACTAACCATGATAAAGTACTATATAGAAGGATAGTATAGATACACCTAAGAGATCAAAAACCATGTGGTTATGTCTCAAAGGGCATTTCAAATGGACACTCCTGAATATCATATTATAACACCAAAGAGAAAAGGAGCACTAAGTCCAACATCACTAAAAAATATAGAAATTTATTGTCCATTTAATAAATACACAGTAACATTAACATAACAAATTATGTATAAAAAAGGATCATTTAATATAAGCTGCCAATGTCCTAACACTTACATAACAAAACATAACATATTATAGAAAGTGCTAAGTGCTCTTATATATGTGAATTATACTGGGAATAAGTAATTTGTGGGAATAAAGATTAGGTGCTTATCCTATCTATGGTCCCCAACACCCAGCACAAAATAGTGCTTACCCATACTAATCAGGTCAGGGCATTTTCAGCGCTGCCATCGACGCACGTTTCGCCACTTTCTCAAGGTGCGATGACCGTATATATATATATATGAGCACTTAGCACTTTCTATAATATGTTACTGTAAGTGTCAGGACATTGGCAGCTTATATTACCTGATCCTTTATATACATAATTTGTTATGCTAATGTTACTGTGTAATAATTAAATGGTCAATAAGTTTCTACATTTTTTAGCGATGCTGGACTTAGTGCTCCTTTTCTCTTTGGTGTTATAATAGGTACTAACCATGAAGGCTGCTTAAACTTTTGCTTCAGCTTATTTTCCTCTTTGTAACTTTTAAAATGTAAAAGATGACAACATACTTTTTTTCCTAAAATACAAAGTAAATGTGTCAACTTTAGCCATTTTATAGATCATTTCATCTTCAACTTGCTTAACACATTGACTGCTGACATCATTCTTGCCACCAATTAGTGGCTATCTGCTGAAGACATTACTGATACGCTAAGGGAAAGTCCATAGGATGCTAATATTGTTCATACAATACCATATAATTTTGATTAATTGCTGTTGAAGACGTTACTGAGACCCTAAGGGAAAGTCTATAGAACACTAATATTGTTCATATAATACCGAATAATTTTGATTAATTGGAGTACACATATATCAGTAGGCAGCGCTGAAAGAATAAACTCAGCTACTGATATATAAGTGGGCAGCGGCCAATGTGTTAATTGTTCACAATAACAGTAATTTTGACCAGAGTTGCATATACTTTTACATGCAACTGTAGTTGAGAGGGTTGTCCAATTTACTCAATCTATGTTGTTAGAAGAGTTCCCTGAACATAAATTAATCATTGGTCATCACACTGCTTGGACCCTCTATGAACCAATTGCAATCGGCATGGGTACCTGGTGGAGATGAGAGGATCTGATGATATTTAAATTTGCCACATCTTGTGAGCTTTACTGGGAAATTTAATTTTCAGCTAATTGATTCTAATTATAATTTTCTATGAAAGATTCATTAAAAAAATAATTAAAAAAACAACCAGTTTGCACCTTACCGTTTTCCATTCCATCCATTCCATCCACCACCACTGGTGCTGTCAACTATATAGCACTAGGCAACCCTTCTTTCAAAGGCTGTGCAATGAAACCAAACCTGAAATTTCCCTGTGCATTCATGTCATAAGATTATGATGTTGCGATCTTACGACATGCACGTGGTGGAATGGTTTTAGGCTAGTATCACCTGTAACTTTTAACCTAAGGTTCACATCACATGGTTATGGCACATGTTGTGACATTTTGACATCATAAACTTATGATGCACATGCTCGAAGATATTCCGGGCTTAGTTGAGGATAGAAATCCTGGTCTAGTGTGAAGAGTTCTGGGGATTAAGTGGACGATGATGATAAGAAGAGGAACAAGGAACCTACAGGGGGCAATGGATGGAGGTGACAGGAGAGGTGAGCGGTAAGGTATTGATTTTTTTTTAAACTTTTTGCCAGTCCTCTACATTTCAGCTAAATGGCAGCCAGCGACTTTGGCAAAGTCCAATTTTTTTTTCAAAATCAAACGTTTGTCTTAATAAATATGAATCAATTAATAATTATGATTAATAATTATTCTTACAATTGAATTTTGATCCTTACTTAGACATACAGTAACCACAATTATGGTACTTTATTATCTTTCTACTACGTAAGACTAGACCAGACAGTGTACAGTCATGGCCAAAAGTTTTGAGAATGACACAAATATTATATTTTCACATGATCTGCTGCCCTCTGGTTTTTATGTGTGTTTGACAGATGTTTTTATCACAGACAGAAATATAATACTTGCAAACATATGAGTAACAAAAGTTTATATTGACAGTTAGAATGAGTTAATGCAGCAAGTCAATATTTGCAGTGTTGACCCTTCTTCTTCAGGACCTCTGCAATTCTCTCTGGCATGCTCTCAATCAACTTCTGGACCAAATCCTGACTGATAGCAGTCCATTCTTGCACAATCAATGCTTTCATTTTGTCAGAATTTTTAGGTTTTGTTTGTCCACCCGTCTCTTGATGATTGACCACAAGATCTCAATAGGATTAAGATCTGGAGAGTTTCCAGACCATGGACCCAAAATCTCTATGTTTTGTTCCCTGAGCCATTTAGTTATCACCTTTGCTTTATGGCAAGGTGCTCCATCATGCTGGAAAAGGCATTGTCGATCGCCAAACTGCTCTTGGAGGGTTGGGAGAAGTTGCTCTTGGAGGACATTCTGGTACCATTCTTTATTCATGGCTGTGTTTTTAGGCAAGACTGTGAGAGAGCCGATTCCCTTGGCTGAGAAGCAACCCCACACATGAATGGTTTCAGGATGCTTAACAGTTGGCATGAGACAAGACTGGTGGTAGCTCTCACCTTGTCTTCTCCGAATGAGGCGTTTTCCTGATGTCCCAAACAATCGAAAAGGGGATTCATCAGAGAAAATAACTTTACCCCAGTCCTCAGCAGTCCACTGCCTGTACCTTTTGCAGAATATCAGCCTGTCCATGATGTTTTTTCTGGAGAGAAGTGGCTTCTTTGCTGCCCTTCTTGAGACCAGGCCTTGCTCCAAGAGTCTCCGCCTCACAGTGCGTGCAGATGCACTCACACCTGCCTGCTGCCATTCCTGAGCAAGCTCTGCACTGCTGGTAGCCCGATCCGTAGCTGAAACATTTTTAAGGGACAGTCCTGGCGCTTGCTGGTCTTTCTTGGGCGCCCTGAAGCCTTTTTGGCAATAATGGAATCTCTCTCCTTGAAGTTCTTGATGATGCGATAGATTGTTGACTGAGGTGCAATCTTTCTAGCTGCGATACTCTTCCCTGTTAGGCCATTTTTGTGCATTGCAATGAAGACTGCACGTGTTTCTTTAGAGATAACCATGGTTAACAGAAGAGAAACAATGATGCCAAGCACCCGTCTCCTTTTAAAGTGTCCAGTGGTGTCATTCTTACTTAATCATGACAGATTGATCTCCAGCCATGTCCTCATCAACACCCACACCTGTGTTAATGGAGTAATCACTGAAAAGAGGTTAGCTGGTCCTTTTAATGGAGGGCTGCAATGATGTTGAAATGTGTTTTGGGGGATAAAGTTCATTTTCTAGCCTAATATTGACTTTGCAAGTAATTGCTGTTAAGCTGATCACTCTTTATAACATTCTGGAGTATATGCAAATTGCCATTAGAAAAAGTGAAGCAGTAGACTTTGTAAAAATTAATATTTGTGTCATTCTCAAAACTTTTGGCCATGACTGTAGAACACATAACAGATTCTAATTAGGTTGCAAATGTTGATCTCAATTAATTGCTAATCTATAACACTGATCATGCAATTTGTCAAATATAGCTAATTAATAGTCTTCTTGAGTCTACACAAAAGTTCCTTTTGTCATAATGGACATAGCAATATAATTAGATGTACTTATTGTTGCACATGTAGGAGATAATAGTCTATTCAGAAGTGAACTGTAGTAGGTATTCAAAACAGATAATAATTATCAGCATATTGTTTTAATTAATGTTTTGTTATATAATTTTCTTTCTCTAATTTAATGTATGTGAAAAAAATACAATGTAGTATATTTATGCTTTATTGCCAGTCAACACTGAATGGCCAGGTAGATTGAATTGTAAGCTATAACATAGTTGTAGAGACTCATTTTTATTACTACTCAATATGTAAATGGCAGCTAGTCCAGAAAGATTTGAAATGCAATCAAGAAAGATCGCAGGCAGAAAGCTTGATGTTAAATACAAAAAAGCCGGAAAAAAAATAAGATTATAAAAAAAGATGATAGATTCACAGGAAGCTCTTGAGAAACTGGAAACTTTAAAAATGCTATTGGTTTCCAACTAAACATATTCAAAAATAGAAATAATTAGCTTCTTACCTGTTCCATTTGGCATTGTACAGAAACTGTGCTAAAGCTGACTGTTTAGTATGAAATATTGTACGTCAATGGGTCTCGGTAACCTAACAATTTTCAAGCCATTTAATTACCCACACATACTGTAGCAGTTGCTGAGCATGCCAAGAACTTCACAGCTATATCATGTTGCATTAAACTGATTGTTTAATACTCCTCATGGCAGTCAGCTGTATATCAAGAAAAAACGATAAAATAAAAAAACATTGCTATTCACACACTGAAACATTAATAAAGACTATAACATTAAGCAACACATGTCAATTCCAAATCTGGATATTCCAAAACATATTAAATGATTTATGTCTGTTTTAAAGGGGAAAGTTTCTTTCTAGAGTTAATAGTCCGTGAAACTCTCTGCCTGACGTAGATCTTGAATTAATTTAAAAAGTTCAAAATGGCATGAATGCCTTTAATGAGTGTACAGTCATGGCCAAAAGTTTTGAGAATGACACAAATATTAATTTTTACAAAGTCTACTGCTTCACTTTTTCTAATGGCAATTTGCATACACTCCAGAACGTTATAAAGAGTGATCAGCTTAACAGCAATTACTTGCTAAGTCAATATTTGGCTAGAAAATGAACTTTATCCCCCAAAACACATTTCAACATCATTGCAGCCCTGCCTTAAAAGGACCAGCTAACCTCTTTTCAGTGATTGCTCCATTAACACAGGTGTGGGTGTTGATGAGGACATGACTGGAGATCAATCTGTCATGATTAAGTAAGAATGACACCACTGGACACTTTAAAAGGAGGCTGGTGCTTGGCATCATTGTTTCTCTTCTGTTAACCATGGTTATCTCTAAAGAAACACGTGCAGTCATCATTGCAATGCACAAAAATGGCCTAACAGGGAAGAGTATTGCAGCTAGAAAGATTGCACCTCAGTCAACAATCTATCGCATCATCAAGAACTTCAAGGAGAGAGGTTCCATTGTTGCCAAAAAGGCTTCAGGGCGCCCAAGAAAGACCAGCAAGCACCAGGACCGTCTCTTAAAAGTGTTTTAGCTGCGGGATCGGGCTACAAGCAGTGCAGAGCTTGCTCAGGAATGGCAGCAGGCAGGTGTGAGTGCATCTGCATGCACTGTGGGGCGGAGACTCTTGGAGCAAGGCCTGGTCTCAAGGAGGGCAGCAAAGAAGCCACTTCTCTCCAGAAAAAACATCATGGACAGACTGATATTCTGCAAAAGGTACAAACAGTGGACTGCTGAGGACTGGGTTAAAGTTATTTTCTCTGATGAATCCCCTTTTCGATTGTTTGGGACATCAGGAAAACGCCTCATTCGGAGAAGACAAGGTGAGCGCTACCACCAGTCTTGTCTCATGCCAACTGTTAAGCATCCTGAAACCATTCATGTTTGGGGTTGCTTCTCAGCCAAGGGAATCGACTCTCTCACAGTCTTGCCTAAAAACACAGCCATGAATAAAGAATGGTACCAGAATGTCCTCCAAGAGCAACTTCTCCCAACCCTCCAAGAGCAGTTTGGCAATCAACAATGCCTTTTCCAGCATGATGGAGCACCTTGCCATAAAGCAAAGGTGATAACTAAATGGCTCAGGGAACAAAACATAGAGATTTTGGGTCCATGGCCTGGAAACTCCCCAGATCTTAATCCCATTAAGAACTTGTGGTCAATCATCAAGAGACGGGTGGACAAACAAAAACCTAAAAATTCTGACAAAATGAAAGCATTGATTGTGCAAGAATGGACTGCTATCAGTCAGGATTTGGTCCAGAAGTTGATTGAGAGCATGCCAGGGAGAATTGCAGAGGTCCTGAAGAAGAAGGGTCAACACTGCAAATATTGACTTGCTGCATTAACTCATTCTAACTGTCAATATAAGCTTTTGTTACTCATATGTTTGCAATTATCATATTTCTGTCTGTGATAAAAACATCTGTCAAACACACATAAAAACCAGAGGGCAGCAGATCATGTGAAAATATAATATTTGTGTCATTCTCAAAACTTTTGGCCATGACTGTAATACTATTACAGGTTAAGAGCAATTGATTACTGCAGATAGGCTGTTGATCCGGGATTTTTTTAAGATTTTCCAAAGAAATATCTGTTTTTGCTCCATAAGGGCTTTTAACTTCCTCACATCAATATTGCAGGGAAAAATCCTGAAAATTATCAATTTACATTTTTCAGTCTTCAGAACTATAGTACCACAAAAAGCCATACATAAACATCCTAAAAGCAGTGCGAGTCCAACCTAAAAATTTACAGATATCAGGCAAAACTGATCAAATGATATTGCTGCATTTAAAAAATCTTTTTTAATGATCAGCTTAAAGGCTATGCTTATCTTGTGAGTGCACTTGAAAAATATATATACAGTATGTATTTGTGATATACTTTTTTCTTTGAATAACAGTTGAATCCTACAGGCAGGGGCGCACCTATAATGAGGCAACTTGAGCTTGTTGCCTCAGGCGCGCCACCTGCTGGGCGGCAGTGGGAGTGCTCAGTGCAGGAGACATGATGCACAAAGTCCTGAGCATTGCTCTATACAGAGCTCGGTGCCGCCTCAAGCACTGGCTCCTCCTCCGTCTTCTCTTCCCCTCACCCTCCGGCTGATCAGGATATCAGCAGTGAGGGACAAAGCAGGAGGAGCTGAGAGCCAGAAATCTCCTCGATGTGTGACAATTACAGTGGCCAGTAGGTGGCAGTGTCACAAATTGATGCTGCCCCCTCCTGGCTCCAGATGTAGGGCTGCTCACTCCACTGCTGGAAGGACCCCCAAACCCCACCATTCCTGAGGATAGCTGCTGCCACTGCCCGATGGTGCCTCTGTACACTGTCCCCTCCATAACTCCTTCCTCTGCAGCTGCCCTCCTGGGATCACAGGAGGCTGTCATGTATAGTGTACAGTTCCTATAGCGTCTTGTGCTTGGGTGCGAGGAAAACACAGGAGACATAGGTTGAAATGAAATTACTTGTATTACTTCATACAAGCATGCTGAAAAGTTCACACAGTTTGCAGGAACAGCAACAGGAGACACAGCAGGCCAGAGTAACTTCAAGCTCTACAATAACTCTCCAAAGCAGGTTCAGGATCTCTTCTCTGTACCGTAATTCCTCTGCAAACATGGATTCACCAAACAGCAGGTTTCCAGAGTCCAAAAGTGTTCCAAGGTTCCTCAGTAGGGAATAGCTGGAGTACAAGTCCAAGGCTTCCAGGAGTCAGGTCACAGACTGACTGAGGCTTGATTCAGGAGCACTGATTGTTCAGCTGAGGCTGCTTAAGAAGCAAGAGGGAAGAATCAGGGCGGTAACATGAAAACTGGAAACTCCATATTAACTGAGGGCAAGAGCTGCAGAAAGACAGAAAGCAAAATGGCCGACGGAAAACTGAGTTTCAAGGAACATGTCAACAGAGACAAAGAACCTTACATTACTCCCCCTTAGGGACAACCTCCGGATGACCTCAGACCAGGCTTGTCAGGGTACCTCTGATGAAACTGGCGGAGCAGGCGAGGAGCATTTACATTATTGACTGGTTCCCATGAGTTGTCCTCCACTGGGTAGCCCTGCCATTTAATCAAATATTGCAACTGATTTCTGTACAACCTGGAATCTAGAATCCTTTCCACCATAAATTCTTCCTGACCATCGACCAGCACTGGGTCAGGGCAAGGAGAAGAACGTCCAGGAAACGTATTGGGTGTTGCAGCCTTTAGTAGGGATACATGAAAGACAGGGTGGATTCTCATAGTTCTGGGTAGTTGAAGACGACAAGCAACAGCACTTATAATCTTATTGATCTTATAAGGTCCAATGTACTTATGTCCCAATTTAGACAATGGAATCTTTAATTTAAGATTTCTGGTTGACAGCCAGACCAAATCTCCTACCTTGAAAGCTGGTGCAGGTTTACGAAATTTATCTGCTGCTTTCTTGTACCTTTCCTGAGCCAATTCTAGATTTTCCTTTAGAAGATCCATATTCTTTTGTAAAGAAGTGATTCTTTCAGCCACTGCCGGCAAGGGCGTATCTATGGGAAATCGAGGAAGAATGTTAGGATGATAACCTAGATTGGAGTAAAAAGGAGACTGCTTAGTGGAGGCGCTCTGAGAGTTGTTATAAGAGAACTCAGCCAGTGGAAGTAGATCCACCCAATCATCCTGTAGGTGGCAGATAAAACAGCGGAGATATTGCTCCAGGGTCTGATTGGTTCGTTCTGTTTGTCCATTAGTCTGGGGATGAAAAGCAGAAGAAAGGTTTACTTTAATGTCCAATGCTGCACAGAAATTTTGCCAAAACCTTGAAGTGAATTGCACCCCTCGATCCGAAATGACCTCATCCGGTACTCCATGTAAGCGAAACACATTCTTAATCATCAAGTCTGATGTCTGTTTTGCAGTGGGTAAGCCGACACAAGGGATAAAATGAGCTGCCTTTGTTAGACGGTCAACCACCACTAGAATGGTGTTCTTCCCTTGAGAGGTTGGTAACTCCACAATGAAGTCATAGAATTGGATCCCCACGGGCGGGACGGGGTGGAAGAGGTTTGCAACGGCCGTTGGTGAGGAGCGAGGTGTTTTGCATTTGCACGACTTCACATGAAGTGACATAGTTTAAGACATCTTTCTGTAGTGGGCCACCAAAGAAACGAGAAAGAAATTCTTGTGTCTTTAGAATTCCCCTATGCCGGCTATTTGGAATCGTGGATGAGTTGCATACTCTCATTTGAGTTTCAGGTATATACGACGTTGTCCCTGAATCCACACACCATTCTTAAAAGACAAGACTTAGTCCCTTGGGGGTTGAGCCAACAAGAATCGCATGGTATGCTTCCTTGATGTCCTTAAGTAGGTCTTGATTATGAATCACTCCCAGGAATCTAGAGTCGGAAGAATAGTCTTAGGAGGAGTAAGTGGACGTGTCTCTGCTGAATGAATCCTGAGGTGCATCAGCCTTTCCAATGCGCGATCATGGTTTAAAAATGACAAAATTAATGGTTTAGGAAAAGATTCCAGCGAGCCTGGCGAGGGTCAGGCACTTAGCCGACCTGATAATTCAAGGTTCGATGGTCTGTCAGGACACTATTTGTGTGCGCTCCCTGAAAGAAGGTGTCTCCATTCCTTGAAGGGGGCAATAATGGCCAACAATTCTCTATTGCCCACATCGTAGTTCCTCTCAGCCGAGACAACTGCTGTGAAAAAGAAGGCCAGGGATGCAAGACATTCTTCTCACCTGTTCTCTGAGAGAGTATAGCTCCAACGGCACAGTCTGAAGAATCACCATCAATTATGAAGGCAATCTTCGGGGTTGGGATGTACTAAGATTAGGTTGCGGTGGTAAATTTATCCTTAAACAGGAAAATGCTTCTGAGCTTGCGGGGTCCAGGAGAACCTAGACTGTTTCGGGTAAGTTGGGTGATAGGTGACACTCCTCAGAAAAATTCTTAATGAACGTTATAGAAGTTGGCAAACCGATGAAAACGCTGCACCTCCTTACATTTCTAGGAATTGGCCAATTCCTTGATGGCTTGGGTCTTGCTTCCATCCATACTAATCCCTTGCGTAGATAGTGCATACCCCAGAAATTGAATTTCGGTCTATGGAATTCACATTTTTAAGTTTGATGTAGAGATGGTTTTGTCTTAGGCGTTCTAAGACCTTTCTCCATTGTCCATGTGTTCCTCTGTGGAGTTAGAAAAATTTGAATTCATCCAGATAATCACCACAAATGTATCTAGGAGATCCCTGAAGTTTCATTCACGAAGTGTTGGAAAGTGGTGGGGGGGTGGTTCTCGACAAAAGGCATAACTAGATATCAAAGTGTCCATTAGCGGGACCTGAAAAGCAGTCTTCCATTCATCCCAGGTCTGATACGACCATTAGTTTTAGGCCCACGGAGATCCAGTTTAGAGAATAATTTTGGCATGCTGCACTCTCTCCAACAAACTCAGGGATTAAAGGCAATGGATACGGTTTCTAATAGTAACCTTATTGAGTTCCCTATAGTCTATGCAGGGTCTCAGAGATCCATCTTTCTTCTTCACAAAGAAGATGGGTGCACCTGCGGGAGATGAAGAGGGGGTATGAGCCCTGGCTAAATTTTCGTCTATATATATCCTTCAAGCTTTTAGCTCGGGGCCCCGCTAGGGGGTTAGATCTTTCCAAAAGGTATTCGGCTGGGTAATAATTCATTGGACAATCATATGGACGGTGAGGGAGGAGCTGATCAGCGTTCTTCTTGTCACTAAATCGTCATGTCCTGGTTTAACAGCTGGTAGTTCAGGGACTGACATGGTTCCTTTAGGAACGAGCAAGCTGAAACTCCTTGACTCATCTGTTTCTCCGGAAAGTGTAATTCCTTGGTCTCCAGTTAATCGTAGGATTCTGCGCCTGCAGCATGGTAGCTTAGAATGATTGGGAAAGTGGGGAGAAGAGATAAGCAAAAAAAGACATTTTCTCTGTGATCTTTACCCATAAGGACCTCAAAGGCTCTGTTTCTTGATCCATGGTCCAGAAGTCAGTAGAGAGCCATCCACATTCTCATCTGTACTGGAGTAGCCTTCTTCACTGAACGTTATCTGTTGTGAATGGGTTTGGATGAGTTCTGAGCAGGGCTCCCTTGGTGGTTACAGCGGGTACTAGTGAGGATTGTGAGGAACTGGGAAATCTGGTGTTAATGATTGGTCTTATATAAGGGAGTAATTTTTCTCAGGGTTTGCGGTGATCAATTGTTCTGGTCTGAATCCTTCTTTCCAGTTTCCCTTGTAGCTGCTGTGTTCGTGTCTGCATTCTCTGCTATCAGATAAGACAATTTCTTATTTTGTGTTTTTGCTATATTTTTGATTTGGTCCTGCATTCTGTGGGGCTTCTGGGTCCCCTCCGGGGGCTTTTGCCCTCTCAGTTTAGTTCAGCCACTGTGTTTTGTACTTTTGCTTTTTCCAGTTTTTTCAGTGGTGCTGTTTTTGTTACACAGAGAACTAATTTAGGTGGTAGAGGTCGTGTGATTCGGTCAGGTGATTTTGAAATTGTAGAGTTGGTGTTTTTCAGGGTTTTTCTGAGATTGCAGTAAGTAACCTTCCTGTCCTTTTCTATTTAGTTAGTTTGGGCCCCAGCGTTTGCTCATACTATTTTCTTTCTGTGTCAGTATTTCATTCTTGTCTAACCGCCATTACATGTTTGGGGGGCTTTCTATTATCTTTGGGGTTCTGCTCGGGGCAGATAGCTTTCCTATTTCTATCTTTAGGTGTAGTTAGTTTCTAGGCGGTGACGGGCGTCTTGGACCAACGTAGGAAAGCTCCACGGCTGCTCTAGTTGCGGTGGTTGTAGGTACTGCAATCTCATTAGATTCCAACTGCTCTGGGTATTTCCTTTTTTGCCTGCACTTCAGCTCCGTAACATAACAGTATAACGGCCATAAAAATTGTATGGTACTCACAGAAGGGAAAAATATTTTGAAGGAAGAAAAGTTGTCAGAGATATTTTTTGTTTGTTGCATTTTTTTTTTTCTTTCCTCTGTATCTTGGGTGCTGGGGGGATCTTTTCCCAATGGAGTTTGCACAGTTGTCTGGCCGTGTGGATCAGCTTGCCACTGAGGTTCAGAGTATTGCTGATACTTGCTAGGTTGCCTGTTGTGGAAACCTAGGATCCCCATGCCAGATTTGTTTTTAGGGGATCGGTAAGTTTCGATTTCAAAAATAATTGTAAATTGTTTCTGCCTTTAAAATCTAAGTACTCAGGGGAAGCGCGCAGCAGGTTCAAATTATATCTTCTCCGCCGGGATCTCGGATTGGGTTTTTCCCTGATACCTGGGGATCCTGTTTTGGTGTGTTGATGCATTTTTTCAGGCTTTGGGGGTTATTGTTACATGACTAAGTACTGATCAAGTGAAAAAGCCTTGTTGGCATTAACGGGCTTGATGAGCTGAGTTAATGCGGATTCGTAGGTGGGCCCGTCCTACCAAATGGAATGCGACGCTTTGGCGGCCCTTTTCCGGAAGGGTTGTCGGATAATGTAAGGATGTTATGGTGGGATTCCCTGTCCCTCTGGTCTCAATGATTCTATGTCTTGCGATTCAAATTGACAGACGTTTGGTGAGCGGAGAAGTATGGTGGAGTGGGTTGCCTTGTGAGCCGTTTAAATCATCGTGTGTACAGTGGTTTTTGGGGCCCCAAGGTATGAGTTTGAAAGCCAATGGGTTATGTTTCTATGTGGTGATGCCTCTATGCTATTTCAGTTGCCTAAGGGGGAAGACATTTTGCAAGCTCAGTTGTTTGGGTAGTGTTCAACTAAGTTTTTATTAACTGTCAATCTGATTGCTCTCTGTTCATTTTTCTGCTCAGGCTTTCGTTGATTCTGGAGCAGTATTAACCTGATGGATTTGATTTTGCTAAAGTTGTGGGTTTCCCTTGATCCCCTACAGAAGTTTTTCTTTTGGGGATCGATTCTCCCTTTGGTGAGAATAAACCCCGTTTTCTACTAGGTGTTTGAGGGTTGAACCTGATCCCAGGAGTGCTGCAAATTTTTGGTTCTATAAATCTGATGAATTTCGTGTGGGTTTCCCTTGGTTCAGTTCATAATCCTGTTTGGATTGGAAATTGGTTGTACCAGTTGGGGCTGCCAAGTGTTATACCAACACTCCGTTTTTTCTGCCTCCCCACAGGTGAGTGTTCTGCTTTTTGTTTGATTTTTCTGATGTGTTTAGCGAAGTAAATCGCAACCCTTTTCCCTCCCATTGAGCATGCTGCGTATTGATTTGTGCCGGGTGTAAATTCCCTAAAGGTCGCCCTTTTTAACTTGTCTGTACCTGTCATGAAGTTGCGGTCTTATATCAAGGAATCATTGGAGAAGGGTCAATATCGCCCATCCTTACCCTTAGGTGGGGTTTTTTCTTTGTGGCCAAAAAAGAGGTTATTAAGGCCGTGTTTTTTGATTATCGTCTCTTGAACATATTATGTGAAATATCAATCCCGTTTCCCCTGATTTTGACCTGTTTTCCGGGTGAAAAACGCTACTTGGTTTACCAAGCTTGACTCGGGGGGGGTATAACCTTTTTGCTTTAAGCACGGGGATGAATGGAAGGGGCATTTAAACCCCTGAAGGGCATTTTAGTCCTTGTGATTCCCTTTGGGCCACTATGCTCCTTGTCTTAGTCCTTCATGATTGACATTTTCAGGGATTTTTGTGGACAAGTTTTGATTGTTTATTTGGATGATTCTTGTTTTTTTAATGATGGATCTATGTGAACAGTTTTATGTTTCCAGTTTTTGGGGTGCTCTGTATGTGAAGGGATCAAAGTTTTTTTGGGTCAGAAGATCTATTTCTGGGATTCATTTTGTCCCATTGTTATTAAATGGACCCGGTCAAGGTTTGGATCTGTGATTGGGTCAACCTCTTCATTAAAGGCTCTTCAGGTTTTTGGGTTTTTTCCAATTTTTATCGTAAATTTATTGGTATTTTTTTGTTATTGTTTTAAAACCCTTAACTGATTTTGCCGAAAGGGTTCTGATGGGTGAATTGGCCCTCCTGGGCGTCTTGCGTTTCAGGAACTAAGCAGAGATTCACTTTGCTCCTGTTTTTCGGCAGCCTGATGTTTTCTGCCATTTAGGTGGGGTTGTTTTCCTCTGAAATTGGGCAGGTGCCTTTTGTCCCAAAAAAAATCGAGACCTCTAAAAGTAACCCTTGTGCCTTTTTCTCCGAAAATTTTCTCTATGAACGTAATTTTGACGTGGGAAAAAGGGGTTATTGGCCATAAAGGTGGGCTTTTGAAGAGTGGAGAATTGGTGGAGGGACCAAACATCAGGTGGGGTTTCCCTTTCGGACCATAAAATCTGGTCTATCTGGAATTCCAAGCAAAACAACCCCAGAAGGCCAGGTGGGCCTTTTTTTTCCACGTTTTATTTTGTGGTTTCCTTTCTTCCTGGCCTAAGAATGTTAAAAGGGGATGCCTCTCGAGGAGTTTTTTCCTTGGGGTCTCCTGAGCTATCTGATCCCTCTGTTATTTTGAAAAGGGGGGGGTAGTTCTTTCCGCCTCCGCCCAAAATTTAGCTTATTGGAGGGGTGTCAGGAGGATAGGCCCAGGCTGCCCTGTTGGAAAATTTTTTGTCCCCCCCAATGTAAAAAGAGTGTGATGCTGGATTCATTGTTCCCCATTGGTGGGCACCCGGAATTTTTGGTACCGAGATTGGTTGCGGCCTTTTGGGGCCCTACCTTGTCTGCGATGTCAGGGAATTTGGCAGTCTGCGGGCTTGCTCTCGCTCAACCCCTTGCTCTGCTCTAGTGGTTTGTTGATGCCATTGCCTGTGCCAAGACCCCCATGGACCCATATCTTATGGATTTCATTTCCGATTTTCCCCTGTTTCTCAGGACCCCACCATTGGGTTTTTGTGTGGTTTTCCAAAATGAAATCTTGCCCCATTAGCAAATTTTGCTTCCTCCTTGAATTGGGTTTTGCCGTTTTCCCCTTTGCAGTGGTTCGTTTACACGGCATTCCTGAGAAATTGTGTCTGCAGAGGACCCCATTTTGTTTCCAGTTTTTGGGGATTTTTTTGTTCTAAACGGGGTTTTTCAATTGTTTTCCCGGGGCTTTCACCCTCGCCAATGGTCAAATGAGAGAACAAACCAGACATTGGGATTATAAAAGATGCTTTGTTTGCTGATCAGGATGATGGGTTCTTTTTTGTTTGGGGCTGGTTTGTTTAAAAAATTGGGCTAGCTTGCCCTTTGATGTCTAGTTTTTTGTTTTTGGGGGTTTCCCCTCGATTTTCTTCGGACAGACGGAGGCTTCGTCTGTCCGGTTTTTTGACTTGTTGTTGGGTTTTAATGAAGCGATTTGGGCCAGGTAGTGGAGAGGTTGTCCCTCTCTAGGAGAAGGCCCAGCGGTTTGCAACCCGGGGGTTGGACTGAGGGCCCCTGGTTTTTTTTGTGGGGGACTTGGTTGGTTGCCCAAAGTATTTATGGGTAGCACCCCAATTTTTTAACTAGGTTATTGGACCTTTAAGTTATGGTTTTTTTTAAACCCCGTTTTTTTGTTTCTTCTTCCAGGGCATTTAAGACCCCAAAAATTTCCAAAAAATCCTTTTAAAGAGGTTTTTTGACCCAGTGGTTCCTGCGCTGTGCCTCTGCCCCCTTTTTTGGGTTTGGGGGGCAATTGGAGTATGTGGTTGAGAAAATATTGGATTTTCGTTTTTCTGATTTTGACTCCAGTTTTTGGGTTTTAAATGGGGGGGGTTTGGTCGGGGAAAAAAATTTTGGGGGTTTGTTTCGGCATATGTAGGAGACTTATCCGTGCGTATCATAGAATCATCCCGACCGACCGGTGGCTCAAATGAGGTTTGGTGACCCCTCCTAAAGGGGGGGGGGGTTTTGTTGTGAATGGGTTTGAGATGAGTTTGGCAGGGCTCCCTTGGGGTTAAAAGGGTACTAGTGAGGATTGTGAGGACTGGGAAAGGTGTTCTGTTTGGCTTATATAAGGGGTAATTTTCCCCTTCGGGTTGCCGGGATCAATTGTTTGGTTGATCCTTTTCCCCCTTTTCCCTTTACCCCGCTGTGTCGTGTCTGCATTCCGTTAGATAGAAATTTCTTATTTGTGTTTTTGCTATATTTTTGTTTGGCTGCACTTCTGTGGGGGTTTGGGCCCCTCCGGGGGTTTTGCCCTCTCGTTTAGTTCAGCCACTGTTTTTGTATTTTGCTTTTTCCGTTTTTTCAGTGGCTGTGTTTTTGTTACAAAAATTATTTAGGTGGTAGAGGTGTGTGATCTCAGGTGATTTTGATTAGGGTTGGTGTTTTTGGGTTTTTCTGAGTTGCAAAAAGAATTTCCTGTCCTTTTCTATTTAGTTTTTTGGGGCCCCCCGCTTTTTCTCATACTATTTTTTTCTGTGTCAGTTTTTTATTTTTACTAACCCCCTCATTTGGGGGGGTTTCTATTTTTTTGGGGTTCTGCTCCCCGGGGAGATAGCTTTCCTATTTCTTTTTTAGGTAGTTAGTTTTCAGGCTGTGACGGGCGTCTTGGGCCAATGTAGGAAACGTCCCGGCTGCCTCTAGTTGCGGTGGTTAGTCAGGGGGCTGCCCCAAATTAAAAAATTCCCCCTTCTCTGGGTTTTCCTTTTTTGCCTGCACTATCAGCTACCGTAAATAACGTATCCCCGTTTCGAGCAAAAAGGGATATCCATAAAATTTCCCCTTTCCTGAGTCGATCCAGCAGAGGTAGAACCCAGGTGAGTCAACCAGGTTTGATGGAAAGGAAGCAATGAGAATTGTTTCTTTTTTTAAAAACCTGGGACCCGTGAGGAAAAAATTAAAAAAATTTCAGGTTTTTTTTCCTCATCGTCCCCAAACTAACAGAGTTTATTTTTCCGAGAAATAAATCTCTTGCGCGATCTCTCTGGGCCTGAGGCTGGAATGACGAGCCCCTTGAACACTCAGTAATGATGCTGCAGTAGCTTTCGGAACGGTGGGGAGTTTATATTGAGTGCCCTGACTTACCACAGTAGAAAACTGTTTTCCTTTATTTTGAGTTTTTTGTGGATCATAACCGTTTAGTAAAGAGTCCCCTGCATGGGTTAGGTTCGGTTCCTTGTTTTTCCCTCAAAGTTCCTTAGTGGGAGGGAGGTAGTAAAAGGTTAGTGCGATTATTTTCGAACAATTTTCTTGCTGCGTTCGTCAGACGAGCTCATTATGATCAATAGTTAATAA